>CAOKZL010000615.1:0-623942 GCA_948472985.1 Iguana delicatissima
CAGATCAAACATTTGGGTAGGAAGAAAGGCTTTTAGTGGGACCACTGGGAAGTCAATGTGAGGATCTGGTCATCGTGAGGCCACAGTTGTCTGAGTGAGGGTAGTAGAGTAGGAGGAGGACTGATCACAGGGGTCCTCACTTTGGGATCCTACCCAGGAATTATGGCTCAAGAAAATCGTAGGAGCATAATAGGATTGACTTGCAGATTGGAGAAAACTATAATGCGACTGGGAAATTGGTACAAGCCCTCCAACAAGAAATTGAAGAGCTAAATTAGCTATTGTTACAACATCGAATGGCCTTGGATTACTTGTTAGCCAGAAAAGGGGGGTTTTGTACCATAGTCAAAGGAGGATGCAAGGTTGCTTTCATGATTTGAACAAGACTATAGAGGATGAGATACAGCAGTTGCAAGGGTTGATAAAAAATAATGACAGTGGCGTTAGTAACCCCTGGGATTGGTTAACTTCTTGGCTTCCAGATTTTAGCTGGTTAAAAACCTTGTTTCTAGGTATTGTACTTTTAATTGTAGTAGGGTTTTTAGTAATGATATGTATTTCTTGTGCTATGAAATGTGTACATGCCTCTCTCTCCCAAGCTATGGAGGGGAAGGCAGCTCATTTTGCTGTTATGGCCCAAAAGCAAGCTTAAGTATGTCAAATTGCGTAGAATTTGGCATAAAGGGGGGAATGAAAGGGTTAAGTTGAAGAAGCTAATGCTAAGGTAAAAAAAATTTTAGAAAAATAAGGTGAGCAGATGGCCCTTTATCTTATCAAGAGGCTTAGGTATGTGCTTAGCAGTGCCGGGAACCTAGGGAGTTTTGATGTTGGAGAAATACTCCCTTGGTACCAAAATACATCATTTTTGAAAGATGTAACCCAGGTCTGCCTGACCTGTAAACACTTCATATATGGTCATATGTAATCATTTCCTGTAACCTGTTTACAAGAGGGTATAAAAAGAGAGCTAATACCTGGATCGGGGCTCTCAGGCTTTGGAAATCATTCCACTGAGATCCCTGCAGAAAAATAAACTTTTATTTTTGCTTTCTAATCTGGTGGTCTCAATTCTTGGCGAGCTACTTCAGTAGTAGTGGGGAGGGGGTATAGGTATGTTATCGGACCTCTTTAATAACTGTGTAACAAAAAGGGGGATTCCTAAAAGGAAAACTCTGCTTTCATTATTTCCTCACTGTGCTTGTGGAAATGTAAAAAGAGAGAGGCTGATATACTGGTCAGGGGGCCCAGAACCTTTGTTCATGTTAGGCCTACATATGCTGTAACCGAGCAGGGAGGATGTCACATCACTCCTTCTCTTCAGCAAAATTCCTGCTCTTGGTGTCAATCTAAAATATGGGCGGGGAATTCAGGATCAGACTTAGGGAGGTGTGACCTAGAGTTATGCATCCACAGTGGATCTGTATTCATAGTCCCTAAACTGTCATAATTATGGTATACTTGCCCCTCCAAAGTGATGTCACTGGGCATTAGCTGTGTGGAGAGCAGAGGTTCTGTTCTGCTGGTGATGTAGGATCTTGGCCATTATTCTTTCTACACAGAGCTATCCATCAGAAGTGTCAAGTAGTGAGATGAACTTCTGGGAAAATTTTAAACGTGCAGTGGAAGAGATAAATGAGGGAGGTCCTCAGTATGACATTCCATCTGCGCCACAGTGTTTCTCAAATACCTTCCAGTCAAAACTGCTGATGGCCTTGTCTGGAATCACAAGTCAATAAGTGTTTTCCTTATCTCTGGGACAGTTATTATCCCCAGGTAATTTCATATAGTATAAGTAAGTTATACCAAATGGAAAAATAACTGAGCTGGATGAAGATCTCATCAGTGACTTTTAAATGATCAAACACCTGAGGACATTTCACACTAAACAGTTATAGCACCCTGATTCTACTTTAAATGCCATGGCAACATCTTATGGAATCCAGGCATTTATGGTTTGGTGATACAATAGAGAGCTCTTGACTGAGAGTCGTGAATATTACTCCCTACACTGCAAATCCCAGAACTCCATAGGATGGAAAAATGACACCTAAAAAGTGGAATAATCATGCTGTAACTCTCAGTAAAGGGGCTCTGATCTCTTATTACTTTGACCTAATTTGATCAACTTGACAGGTATAAAGTTGGGATAGAAGAGATGGTGTAACCTGAACATGGGCAGGTGTGAAGGGAGAACCTTTTCTTCCCCAAAAATTTTTCTAAGCTGCTGTTCTCCTAGAATGTGTCCCTTCCAGTCTTAGGCCCTTTCCACACGGGGGATGGGGGAACGGGGCAGCGCACGCAGGGACGGATCTTACCTGAAAACGGGTTGCTCCGTCCCTGTGGGGAGCGCGTTCGCCGCTCCACACGCTGGCGAGTCGGCGGTGTTCGGAGGCGCCCAAAATGGCGGCTGGCGACTTCCGGCGGCGCTCCGCCAATCAGGGCAGCGCGCCAGCCGGAAGCCCGCCCTTGGGCAGCTCTGCAGGGACGCGCTAGCGCGTCCCTGCAGTTTCACACGGGACGCTGCAATGGGTTAGCGCGCGCGCGTTTCGTAAAAACCTCATAAAATGTGGTTTAAAAAACGCGCCGCGCCACCCCTTGCGGCCGTGCTAGCGCGGTTTGAGATGTGGAACCTCCACTATTCAAACCGCTCTAGCGCGCTCCACGGTGTGGACGACCTCCGGATGAGTCGCCCTAAGCTGTTTTTTTCCCCCGTGTGGAAAGGGCCTTAGACACTTGCTGAGAAAAACAACAGAGGAATACTGGTTTGGAAAGAAATACATTCAGCTTCCCCTCCTGTCTATTAATGTTTCACATTCCCAACCCAGTTTATAAGAATTCAGTACAGTTTGCATTCATTTCTAATATTCATATGCTATTGACACAATCTGATTTTGCCCTTTAAACATTAAGGATTTTAAATTACTTTATCAATATCCAAGACCAAAGGGAGGCAGGCAGTTCGATGACCATACCATATGATTGGCAGCACCATACACCTATATGAGTTTGACAAAATTCTCTTAATTTTATTTCTTCAGTAGTTCAAAACATTCCATGGAAAGTATGACATTGTTATCATAACTATGTTTGCTGTGACATAAAGGAAATTGCAATAGATAGTATTCTAAGTGTTCAAGCTACAGAGTCATTCTGCCCAACTGGTTTCCTACATAGGATGTTTATCAACTCTTAACCAAAAGAACTATTTTTTTATAAAGGAAATAAGAAACATTTTGGTTGCTGAATGTGTGGTTTGTCAGTTTCTTGAGGTGAGCTCCACATGAATAACCATTTAACATCTTCTAATGAAGGAGAAATAGCCATATTAAAATGTAAAGATAATAGAAATTAATTGAAATGATGTGAATTGCTTCTTCTACTCTTTTCCAGAAAGTAAAATCTCTTTCCTTTTGTCCCTCTTTGTCTTTCCTTTGGAAAAGTTGTTCAAAAAGCATGTGAAAGCTGGAAGGAATGGTTATAGAAGTGCTCTGATTTTGAAGGCAACTCTTTAATGTGTGGTTGCTCCTGTAATCCTATTTTTGGGAGCAACAAAGGGCTGTTATCAAATTGTATTGTAATGATTCTGGGTGTATTCCTCCCACCCCATTGTGAAAATAATGCTGCAAAGTGTGTTGCTGTAACAACTATGAACATTTGCTAGAATGGCACATGGCATAGTATCCAAAGATTAGTACAGTATACAGTAGTCAAAGCAGAATAAAATTTTGACATGATTACTGGTTCTATTTCCTCCATTTCACCATTGAACCTTCTGCCAAGCAATGTCAGCAGTTCAAAATGGGCCAGCCGAGATGCTCTTTTAAGGTCACTGTGCCAAAGGTTGTGCTTCATTGACCTGAGTTCACTATTACTATTTTGATTTTTAAAGTGTTACACACCTCCCAACATTTTAGGTTCCCACTTCCTTTTGAAAGAGATCACTGGAGATATAGGATACATCTCATGAATCCACAAATTCATTTGTTGTATTTCTGTCACACCTTTCCTCCAGTGAACTCAGGACAACATATTTGGCTCTCCAATTTCACATGCATTTGTTTGCTTGACAAACAAACAAATTGAGCCTAGCTGGAGACAAATCCTTTAAGCACTGTTAAAGGAACAAATCCAATGCCACAGAGGCAGCCAAGTATCCCGAGATGCTTTTAACATTCAGATATTTTTGTTTTCTGCTTCCTTTTCTCGAAATGACACTTTCTTGTTGCGGGTTGTGTGCTGATCTGGGGGTAGGTGGGTGGGCTTAGCCTCATTGTCAGGATTTAATTGGCTCTCTAGCACTGTCTGTGTGATGGGTGGGCCTAGAAGTGCTTCCAGGAATGCTGTAGATATATTTGCCATTTTCCTACCATCTTTGTGCTTTCTGATTGTGTGTTTTCCTCTCCTCTCATGGACTGAACATGCACTGGAATAACAACAAAGTCTCTTCAGTCCCAGTGTAATATGCAAACAGGGTTTCTCTACAGATCTACCCATTAACTGCCAATAGATTGTGTCTTCCTTCGACACCTCTAAGGTGATTTAACAGTGTTCAGCTCCAGGGTGGATACCGTACATGTTGTCTTTTCCTAGCTCTGCCTTCTATGTCCAGTAATGTGCTCATTGATACATTAGAAGATGATTCCTTCTAAAGGAGCACTATTATTTATTTATATACTGAATTAATTATGTATCTGCAAGGACAGTGAATATTCAAAACACCTGTGAGCAGGGTTTCTCTAATAATCTGCAAGACAAATTATAAGCAGAAGCTGGATGAAGAAATGTGGACTAAAAAGATGGCAAAAGAAGATCAGTGTGGCAATGTCTTCTTTTGGCATGTCGTTATAACATGAAGTAGATCTAAAAATCAGTCTAGCACTATTATTGTGAAGATTCCTTTAATTAAGTACTGCCCTTGAAAGCTTCAGTTACTGACAAGAGTAGAGTTTTGGACATTTTTGTGCTGATGTTGTTGTTGCATATGCTCCAACTGCAGGGTGGTCCTGATTAATTCTCTGTGGCCTCACTTTTCCTGCTGCTTTTAAAAAGTCCCGGGTTCTCTTTCCTCCTTCAACTTTCCCATTTTGTCTTCTGTTTACATCAACTGCTGCAGACTAAGGTCATGGTGCAAAAGTAGTGTGCACTCAGTTAATTCAGTAGCAGGGAGAGGAGGGGTGGAATCTTGCCTTCCCAGTCGGCTGAGACTAAAGCAAACTGCTACAGCCTCTCCTAGCTTGTATGTTCTTCCTCATTAATAACTTCTGCTGTGACCACACACTGACGTTAGGTAGCCATTTGTGTCCCAGTTTTCATCTGTGAAACGTTGGCTGGTAAGTTGTTATTATGGGCTTTCAAATGTCTTCTGACATATGTCCACACTATCTTTGGGTTTTCTTGAAAATATTTCATCAGAGGAGATTTATCATCACTTTACTTTACTCAAGACTAAGAAAGTGTGACTTGCTCAAGGTCAGCCAGCGGGTTTTCACAGCTGAGCAGGGATTCAAACCAATGCATCCTAAGAATCCTTGTGGATCTGTTGACTCATTGCACCACTCATTTTAGTGTTGATATGTATTGATGCTCATAACCCAAGGGCTTTTCTTTGGTTAGTTTAGGTGTCATTGTCCTATTCATATAAATAAATTATTAAAAAGATGCAAGGCTTCCCTGCTTTCTTTTCCAAAGTAAACCAACTCTAGGAAGCTCAGCCAGGAATGTACATGTTCAGAAAAGAAAGAGAGCAGTACTATTTTTATTGATAGATCTATACATGCTAGCCTTCATTTGAAGATGTCATCACATTTTACCAAAGTTAAAAGAGTAAAATAAGCAACAATAATATTACTTTTTAGTGTTACTCAGATATTATATTGTATCTATTATATACTTTATAATTGTTAATGAAATATCATTATAAAACATGAACACATATAATTTATAATATGATATATAATGTTTAATATTGATATTTCATTATTTTTTCAGTTCATTATTAATAAATATTTGGGGCAGTATAAAACTGGCCATTGCACACCCCTGCCCAAAACCTACAGCCTTAACTGTTGTATATCATATTGTGAGTGAAGATTCACAGTTTAACAGTGCAATCTGATACACACCTCCTCACAAGTAACTTTACTAGGTTTAATGGGACTTACTTCTAAGTCAGTGGTTCTCAACCTGTGGGTCCCCAGATGTTCGTGGACTTCAGGTCCCAGATGCCCCAGCCACTATGGTCAATGCTCAGGGCTTCTGGGAGATGAAGTCCATGAACATCTGGGGACCCACAGGTTGAGAACCACTGCTCTAAGTAATGTGTACAAGATTGTAGCTTGAAACAGTGGTTTGTAACATCCATATTTTAAAAACTGTAAGTAAAGCTACAATCCTTTGCACAGTTGCTTTGAAGTAACTCCCATTGAATTAGGTGGGTCTTACTTCTGAACAGACATACTTAGATTTGCGCATATTATTCAGACCACATTCTTCTTGTGGTAAGTGGATCAGGAACTGTAGAAGTCAGATCTAGTTTTTGATACCACATGTGCGATTTTTCCGTGCTCAGGAAATTGTGACGCAAGTCATGGGTTGGGTTTGAGGTTTTAGAAACCTTTTGTAAAGGCAATTGCTCTCCTTGTCCTGTTGCATTTTCAAAAGTATTAGTGACAGTTCACGGAGTGTGGAGGTACGCAGCCAAAACAGAAATGCTTGTCAGACGTAATGGGAGGATTTTCCTGGCTCTCTGTGTAATCCTCTTTACAGGATGCACAGTACAAGGTAAAAATGCTACTCCTTGTTCTTTTTGTAATTTTCCTTCTTAAGCTGTGTAGCACAGTATAGCGGAAGCCAGTAGGGGACTACCAACATTTTTATGTACGTGCCTACTCAGAGAAGTAAGCAAAAGCATCTTGTAGCACAGTTGAGGTTAAATGAAAGAAAGAAGTTGGTAGCAGAGGAGTAAATTTCACCGAGATTAGTGGGCAATTCCTAGTTTGGTGGATAGAAGACTGCAGATTAAAATGTACATTTCAACTTCTTCTAGGTAATGTCTCCCTTTCCCAGATCTTCTGCTTATTGATATATGCTGGCTGTAGCATTGGTATGGTGATATCCTTACCTTTGTGCAGGGATAGGGAGACAGAACTGTAACTAGAATGAGAACTGTAGGGGTGGCCATTTTGAGGTGATGCATTTGGTGGTTGTTTCTGGTAACATTTTATTTAAAAATATTTCTATACAGATATATCTAGATTTATGTGCCCCCCTCCGAAGGAGATATCTCCTCCTGTTCTCGGAATACAGGACCACACAGTCTGGAAAGACTTAAATAAGTTAAAGAATAAAAGTGGCAAAGAAGACAAATAGAGTCACACCTGATTGCTTTAGAAAGAAGATTGTCCTTGTTGGCTTTTAATGTTTCTGTGTTGCTTTTATTTTCCAAGGGTATCAAGTGCTCTCTTTTGTTTGAACAGTGCATTAGGGAAGTGGTCAATCTCCTGTCATTGCAAAATGACATAGATGTTTTAGATGGAGTTGTGTTAGTTATCACCAATTATACATCATGGGCACCATAGTGCTAAACCATATTCCACATGGCAGCCCATAGTTGCAATGGATATATGAGCTGAGAGGAGAAGAAATCACACGGGGAAATGTGCTAGCAGTGGGCAACATCTAAGTAGAATATGTTTAATATCCTTCATCTTTAGCTAGAGTCATCATGGAAGGCCTTAGAGGAACATAGTTCTGTTCAAATGTAAAATAATCATGATACTTTAACACCAAAAATTCTAGTCTCTGTAAGTTAAGGTTGTAGACCTAGCTATACTTGTTCTTGTTGTTGTGTGCCTTCAAGTTGTTTCTGACTTACAGTGATCATAAGGCAAACCTGGGAAACCTATCAAACCTACCTGACTATGCGGACGCAGCCAAGATCACCCAGTGGGTTTCCATGGCCCAGTGAGGAACTGAATGCTTGTTGGCTTGAGGCATTCTAGAGCTCTATGATTTTTTCTCAAGCACTCATTTTTATCCTTATTTAAACGTTGTCTAATATTTGTCCAATTACTAATAGTAATTTAAAAAATAGCTATGTTTAATCTGAAATACATGCATGCTTCTTAACCCTGTACTGTGTTACGTCAGGAATATTTAGGTCTGTCATTTACCTTAGTGCACACTTGTTTCAATTACACTTCAGTGTTTTAGTAACTTAAAATGTACTGGCATTTTCATCCTTAAAATATTTGCTTAGAAGTTGGTTCATGTAGGGTTGCAGGTTTCGGCTATATAACAGTTAAACCCCATTCAATTCAGTGCAATTTATTTCTGAGTAAACATGATGCCCAGTACATTTTAAGTTTACTCAGAAATAAATTGCACTGAATTGAATGGGGTTTAACTATTATAGTTTAAACTTGCAATCCTAAATGGACTAACTTCTAAACAAATATTTTAAGGATGAAAAGGTCAATTGCACAGAGATACAATTTGTTAGCTTTTTCTAGAGAACAAAGTCTGTTGCTAAGCAGCTGGCAAATGTGGAGAATGTTAATTTGATGAGAGAGAAAGTGTTATGCCAACCAGCTGCATCTGTGGTATACCTACATATCTTATTGTCACATTTGCACATCTCTTTAAGCTAGCCGAACTTAGCATGCTGCAACATGAATGGACTTAAGCCTCATGGATGCAGGCTATTAATTCACGCTTCATTTGGTCGTTCATAAAAGCAGGTATACAAAGCAGGCATGAGAGAAATTAATGTTATATCTGAAAATGGAATTATGATTAATTGCAACAAAACAAACCAGAATTTGTACACCACTTTTAAACTAGGGTTTCTTGTAGATTTTTACATCAAGGTTTGTTTGAGCACAATGAATAATAATTATGGGCTCATATTTAACATGAAGTTATTAATCACAGATTTATTTATTTAGCTGGATTTTTTTTAGAGAGAACTCCTGGCTTAAAGTGGGAGTGAACAAGACCATGTACTTTGATTGATTTGTGTATGGTTCTGAACAAGATGGCAAGATTTCAAACAACTTTCAGTTTCTCAGAGCTGGCCCTAACATCAGGCAGAATTAAGTGGCTGCCTCAAGCAGCAGTTTTGAGGTGTTATGAAAGAACTATTTAGTCTTCTATGCTTGTATTTTTATTACTAGGAGAAGAAGAGTGGTGCATGTGAGAGTTTTCTGCCTCTGGTATCAATAGTATTTGACTAGCCCAGCGTATCATGCATTTGACTTTGGGAAAGGGTTTGCTCTGTCCCAGGCAGTAAAATTTCTTAGGCCAGCCCTCCAACTTCCTCTGTTAAGTCTTCAGGTCTGTCTTCTGGTAGTAAAGGAAATTTGTGTAAGTATGAAGAAACCGAGGTTCTCTTTCTAAAAGATTAACACACAGGATATGTACAGTGCAACCCTATGCATATTGGCTAAGAGATGTCCTGCTTTCAGTGGGACTTAATTCCAGGTAATTTGTATAGGTTGTTGTTGTTGTCGCTATTGTTATGTGTCTTCAAGTCATTTTTGGCTTATGGTGATTCTAAGGTGAACCTATCAAGGGGCTTTCTGGGGCTGAGAGTGTGTGACATGCTCAAGGTCACCCAGTGGATTTCCATGGCTGAGCAGTGAATTGAATCTGGGTCTCCAGGGTCATAGTTTGATGCTCAAACCACTACACCTTGCTGTTTCTCAATTTGTATAGAACTACAACCTAAACAGCTAAAAAGCAAATGAAATTCATGAGATAACTTAGGTTTATTTACCCTAGATTTATTCATCTTGTATTTTAAAAGCATTGTAATTTTCCAATAGCCTCTTAAAGTTAGCTGAAATGGCCTCCATCAGCACTCAACACGGAAGTACCAACAGGCTCATGAGAACACCAAGGTTTTCAGAAGTAAATGTTTAAAAAAGAAGATTGCACTGTAAGGCAAAAATGAGCAGCTCCGGTCTTCAAAATGTCTTTGGATTTCGCCTCCCATAATCCTGCCTCATTTTAAAAACTGTCTTGGATGCATAGAGTTGTCTGCTAAAAAACATCTAGAGGGCCACAGTTGCTGACTCCAATTTAAGCAATAATATTCCAAAAGCAGTTTGGTAAGAACTGAGAATGGAACAATGATTAGCAGCTGAGGAATGGGGAAGGAAGAGGAGAAGGGGAGAGGAAATGGACCTAGAGTACCCAGAACAGAACATTGCTGGCCAGCTGGTACTTGAACACTAAGGTGGGCAGATGCTAAAGAGGCTTGCGTAACAGGTTGCATTTGCAGAAATGCTGCCTTTTATACACCTGCTAATTTTAAAGGACCTGCATCCTCTTTTGCCTTTTCCCATCCTACTCCATCTTGTAGCGTACTGTTGCAGGTTCCACTTTTAAGATCTCTAAATTTCAAGTTACTCTTTCCTGTGAATGATTTAAACAGAATTGCAGGTGCTGTTGTAGTCCAACCTCAGCAACAGTATATTTTATGCTATAGCAGCTTTGTATTCAAGCCATTAAACTCTGTAGTTAGCATCCAAAGGACAGCTGTGATTTATATAAGGCTAGCCAGTAAAAGTTTTTACCTTCTTCTTCCTTTCAGTGGCACGATTATACCATAGCACAAGCTTCTTTGTAAGTCTCTGTTGTTTGGGAAAAACAAATCCAAGTATATGATCCTCCTTGAGTTAACGCAACTACTTTGATGTTTTTTTGGAACTCCTTGTTAAGCTAATACCGATGACAGAAATTATTTCTAAGAACATGAGCTAAGAATATTGAGCACACACAGTGAAAAGAAAAACAAAATGTGACAATTTTCAATAAATATTTTGAATATTATTTTATCTAATGAAATTACTCTGGGCTTCTTAAACACTGAAGTTAGAAGTAAGACACTTACAACAAAAATTTAGTGGAACTGAGGTTAAAAAAATAGTGACAAAAGATGAATGCAGCTGAAAAGATTGCAACATAATCATTTAAGACTACTGAGAAGAGGGATGAAAGCTTAAATCCACAAATAGTTCTGCATGGGTTTAAGTATTTCATTCTACTCTTTTGAACGTCAAACAAAAAGAAAAAAAAAGGTCTGTGATGGAATGTGGTTAAACTAAAAAGGAAGGAGTTGGACTGAAACACTTCAGTTGCCCAAAACTGAAGATATCTAGGAAACATCTGCAGCAGCTATATTTCACAGCTAGTAAAGGGAAATATGCAAGCTGTCCTCAGTGAATTCTGCTGCCTCCTCCCCACTTGTGCATCTGGTAAGACTGGAAGATATGAATGGGAGAAATGTTTGAAGGTAATTAGGGTTTCCAGCATGGAACCTGGAGAGGGCCCTTGTACCTTTAATGGGTGGGTGGAAGAGGGAGTTTCTGCAGGTGTTGCTTGTTTTGTGGCCAAGCAACAAGTAACACCCACTGAAATTCCCTTTTCTACACAACCATCAAAGGTACAAGAACCCATTCCAGTTTTCACTCTGGAATCCCAACTGATATTGATGCCGAAAGTTCCTTCTTCATGACCCAGCGATAATACCTCAGGCATGCAAATCAGCTTGCCCTTGCCTGATTGTGTGCTGCTGTATGGCCACGAAACTTAATGGAGACCCCATCCTATGCCTTGCGACATCATTTCTCCCTGCTGACATTGATTGGGACAAACATACTTCCTCACTCCTAAGACAGAATAAGGCACCTTCTTTGAGAGATAGATACTGGTGTTTCAAAAGTGGCAGCAAGGTAGTAGAGGACACATCTGAGCACATGACACAACCACCCACCTAAGGACTCCATCTCATTGCCTGTGTTAAAGTAAATAGCAATTGTCAATCCACTCAGCTTTTGTATGTGGAATTGGGATGGAGGGTGCCATCTTATCCTTTGCCTCAAGCAGAAAAATTAAGTAGGTGAATTCCTATTCCTTCCACTCATGCACTGGCATGTTTGCTTTTGCAGAGACAAAGAGGTGCTAAATGTGCTGGTGGCATGTGTGATGCTCTGTTAGGCTCTCATCTCATATGCAGAAGTAATCTGTTTTCTCCAGTGGGTTGCCAAGTTTGAAAAGCAATAAATTACAACTGTTTGTGTTTATGCAGTTTGCCCCCAGGAACATGGCAACCATATTGTTCTAACATTCTGTCAAACTAGATGTGACATTTATCATGTTGTTAGAAGACGTGTTCCTTCAAATGGTGACAGATAGCCACTTGACTTTCATCAGCTATGTATCTTGCTTTTAGTGTGCTTCCATATGGTTAACATGTAAGCCAGATTGCTGATGTCAGTACCTCTGAGAAAATCCTGTTGTGGCAAAAAAGATGAGTTTAACATAGGGAATACACAATCCCTTTAATGTCTGATTTGACTATAGGACACATATAACTTAAAGTCTAAGAGGTAGTAACACAGAGAGAACATCGTAATGGATACTGTTGAGGGATGGGGCATTCAGCTTGCTATTTTTAAAAAAATCTTTAGGCCTGAACATGTTGCTGTCATTCTTGTGTGCCTTCAAGTCATTTCTAACTAACGTTTAGAAGGAGGCTTGTCTTTGCCTTCATCTGAGGCTGAGAGAGTGTAATGTGCCCAAGATTATCCAGTGGGTTTCTATGGCAGAGCAGGGATTCAAACCTTGGTCCCTAGAGTCACTCAAACCACTACATGATGCTGGCTTTTAGAACTTTTGAGCATTGGAGACCAGAACTTTGGAGACCAGAACCACGACACCATGCTGGCTCACTGGCTACGACATATCTGCTACTAAAAATACAATCACATGAGGTATTAGTACTGATCTAAATGTTTATATTAAATATGTATTTACCCTATTATTTTATGAAGCAGAGTGTGGGGATTAACAAAACAAAAGATATAGGACAGGGCAGGAGAATGAAACCTGACCTGTAGGGACAGAGTACACTCTTGCCTTCCTCTGCTTTCCTCAGTCAATTTTAGCAATTTTAGCTTGCAGTTCTGTTATGAGCAGCTAAGTTTTAGGAGAGGAACTTCAGTCTTTTAAAATAAATGGCAGGGGGATTCTGTACAAACACTGGGAAACCACCAGAGGATATAATGAAGAAGGGAGTGTGGTACTGGGCAAAGCCAAAAAGAAAGAAAAAAGCCACATTCAGCCCTAAGGCCTATGGTTTCTCACTCTTGCCTTGCTATTTTTGGGAAAGCATGCATGAGGCAGGGCCGAAGATCTTGTAACCTTCCAGATACTGGACTCTAGTTCCTATCAGCGGTTGCCGGAATAGCCTGTTGTGAGAGATGTACATGTTCATCAGTGTCTGGGGAAGGCCACAAACTCCCCAGTCATGAAATAGAGATATCCCATTTTAAGCTCTGAAATAACCCTCTAGGGTCGGTAAAACTGAGGGAGATTGGGTAGCCTGATGTTAGTTCATCCTATCTGAATCCAGTGCAGAGACTCAGGACACAGGGAGATAACTGTATCTACACTGCATGCATTGACATATATAAAAGTTTGTTTGTTTGTTTGTCTGCGTCAGGCGAGAAGACCTCATATGACTGGCTGTCTCAAGCAAAGACCTCATATGATTGGCTGCCTAAGAAGATTCTACGGAATCTTGGGGTTTGCAGTTTAGGGAGGCGCCTTTAGAATTCTCAGCCAGAGAATAGGCAGGTTACAAAGGAGATGAGACCTAGCAGCAAGGAGGAGGGCAGTATAGTCCCTCAGGAACCCAACCTCTGTATGTTAATAATTCTGAATGCAGGCTGGATTGGGGAATATGGGGAAAAGTTACAGGTACTGGACAAGGCAGTTTGGGGAATTAGAGACACAGGATCTCAAATCTTTCTAACAAGTATTACTTATGAGAAAATAAAATCCCGGGCAATGTCAGGTACATACGCTAGTATTTGATATTACTGGGTTATCATGTTAACATTCAATTGCTGAGGTTCATGAATACTGTATATCTAATTTCAATGTATATATAAATGTTTTTATTAGGGGGTCCTATCCAAAGAGGTCGATACATGCGAGTGAGGTGCAGACCTAATGCCTATTTTGCAAATTGTGTTGAGGAACAAGGACCTATTTTTGACATTCCTGATGGAAGTGCTAACATGATCCTCCCTCCCAAGGCTGACCCAGGACTGTATGTAAAATTGACTTTCATCTTCAGTACTAATTGCTACTGTTTGCTAATCCTGAATGTTACTAAGCATATGATTTTTTACAGGGTGACAGAGCAAAACACAAAAGATTTCATTACCTGCCCAGACAGTGTGAAATAGCCTACATTTCAGTAAAATATTTCTTAGATGTGAGTTTGCTTTTGATCAAAACACTATGACTTGCTTTCTAAAAATATATGCACAGCCATAGTTGCTGCTTCTTTTTGCTGGCAAGGCTTCAGTGTTGCATGATGGGTAGAAATTTAATCAGCACAAGCTGCCCAGCCCACCAAAGCAAGCAAGTCTTAATCTGAAGCAAGAGCCAGATGAGGCCCAGTGTTTTTTTAAAATTTCCCTCACACTTTACCACAAGTAGTCCCATCTCCAATCATGTAGTGTTTATGTATCTCAAATTCTGGGTAGCACTTCATGTATACAGTTAAGTGGGCTATACTCCAGGAAAGGTCACACTATAGCAAATTTGTTACTGTTGAGGGTGCCATAGGATTTTCACTCCAAGCTAAATTATATTCCCAAATAAGCACACAGGCCTCTTTTATTACAGCCCCATCAACAGGATAGACTAAGAAAAAGACTGGATTAAGGTTTCATGGTTGAATGGAGCCTTAAATCCTCCCAGTCTGTATTTTGTTCACTCAGTTTTTGCATTTGCTTTTCATTCTTACTCAAAGTCTCCAGGCTGGGAACCCAGACTTCTCTTTCTTGAAAGAATTCTACTTTAATCAGTCATCTCTGATAATGTTTGAGTGGAAATCAAGGCAAATCTCCTACTGTTCCATATTTATCTCCCATGTAAATGAGAGGGAAAATGGCCTTGTAATTCCTGGCAAAGGGCATATTTGCTCATGATGCTAAACCACAGGTTGTTTTAGTCATGGTTTGTTCCTTAAGTCATGAACTTCAGAGCAGATGACTAAACAAACTGTGGCTGTCCCTCCAATTCTGATTTGCTTTGATTCCCCCTGCCAGCTTCTGTTTCATTGTGGCCAGCTGAGGAAACATGCCAGGAACAAGCCACAGTTGTGAATTTGGATGTCACAAGCTACGGTTTCAACAAATCACTAATTGTAAACCTAACAAAAAACGTGGGTTCAGTTACCAGTTTGTAGCTGGTGAACTAACTATGGTTTAGCAAGGAGGGTCTGTACAAACCAAATTTCAGCAAACCATACCATTGTTGTGGCCAAGAAAAGTGGAGACGACCAGGTTTCAGGGAAAAATCAAAAAGCCATTTTTATTGTTAACAATACCTTGCGCAAGGGCAACAGTTATCCCAGAACTGTTGTGTCAATTAATTGAGGTAGCATCACTATATACCTTTTGCCTTCTATGTCAGCAATCAATCATTTACTTAGCCCGCCCATCACTGGAGAAAAAGATCTTTAGTTAACTTTTCCATTACATCCGAAGAGAACAAAGAGTTAGTTTAGAAGATGATACAAAATAATGGTAGGGAGTATAGTGCCTCCCTGTGAATTCCCAGACCTTTTGTTGCAAGGCCATTCTCTAAAATTTGAGATAAGACAGACATCTGCAATTTACTCAGAGGCACAATTCAATTCGCTTATTTTTCCTATTCAAGCGGCATTGGATTTAACCCCTTCATTCCCCCCTTCATGCTAAATTCAAAACTTTGCAATTTCAAGCATGTACTATTTCCTTCTTCCTTTAGTACAAGTGATACATAGCAGCATTAGAATTCATTAACACACATTACACTTACACGCTGTTCCCAATAACGGAGGGGGTCTGATTTGCGTAGAGAGGTTAGCTTCCTGGTGTAACCCCAGCAGAAATCTAGCCCCAATCTTCAATTCCACAGCAGATGCTGGATCTGATGTACGTTGCCTGGCAGCTTCCGGATGTGCCAGTCTGTACAATCTAGCCCAGAATTCTTCTCTCCTCAGGAGTTGCTGGGTCTGGTGTACATTTTGGCGGCTTCCGGAGCGTCAAATGTACCACCTAGCCCAGAATTCTTCTGACCCCTCTTTTCTGCAACCACCAGTTAGGCATACACAACAACTTCCTTCTTCCATTGACTTGAGCATTACAGATTAAAAAACAACACTTTTAACATGCAGAGTAAAGACTGGCAGATTTAGGAAAGCCATTATGTTAGTACAAAGTACTCTTGCTTACTGTGCCTTTTCCCATACTTACTTAGGGAACTCAATTTTATCCACATGCCTGCAGACCATTAGAATGATCTTCTAATATTGTATACTTCAAAATGCATTTTCCTTTCTTTTGCATTCAACTCATTTACATAATAACAACAGGTTGTATTTTACCAAAATGCTGAGTACCCCTTCACAACTGAAGAGATAGTTTCATGCTGGGCTGACAGCCAACAACGCACCTGCCTTACATGAAAACCAATTCCCTCCATGGGGATCATGTGTTGTCATGTACCTGTTGCTTTTATTGTGAATCCTTTTCATTTTTGGCCAGCCACACTATATCAATTTGTGCACTGAGTGAAAAGTGATAATCCCAGGAGATGAACCATATACCTATTTGCCATTGTAAAAACTGGTTGCTTTCCAGAACTGACTATGGAGGACCAACCCCCCTTTTGTCACACAACTCAATAAAACCAATACTATAACTGAAAGGAAATTAACATTGAGACATTTCCCTGGGCATACCTGTTTGCCATATACACATATCTTCCAATCCCTAGTGATAAAATAGGTAAACCAAACTTCCTGCCCTTCCTATACCTGTCTCAATCTATTGTTTTCCACATTCAAGATCTGATCATGCATGTGTCCCGAGTTTAGCATCTTGGCCACCTTTACCACAGTGGGGTTTGTCACTACCACCTGATAGGTCCCCACCCATGTCCAGGTTGCCCCAATCCTTCACCCATGTCTCCTGGTTTGAGAGGGTGTGCCTGTGCTTGTAGGGAAAGAAGCCCCTATTTTAACATTTTCTCCCTTGTCGTACTCAGAGCTTTCCCTAACACACTAACTCTTTCCTGT
Organism: Iguana delicatissima; assembly: GCA_948472985.1. Classification (NCBI taxonomy): domain Eukaryota; kingdom Metazoa; phylum Chordata; class Lepidosauria; order Squamata; family Iguanidae; genus Iguana; species Iguana delicatissima. The sequence goes on from CAOKZL010000615.1 coordinate 17,144, forward strand.
AGAGTTATGTTCCCTTAATCCATCCAAAAGGGCTTTTGCTGAAAGGTGACAACTTTATGACTCTGTGAAGTATATATTGCATCTTCCTTCCCATCATAATGGGGCTTTGGGAAAAAACAAAAACACTCCTGGTTTCTCTGTTGTGGGCTGCACATGGAATGAGAATGAAAGGTTTCTATAAAATGGGCTCAGAAGATGAATGTGGTATCATGCCGCTTGTCCTGTGCTGGCATCCAGTCCAAAAACATAGCCAGGGCTGTATACACGTTGAACTACTGTGTCTCCAGGATTTTGTTTCATCTTCTCCAGTTTCCTTAAATTCTGAGGTCTGCAGGTACAATGTGACTCCTCCGGGTGATTCCTAGAACAGTGTTTAATCTTTGATGATCTTGTGGACAAATGCAGGTCTGTTGTTTGAGCCTGTATGATGTGTGGGCTTTTTCAGGGCTGTTGTCGGTCTGTTAGCTGTCTCACAGCTTGTATCTTTTTTCCTCCTCTGCCTTCTTCAGCCAGAGTCCCTCAACTGCAACTCCACTTCCAAACTGGAGAGGTGCTCTATCGCCTCTCAGAAATGCTCCCTTATTTTCTCCCTCCCAACTCAGAGGTGCGCCGTCACCTCTTCTCCCAGCTTGCTCGTAGGGGTGCTCCATCACCTCCTCCATCCCGCTGGGACTGCGCCAGGGAGCCTTCCAGTTTCCATCTTATCGGGAACTGGTGAGGGGGCGCTGCTTTGCAGTTCTGACTCGGCCCTTTTCCGTATTCTCCATGCTTCTGCTGCCAACGTTTCTCACCAGAATGGCACAACTCGAATCCTTACCCTTTGCAGTTTATGGGGTGAGGAACAAAACTTTTCCTCTTAACTGCTGACCACTGACATTATTCATGGAGTTCTGCTGTCGTCTTCCACAAAAGGATTCTCACCATACATCACCTCTCACTTGGTCCCTGCTGTCTTCTTCCACATATCCTCCACATATCCACATCCTTCTCTGACTGTCTTCACCATCTGTCCAGATTTTTCTCACCTATGCCTCTTCTGCCCACACTGGGCACATTGGCACACTCCCAGAGACCCTCTTCCTCTTCTGGGTTTTCCTACCACCTTCTCATCTTCCAACCTCTACTCATTTTGGATTTTTACAAAAACTTGCAGCTCCCAGTATTCACAAGCGGTCTCCCATCCAAGTACTAACCAGGTCCGACCCTGCTTAGCTTCCGAGATCAGACGAGATCGGGCGTGTTCAGGGTGGTATGGCCGTAGGCAGCTAAGCCACTCCCCTTTGCCCTCTTCAGCCCCTTGCAGCTCCTGGACTCTTGGCTGCCCTGCTAGCTTTTTCTGTCAGCCACTTAACTCTGCTGCATTTTATTTCCTCTTCCGCCTGGTTCTAAAATTCCAAACATCAGACGAACTAGGAAGGGAGGGGGTGAACCCCCCCTTTTCGAAACTGACTCCTCTGTTCCTGCTACTTATTGTCGGCTGCATCCTCTCAGCCTCCGCTGCATCCGCCGCTTCCATTCCCCCCCCCGCCATCTGCCCTGCCTCCTTGGCCAGCACCTCAGCTGGGGGGGGGCAGTTGTTTCACATCGCTTCTCCTCCAGGAAACCTCTTGATGCTGGCAGCGGCTCTCACTCCTTATTGCTGGTATTATTGCTCCCCCATCTGTCCCCTCAGGGGAAGGACAGGCAAACAGGCATGCAGAAAGGATCCGGTGGGGGTGGAGTGTGGTTGTCTCCTAAAGAGCTGCAGCTTCAAGGCCTCTGTGGGGGCTCTACCTCTCTGTTCTTTTGCATTGGAATTCCCAAGGGTTCTTGGGGGAAACTTATTCAGGTACTACAGTTCCCATGTGTTCAAGATTCCTGTGTCAACTGCTTCTCCAAAAACTCATTGTCAGATAGAGTTTTACAGCTTTTAAGTCCATCATTCCTGAACTTTCCCAACTTCCTCCTTTCTATTTATTGACTTAGAAAGGACTGGCCTTTTCCTGCTTGCAAATTGCACACTGATTTCTTCCCAATCTAGGCCTCTGCCTTCTTTCTCTCCACTTGCCTCTTCCCTGGTGCCCTCCCGGCTGGCTCGCCATTCCTCATGTTGGATTTATTCTCCTCCACTCCTCAGTAGTGAACAAGGTCAAAAGCAACTATTGACAATCCTGCCAGTTAGAGACATGTGAGGCCATGATTCTGGAGCAAAGTTCTATTATCTAGTAGGTCTGACATGGTGAAGGGTGTATATTGATAACTCTGAACTCACTGGTAGCCCCCTGACTGCTTGGCTGAGTGGGGCCACTACCTCTTCTTCACCACTGTCACCCTCTTCTTCCTCTCCACTTGGTTGTAATTTGCTGAAACATATGGCGGGGCTGTATGTAGTTCTTCTGGTTCCTCAGGGGGACTATCTAAACTTATGGGACTTCTTCCAAATTTCTTCTGAGTCTTTTCCACCACTGCATACACAGCCTCAAGTGATGGTAAATGGATGGGAATTTGCAAACTGACAGCTTATTAAATATTCAGTGAAGTCTCTTTCTCCCTTTTCTGAGACATGAGAGAATTTACCAGGAAACCAGACTTTGCTCCTATCATTAAAAGGGAGAAACTGCCTGTCCCCCTGTGTTACAGTCTCCAGGCTGTCAGGTTTGCTTTTCTCTTTTTTTCCTTTTTTCCCTTTTCTTTCAACAGGGAGGGGTGAGGGGGAATTCCTGGTGAGTGCAGAGTTCCTTCCCTTTTTTTTCTTTCTTTCCTTTTCAAATGCAGCCTTTTTTTAAACAATAGACTCTGCGCTGAGCTCTGCCTATTGTGTTATCTTGCTGTAGAAGTGTTGCAAAGTACTAGAGGAGAATCTTTTCCTCCCTTCTCCTTTCCCTGTTTCCTATCCAACACCTTAAAGCTTATTATTATTATTTTTTCCATTAACTCTCTAACTTTATTTCTGCTATTCCAAAACCTCTTGGCTAAATAAATGTCTAGCCCAAAATCAGTGTCCCGCTATCACCAACCAGGCAAAAAACTGCTTAAAATACATCCCTTCTAAACCCTTTTGAATGTTAATTGCCGGCCCATTAAATCTCCATCAAGGGGGTCAGACTTGGTCCTAGAAAATCCCCTTATTTCCTTTTAACATGGAACAAAGGGATCCCTTTCCAGTTAATTGTAACATTTTCCCACTGCCTGAATTGCAAAATCAGGCTTCTTCTTTACACCTAAGAGAAAACAATGAGACTCTGCATTGCTTCTTCACTATTTCTCATTAACACCTGAGGTTTTTGCACTGACTTTTATTTCTGCCATTTCCCAGCCTCTGGCTGAGTTAACTTCTCTGGCTTAAAACAACAGAGAGCCCAAGAAGGAGGGGCTTCAGGAAATGGCTTCAAACACTGAGAGAAGAAACAAATCATTTTTTTTTCTCTTTACACTACAACGGCAATAGTAAGTTTCCACTAATCCTCCTTTAAATTCTTTTTGAAATTCTTTATCATACACTCTAAGGGAGTTTGCCGACTTTCTCCCCCTCCCATTTTCCCCCCGAGTTCCAGACAAGACACAATAGGAATGGGATTGACGCACGGGTAAAGGGGGTCCCGTGCGCCCACACAAAGGGGTTTTTTACTCCAGTCACTCCAGCACTGACTTAGCCATCCGGACGATCACGGCATGGACGTAAGAACTGCAATGCTGCAAGCATTTCATACACGCATCTTTCATTCAGACAAACAACCTCCCACTGGCCCTTAAAACCACAACTGAGACGTCTCATTTATTATTCCGCCATACCAAGAGTTTTCGGGGTTTCTCTCTCCACCGCTGAGAGGTACTCGGCCGAAACTGGAAGTGATCAGTTCCCCTTCCCCCTCCCAAACATGAGGGGGGTCTACTCACCAGAGGGCCATGGGAGGCTTGGTTTCCAGCTGTAACCCGAGGTCCGTTGACTGGAACGCTGTCGCCAGGGATGCCACCGCTCCCCTAACCAAACCTCTTCGACAAAAGGTCGAGGGCGCCCTGGGTTTTGTCAAGGGGGGGCCGCAATCCCCGCCGTCCAAACGTCCGTCAAGGGGGACAGAATAGTCCCTTCCCCGTTTTCCCGGCCAATGCACCAGAAATGTTGTGGCCAAGAAAAGTGGAGACGACCAGGTTTCAGGGAAAAATCAAAAAGCCATTTTTATTGTTAACAATACCTTGCGCAAGGGCAACAGTTATCCCAGAACTGTTGTGTCAATTAATTGAGGTAGCATCACTATATACCTTTTGCCTTCTATGTCAGCAATCAATCATTTACTTAGCCCGCCCATCACTGGAGAAAAAGATCTTTAGTTAACTTTTCCATTACATCAGAAGAGAACAAAGAGTTAGTCTAGAAGATGATACAAAATAATGGTAGGGAGTATAGTGCCTCCCTGTGAATTCCCAGACCTTTTGTTGCAAGGCCATTCTCTAAAATTTGAGATAAGACAGACATCTGCAATTTACTCAGAGGCACAATTCAATTCGCTTATTTTTCCTATTCAAGTGGCATTGGATTTAACCCCTTCACCATGACTTGTAAAAAGGCAGTCAGCATCTTAGAATTCTTTGCCAACTTATCTACAGAGCTCTTTCACAACTTACTGCCAAAGTCTGCGTGGACAAGGTTGGAAGTCCCTCTCTTCTTCACTAGGAATAGTACCAGTCCTGTACTGGGAAATATTCCATCATTCTCCCAATCATTCAGACAAGTAATCCAAAAATGCTTTGATTTTTTTTTTTTTTCAGTTAACAAGTTATATATGCAAGGATTATTCTTATTTTTTTAAAAAATATAGTTAACTTGTCAATTGTTTAATTCTTCTGTTGAAAAGATGGTAACTTTTAAAAATTTAGTCTGGATTATTCCAGCTCAATGTACACACAATTACAATTTAGCTATGTGCACATTAATGAATTAGAACGAACCTGTCAATGCAATAAAAGGAATACACTGGAGTCAGAAATTAGGTTTTGTCCCCCATCTTGATTTGCATCCTCAGAAAGAAATGCAAGGGAGAAAAAGGCGTCACTTCTAAAAGCACTGCAACAACACATGCTTGAAACAGGGAGCACAAGCTCTCAAATCAGCATCCTGTTTGAAAAATTGAATGTAGCAGGGTGACCTTCACACTGAGACCATGTTAGCTGTTACACATATTTTGCATAAATTACACAGTCCTGTACCTACAGAAGTTATATCCAACTACCATGTTCTTCCTAACATGAAAAAGATGTTCACCTAATTATTCCTTGCCTCTGAGAGTATACAATTTCTTGAATACAGGCATAATATGGTCTCCAATTGACTGGAGCGCATATTCATAAAAACCAGGAGACATACTGAGTCAAGGACTTGTCTCCTATCATTTGCAGTTCCAACAGACCAAAGACAAAGAAAAAAAAGTAATTATTTTCATTTTATTTCATAAAGTTGATTCAGTTTATCCTGGGTTTATCTGGGGAGGCAGATAAGGAAGGTGTTACGTCTTGCAGTTTATAATGATCTTTTAAAAATCTGTGTTGCAGAATGAAAGAATTTCAAGACAATCCTGATACTTTCCCACTTTCTGGAGATGAATATGGATCAGGAAATGAAGCAGATCCAGAGTTTGGGTCAGGCACTGAGTATGTTATGGATGATCCGAGTATTCCTGAGTTTGAAGTGAACCAACCAGATCCAAAACTGAGGCTTAAAATAACAAAGGAGGGTTTATTCCTGCATGAAAACAGACTGTAATCTCTGATCTGGCAGTTGTGATCTTATTTCTTAAATGCCTTTTGTGTTTTATGTCTGAATGCTATTACACCTAAGTAAAAATACTGTACAAACAATGAAACCAACCATAAATGCCTTAAAATGTTCAGTGCTTTTCTCTGGTACAAACTGTAATGAATGCAGGTTTTCCTCTTCTAAGATGTAGACTAACATTTCAAAACCTGGGATTCCTTTGTACAATTGTGGGTAAAAGTAACATGAAATACATTCATTCAAGTACAAGCTAGAGGAGGAAGAAAAGACAACTAAGAACAAAATAAAATGAAGCAACAATACTAGAATCAGCCATACCTTGTAGAAGGATGCAAGGCAAATTTCTTCCAGATACCTCCCTTCTATGCCAAATCTGTAAGAGTGAGCCCTACAATCCAAATCATTCTGGATATTTTGGGTACATTTTCCATTTGCATGGAGAGCTGGCCATGACAGCTGTGCAAGAACATGGAACTGTGCAACATTACTCTTAGCGGCTACCCCTTCATTTATGCCACTCAAGAAAGGTTCCTAGTCTGTATTATACAACATTTTTCAAAATAAGGAGCTTTTGAGGTATCTGTGTTAGTAAAAAGCAAAAAGAGTGGTTTTGTAATTCACAAAATAGGTTGTACTTCTCTGGAATGTGTTATTTGTAGTCTGATGAACAGCACTATTCTAAATCCCTAAATCTCTTGTACTGTTTCCAGTTATAATAATATTAACTTGGCCTTGTGTTTGCAAATCTGTCTGTTCATCTTGTATCTTGTTCAACACTTGATTTCGCTGTATACTGCTGGAAGGATTTTCTTGATATCTGCATTTACTTTGCTATAGTTCTATTAAAATTGAAGTGCATTGAATACTCAGTTTTCATTTCTAAATAGTCCTGACATACTGTCTTAAGTGTGTTATTAACATACTATCCAAATTTGAACACCTGTGAAAAAGGAAATAAATTAAAACTAAGACACAAGCAATCCATTGTTACAGAAAATCCACAAGATGTAGAACAGAATAAATACATTTTTCTGGGTTGTTGTTACAGAGTAAAGAAGCAATTGGATTATGTTTTGTTAGATATCTCTTGCATTCTCTCAGAAGTGGAGGGTGTAAGTTCTACATGCATGGTGGATTTTATTGAGTTTCTTCCAGAAGCAACCTCAGTCAAATTTCAAATATCCCTCTCTCTGTCTTGCACAAACACGCACATACAAGGTTTATAGTATGGTGCAGCTAGGACACAACCTCAAGGGGTGGAACTACAGACCAGGAGATCATAAAAATATCAAACAGAGAGCGACAAGTGATGAGGGCACACCTAGAACACTTTAGCATTAGCACCTGGCTGACTTGTGAATGTCAAGGACTGCCTGGTCCAATACTGCTCACCACAGCATTTTTCAGTCTTTTTTTTTTTAAAGATTCATAATTAGGGGACAGATGTTTAGAAATGTGAATGGTTGCAGATGTTCATTTTTTTATTTAAAAATCTCCATTTCTACAAAATGTTGTTTATTACCAAGTAAATATGTTTAGCACCTTGGCAACAGAAATAAGCTGCACTTTATTCTTCTTTTCCTTAATGAATTTAAAAAGCAAAACCGCACAAAGAATTGTAAAGCATGGAATGGGATGAGAAGAAAAATAAATGTGTGGTTCAGTTCTATGGCCACTTAAAGCCTCTCCTTAAGAATAGGGTTTAAAATTACATAATTCCACCACTTAATATGGGTTTTATTTGAGGTTTGTCAGAGAAGAAATGGCACAATTGCTACATCACAGCCACTGACATCAATCTTGGACGTTTATTTTAAACTTTCTTGCACTATGGCATGCTAATGCATCCACAACCAAAGTGTCTTCTGGAGGACTGTTTTGCATCTCTCATAGCTAGGATTAGGCTGTGTTCCAACAGGTACAAGACAAACAAAAATGCAACATTTTAAAAGCAGCACCTCAGTTCTCTTACTAAAAATATTTCCCGTACTGTCAGAAAAATAAACAGTCATCTCTAACCACCATTTGTACTGGGACTGGAGAGCAAGACAGAAGTGTAATGACTTTCTTGTTTCAATCTGTTTTGTACATATGCTACACTGAGGATTTTAATACAGGGTTTCTCTACAGTACAGGCTGGGGAACGTTTGATGCTTCAGATACACTGGATGCTAACCCCCAGAAACCTTAGCTAGCATGGCCAATGGGAAGAGATTACAGAAGCCATACTCGAAAACATTTGGACAGAAACAACTTGTGGCCTCCAGACATTGCTCGACTGCTTCTATCAGTCCTAATCAGTCTAGCCAATGGTGACAGGTCATGGGAATTATAGTCCAACAACATTTGGAGGGCCATAAGTTGCCCACTCTTTCTCCAGAGGAATGCACAGGAAAGGGATCTGTGCACAAGCAATTAATTCCACCAGTCCTCTAGCTGCTTGCATTCTGTTCAGTAAGTATAAGTCTGCCTTACACCATTGCTATTTCCTTTATCATCACTGTGCACAACAAAAGTCCTCTCAAAACCTACTGTTGTGGCCAGGAAAGAGACGAAGACTAGGTTTCCAGGGAAAAATCAAAAAAGCCATTTTATTGTTTAACAATCACTTGCGCAAGGACAACAGTTATCCCAGAACTGTTGTGTCAATTAATTGAGGTAGCATCACTATATACCTTTTGCCTTCTATGTCAGCAATCAAACATTTATTTAGCCCGCCCATCACTGAAGAAAAAGATCTTTAGTTAACTTTTCCATTACATCATTGACTGGCACAGGGATGAACAAAGAGTTAGTTAGAAAATGATACAAAATGATGCATGTAGTCAAAATGAGGGAGTATGCCTACTCCCATTTAGTTCCCAGACCTTTGAGTGTTGCAAGGCCATTCCTAAAATTTGAGATAAAGACAAAGACATCTGCAATTTACTCAGAGGCACAATTCAATTTGCTTATTTTTCCTATTCAAGTGGCATTGGATTTAACCCCTTCACTACCTTTTTGAGCAGCATAGCTTCCTCCAACACAGTCATTTCTTTGTTGCTGGAAAGCTGAGGGACAAGCGGAGTTGCATCTAGCTCTCTGCCTTTAGCTGCATATGCTGCAATAGGCTCTGTAGGGAGTCTGCATGACAGCACATCCTACTACAGGAAAAGAGCCGGAGGCATTTCCACTCACCCACTCTCTGGAAACAAAGAAATGGCTATACTGCAGGGTGCTGCAGTGCTGTAAAGATAAGTTGGGCAGGGTGTAGCTTCTGAAGACAGTGCTAGGAAAATGTAGGTAGGCCTCAATACACATATCACCAGATGCAAGATTTCTGAGAAGACTGTGAAGGGAGAAACTGGGAAAGGCTGGTTAAAGCCCACTCAGAAAGTGGTGTGAAGGAGGGGCTGCAGGGAGGAAAGACAGAAGCTTCAGACTTGTCTGTAAACAGAATCAGATAGGAGTCAGAGTGGGAAAAGATGGAATAAAGTGGGGGCAGTCAGAAATGGGGGAGATTTGAATAGCATTTGGGGGATGTGTGAAGAAGAAAAAGTTCAGGAATTCCTTGTTTAACTTGCTGGTTGCATAATAAATCTTACTTATTTTCTATAACTTTATCTGACTGTTCCATTTAAGAATTCATAAAGAGACTAGTCATGTTTGCCATGGATTGCTGATTGGTTGACGTTACGCAATGAAAGAATGCCAGCTTTAGAAGGAGCCGATGCTAGATTGGATTGGCACGTCTACCTTTGGTACGGCAAAGCCAAGGTGGATAAAGACTTTGCCAACCACTACATTCATAAAGCATTATTGAATATCTGGTACAAATATAAGAAATTACATTATGCTGTTGTGGCCAGAAAAGAGACGAAGACCAGGTTTCCAGGGAAAAATCAAAAAGCCTTTTTATTGTTAACAATTACTTGCGCAAGGACGACAAATATTCAGGAATTGTCGTGCAGATTAACTGAGGTAGCATCACTATATACCTTTGGTCTTCTATGTCAGCAATCAATCATTCATTTAGCCAGCCCAATCACAGAAGAAAAAGATCTTTGGTTAACTTTCCCATTACATCATTAATTTAGCATACACGTGTACAGAAGAGAACAAAGAGTTAGTTAGAAAATGATACAAAATGATGCATGTAGCCAAAATGAGGGAGCATGCTTACTCCCCCTTTGTTCCCAGACGCCTGAGTGAGTGTTGCAAGGCCATTCCTAAAATTTGAGATAAGACAAAGACGTCTGCTGTTTCACTCAGAGACACAATTCAATTCGCTTATTTTTCCTATTCAAGTGGCATTGGATTTAACCCCTTCAATGCCAATATTCCTCTTTGGGTCTCCCTTTAGGAAGCATTTTTTGGAAAATGGAAGAATCTCTCTGAAAAATGGCTACGCTATGAAGATATAGTTACTCTAATCTTGGAGAATGTATATAGAATGAAAACAAGGGAGGAACTAGAAAGAGAAAATATAAAATGTAACTGGTTCCCCTATAGACAGTTGGTAGAGAGATTCAAAATCAATCAGAAATTTTAAGGTTTCGTTAAGAGTAGCGAAAAAACAGAATTTGAGAAAATAATCTTTGATAACTCGTCACATCAGATGTCAAAGCTATATAAATACCTGCTTCTGTTGGGGAAGGAAGGAGATATAGTAAAGGATATCATGCTTAACTGGGCTAGAAATATCAGCGAGGAGATATATTTAGAACACTGAGAAAGGTGTTGGGAATTAACCTACAAATTTACAGTGGCTCAAAGTCTACGAGAAAACTACCTGAAAATGTTCCTTCGCTGGTACTTGACACCTGATAAACTAAGTAAGGTATATAAATCTTTATCTGGGATTTGTTGGAAATGTCAACAGGAAGTTGGAACATTCTATCATGTCTGGTAGACATGCAAGAAAGTAAAGTATTGGATACATATTCATAACAAGATCTCAGAATGGTTCAATTGTCAGTTTCCATTGTCCCCCAAACTCTATCTGTTAAATATAACCCATGACTTAGACTCTTTAGTGATAAAAAAAGTACTGGAGGATATTATTAAATCTGATAACTATGGCAAGAGTAATATTTGCCAAATATTGGAAAAAGGATGAAGTTCCAAAGCTAGAAGAATGGCAACAGGCTACACAAATCCTCAGAGGCAAAAACGAAGAAAAAATTAAAAAGGAATGGGCACCGGTGATTGAAAATCTTTTGTAAAAGTAAAAGAATCTTCTGATAAACAAAAACAATTTTTGAAACTCGTACACTAGTGTATATGCAAGATGAAATCTTACAGTACTAGAACAGGTCCTTAAACAACAATACAAATGAGACTCAGTAGTGATGTTTATGAGTTAGGTGATAAATATAAAGAGTAAATGAGCAGGAAAATACTACTCAATTAAAAACAAAGATGGATACACAGTTAACTAAATGTGGATACTTTAGAATATGACAGTTAATGTTTCTGTTCTCTTCTTTTTTTCTTTATTTTTCTTACTGTTTGTCGCCTTCCCGCCTATCTCTGCTGAATAGGATTTAAATGGACTTAGATCGCAGAAAGGCAAGTTAAGAGAAATTGATACCCAGAGTAGGTACTATTTAAGGTGTAGGATAAGGAAATACAGTTATCCACAATATGAAATTAGGAAGGATCTTCTTCTTTCTTTTTATGGTAGGTATACTCTTTTTAATTTACTAATCTAGAGTTCTATTACTTGTTTTTTTTTTTGAGTTTTATATATATAAAAGTATATTTATACATACATGCATTTTGGAAGTACTGTAATGTAAAAATTTGCTTACCAGTTTCTTTGTTACCCTTTGCTACTATTTATGCTTTGCAAAAGTAATAATATATATATATATATATATATATATATATATATATAAAAAGAGACTAATCATGTTTACCACAATGAACCCACTGGTCAACACAGCCACTTGTCCATAACAGGGATCACCTTGAGGCCCAAATACCAGATCCGTGGAGAGATCTTGAGGGTATAAGGGCAAGGTGAGTGACTAGAGGGAGCCCAAAGGATGGAACCGTGGGGCTAGCCTGAGGAGACGTTCCATCACAAAGTCTCAAACTAGTTTACAGTTATTGCTTGTGAAACCAGTCCTTCCTTTGCAGCTGTTTCTTTACTGCTTTATGAAGACAAAGTACTTCACTGGTGTAAGACAGTAGTAGCTGGAGAGAGTATGCATCATCTCAGAAGTCATGACAATCTAGGGCCTGTTTAGTTAAGTTTCTTGTGTTCTTGAATCTTGTATTTTCTTCTCTCTTTTTTATGCTACAACAGATTAACACAGCTATTCTTTGAAAACTGTATTCCGAGAACTCTTGATAAATGCTAATTGATCACACTAGCCTACTGTGATCTCATCTTCAGAACCCCACATTGCTGTTGCTGAGAAAGAGAAATGTCCTTTGGTCAAAAATCAACCTGCACAGGAGTTGCAGAAGCACACTCTGGCTTTTGCAATCAACCAAGACCCATCGGAAGGCTGCACTTTCTACTGCTTGCCAGGGTACAGCTGAAGGCAAGGGGAGGCCAACTGGGCCCATCCACTCGCCAGAGAAGGAGAGGGTACTGCAGGAAAGCACTTTTTTCCTCAGCAGAGCACACTCAAGTTCTGTGGCCCTGGGTTTTTTTTAGAGACACAACTGAGTGAAAGGCTCACGGTAGCCAAGCCATTTCCACATTGCACTGTTATAGTGCTATTATTCCACTTTTTACATCCTGTGGGAGGGGCATTTAGAATTCTCAGCCAGAGTATTTTGCCCTCCCTAAACTACAAACCCCAGAATTCCACAGGATCTTGACAGTGGAATAATAGCACTATAACAGTGCAGGGCAGAAATGGACTCAGTGAGGCTTCATCTCAGATAACCATATATATGGCTCAAGCCACCTCTCTCCGCCACCAAACACCACACAGGGGAGAAGCGAAGCGGAAAAGGGGGGAGAGTTTGGACGCGGTGCTTCCGGGTTCACCTGTGCTCGCGGCCTCTAGCGGCCCACGCCCGGCAAAGCCACTTCCTCCCCCACCAGCGGCGCTCGCCTCGCCGCCCTTTTCTTCCCCCACCCCGAGGGAGGGGTGGTCACGTGCCGGGGGCGTGGAGTGAAGCGACGGCCTCTAAGGTCACATGACAGGGGCGCGGGCCGGGGTTGCCACTGCTACTTGGGGAGGGGGGCCGGAGTCTGTGTGACCCACCGAGTGATCATGGTAAGCGAGCGGCCACCCGAACTGCAGGGTGTGGAGAGGGTGGGGCTGCTCCTGCTGGGTCTCCTCGCGGCTCCACGGCCGAGGGAGCTGTGGTAGTATGAGCGGCAGCGGAGGCTTCCTACTTCTTCTTCCCTTCCCCTCTCAGGCGGGCCGGGCCTTGGTGGTGGTGGTGGGGGTCTTCGGAGACTGGGCGGTTGTGAGGAACGTTGGCCGTTGCCATGGATAGTAGACACCCCCCCGTTTCTCCTTGATGCTGTTGATCCCGCCCCCACCCGAGCGGCTCCTTCGCGGCGCGCGAGGGACTTCCATTCGGGTCCCCCCGTCTCTTCCTCCTTCCACGCGCTCGCCCCGCCTTCTTTGGTGACGTCATGGGGAGACGTGCGTGCACCCGCGGCGGGGGGGGGGGTCGCCCGGAACGGTGTCAGGTTGTGGCTCCCCTCCGGGGCAGCCGGCGCCTTTTCTGAGTGGGGCGTCGGCAGGTTGGATGGTGGCTATCTTGCCGCCGCCTCCTTTAAAGAGACAGGCCAGAGGGTCACAAGCCCGCCGTTAGGTTCATTGCTCTTGGGCCGAGGAGCCTTAACCCCGTCGTTTTGTCTGCTTCCGAGTAGTTGTGGGATAGGCGCTCTGGACGTGCTCAGGAGCACCTTGAGACTTTAGCTCTTTCAAGGGAGTGGTGGAGTGTGTGTATATTTTTTTTTAGTGCTGTTAGTATGTTTTAGCAAAACATTACTGAGGGACGTAGCGGGGAGAGAGAGAACTGAAATGCAAAAAGTATCAACAGTATTACTTCACCAACATTGAACAGTACTGGTGGGGAACATGTAATCTATTTTTCAGCGTAGTTTTTGTGAGTATCAAGATAACGTTCATTGATAAAGTATATATATATAAAGCTGTGCTGAGGATCCATAGAGATCTGGGAGTGCCTTATTGCTGCCCATATAACTAACGACTTTTCGCAGTGATTGCAGTCACCGTACCACTTTTGCTCTGGTGTATTCCAGAGAACTTTCCAGAAGCAGAGCTACTTGATGGTTGGATTGCTTCACCAGCAGCAAGAGACTGCTTAAACAATAAAGCCTAAGAACATAGGCTGATCGTGAGACCTATAGAAAGCAGGCCCTTGTGAAAGCTTCCTGCGGGTTCAGTGGCTTACACAATAAGTTTCATGGAATGTAAACTCAAAGAGATGTCTCTTCCCCTTCTATCAGAGTTTCGAATATTTTGCGTGCGTGCTAAATGCACAGTCCTTTATATTTCAGGAAGATGAGTGCACTTCAGATGCCTTTTAAAAGCGTTTAGACAGTTGAACTTGTTACAGTCACTATACATAGTGTTTGCTTTTTCGTAATGCAGATTTTCATTGAAACAAATTAATTTTAAAGATCAAGCTTTTATTTTTGGAGAGGTGTACAAAAAAGTCACTTAATAGAGTTTCAGCAATATGTTGCAGTTGCAGAATCTGCAGTTGCATACTTCTTGCTCATCGTTTAATGCTATTGACATTGCTATTTTATGGCAGAATATACATTATTCCCAAAATAAATTCATTAAATGAATTGTTTAACATACCAGGATTGGTTAATGGATTCTTAGGGTTGATTAATTAAAGTCAGCAGTCTCTTAGTCCTTTACCTCATTTGGTGTTGCAACAGTGCCTGCAAGTTTTTGCATACAAAGATTTCTTCAGACTTCGTAAGCTCTTGAAATCTTTAGTATGTTTAGTAAAGGAAAAGGTAACTGTTTTGACCATGGGTTGTTAATGCTGCCAACATTCTTTTTCTATCAGAACTTCTGTGCCTTTTACAGGTGCATATTAATTAGAGATGAAATTTAGAAACAGCTGGATTAGATTCACATTGGCGAACCAGTTCACAAACAGGGCACATGGGTGATATTTTTCTCCAGCTGCATAAGCAAGTGGTATTTGGAGGCATGGTGTCTCTATATCGGGGTGGAGAACCTGTGCCTCACAGGCTGCATGCACCCTGAGGCTACTTTTCTAATCCCCAAGGCACCCTCAGAAACCAGACCAATAAAATCTGACAGCAAATGACACAAATTTAGGCAACAAACTGGGAAAACTACACATGAAATAAATATCTTTCTTGCTTGAAATAACTTGTACCAGGTGATCATTGTGTTTTGATGATCCAAGGGAAACTTTTTTTTTTTAAAGTAAGCAAAATGTTTGTTTTAAATGAGGATTTCCCAATTACCACTGAAATTCTGTAGGGTATATGGCTAATGACAGATCTTGGTGGATGAAATTGGCCCCCAGGCATATCAAAGTTGCCCCCTCCCAAACCTAGATTTAAGTTTTGGCCATCATGAACCATAGTCATTGATAGATTTATCCTTCGTTTATTCTTCTAGTTCTCTTTTAAAGCTATCTAATTTAATGGCCACCATAACCACATTTTGTTGCTTCAGATTCCATAGTTTAATGGTACAGTATTAAGAAGTACTGTCTGGAATCTACTGATATTTTTAAATGACTCTGGGTTCTACCTTTATGAGAGAGGATGAACCATCCTTCTGTCCACTTTCTTCACATAGTTCATAATTATATTCACTGCCATGATTTTCTTTTACTTGTTTTTTTCTCTAAATTAAATAATCTCAAATCTTGTAACTCTTCCTGTAAGTGCAATTGTTTACAGCTCCCTATCCATTTGGCTTGTCCATTTTTCAACGTGTCTTCTAGTTCTACAAAATAATGTGGAGATACGGCAATGAGAACTGTGCAAAATATTTGAAGGGTCATATCACAGATTTGTATGAAGTCATTGGCTGGAATTCTGTTAGTGATATATACATAGCTTGAGGTTATCTGCATATATGCTTGTTTTCTGATGTTGCACAAGGAGCTATGCATTAGTTTCTTACATAGTATCCATCCCCGGCAGGTGTGGGCACTGTCATGACTGTCTACTTGTGAGGGGGCAGAGAGTGGGGTGATGACCAGGCAGGCCCCCTCCTGGCCAGGAAAGATAAGTGAAGCTATCTTCTGGATCTCCAGCAACTCACTGGAGAGTGAGCTGATTCTGTTCTCACAGATGCAGAACTATAGTAGGGTGCTATCGGTGAAAGCCATCATAGAAGGGCTATCATGTGCAACTCCCTGCTGTGCAAGAATACACAAACCATTTCTGACAGATGGTCATCCAGCCTCGGTTTAAAAACCTTCAAAGAGTGAGAATCTACCACGCTCCAAGGAACATTCCACTGTTCAAGTGCTCTTAGAATCAGGAAATTCTTCCTAATATTTAGGTGGAATCTCTTTTCCTGTAGTTTGAAGCCACTGCCATCCAAGCTATCCAAGTCATTGATAAAGAATGAATAGTGCTGTGCCCAGGAGAGAACCCTGCGGCACCCCACTAGTCACTTCTCTCCAGAATAAAGAGGACCCACTGGTGAACACCCTTTCAGTTCAGTCGATCAACTAATTACAAATCCACTTAACAGTAGCATTGTCTAGTCCACATTTTATTTGCTTGTTGCAAGAATATCATGGGGGACTTTGTCAGAAGTCTCACTGAATTCAAGATATACTACATCCACAGAATTCCTTTCATAAAAAAATGCTATCTATCAAACTTGTAACTCTCCAAAAAAAAAACCCAAAACAAAACACCCAAACGGCAGCTGCATGGTTTGTTCCAGCTGTGGCATCGCTGGAAGTAGCCTTTTATCTGGTGGTTTGAGTCTTTTGCATACTTGTATGGTCCCTGCAAAGCTAAAGGACTACTTCTGGTGATGCCAGAGTTGGAGTAGGCCAGTACCGTCCACAGTGTCAGGCATCCACAGGGATAGTTGAATCTTGGGACGTGTCCCTCCCCGATAAGGGGACTACTGTATAGTGCCCACGTACAAACAGATTCCTGTACAAACCAGCAAAGCTAGCCTTCCCCAGTGCACTGGATGTATGCATAGTCGTTTAATGGCCATAGTAAAGTACATTTGCCATCACTCCTTGGGTCAGTGTTTGTGCAAATAGAGGGGGAAACGGGGCTCTTGATACCCTCTGGGAAAAGCTTCTAGAGGCTGTGTCTGTGGAGAGATGGATTGAAATTGTTGTTCTTAGTTATGCAGTTCACATGACTAAACAGCTAGTTGTGTTGAACACATTAAAAAAAAACACCTTAATGTGTATGTGTTACATCCTTGTGTAGAGGATGAAATTCGTGGATGATTACTTCAGTGCTATCTGAGACTTGGCTCTAAACTTATTTAGAATTTATTCCATGCTGCATTTACTATAAATGTGTTATGATTACAAGTTACTTTTTAAAAACTTCTATCTGCTTTTCTAAAAAGTGAGTCAGCTTTTCAGCTCACACCCTTTCTGCTTTTTGAAATCTCTTACTCTTCTTCATGGTGCAACACAGACTACTGTTTTTTTTGTTCTTAATGTTTCTGATTGTGGCACAGATAACTGATGAGATGTTTCAGTATTTTGCATTGTTAAATGTAACATGCTTTTTATTCTGGGTATTCTATATTGTCAGAATAAATTAATTTTGACTGTTTTCTAGGTTGTTGAAATGTATTGCATGCCAAAACAAAGATAGGACAAACAAATCATATGACTTGGGCTCAATAGGAAGCAGAGATTGTAAGATGAGGCTATTGTAAGCATATTCATTTTTAGAATTTGATGGTTTTCCTTATGGAATTCCTTTACGTGAGATCAAAGTTTTCATACACTGTAACTTGTTTTTCCCCCATTCTGCCAGAAAATGAAGTTTGTTTTGCCTATAGTTCTCCTTATTGAGTGCCTCTGTGACTCCTTTGAAGACTGGATTTCCATTGTGCTTATTGTTTAGACAGCATAGCTTTTGCTGACAGAATTAGCAAGATGATGATGATGATTTAAAAAAGGGTTTGTGTTAACAGTCAAGTTGAGACCAAATGCCTTCAAGGATTCTTTCAAAATACTTTGAGGCACTAAAGCAGGATACAGGTGTTCTGCGTTTCCATTTGTTTCTCCACAGATCTCTTTGGTGATTCTACTTGCTTGCTGACACTCAAAGAGAATTAAGAGTCCTTCTGGCTGAAGCAGATGAAAGAAGAAACTAGAAAAGAGGATCTTTTCTGATTTGAAGAAATGGGGCAGGAAGCACGTTAGCTGCATCCTGTCTATGTGCATTTGAAGTTACAGGCCAGGAGTGTAAATTATGTGCCCCTTCAGATACTGTTGGATTGAAATTAATTCTGCACCAGCATTCTTCACCGTTGGCTATATTGGCTGTTCTTGCTGTGTGTTTCCTTTTTTTTATTTTTTTTAAAAAAATTTTTATTATTAAAATAGCTTTATTTATTTCAAATAAAAACAAAATGACAAACACTATAGCCACAACTTTATATTAAAAACAACTAGACATTCAAAAAACCCCCTACAAAAAAACCAACAAAAAAACCCAAACAAAACCAAACAAAATAAAACAAAAACACGACATAGATGACATAAAAAGAAGAAACCGAAAACAAAAAACAAAAAAAATGAAAAAAGAAAAAAATTAACATATATACATACATACCTTCTAAATTATCACAATTTCAATTACTATTTTTTATATTACAGACTTAATATTTTATAAACTATTAGCATATATACCAACAACCACTTACACCTTCTCTTTTCACCTTTCGTGATCTTTTCTGTCTGTAAATTAATTAATTACTCATTCTTATCCATACATTCACTCTTATAAATACCTTTACGATAGATGTACATTGTATTGTGATTTTACTAATTTTTCTAATTTATATCCCTTTACATACCTATTTTACCTTATTCCTGTTTCATCTTTACTTCTTCTTACTTCTTCTCTTCACTACCTTACGCTATTCATATTTACACAATGACTTCTTCCTTTATCACCATGGGGTTATTACGAATAATTCTTACTCATCCTGTTCCATTAAATACTAACCCTTACACTTTACAGCAATACATTATACTCTAATCTATTCAACTGCATTTTTTAACATTCACATCTATTGTACATCTTTCTCCTAATGGTAATCACTTCCCAATCCATTGTACTCTTTCATATTTATTTACTTCCAAACATAACAGTTATATTATATTTATTAAAAATATTACTATTACTCTTATTCATATAATCCAATCGTTGCGTAATCCCCCCAATATTTTTCCCATAAAGGGTTTAAGATCTCCCATTCACTTTTAAAGAAATTTTTATTTTTATTTTTTAATTTTAATGTCCATTTGTCCATCTCTGCCAGCTCATATAATTTAGTTGCCCATTCTTCTACCGTTGGTATATGTTCTTCCTTCCACTTTCTAGCGAACACTATTCTTGCGGCATATATCATATAACTTAGAATTCTTTGATACTTTTTTCTTACAGTCTTTTCTATATTCTCAAACATATTTAGCAGAAATATTTCTGGTTGCTTTGGAATCCTAATTTTCAGGTATTGTATTATTAAACCATGAACTAATGACCAATATTTCTTTGCTTTCTTGCACCCCCACCAACAGTGAAAGAAGGAACCTATCTCCGAACACTTCCAACAAATAACCTTCACTTTATTCTTTTGCATTTTTGCAATTTGGACTGGAGTCAGATACCATCTATAATATAATTTAAAAAAATTTCTTTCAAATTATTACTTTTGGTGAATTCTTGATTTAATTTCCACGTTTCTTCCCAATGTTGTAAGGGAATCGGTTTACCCAAATCTCGCGACCATCTTATCATATTATCTTTTATTATTTCATTCTCCATATTCCTATTTAAAAGTAATTTGTAAATTTTACTTAATGAACGTATCACCCCAGTTTTCATTAATTTATCTAATTCTATCTCTTCTAATGAAATTTCCCATATTTTACTATCTTCCTTATATTTCTCCGCCAATTGTGCATGAAGGAGCCAGTGTGAATTATATCCATCTTCTATTAATTCTACCCTATTCTTAAGCTTTGTGGTATTCCCTTCTTTTTTTAATATATCCTTGTATGTTATCCATCCCTTTGTTTTGATTTTTTCTAATCGATAAAAAGCTTCATGTGGGGACATCCAACAGGGTATTTTTAAATAAAATTTATTTCTCACTTCTAACCAAATTTTTAAAATCGCTTTCCTAATACAGTGGTCCATGAAGTCTTTATTTACTTTATGTTTATCGTACCAGAGATACGCGTGCCATCCATAATAGTTATTAAATCCCTCCAGATTTAATAATTTTGTATTCTTTAATTCTATCCAATCTCTAATCCAACACAGTACCGATGCATCATAATATAATTTTAAGTCTGGTAATCCCAGCCCTTCTGTCTCTTTTCTATCCTTTAAATACTTCATTTTAATCCTGGGTTTCCTCCCGTTCCAAATAAATTTGCTTAATTCTCTCTCCCAATTTTTAAAAGGTTTTTCATTATAAATTATAGGAAGATTTTGAAATAAAAAAATCATTTTTGGTAGTATATTCATTTTAATAGCTGCAATTTTACCAAGTATGGAAAGCTGCAACTTTCTCCATCTTTCTATTTCTCTAATTATCTCTTCCCAGATTTTTTTGTAATTATTATCAAATAGTTCTGAATTATTTTTGGCTATTATTATCCCTAAATACCTAACCTTTTTAGTTGCTTTGTAGCCCGACGTTTCCATTAATTCCTTCTCTTGCTCTAATGATAAATTTTTCGTCAACATCAATGATTTTTCTTCATTAACCTTGAACCCTGCAAATTCACCAAATTGTTTCAATATATCCATTACTCTAATAATACTATTAATGGGTTCTTCTAAAATTATTACCAAATCATCTGCGTATGCTTGCAATTTAATTTCTTGATCTCTTATTCTAATTCCTCTTATTGTACTTTCTTTCCTTATATTGTTATTCAGGACTTCCAAACAAATTATAAATAATAAGGGCGACAGTGGGCACCCTTGTCGGGTACCTCTATGTATTGTAAATTGTTTTGTAGCTTCTCCATTTATAATTAAACTTGCTTTTTGCTCCTTATAAATTGCTTTTACCCATTCTATATATCTTTTTCCCAGTCCCATCTTTTCCAAAGTAACAAAAATGAAAGGCCAATTTACGTTATTGAATGCCTTTTCGGCATCTAAAAATATTAAAGCTAATTTTTTCTGATTATGTTTCTGATAAAATTCAATTGTATCAAGAACTATTCTTATATTATTCTTCAAATATCTTCCGGGCAGAAATCCGTTTTGATCATCATGTATCCAATTTACTAATATTTTTTTTAATCGCTCTGCTAAAATTTGTGCATAAATTTTATAATCAATGTTTAATAATGAAATAGGTCTATAATTCTTTTTATCCAATAAATCTTTCCCTTCTTTTGGAATCAAAACTATATTTGATTCCTTCCATGTATTTGGGAATGTTTGTTGATCAATTGAATTTAATACTTGAACTAATACAGGGGTTATTTCTTCTTGAAAGGTTTTATAATATAATGCCGTGAATCCATCGGGCCCGGGGGATTTTTCTATCTTTAATTTTTTAATCACATCCTTTACTTCTTGTGCTATTATAGGCTTATCTAAATCTTCTCTTTGTTTATCCGAAACCTTCCTTAACATTGCTTGATCCAAATATTTCATCATACTATCTTTCAACTCCTGTGACCACTGTTCCTTTCTAAATAATTCTTTAAAGTAAGTAAAAACAATATTTTTAATCTTTGCATATTGATAATAAATATCCTGTCCCTCTCGTAATCCTTTTATATAACGTTTCTCTTTTTCTTTCCTTAACTTAAACGCTAGCCATCTGCCCTTGCTGTGTGTTTCAGTGTATCAGCATATGGAGGGCTATATAATACCGTCCCCTACCATAGGTAGAGTCCTCAAGCAGTGACTTAACACCTTGAATGTTATCATGTTTAACTTCATTTTGGTGCAGATGGAATTGTTGTAATATGGGTGGCCAGCTGCTGGGAGCTAGGGGCTCCCAAAAGACCTTGGAGGGCTGAATGCTTTGAAGAAATATTTTAAAAAATGGCCTGACAGTCTCCAAAATACCCCTTTACAGGGTATGAGAGCAATTGTGCCCATGTTTTGGCCCTTTTGGGGCCCTTTTAGCCTAGGAAAGGCCTTTTTTTCCCGGTAGGAAGTGACCCAGAAGTCAAACACACTGGAATTGTTCGTACACCTTCTAGGAAATATTTGGGGGTGGAGGGAAGTGTGATTTTTCCCCCGAAAAAGGTTAGAGGGACCACGAGCCACAGAAATGGCTGCACCTTTCCCATATCTATTATAAGACAGTGGTTAAACTTTATTAAAGGACCCAATAATTCCCAAATAGTAGTATTTTTGCTAGATTGAGAAGTGGGAAAAAAAAGTATGGATGAACAGCATTTGGCAATGTGACTATGTGGGACATAGAACCTTTGCTCAGAACCACTTGCTTGTCAAATTGGCACTTGAACGAAACTCATTGCAATTAGGCTTCTATAAGGTAGTTGTACTGCGTTTTATATAATGATGTGAAGATCTGAAAAAAAATCAAGGAAAAAAACCCCTAGCCATTGCTTTTGGGATTCAGAGTAGGAAGACAAAACAATGGAATGTTTTCCATATTCCTCAAGCTTTCACCTCTTTAATCTTAAAATATTTTTCCCCAGTGAATCAAAAAATATCTATGCAAGAATTGTCTTACTATGTTTTAAATTAGATGTCTGCCATTTTACAGTTAAAGATTTTGAACTGAATTATTTTCTAGCTTTCTTAAAAGATGATACGGTGTTTGTGAAGTTTTATAACTGGTGTGGCTAATAGTGCTGGCAGAGTGAAGTACTTTGGTGTAAAAGACAAATTCAGCCCGGTTTTCTACTCTGGCATTATCTTTACTGTTCCACAATGATACCAATCTCTAGTGGTGTTCTGCTGCCTCCCAGTGTTTCAGCTTTGTCCTTCTGCTGAAAGTTTAACTACAACGTTTAACTAGAATTGTTTTCATACCCAAGAAGACTTGTAATAAGCCACTGAGTTTTCTCCTAATTCTGTGGCTGCAATATTGCTCTGTTTACTTCCTGTTTAGTCTATTTACTTCCTGTTTAGTCTAATAAATATGCTTTTTATTGCAGAGTTTTCTTGGAGGTTTGTTTGGTCCCATTTGTGAGATTGATGTTGTTCTTAATGATGCAGAATCACGAAAAACAGCTGAAATCAAAACAGAGGATGGTAAAACAGAAAAACACTTCCTATTCTATGATGGCGAATCTGTTTCAGGAAAGGTAAACTCGTTTTCCTCTTCCAGAACCTACTTTAGAAAACATAACAGCCAGTGGTATGTGCTAATGAGGTTCTAGTTAACTGTTTGGTTTATTAATTTTATTCTGATTCCACACTAGAAGCTGAGCTAGATTATGAGTCTTAAGTTTAACTATTTAGAAGTGAACTGAAACAGCTAAAGGAGCTTTCCATAACTGGTTGCTGTACAGAGCTTCAGCTTCCATCAGTTCCAACAAGCATGGCCAGTGAATTAGAATGCTGGGACATAGAATTGCAGAGATCGGAGGGGTTCTGTGCTGGGCCAAAATATGATCATGACCAGAAACTAAAGATTATCATCTGTATCCCTTGTTGTTTGTTTCCAGAACTAGTTGTGAAGATCTAGACTTTTGTTTTTTGTTTTGAATAGTCTTCAGAATAACATGCATTAAAGAAGAGGATGCTCAGTTTTTTATTTTAATAAAATGCATTCATGTAATTGAAATGTGACTTTTTCTCATATAAATCAATATTGCTAGGGCCACAATATAGGAAGGCACCCTGTTTTGTAGGCACCATAAACATTCAGTCTCTATTTTTCTTGTATGAGATTCAGTGTAGAAAGATTCAGAGTGGCTTTTCTTTCAAGTTATGGCGAGTCTTTAAAGGTGAAAGTGAGGGGCAGGTAACTAAAGCTGGCCCCACAGTTGAGCTCAGACATGTACAGTTAGCATTTATAAGAATTATAGTTCCTCCATTTTCTTCTGTGTGAGAGATTCATTAATTGCTGGTTTGTGAGCATACCCTAACTCTTAGGATGAAAAAAGGCAATCCCTGTTTGACACTCAATCTGGAGATCTATATTTTTCTGTCTTACTACTTATTAACTCCTACTACCTCTTTCAAATGTTAGAGGTGAGGGGTATATGTGTTTGCCACAGTCATTCACTCTCAAACATTTATATCTTCCTAGTTCTCTTATTTCAACTCATACAATTCATTGCTAAATAGTTACTTCACCGGTTTCTCTTATCACAGTTATGAGCTCCTTATTCCCATTTTTAGCTTTGTAAATGATCATATAAGGACAAATTGCCTATTTGGGGAAAAGGGTTGGTCTTCTCCAGCAAGTTGCCTACAGTTTTATCTGCCAAAGAACTTTGATTCAGAGTGGGAAATCATCAAAAGGCCATGCAGTCTAGCATTGTAATGTGGGGCAGGAGCAGACAGTGAATAGTAACCCTACTTTTTTAAGAATTCCATTTTCATCTACTGCATTTGTCTCTGTTTATACTGCTGTTTTTGTTCTTGGTTTTTTCCTTTTAATTGGAATTGGTTTTAAATTGTTATTAGCTTCAGGGATTGTCAAGCATGCCATAACAGAGTGATGTACAAATAATTTTAGTGTGTAATCCCCTTTGAGTCAGAAGGCAATTTTTTCTTCCTGGATGGCAATCCCATCTAAGAGATATGATTCCCAAGATGGGATGGAAAATATTTCTCTTTGCTCCTTTGTCCCACTAATCCAGTGGTAAATCTCCAACATTCCCGGGAGACCCCTTTGAGTCCTTGAGATGAAGCTGAGTCTGTGCATGTATGTAGGGGGAAAGGAGTGTTTCAGCAGTGTCTTGGGTTTTGCAGGTGAACATAGTCTTTAAACAACATGGAAAGAGGCTAGAACACCAAGGAATAAGAATCGAATTCGTAGGACAAATTGGTGAGTTACAAAGTTTCCAGTGATTTGTATAACTGTTAAATGCTCATAAGCTTGATGTATGGAAATCAACATCTGGACTGGTGTTAGAGGAAGTTAATACGTTGAATGTGTCTGTTTTAAAGCAAATAGCATTGGTGAGAGAGAACTTAAATAATGCTGTATTCTATCAGGCAGCAGTTACATGAACAAGGTATGCCATTACGTTATAGCCATGAGCTAGCTAGACGATTGTTGCAGTATTGGTTCTAGAGAATGACATGCAGTAAGTAAGAACTGTATAATTTATAGAAGTAACTTTCCTGCACTTCCTTTTTTTTTTTTTACTTTTTTTCTGGGAAGTAGAACTTTTAAAAGGCTGTACATTTTATTTTACCAGTGAAGGTTCATCAAACTGTATCTCTGGTTAAACCATGAAAAATGTAAAATTCCATATGTTTTAGAAAAGAAGTTTACTAGATTATTCCTGATTTCTCACATTTATTGTATAAAGATGCTTGTTAAACAAACTGCCTAGATTGGGATTAAAAGAAGGTGGGATATTGTGCAGCACAATAACCAAAACAGTTATTTTTAAAATGAATCTAGAATTCTTACAAGGCACCTGAAGAACTACTGAAGTATCATACTGAAAAAATAAATTTAGTCTTTAAACTTTTATTTTCTAAATGCCAACATTACTTTTAGATTCTTTGTATGTTTTACCATTTGCTCCCCTTGGTTGTTGCCTGTTACTGCCAGCATTCCAGGTGCCCAGCCATTAAAAAGCTATTGTATATTTTTCAGAAAAACTTCTGTTAAGCTTGCTTTCTGATTGTATTCCTTAATTTCTTAGAACTGTTCAATGACAAGAGCAATACTCATGAATTTGTAAACCTAGTGAAGGAGTTGGCCTTACCTGGTGAATTAACACAAAGTAGAAGTTACGACTTTGAATTTATGCAAGTTGAAAAGCCATATGAATCCTACATTGGTGCCAATGTCAGATTGAGGTATGGAAACTGAAAAGCACATTTTCCCCCTCTGGCTGCAATTACAGCAGCCTGATTTGCTAACCTGTAATGGGATATTGGTGTACATACATTTCCTCTCTGTGTGTTTGTGTATGTGTAATTAGAAATGTCCTTCATCCTGTGAGAAGAGGGTTTGATTCAAAGGGAACTCATAGAAAAAGAAGGGGAAAGGAATTTTTCCTAGATCCCCCACAGTCTGTTGTGCTTCTTGAAAAACTGTTCCAGAGGGGAAGAGGTTATTGGAAAAAAGATGAGACTGTCAATGTCTGTCAAAGTAACTTTAGTGATTAAATATTGTTTAGTTCTAGAAATATAAAATCTAAACAAGATGCAATGAACACAAAATAAAAATAGAACTCTTACACAGAAACATAGAGTAATCTATTGTTTCTGTACTATAATTTTCAAATGCCACAAATGGAAGCATTTTTTTTTAAAACAAAATTCCTCAGGAGACTATTTTCCAACACTTCTGAAACATTGAAAGTTTGAATTTGATTATATGTAGCTTTAATGGAAAGAAACTAAGATTGGTTCCCAAAATATGTTCTACCTTGTCTTTAGACTTGCAAAGAAAATAGTACAGATTAAAATTATTGTTACATTAATGGAAGCTGGAATAGGTTTCTCTCTTGCTTTGGAGATTATTACTAGCCTCTATGAATCTTATGGTGCCTTTGCAACTCAGCTACTAGAGTTGTGAGCTGATCAGTTAAATAGCATTAGCAGAGTCCTTTTATTAGCCTCAGTATAATTTTCTCGTATTATCTCAGTTGATAAAGATAGCCAAAGATCTAGTCTTAAATATGTGGAAATATGTATACAGAATCTCCACTGATTTCTTTCTTTTACAGGTATTTTCTTAAGGTGACAATAGTAAGAAGACTGTCAGACTTGGTGAAAGAATATGACCTTATTGTTCACCAACTTGCAACATACCCAGATGTTAACAATTCTATTAAAATGGAAGTAGGCATTGAAGATTGTCTGCACATAGAATTTGAATACAACAAATCCAAGTATGTATGTCTCTGAATAAGCCAAACACATGAACAAAGGGCAGTCATTAAAGAGCTTTTTAATGAAAACTAGAGAGCACCTAGCAGTGATAAGCAAGAGGTTGCTTTTGGATTATTCATCAGGATACATGGAGCTTCCATCCAAAGTTGTCACAATTCTGAAGAATTCCCTCTGTTCTTGTAGCTTCTCCAGTTTCTCTCTTGTCTAGAATAAAGTCTTATCTACACATGCTGAACAATAAGGTAGTCCTTGAGGTGACACATGGATTTCAGATTCCAAAGTAGGAATGCTTTTTAATGTTTCGTATATGTGTTAAAAAATCTTAAGAGTACCAAACAGAAAACTAACTTGGCAAGAACTGAGCTGTGTTAACATCTTTCTCCTCAGTATGCTGTTTCTTACTTGTAGGAGTATTCACCTGGGGAGCATTCAGAGATTATATTTCCTAATACATCATGAAGTATTGAGAGTCTTCTAGGTCACCTCAAGTTGTTCTTACTTCATCTGCTGCACATCTGTACAGGTTTGCAGCTTGGAGATAACCTGGGGCTGGATTTGCTCTTGGAAAGCAATGGCTGTGGTATGAAAGGAATAGTCTGCTCCCATGCTTTGGGAAGAAGGATAATTGGAAGAGGCTCTGTGCTGTGTCCCACCACTCTTGCAGGCTCACTTTATTCCTAAGAATGCCTTCTCAGTAGGTCTGCCCAAACTCTGGAACTTCTTGCCCTAGGAGAGACAGTTGGTTCCTGATGAAAAAGTGAGATATAGGAGTGGATAAGAGTGAGAGAAATGTGTCCCATGAACTTCATGAGGCACCTCAGTGAGATTTCTCTGGCTTTCTCTAGCTTTCATTTTAAAAAAACCTGAGTGGTTTTTTTTTGCCCCAAAATGCCTCTTGTGCAAAGGGTTCATTTCTCCAACAGGAAGTGACCTGTAAGTCAACTTCCTATTTGAAAGAAAAGGCCCCTCCTGGGTCTAAAATGGCTCAGAGAGGGCTAAAATATAGTGAAAATACCCACTTTAGGGCAACAAGTTCATTTTTTTCCGCAAGAGTTGTGGTGTGGAACTCCAGTATCCCCTGAAGAGGCCAGTGTGGCCCCCAAAGTCTTGGCAGTTATCTACACTAAGTGTAGACCTATATCATCTTCCAGCATGTGGCCTTGTGCACCAGATGGGTAAAGAGGGACCCACCATCAGATGTCTGAAGACACGAATACTTGCCCTCCCCCGGTTATCTTTGGTGCATATTGAATTATCTTCTGTAGGATCCTTCCCACTTTTATCTTTTTGCATAATATTTTGAGATCCTTATTGGGGAATAAAACTTGTTTCTGGCTGAACTTTTTCAGTGGTTGCAGTATTCTTGAGAGAAACAACCAATTTCAGTAGCGAATATTGTTAACAAAGTGTTATATAGTTTTGTGTACACAGTGTATAGATTCAGCATTTTTACATGCTCTCTTTCTTGTATTAAGGTATCATTTAAAGGATGTGATTGTTGGAAAAATATACTTCCTTTTAGTAAGAATAAAGATCCAGCACATGGAATTACAACTGATCAAAAAGGAGATCACTGGAATTGGTAAGATGAGAAAAAAAGAAAGGTGTCATTCTGATTAATAATTTTACCTTGTATAATCTAGATCTAGCTTTTTCTAATAGATTTTCTTCTATTTTTTAGTGGATATAGTACAGATTTTTTGTGTGTTTTCTAGTTTGTGACATATACCTGTAGCTTTAACTGTAAATAGAGACAAGTTCTGTAAAAAGGGTTTCGTGGAAGTGTTGGTTGAAGCCAGCTTTAAATATAGAACAACGGACTGGCAGAAGCATACACACCTATCCTGTCTCTTCTCTGAAAATGCTACACAAAGAGTTTGGGGACCTTTTGGAAAATGTAGAGTGTCATTTGTGGGTGAAAGAGAAATGTCCTCCAAAGAAATGATGTTTAACTATAAACAGGAAATTGGAAATAAAATAAATATAGAAAAATACAAATAAACAGCCTAATAATTGTTCCACTAGGACCCAGTACCACAACAGAGACGGAGACTATTGCAAAGTATGAAATAATGGATGGTGCACCAGTTAAAGGTGAGTCATGGCATGTCAAAATCAGTGGAGTACTTTTATATTACATGTAGGCTGTTTCTTTTAGAACAAATATTCTTATGTAATCTAGAATAGGATTTTTTTTAAAGTCACTTGGGCAAATAGAAGACCTAAAGCAATAAGCAACAGGTTCATTAATGAAAGGGGATCCTAATATAGAAGTTCATTTTTTTTGCACCAAGGTACGCAGTTTTGAGCCTGCCGATGCAGAAGTACCTGCCAAGGCCGGCCTTGGCATCTGTATGAGGACCTGAAATTATTAAGGTGGGAACACAAAAGGATTTTTTCCTACTTTTGTTCTCCTCTTGCTGGCTCCAAGTCTCTTTGGATAGCCTTTGTCATGTCCCCTATTCCCTCATAGGATGCCAAAGGAAGGAACATGAGGCAGAGGAGTGAGTGAGTGAAAATCAAGGAGTGATTCCTTTAGAAGGGGCAAGAAAATGAGGAAGAAAGCATTAGTACAGTGGGGTGCTGCCCAAATAAAACTAAATAGAAGCAAGTGGTATGGTTGCCTCTCCCTTCATGAGAACTTTGTGACTATGTAGCACATGTACTGGACCAACAAAACGAAGGAGTGGGAGTTTATAGTCGAGACGTCTTGCTTCTGGTGGTGGCAACACCACTTACCTTTGGGCCTTTTTCTTCCATGAGTGAGGTGAATGGGCCTTTCTTCTTACTTGTCCTGGGTTGCTGCTGATAGTATTTACTATTTTTTCCCTGGAGAGTGGAAAGCAATGGCATTTCCTGTCTCCCTTGTGTTTCTGTCTCGTTTTGGGTTGTTTCAGCTATGGGGAGGAAGCCTTGTTGGGTGGGTGGGTGTGCTAAAGATATATGGCCTTTCTTGCCTGCTGAGCTTGAGTGTTTTCTGTATTGGCACAATTTAAGGGATGCATGAGCTGCACCCTATCTTGGAGATGACATGTTTGGTCATAGCAACACATGCTTGGATTATATCTCATTTGGAGTACTGGAATGCATTCTATTTGGGGCTGCCTTTGCAGATTGTAAGGAAACTTGAGTCGTTCCTGCTTAGTGGGGCTAGCTATGGAGAACATACAACTCCCTTGTTGAAACAGCTCTGCTAACTACTGTTCCCTTTCTGGGCAGATTTTAAAGTATTGCTTATAACCTATAAAACCCTATAGGGCTTGGGTGTAGACTGTCTGAAAGACTGTACCTCCCTGTATGAGCCTTAACATCCTCACAGGAGGGATTTCTCTTGGTGCCACCATCCTTACAGCTCATTTGGTGAGGAAATGGGAGAGAAGCTTCTTGATGGGTATAGGATTCCATCTTATAGGAGGCCCATTTGGCCCTCTGCTCTGCTCTTTTTTTGCCAGTAGGCAGACATTTTTATTTAAACAGGCCTTTGGTTTTTAATTGGTGGTTGTGAAAGGTATTTTAAATGAGGTGGACTATAATGTTTTTAAGTGTTTGTACTATTCATTGTTTTAGTTATGCTTTGTTTTAACCTACATTGTAAGTTGCCTCAGGTCCCATATTGGAAGAGAGTTGGGATACAAACGAAATAAATAAATAAATAAATAAATATAGGTACTATGCTAATCTATATTAACTACTTTTTTACATACAAAACTAATAATGGTTTCTGTTATTTAAGGTGAATCTATTCCCATAAGACTTTTTTTGGCTGGCTATGACCCTACTCCTACAATGAGAGATGTGAACAAAAAGTTCTCAGTACGATACTTCTTGAATCTAGTGTTAGTTGATGAAGAGGATAGACGGTACTTTAAGCAACAGGTACATTCTCCAAATTGTAGTATTTTAATGAGATGGCTTAACCCTTTTGCCTTTTTTGTTATATTTGAAATGCTAAAAATAACAACCAATGAAGTAATAATTAGGATGCTAAACAGTAAAATATTCTATTTAAATAATAATCAAATCAGAACAACAGCAATAAAAACCTCTCATTACATTTTGCAGACTAAAACTATTCATTCATAAAATCAGTTTTATGAACTAATGACTGGTCATGTTCATAATTTTAAAGAAATTAGGCTTGCAATACATAGAGCCTTTTTGCAGCTCCTTGGCTTATCCCTTCAGTGTGTCAATTTGTTGCTTGCTTGGTAAGACAAGATTATAAACTAGGGTTTGTTTCGGAATTACAATTCCTGGGTTCTATGTGTTTATAGGAGAAGCCAAACAAGTGTGAATATTCTGAGTGCAGGGTTCTCTATGTTTCTGGCCTATGAAACGGCCAGTACAGTTATGTGCTTAACACAAACTGTCCAGAGTTGAAGCAAGGCAGGCCTGATTGGGAGAGGAGTTGCATTACATGGTCACCCCTACAGAAATTAATTGTATATTAAGTTTATTTTTTAAAAAAATCTATGATTGTTTTAGGAAGTTTTACATTCTGTCCTACTCCCACAACTGTGTGAACATGCTTATTAAGCTGAGCTTTTAATATCAGTATCATTGCATTTGAGGAAGTAGATATCTGTGAGAGCTCATGCTAAAATACACATCAGTTAGTCCTAAAAGTGCTGCTAGATTCTATTTTCCTTCCCCTTTCTTTTTACTTTTTATGCTGAAACAGACTAACATAGCAATTTCTTTGAAAACTTTTGTCAGTTGAGTTTTAAGTATGTTGAACAGAAAACTGTCTTTCCTGGCCTTGAAACAACTGTGTAGGCTTGTTGGTTAACTTTTAGATACTAAATAGCATATTATTTCTTAGACTACTTAAATCTAGTATTATGTTTTAATTTTTGTGTTCCACTATGTTTTTTTCCCTTTTAACTAATATTATGTTTATAATTTACTGAGTTTTAAGCACCTTAATGTGAGAGAAGAGTTTTGTACGTTTGCTTGCCACCTTGGGTATATTTTGTAGTAAATCAGGGTAAAAATATTTTAAAGGAAATAAATTATGCTGTATTTTATCAGATAGAGCTTATGCAAAGAACTTGCTTTCCAGTTTAACTGTTTAGGTCTGCAACACATTCATCCGGTCAACTATCAAGTTTCTAAATTGTATATTGTATCCTATTGTTAAACAGGAGATAATTCTTTGGAGAAAAGCTCCTGAGAAACTGAGGAAACAACGAACTAATTTCCACCAGCGATTTGAAAGTCCAGAACCACAAGCATCTGCAGAGCAGCCTGAAATGTGAACCAGGTGTAGGGAGTAAAAGAACTGTTGATAAGATCAGCAGGTTAAAGGTGGCAACAGGCTGTAGGGAAGAAGACCAAAACTTGCATTACCAACCGTCTTCCTCATCTTACAGTGCTGCATTTCCCACACTACTAAAACATTCTTCAAATCAACATTCAAGTGTGTACATACATTTAAAATAAGTGCTTTCTCAAACACTGGAACTTTCGTAAGCTATTTTATACTGCACATTTTACTTTTGTCTGATGTGACGCACTCAGATATGCATAAAGCTTAAAAAAAGGTCTAGTTATACGTTTCCATGCATGTAGGCTGGTGCATTTAAGTTTTGCTAATCATTGATGGTAAACTAAAGCATTTCCTCTTCTATGCCACATTTCATATCATACACATTTCCTCAATGTCTGTTACCTGTACCCTTGAAAATGTAATAAAATACATTGTCCTAAGGCGACACATTCGGGGTTTAAAATAAGATTTTGCCCTGAAAGAACATCAGTCCTTACCACAGGGAAGTAGGTAACATACAAAGAATTATGTGTTTAGGATAGGTCTATATTACGGTCTCAAACCTCTGAATCTTTTGAGGAATATGTATAAACAAGCTGTATTCTAAAATTTGCTTTGTAAGAGGGGTGGCTACTCTTCTAATTTTTTCTTAGCACTTCAGTCCTAATGAGTCTCTTATCAGGTTCTAACACCCTTGAAGATCATATGTCCTATGTCGAAAGACAGAATTCTTGCATCCCGTCCTGTTTCAATGGAGGGGGCATGTGTGAGAAAGAAAACTTGTTTTAATATCACTTTTATTGGTTTCACTGTTGAAATCTGAGTCACATACACACAAATTAATGATTTTTGCACTCATACTGCACCCTTTCATCATCTTCCAAGCATACCCAAATCTTGAAAAATATCTTCATTTTCTGCTCTGACCTTGTATCAGGAAACTTGGGCTATATGGATGGAAACCATCTGAATTCCAAATAGATAGTGGATGTATGTGTGGTGAGATACCTGATAATTTTTTATCTTTATAAATTCATCAGGTGAATTTAGCATCTTTGGAAAACCTCCATCTGTCCACAATTAAGCATGTAGTTCTCAAACACACTGCTTGTTTTGGGCACAACATGGAACCTGCTGAATAGAAGGCTACTCACCTTTATAGTTCACTTGGCCTATCTACCAAGAATGTTTCTAAACTTCAGTGCAAGTGTTATTGGTTACTTTACTTTATGAGTAAGCAAATTACTAAATTATACATCTGGAAGAACTGTTTTATTACTATGGCACTTTGATAAAACAGTCAAAGATGCTGCGTGCTGGGATATTTCTCTCAATATGGATGCCTGTGACTGAGAAAACTTAACTCCCTCATGTAAGTGCCTGTTCAGAATTTCAAACAAACAAACAAAAAATGCCAAATATTTTCATGAACACGTGCATATAGCGATCTGAATACTATTCCAAGAAATTTTGAAAACTGATTGTATTTAACCAGCCTCAAATTGTGCATCTATGTATAATAGACATAATGAACTGCTATTTGGATTATTAAAAATAGCTGTATTCTCACTAAAACATTTTTATTGTCTCTAATTGTACATAGCATTGTTTGTAGTGTCTGTCTCTCTAGGTGAATCATGTAGATGAAGTAGACATCTTGAAGTCAGGCTTGGGTTCAAAGTAGCATGGGACTCTGGGGATAAAGAGAAAATTTTTTCAGTAGTTCGGTGATGATCAGGACACCATACCAGAATATTTGGGGATGAGCAGAAATTATGATGTTTGGTGGATGCCAAACTTCTATCATAAACATTTTCACAGGGGAATAGATTATAGTCATCCCTCCACATTCGCTACGGTTGGGGGCACAGAACCCCTGTGAAAGTGAAAAAACTGAATAGGTGTCCCCAAACCATATTTAACACACACAAAAAATATGATCACCATATTCAACCCACTGTGGATTCCTTTGAGGCATAAGGGTTCCTTCATAAGGCAGAAATTGGTGGCTGGTGGGGCTTACTGCTGCCCCACGCTATTTTTAATAGGGACTTACTAGCCTCGTTCACAGTTTCTCAGTCTCATGAGGTTTGCAGTCCCTATTAAAAATGGCATAGGGCACCAGCAGAACTGACAGCAAATAACCTGTGAATAATCAAATCTGGAAAAGTGAAACCTGAAAATATGGAGGGCTGACTGTATTTTCTTACATGGCAGGAAAAAAGACTGGTAGAGCAATTTTCTAACAGTACTGAGTAACTTATTCTTGTTTCCATACCTAACACTTCAGTTTACTACATCCGCTTGACAGATGTTCTTTTGCATACATATGCCTATTGCCCATTTATTTCAGTGTTCATCGAGCATGAAGATTAATTCATTCTGCTGCTCTGGTGACTCTTATCAGACCATTTATAATAATCTGGACCTGGATGATTCTCAAAACTTTAAACCATTATCACGTTCAACTTCAGCTCTTTAACAGCACTTAAACTCCTGCAAATGATTGCTTTAGAATATGGGCAATGGTGTATAAATCACTGTGACAAATTTATTAGCAATAAATGTCTCATTTGTTTTGGCCTGAGAATGTTTGCAGTCCTGTTTAATTCAGCACAAAAAGTTTTTTTTTTTTGGTTTATAGTAGTCTTCCCAGATGTCCCGGGTTTGCACTTCCGTCGAAGTTCTAAAGTGTGGTGCAAAGAAAAGTGCAAGGTTCTGTGTCTGCTAATGCAGCACATGCTAACACTTTTGTTTTCACAGAGCTGCTTAAGATGACTAATTCAAGGTGATTTATGTTTTATCTCACCTCACTACTCATCAGTGTCATTATCTTTCTGCAGTGGAGGGATTGCATGTTCCTGTGAGACAAGAAGCTATGTTGATGGTAGCAGTGCTGTTGGTAGGGTCTCTCATGTCAACACGCTTTTGTTAAGGAGCCAGACTACATGTGCCAAACAGCTACTGGGCGGCGGCGGCGGCAGTGGTGGTAGTGGTGTTGGTGGTGAGGTGACACTGGTGGAAGATCTCTCAAAGGCAACAGCAGTGGCACCACAGCTAATGCTTGTTAGTACTGCACAGAGGAAGGCACCGTGACCTTCTTTTTAAAAGATCTTTTACCCTGTAATGAGACAATCCAAAAAGAAACAAGAAATAGTGCCAGAAGATGGTACTCTCAGGTTGGAAGGCACTGAATGAGCTACTGGGAAAGAGCAGAAGACAAATATGATTAGTGCTGTAGTTAATGACACAACTGGACTTGAGCCAAAAGGATGTTCAGCTGTTGATGAGCTCAGAGATGAAAGAAAGTCGAAAGCTGCACAGCACATAGGAATGTGGATTCTGAGAAGCACAAATCAGGGGAAGCTAGACATCGTAAAACAAGAAATGGAATGTATAAATGTTGCAGTACTTGGGGTGAGTGAGCTAATGTGGATGGGAATGGAATATGTTTGGTCAGATAACTCCATGGTATTTTACAAAGGAATAGAAAATCTAAGAAATGGGGTGGCGTTAATAGGAGAGATGTAGCAAAAGCAGTCCAGGGATATAATGCAAAGTTGGACCAGATAATACCGGTAAGACTGCAGGGAAAATCCATCAGTATAGCCATAATCCAACTTTATCCTCCAACCACACAGGCAGAAGAGGAAGAAACTGAAAAATTCTATGCTGGACCTCAAGAAGAAATTGACCAAACAACAAAATAGGATATGAAATTAATGATAAGTGATTGGAGCACAAAAGTGGAAAAAAGATTACAACCAAACATTGTAGAAAAATTTGGCCAAGGGTCAAAAATGAAGCAGGAGAGCAAATGATTGAATTTTATAAAACCAACAGTTTGCTTATTGCAAACACATTCTTCAAGCAACCAAAGATGCAACTGTATACAATTGTATACAAGGGTATTACCTGATGGCCAATATAGAAATTAAGTGGACTATATAATCCATTCTCTCTGTAAAAAAACCAGGAACATATCGTGACACAGTCCATGAACTACTATCAAAAATAAGAACACTAAACAAACCACAGCGACAAAATATAAGAACATCCCATAGGATTTAAAGATAATGGAAAAAATGGATCTGCGCTATTAAGCTGAATTGAGTGGGAGCCGGAAGTACTCTGGACTGAAGGCAGGAACATGGTCAGGGAAGAATGCAAAAAGACACCATCTGTAGCCTCACAGGATGAAAGATGAAACTCTTCAACCAGTGAAGGATAGACGAGAAACAAAAGTACTAAGGGACAGAAATAGGGTCAGAACCCTGAATGCAACTATTCAATGGCTTGTGTGCAGGTGCAAAGAAAACTACAATAACAATCCATGTTGAGAAATAGAAGACGACAATAAAAATGGAAAAACAAAAGACTTCTACAAGATCTGAGAAATCAAAGGGAAATTTAAATCCAGAGTGAGGATGCTCTATGACCAGAACAGGGATGCATTACATGACCTAGTAGAAATAGAAAGATGGTGGAAACAATACACAGTAGAATTATGTAAAAGAGATGAAAGGTTGACAGATTCATTCAAGGAAGAACCATAAGAAGATGAACTGCCAAGTACAGAAAGTGAATTGGAAGCTGCAGTCAGAACACTGACAGAAATAAATCACCAGGAACATATGATGCACCAATAGAGCTGCTTCAATCTACAGAGACAGAATCTACTCCAGTTCTAACTAAAATAAACAAATATGAAAACAAAGGAAGAGCCCACAGATTGGAAATGCTCAATATACATTAAAGAAAGGGATACCAGGGATTACAGTAATGACAGGATTAATTTCCCATGCAAGCAAAGTGATGCTCAAAATTCTACAACAATTTTTACCATAGATGAAGTGAGAAATGCCAGATATCCAAGCTGGTTTCGAGAAGGGAAGAGGCACACTAGGGATCATATTGCAAACAAATGTTGGATAATGGAGTGCACCAAAGAATTTCAAAAGAAAACCAGTCTGTGCTTTATAGATTATAGTAAAACCTTTGATTATGCAGATCATGAAAAAACTATGGATCACTCTTAAAGAAATGGTTGTGCCACAACATTTGATTGTCCTGATGTATAACCTGTACTCAAGACATGAAGTTGCTGTCAGGACAGAATATGGAAAAATAGAATGGTTTCCAATTGGCAAGGAGGTCAGGCAAGGCTGCATTTTATCACTGTATCTGTTTAACTTGTATGCTGAACATTTATGTAAAGCAGAGTTTGATTCAAAGCAAGGAGGTCTGAAAACTGCAAGAAGAAACACCAACAATTTCAAGATATGCAGATGACACCATACTACTTGCAGAAAATAGCAAAACCTTGGAATGATTACTGAATCAAGTCAGGGAAGAAAATGCAAAAGCAGGTTTACAGTTGAACATCAAGGAAAAAAAATAATAACTGCAGATCATTTACATAGCTTTAAAGTAGACAATGAAGACATTGAAATGTAGTTCAAGATTTTCTATACCTTGGCTCAGTCATTAATCAGAATGGAGACTGCAGTCAAGGAATCAGAAGGCTAGGACTTGGAAGGACAGCTATGAAGGAACTAGTCAGGAAGAAAACTCATTTGAAATGTGGTGCCTGAGAAGAGTTCTACAGATATTGCGGACTGCCAAAAAAGTCAAATACATAGGTTCTAGATCTAGAGCAAATCAAGCCTGAACTCTCCCTAGAAGCCAAGATGACTAAACTGAGATTGTCGTACTTTGGATATATAATGAGAAGGTGTGATACTTATTTCAAAACTACCACATGAGAAGGCACGGCTCACTAGGAAAGACCATAATGCCTGGTAAGGGAGAAGGCAGTAGGAAAAAAGGAAGACCGCATTAAGGTGGATAGGCCAATCAAGGAAGCCACGGCCCTGAGCCTGCGAGATCCGAGCAGGCCAATTGTTGACAGGGTGACTTAGAGGTCCCTCATTTACTGGGTTGCCGTAAGTCCAAGTTGACTTGGCCGCAGTTAACCACAGAAGTTTTATCAAGTGAGAACGGGCAGATATGTTAAATGTATAGAATATGGGCATATTAAGCAGCTTTTAATTATTTAACCTAGAGCTAAGCTGGGCAGCTAGGAACTGGTTTGTGATATTCATTCTCTTCTTGTGGAAGGGGAACCCACATAGTGTGGTCTGTCCCTTTACCAACAAGCATTCTGTGACTGACTGTTTTGTTTTAACTTAAATGCACGTACTCATCACAACTTCCAGTATGCAGAAACCAGGACTGGAGAATCTTTGGCCTCCAGATCTTAACTTCCCAAACCCCATTAGCCATACGTACAGGCTAGTGCTACGAGAAGCTGAAGCTCAAAGGTGTCCGAATGACCAAAGCTGCGTCATCCCTTTGTTGCTGTTGTGTACCTTCAAGTCTTTTCAGAGTTACAGTGACCCTAAGGCAAACCCATCACCGAGTTTTCTTGCCGTGCTTCGAGGCTGAGAGCATGCGAGTGGCCCAGGGTTTGTGAGTGGGTTTCCAGTACCGATTCGAATCCCGGTACGGCGGCGGGGGGGGAGATGCCCAGCCTTCATCTAAATGAGGATAGGTTACGGACGGCAGAACAGACAGCCTGCCGAGCGGCTTTCTGAGGGACGCAGCGATCGCTAGGGCGTTCAGGCATTCCTCCCGTTCATCTGCCGGGGAACAAGACAACGCACTGCGATCATCCCTCTGCGCAGCTGTACCCTCGCAAACGCATCCCGCAATCAAAAGAAACGTGGTAAGAAAGAAACGCGGCCCTTTGCTGTGCCTGTGGCCATTTCCGCACTGGACTCTCATAGTGCTATTATTCCACTTTCAACATCCTGCAGAATCCTGGGGTTTTGAGGCGCCTCCCTAAACTGCAAACCCCAGGATTCCAGAGGATGTTGAAAGTGGAATAACAGCAC
This sequence comes from Iguana delicatissima, assembly GCA_948472985.1. NCBI lineage: Eukaryota > Metazoa > Chordata > Lepidosauria > Squamata > Iguanidae > Iguana > Iguana delicatissima. The sequence continues at coordinate 56,254 of CAOKZL010000615.1, forward strand.
TATTAGATGGCCTCGGAATCACTCCTCTCGCTAGACTTTCCCTGCCCGCTTTTAGGCTGCTTTCGGGCTGTTCTTCTCCGCCACCCCCGCTTTCAGGCATTCGCTAGTCACTGTGGGGGCCTTGCGTCGCTCGCTGATGACGACACAGCAGAGCGCCAGGGAGGTCGCGCGGCTCGCAGACGGTTGTTTCGATGTCTGTTGGCTGCTACGCCCGGCTGCTGGCTCGCCTCCCGGCTGGCTTGCTCCGTTATGGCGGGCCCGTCGCTCTCGGGAGCCGGCGCGCGGGTCCGAGCCGAGCAGCGGCCTGTCCTGGCCCAGCGAGAGGTGCCGCCTCGGCTTCCTCCTCCGACGGCGGCGGCGGCGGCGGCGGCAGCGTTCGAGCTCCGGACACTTCCTTGTTCGTGCCGCTTCCCGTGTCCCCTGCGGCGCCGGGCCCAGAGGGGGACGTTGGGGCCGAACTCACGCGCCCGCTCAATAAGAGTAAGACGCTGTGGCGAGGGGAAGGCAAGGCAAGGCAAGGCGTTGGGGGGCCCAGGTGTTGCTCCCGAGAGGGGCTGAAATGAGGGCGTGTCCCTCCCGAGTAAGTGGAACTTTCCTTCCGTCTCCAGTTTTCTAGCATTGTAGAAGGTAAAACAGTGAAGATAGCTAACGCCTTCTACTCATATTTGCAGAGTTCCCATTTACTAGGTAATTTCGCCTTTTTTTTTTTTTTTTGGATGCGTAAACTCTACTTCTAAATGTTCCATTGAAGTTTTAACTTTCCGCAGTGCTAGAAATTTGGGGACCGGAGGAAAATTTGATGGGGTGGGAGCAGAATTCTTATCCCTTTCCAGCATTCCCCAGGCTTTGTTTCTGAGCTTGACTCTGGTTTGTTTTGCCCCTGGTGCTCTTAGGCATTGGTGGCATGAAACTGTGAAAAATACTTTTGGTGCTGTAGTTCCCAGACCACCAGGCAGCATGGTCAGTGGCCACGTCCATGGCTGTTTCTGCAATAGACTGTTACAGCACTATTATGCCAGTTGCAACATCCTATGGAATCCTGGGCCCCTCCCAAAACTGCAAACCTCAGGATTCCATAGGATGTTGCAACTGGAATAATAGGGCTATAACAGTCTAGTGCGGAAACGGCCCATGCTGATAGGGAGGTTCTAGAGCTGTGATGTAGAAAAGGCAACGTTTCCAAGGGAGTTTGGAATGAGAAGGGAAGCTAATGGTTGGAATGATTTCTGAGACCCTGTCTGAATAATGTGCATATGTGTGTGTGTGTGCGCCTTCAGGTTGCCAGTCCACCTATGGTGACCCCATGAATTTTATAATGTTTTCTTAGGCAAAGAATACTCAGAGTTGCTTTTGGCAGTTCCTGTCTTTGAAATACAGCTTACAGCACCTGATATTCATTAGCAGTCTGCCATCAAAGTACTGAATAGGAGAATGCTAGGGCTGACCCTACTTAGCTTTCAAGATCAGGTGAGATCTGTTGCCTTTAGGGTATTTAGGTTTCAAAAATGAGAATTAAATGAGTTTGGTTGGGATAAAGCAGATGATGATCACATGCTTTAGGGAGCAAGTGAGTGGACAAATACAGGCTCGTTGTTGAGGTGGTCAACTTATTGTCTAATAAAAGTTTTTGGAATGCAACTCCCATTAGCTCTACTCAGCATAGTGCTGAGGAATGTTGGGAGCTGCACTCCCAACAACACCTGAAGGGCCTCAAAGAGTCCACTCTGTATGAAAGGATTTGCTTGTATTCCATTCTCTGAGAGTACCAGTGGCCCATGTTCCAAGCAGAGGTGTTCATCATACTGGAGCGATGGGAATGAACTGTCTCATAGAGACAATTGGCTGCTTCTGTCTGTGGCAAAGTGTTAAGAGGTGATTAAGTGTTAAGCAATCCTCTCTTTTTGTTTACACTTTGGCAGAGTAGTAGCATGTACGGTCTGCCCTCCACGTTCACAGGTTTGACATTTGTGGATTTGATTATTGTGAGTGTGCATGCTTCCCCGCTCCCAATTTTCTTCCTTCTCTAACTATGCATTTTGCCCCAACGTGGAGATTTTGCATTGAGGCAGAAGAGAAGGGAATGAGGTGGGGTGAGGGCTCCAAACAGCCTTCCTTTCCTCTTAGAATCATAGGATTGGAAGAGACCGCAGAGGCCATCCAGTTCAACTCTAAGCTATGCAGGAACACACATCAAAGCACTCCCAACAGATGGCCATCCAGCCTCTGCTTAAAAACCTGCAAAGAAGGAGACTCCACCACACTCTGAGGCAGCATATTCCACTGCTGGACAGCTCTGACCATCAGGAAATTCTTCCTGAGTTTCAGGTGGAATCTCCTTCCCTGAAACTTAAATCCATTGCTCCTTGTCCTAGTCTCTGAAGCAGCGGAAAACAAGCCTGCTTCCTCCTCGACATGACATCCCTTCAAATATTTAAACATGATTATCATGTGCTGTCTTAACTTTCTCTTCTGCAGACTAAACATACCCAGCTCCCTAAGATACTCCTCATAGGACATGGCCTCCAGACCCTTCACCATTTTGGTCACCCTTCTCTGGACATGCTCCAGCTTGTTGATATCCTTGAATTGAAGTGCCCAGAGCTGGACACAGTATTCCAAATGAGGTCTAACCTAAGCATTTGGAATACTGTGTCCAGTTCTGGGTACCTCAATTCAAAACTCTTCCTCCAGAGTTTCCCCGCTCTCGTTCCCATGCATTTTGCCCCAGCGTGGAGATCTCGCTCTGAGGCAAAATGGAAGGGAATGGGGTGGAGGAGAATGCTCCCAAGAGCCTTCTTTCCGCCTCTGGAGCTCCTCCTCCCTTCCCATCCATTTTCTCTGTGTTGGCGCAAAATGCATGGGAATCGGGGAGCTCTGGGGAACAAAAGAAAAGCTCTTGGGAGCATTCCCCCTCCTCCATTCCCTTCCATTTTGCATGGGAATGGGAAGGAAAGGAGCCCAGCGGGGAATGGGAGAGGGAGCAGATGGGGGAGTTATTCATGATTTTTCCACTTTTGTGAGGGTTCTATCCTTTGAACCCTCACGAATGTGAGAGAGACTGTACTCTTTTTGACTTTTTCTTAATATAAGAAGTAAAAATGAGAAGCGAACACTTCTTTAACACTGAGATCGAATTTGTGTATACTGAGCGTGTATCACACTTGGAAGTTTCAACTTGTGGTATCTTTGCATTTGTGTGTACAGTAAGTTCCTAGTTCTTGTGTTAAAGACAAATTCCCTCCTTTAATAAATTACCTAATTTTATTGGGAAGAAGCTAGAAGGAATTGCTGATGTGAAATTGTTTTTCTGGAGGAGTCTTTTTTTTTTTTTTTAATTGCAGCACATACATCCTATGCATCCAGCTCAATAAATTTTTGAGGGCAGTTGAAGTGATTGAAATGTTGGAATGCTTAGCCAGACAGGCCTTAGCACTCTCTTAAAGACATTTAAACAAACAGGGCAAAGAAATGCTTTAATTAGATGCTTGGGACCTTTCTAACCCTGCACTCAACCTAGTACCTGGAGAGGGTATGATGGGGTCTTCCTTACATGGTACTTGGAGGGAGTGTGCCACAGGCAGGACACTGTCACTGAGAAAAGCCTGTCTCTGGTTGTTGTCTGTCTAATGTGTGAAACTGTGATGTTCAGAGCAAGGTCATTGAGGGTGATCTTAAGGAACTAAACAGGTTCATGTGATAGAAGCCAGCCATTTAGCACTGGTGCTCATAGGTTTTGTTACTGCAGTCTAGGCCTACCCAGAGATAGCACCTGATATCACTTTGATATAAAACAATTCGGCTCTCCCCTGCCACCCCGCTCCACGTGTTTGCAAGGCCACCGAACAAGCACGCAAACAGGCATGGCCGAATTGCTGGACATTCCATTCTCCACCCAGGCAGGCCAGACACAGCCGGTTCATCGCTTCAGGGACCTCTCCGGCAAACACTTCATTACATATGCGTGATACTAACAAAGGCTTCCTGCCCCGAGCAGGCTACTGGACAAAGGTTGTGCTGTCCACTGGTAAGCGCTGCGCATTTGCATACTGGCCACACTATTGTTAATTTGGCTCTGATTCCATCATGCAAAGTTGTGACCTTTCTGAGACATTGTCTCGCACCCAAACCTCATTGTTTTCCTTGAGTAAGGCGTAGCCTGCAGTCCCAACTCACCCTATAAAAACCCCTGATTCCGAGATCTTCCTCGGTTCACTCCTGAGTTTCATCCTGTCTTGCTGCTGCTTTGCTTGGCGAGCTCCCCTCAGCTAATCGAGCTGAGCTTCTTCTCTGCACCCCCGGCTTCTCTCCCGAGGTCCAGAACGACGGGACAGGTGTCGTATCACCCATTTTCCTCTGAAAGTCCTTATCCTTAATTCAACCACTAATTTCTTAGTTAGCTGTGTGACTGTGGTGTCTTTAATATTTGTCTGTATCCAATAAAACATCATTTTTATTACTTTAAACCCATCTGACTGCTTGACTGACCTGACCCCGTAGACGCTGGGTTGCAAGATCCCGCTAAGTTACCCTGCCTCTCGCTAGCTTAAGTGAGTGTTCCAGCTAATTTTCCCCAAAATTGTGTTTCATTGTTTGGTTATTTAGGTGTCCCTCCCGGGAACCCCCAGTAAACAGGGTAACAGTTTTCATGGTTGAAAAGCATGATTGGATCAAACTAATCAGTCTAATATATTGTTCTGCACACTCTGAAACAATATGGTGGCCAAGGTCCTTCATAAGAGACTATGATGTGGAACTTTAGAAGCTGCTTGGAGCTATTTTGCTGACACAATAAGCAGCCATGTCAGTGAACTCTGACAATGCACAGTGGGGCATTATACAACATGTCCTGTTGTGCAGCAGGGGATCCCACTGTATATCAGGATCATTGCACAGTGGCCACGCTGCTGGCTTTCCTTGTACGGTAGTCCTGATCGTACACAGTGGGTCATCAGTATCTGCAGGAGATTGGTTCCAAAAAAAAGCATGCTCAAGTCTCTCATACTATATAAAGGAGGAATCCTTTTGCATGGATTCAGCAATCCTGTCCACTCCCCCTGCCCGCATGCACCCCAGCGGCAGGTGCCACATGTGGTCCCCAGCGTCCTCACCCCACTCGAACAGCTAGTTCCTTCTCATCCTCCCTTTTTTCCCTGCTCTGCTTCTATGGCTTTTCTTCCCTCAATGATATGCTGCAGCACAGCTTCCACTGTAGTCCTCTTGTGAGGTCACCAAACAGGGTGGAGGAGAGATGCAATGTCCTGTACTGCCTTTTAAAATTTTTATTTCATTTTTATTTCTTTTTTCCTCTCCTTTTCTTTCTTTTATTTTCTTGTCTTGTCTTGTCTTGACTTATCTTTTTTCTTTTTTTCCCTTTTTTACTCTTTTATATGGTATGTATAGTATGTTTTCTTATTTGTGTTATGTTATTGTTATGGTATCTTTTTGTGTGTAAGAGGAGAAATTAAGTTTTAGTTTATTTTATGTGAAAATTCAATAAAATATGTTTTTAAAAATATTTTTGAATACTATATTGTTTATTTTAATATTTGGTTTCTAACATTATTTGCGATCCATGGTGTATTGAATTCATGAGTGGTAAGCTTGAGGATATGGCGGGCCCACTATAACTGTATTTCTGCTCCCTCTTGAGAATGTGAGTTGAATTGTAAAGTGGCACAATTTAACTTTATGCAATCATAAATTGGTTTACAATGATGTAGTTACCCAATAGAATGCCAGCCATTGTATTTATAGCTACCTTTTCAGTTAATATGCCAGCATTACTACAGCAATGGAGCTTTTTTTATTTGGTAAAGGTTCTGTAGCTTTGGGGAGGTTATAGTACACCTGAGGCCCTACTGTAGCTGGATTATTTATGGCTTGCTCATATTATGGTTTCCTGGATGTTTGTTTCTGTAATCTAAGCAGGGAAATCCAGCAGGGATCCTGGAGGTGGGCTTTAGAGCTCAAAGCTGTTTGTCTCATCTTTCCAAATTTTAGCTGATGGATGGTAAGAGAAGGATTTCCAATATTTTTTCTTCTGTAGAAGAGAAGTAATGACAAAATTCATGTATATAAGTATGTGCATTTTGGAAGGCAGAAAGGCTACTGATGTTGTCTATTGAGAGAATCTTTCAAGAAAAACATTTTCCCACTCATCCTCAGTAAGTGGCTTCATATCATATGAATGTTTATATAAGAATGCAGTTCTTTTCAGAAGGTTGTTCAACTTCATTGTAAATCCTGACCACCCATGATGTGTCTGACAGCCCCATTCCCAAAGTTATTGTCTGGAGGACAGACTGGTTTCTACAAATATAGAAACTGGCTGTTCCTGATCTATGGGCTGTCAGCTTATTTCAGATCATAACACTTAGGTTATTGAAGAAGAGATAGTTTGTGACTCTTTGAAGCAGGTTCAAAGAAGATAGATTTCACAATATTTGTTAAGTGACAATTGCATCTCTCTGAGTATATGTTTTTCTCAATTAAATATTCTAAATGAAAGACTGCAGCTGTATGTGTTTCTATAACTAATTTCCCTTATTGATAAGTATGACACAGTCTCTGTTTTCTCTTCTAGGCGAAGCACTGAAAGTATTAAATAAATTTTACAAGAGGAAAGAAATACAAAGACTGGGGGCAGAAAATGGACTAGATGGTATGAAATATGTAGTTCTTGGTCTTGGATATTACTGGATATTTCTTCTGAGAGAGGCTTCTCACACTGCATGAGCTTTATATTTTTTTTTTAAATCGTGAACCATTCAAAGCAAATTCTGTTTGCAAAGTTAGCTGCGTAAGACTAATATTATGTTAAAATATTAGAAATATCTATTCACTAGAAACAATGTATTAAGACTCTTCAAGTATCTTATTTGATATGATGTGTCTTGAAAATTTTAACATGGCCATGAACAAAGATGTAGACTAACTGAAAACAAAAAGTTGCATTGTTTAAGTTTCATAAAATGGCTTCTTAGTGTGTTAGATTTTGGTTCAGATTTTAGGACATGGATCTTTATAAGCGATACTGAACTTTTGCTTGTTTCTTTCCCTTTATAGCTCGCCTTTTTCATCAAGCCTTTATAAGCTTTAGGAAATACATTATGGAGTCTAATTATCTGAGTCCTGATATTCACATTATTCTGAATGATATATGCTGTGGTGCAGGTAAGCTTACAGAACAGACTATTTCATAACCTTTCATAAACTTAAACTTTCATAAACTTAAACTGAGTGGTTGTACTTTGGGCATATCAAAATGTGTATCAGAAATTATGTATTTTGTGAAAGAAATTTTTAATTTTTTAAAGATTCTTTATACAAGCTTGAAAAATACTGGAGGACTTAAATTTGGTGCAGAGTTTCCCTGTTTTTTTGTGACAGTAACATAATGTAGAACCGTTTTCTGAGCTAATTTTGTAAGAGTGGAAAGAATTTTTTACTGGTTAAAATCTGTTCATCAAATTCAATAAGATTACACTTGTCCGAATACAACATTTTGTGATAATCTAGTAAGTTATTTTCAATATTTTTTCTTTCTTTTTCTTTTCCTCCTACAGGGCATGTTGATGATCTGTTTCCATTTTTCATGAGACATGCTAAGCAGATCTTTCCTATGCTTGAGTGTATGGATGATCTTCGTAAAATCAGTGACTTAAGATTGCCACCCAACTGGTTAGTTTTTTAAAATCACTTACACATCTTTCCCATTGTTAGTATCTATGCTGGAACAGTATTCATTTTATGTTCCTCTTAAGTGTTTATTTCTCTTCCTGAAATCCTGCATTAGCAGATATAACTTTGACACGTAGCAGCCACTCCAAACTCACATTTTCTCTGCTGCAGCCTCACCCTGCCAAGATGGCTATTTGAGGTGGGGAGGGCGAGCTATGCCTGGCTATTTTCTTTTAGCTACTGTGATGGACATCTTCGGGGACCTTCGGAAGACCTTGGGAGGTCCCTGCAATGATGTTATTGCTGGATCTCCCAGAATAAAGGAAAGTAGTGGGACACGTTTCTGCTGGTTCCCTTGATTTCCATCAACAAGGAAATGGCCATGGGGCATGTGCTATGGAAAAATAATGAGTTGGTGAGGTTGTTGTTGCGGAACAGAATTCTGACCTCTGAAATAACCACATAAATGGGTTATGATGGTATAAGTTGGACCTACGTCATTATGATTCACTAACAGAATGACACCCTCTACATTAGTGATTTGTGCTGTTGTAAATTTATTCCTTTATTTATTCCTTTATTTGACAGGTTATGTTATAAAAATATGCATATTGAGGTATAGGATCACGTGCTCTAAAATTATTTAAAGATGCATTACTAGGTAAACGGGTTTCAGTGACATTTTTAAAACATTTCACTAAATTTAACAGCAACAAGACTAGATGGAAAATATACAAATCAGATACCTAGGACATTGAATATTGTGTGTGTGTGTGTGTGTGTGTGTGTGTGTGTGTGTATCTATATGTATATAAATTCTTGTATAAAAAGGGGAACATTTGTACAATTTATAAAATATGTATAAAAATACATTTCACTGGTTCAGCATTGCACTCTGTTGTTCTCATCCTATCTGATTTTTACTTGGGACTCAGCTATTTGCTTTCCTGTGCTAGTTCTGAATATATCCAAAAGCTAGGGTAGCAGGGTTTGTATTGATAGAGAATATCAGTATTAGCTCAGTGGAATCATTGGAAATTTTATCAGACGTTAAAGAAACAAAGTAATTTTTAGAAGTAAGATGGTATTAAGGATGCTTGATAAATTCAGTATGTCAGGTTCTAAATCCCTTCACTTGTCCACTTGTGCTGTTCACTTTAATCGTACATATATAATGAGTTTTGCATCCCCATGTTCTCTTATACAGAAGTAAATGCTGAGAAGTGACTAAAAGCATTTCCTTCACTTCAGCCTTGAGTATTTGAAAAATTATGTTGAAAATACACCGTCAGCTTTCCACTTTCACAGGGGTTATGGGTGCAGGACTGCGTAAAAGTAGAAAAACTGTGAATATCACAAGCCCCCCAAACCATATTTAATGCACACAACAAAGTACCTGTATTGGCAGGGTGGCTGGTCCTGGCCATGCGTGTGTTGCTCATGTGTGTTGCGGGGTGGGGGGGATGGCAGGAAGGGGATGGGGGAGTGGGAGGAGGGAGAAATGGGACACCCTTTTTGCTTCCTGCCCATATGAGTGAGCAAATGTGTGTGCCCTCCTCCTGTCCAATTCCCTCTCACCACCCATGCAAGTGCCCCAGTGCATATGTGTGGCCTCCTCCCATCCCATTCCTTTTTTCCCATTCATCCATTAATAATCAAATCTGTGAATCCTTAACCCACAGATGTAGAGGGCTGATTGTATTATCTATTCTTGGGATGGCAAGAAATCAATCCGCATACATCTGTGTTTCATCCCCAGGTGCCAGCCAGATGTATGTGGATTGCTCCTTCTGACATCCCATAATAAACATTCATGTAAATACTAACTTCTCAACCTCGGGATGGCAGGAGAGTCAGTCCATGTACATCCAGCTGGCACATGGGGGTACATGGATTGCTCCTCCTGACAGAATGAATATTTGCATAAATACCAACTTTTCATTCACACTTTATACTTGTTGTCTGTCAAGTACCTTCCAGTGTACAGTTTTTATAAAAAGAAAAATTGTAGGAAAATTTCCATACAGTCAAGTAATATAAAAAACAGAAAACTTCATACAGTAAAACTTGAGAAAGCAGTAGCTCACAAGAAAGGAGTGCTCTGGCAAAAACAATGGCTTGTCTTCTCCATTTCGTAGGCCAGGAGGATAATTTTTGCAAGGAATTCTTGATGCTACTCAAAAGAGGCTCATGTTGGGATTTTTATACAAATAAAAATGTTTGTGTTTGCATCCCTGGAAACTTTGCTGTCCTCTTTCTCAGATGAATAACTTAGACAAATCAGGGTCAATATTTAAAATAGATGAGATAATACATGCTGTGTAATAGGGAGGGGGATTAACTCAAAATTGAACCCAGACTGCTTTTCTGAACTATATTTTTCTATATGTTGTGTTGTTTGTATGTTCTAGGTATCCGGAAGCCAGGGCTATCCAAAGAAAAATTGTGTTCCATGCTGGCCCTACAAACAGTGGAAAAACCTATCATGCAATCCAGAGATATTTAGCAGCAAAATCAGGAATATATTGTGGCCCTTTAAAGCTTCTGGCACATGAGATCTTCCAAAAGAGTAATGATGCTGTCAGTATGTCAGTTTACTTGCATGCTTGTGTGACCATGTTGCAGCCCATGCTATTATAGGAAGTACTCTTGATGATGCTAAATGATATATGCTGGCAGTATATGTACTATTTTTTCCTAATTATTTAATTGAGTACCCCTAAAAACGTATGATTTTTATGCTTGCTGTGGGCAGGTACTATGGAGAGTAGGGAAAGAGTAGGGCAGAGTAGAACAGAACGGGAAAGGAGAATCAATACCATTCTGCAGGTACTTACATATAGATGATAAAACTACCGATCATTTTCAGTATGCTAAATTTAATGTCATTGTCCTTTTTGCTTTAAAGTGAGTGAATTTTGGAGTTCTGTAATGGGAGAGCATGAACAGAATATCTGTAGCTGAGACAGCAGAATCTGGACCTTCTGAAGGACAGATACGTGTACTTCTGTAATAGCTATTACATATTTTCTGTAACGGTGTCAGTTAAAGGAAGCTAGAATAATTGTGAGCTGTCTGAAGCCCATTCTGTTGCAGAATTTTTTATGGCCTTTTTTCCTTTCCCTTAGAAAGAAAACTAAGCAAAAATGCAAGAAGGAAGTGAAATATAGCTTTCTTTTGTTGTCCTTTGCAAGTAGAGGATCAGTGCAATCTTTTAGACCCCTGCATGTTTATTTACAATCTTATATATCTCTGTAAACCTAATGGCCAGTGTAATAGTTATTTCTGAGACAGGAAATGTCACTGCTCAGAAGTATAGCAGAAAACCCTCAATTTCATGGGGCATTTCCTGTTAGTCCTGGAAAGGGCCATTCTAACATGCTGTAGAACTGCTGCCAGTCAGTGTAAGTGATACTGAGCTAGGGCAGCCAATGTATAAGATAGATTTCCATGAGCCATGGAAGTGAAACAAATTAGATGTTACCTGTTGAATCTCAGGGAGCTGTGTTTAGTACCTACACTCTTTAAAGAGTTCTGAATATTCCAACCATGTTTCGGAATTTATCTTTTATCTTCCTCTGAAGCCAACCTAGAATCCTAAGAGGGTGGAATGCTGGCTGGGGAGGGTGAGGGGAGCTGAATCTGAGCTGAAGGAATCTCTTGAAGGAGCGCTCTGAGGAAAAAGCTGTAGAAAGATTGCATGAAATCCCGTCAAATTCCATTCTTTGTCAGAGGGCCTCCACCTGTGGAAGCAGTAGGGTTGCTGTTTTCAGCACTTTCTCTTCCTCTCTATAGTCTGGCAGTCTCTGCAAAGCCTCTGGAGCAGATCTGAAGGAGCTATAATTGAAATGGGAAATTGCTATAAATAATACACAACTCCATGTCATTGATAGAAGCCTTCTGTCAGTTGTTTATATTATCTTGATTCCACTATAATACATATGTTTCATTGTTATGGTAAGCCCTCAGAAACTGTCAGCTAAAGAAAATTTTGAGGTATGGTAGTTGACAGAAAGATCTCAAGTTTCCTTTTGCTTACAAAAAAAGTATTCCCTTCCTATCTGCGCTTAGAGTCTCTATGTTAGTTTCCATTCTCCCTCGATCTAGTATGAAATGCAGATTGAGATGCTGAGGGGTTTTTTTAAGACTCCCTTTGCTCCTCAAAATGCATTATTTATTTACATGTCTTCCCCTACATGTTTCCAGAGTAGTGTCTTGGGATGGGCCCACTGTTTCTTTCTGTATAGACAATCACTTTGCTTGTATCGTTTTCTTTTTTCCTCCTTATAGAATGTGCCGTGTGACTTGGTAACTGGAGAAGAACGGGTCTGTGTTGATCCTGAGGGTCGGCCTGCTGCCCATGTTGCTTGCACCATTGAAATGTGCAGTGTTACTACACCCTGTATGTATACTTTTTTGAAAAATGTTCTTCAATAGTATTGAACCATAATCATATTCAGTTCTTAAATCTGATGTTTAGATATATTTTGGATATATTTTAGCTTAAAACTTGTTCCTGACTTTGCTAGTTGCAAAATTCTGGGGATTGTAGACTAAAACCTACACTTTTCTGAGCGCTGGTTATGATATATCAACCGACTGGACAAAGAAGAACATGAAAGCACTTTTTAAATCAACCACCACTTTGAAGAGCTCCTACTATGAATTGCTATTACATTTGTATTGTGCTTTTAAATGTTAGGTTTCTTTTACTGCATGCCCAACTATCTGTCCTCCCCCCTCAGATGAAGTGGCTGTGGTTGATGAAATTCAGATGATTAAAGATCCTTCTCGAGGCTGGGCCTGGACGCGAGCTCTCTTGGGTATGTCTTAACTGGGTTTGCTGTTTCTGACTGATCTTTCCAGAGGTGCTGACTTGTATAGCTTCCATTTTATGTACACAGTCATCCCTCCACATTTGCTAGGGTTCGGGGTACAGGACCACCGTGAAAATGAGAAAAACATGAATAGACCCTCTTAAACCTTATTTAACACACAAAAAAGTATGATCACCGTAATCAACCCATTGTGGATTCTTTTGAGGCATCAGGGTTCCTTCACAAGGCAGAAGTGGCTGGCTGGCGGGGCTTACTGCCATCTCCACTGCTGCCCCACACCATTTTTAATAAGGACTCGCTAGCCTCGTTCACAGTTTCTCAATCTCATGAGGCTTGCAGTCCCTATTAAAAATAGCATAGGACAGCAACAGAGCTGACGGCAAATAATCTGTGAATAATGAAATCCGCAAATGTGGAGAGCTGACTGTACTGTGTAGCTGTTCTAGTATGCTGATACACAGAATATCATTTGAAAGAAGTTGTGTTAATTTAGAGGTTTGCACTGGACAGTGCTTGTGGACACTGCTAGCTGTGACAGTTTCATTGCACTGTTATCATAAAAAACATGTGTGGTCCATGTGAGTTGCTTTGAAATTCTTTTTTCTTGCATGTATGTGTGCATTCAGGACTATGTGCAGAAGAAATCCATGTTTGTGGTGAAGCTGCTGCTATTAATTTGGTGACAGAACTCATGTATACTACAGGGGAGGAGGTGGAGGTATGTGTCACATGATCACTCTTATATGTACATCGTCCAGGCTCCCCTTATTTAAAATACTCATTATTTCCTGTTTATTGAAATCACTCAATTTCTAGTAGCAGTTAAAGTCTTTAAGGCCTTATTTTTCCAAATTCATTTTGACATAAATACAGTCAGCCCTCCACATTTGCAGGTTTAACTTTCATAGATTTGATTATTTGCGAATTTCCCCAGCCCCCTCACCTCAGGCACTTTGTTTCTGGAGGAACTTTCCCTTTCGGCAGCTCCAATCAGGCCATGCAGCCCTTTAAAAGCCTGCCTCTGGTCCTCTTCTCCCTCCACCATTAACTGTCTGGCCAACTCAGGGCAGCTTGCAGTCCAATTTCTCAGTCCCCCAAACCATTTCCCAATGCCTCTCACACACCCATGGAAGCTGATGAATGAGAAAGGCAGTATAAGGCTACCGTGCCGACTCCCTACCACTTCCTTCTCCTTTCCCTCACCTGGTTTGGACCCTGGATGCCCATTCTCCCCACCGTGCCTCAGCCCTCTTCCCACAGTCTTACACATACATTTTGGTATTTGTGATTTGTTTCACTTTTGCAAGGGTCCTGCACTCCTAGCCCTAGCGAATATGGAGGGCCAACTGTATATTATATGAGATTAGCGGCTAATGTAGTGACTGCCTCCTCATTTGTATTCTGAGTGCCCTTCTGGATTAGAGAGAAAAAGACTTATGTCCAGTATTCTGTCTTTTCTTTTTAAAAAGTTTCCTGTGTAGAGCCAGCATGGTATGCTGGATTTGAGTATTGGACTGTGACCCTGAAGGACAGGGTTTGAATCCCCACTTGGCCAAGAAAACTTGCTGGGTGACCTTGGGCAAGTTATACTCTCTTAGCCTCGGAGGAAGGCAAACGTGAATCTCCTTTGAACAATCTTGCCAAGAAAGCCCCATGATAGGTTCACCTTACAGTTTCCGTAAGTCAGAAATGATTTGAAGGGACACAGCAACAGCAACTGCTGGGAGATCTCTGTGAAGCTCACAGGCAGGATGTGAAGACAATAGACCTCTCCCATAGTTGTTCCTGAGCAGAAAGAGGAGGTTGCACTAGGAATACCAGTGTTTACTAATGAACAAAACATACCCTAAAATCAAGCGACACTGCAGGATTTTTCTTCAGTTGGCTCCTGCTTCCTTCCTCTGAAAACAAACAGCCAAAGCACAACTTTGAGGTTCATATTTACCTCCCATGTTTGCTTTCTTTAGATCACATAGTTCTAAAACTCCAAAGAGTTTCACTCGGTAAATTAACTGGATGTCTTGACTAGAACAAAAAGCTTTAATTTGGTTGCTTTATTTCCAGAACTTGGAATCATGACTATTTTGGCCATGCTGGCTAGATGATCCTACAAATTGTCGTCCACAAAAGGAACTTTTCCTAACTCTGTTCTTCTCCAGTGTTTATGCTTACAGTTTGTGGCCAAGAGTAGAGAGTCGCATAGTTATTATAAAGTCTACACACTGCTTGCCCTCTTGGTCTGTATGGCAAGCTGTGTCTGAAATCCAGGGGACTTTTAGACTCTGGGTACATGAGGAAGGCATTACTGCACACATTAAAGCCTTGTTGTACGAAAATGGCTCCTTAATTGCTTTCAAAGTTTTCTGTGTTGATGACAGTTCTGTTACAGTTGCTGTCTGTCTCTAGGTGAGAAACTACAAGAGACTGACTCCTATCAAGGTGCTGGATGAGGCACTTGAATCGCTAGATAAGCTTCGTCCTGGAGACTGCATTGTCTGTTTCAGTAAGAACGATATTTATTCAGTGAGTCGGCAGATTGAAGCACGGGGTGTGGAATGTGCTGTCATCTATGGAAGTCTACCTCCTGGTAAATACTCTCAAAATGCATTTGGAGAAGTTGGGGGGCTATTAGCCCTGGCTATGACCTGCTGATAACAACTGACAGAACAGTTATATTCTTGGTGTTAGCTCTTGAATTAGTATTAAGCAAACTAATATGCCTGTTGTGTTATCATTTCTTGTGATTTTTTAAAAAATCTTGTTTTGTGAACAATTAACTTTTACATCTGGTCCTTGTTTTCCTCACTAATCCTTAACAGGGAAGGGCTTGATTACCTTAACTATGTAGTGGCAGTATTCAGCCAAACCATGGTCTAATAATATGGACCTCACTCTATCTGTGGTGTTGTTGCTAGTTTTGTCTTTCCTGAGAGGGTGTTTTCTGTTCTTTGTTTGGACATTTCATAGTGGATGTGAGCAGTGTGAAGGAACAGTGGTGCTTCATAAAATGTTATACAGGAAGAAGGGAAGCAGCAAGAATATCATTCTGTGCAGCTGCGTGCTCTTTGTGAATGGCCTACACATGATCAGTATTGGAAAGGACCTCAGAAGAAATCTAATGTAACCACTACAGATGGAGGGAATTACTCTAGTGTTCCTTATTGGTGGGAATCTGACCTCTTCTTAGAAACCTTTAATAAAGGATAGACCTGTAGCTTCCAATTCAGTGTGTGGCATTGTCTAATAGTTCCTCCTAATGTTTTCTCAGCCTCTTTTTCCTTTGAACTTGTCTTGGAAACAGAAACATTGTGTGAACTTGAAAGTCCAAGTAAGATAGTATATGCATGGCCTCTAACATCAGCAGTGGTGATAGCTTAACCTTCTGTTGTAATCAGAAGTATGTGTGATTATATATGTGCAACAGTATATTGAGCCATCAGCTTAATAGCTGCATACTGCCAAAGTAATCTCAGTGGGCCATTTATGTATCTGAAATTGTCCTGAGCAATTCTTGATACTCTACTTATTGCAATCCACTGGAAAATGCCACTGTGGAATGGGAACTTAAGAAGTAATTCAAGTCAAAGTAAAACCAAAGAATGCAATTGTATCTTTATTTGAGACACAGTCTTTTCTTGTGATTATTTCAGGAACAAAACTTACCCAGGCAAAGAAGTTCAATGATCCTGATGATCCATGTAAAATCATGGTTGCTACAGATGCAATTGGAATGGGCCTCAATTTGTAAGTATCCTGAACTAATTAAACACATTTCAGTGAGGTGCAGAGGATGGTGGTCCTTGGCTTTTTTAGAACTTTTTTTAATGGTATGCCTCCCACAAGTCAGTGTGGTGTAATGGTTTAAGTGTTGGTCTGGGACATGGGAGGCCAGAGTTCAGCTCGCTGCTTGGCCATGAAAACCCACTTGGGTAAACTTGGTCAACTTACACTCTTTCTGCCCCAGAGGGAGGCAGTGGTCAACCCCCTCTGAACAAACCATGCCAGGAAAATGTGTTCACCTTAGGATTACCATAAGTTGGAAATGACTTGAAGGCACACAATGTGTGTATGCACTGATCTTTAGTTCTATGATTTTTATCTGCGCCATTTATATCAGAATGTAACTGATGCATGTACTTTTAGGTTGGCAAGCTACAGCTGTTCCAAAAGAGTGATGAATAACTCATTTGTTGGAAGTAACAAATAGCATGATGTACTATTAACATGCTACTGTTATTTTTTAATTTATATGAAAAAAAAACTGCACATAGCTAACCATTACCCCCCCAATAGTGCTTCTGCATCAAGTAAACAATCCTTGCAGTGTGAAAACCTCAATCTCCCCATGTTAATGTCATTATTATAACACTTAAAAATTGTGTTGTTGGCTCTTGTTATTAAAGTAAAGAGTAAAAACTTGTTTTTAATACATGACCTCCAACCTGCCTGTATTTCATCACCTGAGACAGTCTAGAGCTTTTCCTGACTTCATTTGGGCTTCAGCTAGGATCTTAATGAAAGAACTGTGGTGTCATGTAACAAATGCAGTGTTTTCCTCTGTCTTCACTTTTAACCCATTATCTGTGCTTTTGTTCTAGGAGCATAAAAAGGATAATTTTTAATTCGTTAATTAAGCCAACTGTGAATGAGAAGGGTGAAAAAGAAATGAATACAATTACCACTTCCCAGGCACTACAAATTTCAGGTCGAGCCGGAAGATTTAGCACTGTGTTCAAAGAGGGGGAAGTTACCACCATGCATCGAGATGACCTCCCTTTGTTGAAGGAAATCTTGAATAAATCAGTGGATCCCATACTGGTAGGATCTTAAATATTCTAATCTTGTTGGTTGGTTTCACAGCAATGTGATCCTAGAGCAGTGTTAGATAATATTAGCTTGAGTTAGGTAATCATAGAAATCATAGAAAGAGCTACCTTCTGCTATTGAGGTGTGCACCTTGTGGCCCTACAGATATTGTGGATTTTCAGTGCTGTCATCTCCACCCATTGGCTGTGCTGCCGAGAGCTCTTCTGATGGGTCCAGCTATTCATCTGGGACGGAATTGTCTACTTCAACTGACAGCAGTTTTCCTTGATCTCAGAGCAAGATGTTTTCCATTAAGAGGCTACCTAATACTTTAATTGGAGATGTCAGACCCTGAATTTGAGAACTCCTGTAAGCAAGGGAAGTGCTGCTAAGCTGCAGTTTCTCTGAAATGACCTTACAAGTATTTGTAATGAATAGACTGGCCCGTTGGGACACTCACTTAAGTCGTGGTGACCTTGAAATGTTTTGACCATTTGCCATAGTTGTCAGGGCTGATGGGCATTGTAGTCCATACTAGGAAAGGATATTTCATATGTTGGAAGGGTTGTAGAAATATCTGCTAAAGCAATCATGTTTTACCTAGAATATAGAATGTTTGTGGAATGTGCAGTAGCAGTTTCTGTGAGCCAAGTACAAAATCTTTGCCCATGGAAAGTACTCTTGCTACCTGTCTCCTGTCAAGCAGCTCAGTAAACAAAATATACAGTCTTCAAGGTGGTTCCTTGCGCCTTTCCCTATGAAGCAGTTTGGCTTAAGAGGAAGCCAAACTGCTTCATAGGGGAAAGGCTCAAAGGAACCACCTTGAAGACTTAATAATTACATTCACATTAGTGGCTGTAAGTACTGAATATGCTATGAACATCCTGGATCACCTTCTTTCTAAGTTGGTTGTGTTATACCTTCTTATGGTCAGATACAGTCTTTTAAAAGAGTTAATTCTGGTGAAAAATGAAGCATTTCTCTCCCACTCCACTCCTGTTTTTTTTTTCCAGACTGCTGGTTTGCATCCCACTGCTGAGCAGATTGAAATGTTTGCATATCATCTTCCTGATGCCACTCTCTCAAATCTAATTGTAAGAATCAGAAAGGCCATTGAGCTTCAGTGTACAGTACTTTACATGCTGCATTGCTCTAGTGAGGCCACACTGTTAACATGTTAGCTATTTTATGCACATGTAGTCTTCACAAGTTAGATTTTATTTTCAGTTTTTCTTTCTGTACCTGATGAGTGGGGTAGTGTTTAAAAGTTCATAGGGCTTAATTGACTGCTGATTGCTGGGCTATGGGAATGTGAGCAAGAAAAGTGCTAGCTGTGGTTTTCTTGTATATAAATTATTCTTTTGAATTATATACTAGATTTGGAAAAGTTAAACATCTTTTGTACCAGATTCTTCATTTGATTATTTAGAACAGGGTTGGACAGGCCCAACCTGCTGGCCACGTGCCTTCCTAAAGCTGTTTTGTGGCCCTCCAGTGTGTGTCATTGATACCCAGCAGTAAAAGCTTTTTAAAATAAGCAAAACAAACAAACAAGAACTTTTTTTGAAGGGCTTTTCATGATTTGCTGCCGAATTTTGATGTCAAATTGCCAAAAAAAGTGGAGCAAAATAAATCCTTCCCAACCGTTTAAAACAAGATTTCTTGATTGTTTAAAAGTCTTTCATTGGTTTGCTTCTGAAATCCAGTGGCACAATTAACTGCTAGAATTTGGCAGTCTGTAGGGAAACTGGAACTGGCCTGAAGTGGGTTCTGGAAATATCTTCAGATTAGTTTGAAGTGTAAGAGTACCTATTTGTACATTGTGACATTTGTCTTCCTTTGGCTTGGAAATTATATTTGTATTGAACACATAATGTATACATAACTGGGAATGCAGCTTAAGCAATGTACAATGAACAGTATGTGTGTCTTTAAAACAGGATATTTTTGTGAGTCTCTCTCAAGTTGATGGCCTCTACTTTGTCTGCAATGTTGATGACTTCAAATTTCTAGCTGACATGATTCAGCACATTCCACTGAACTTGAGAGCACGGTACGTGTTCTGCACAGCACCCATCAACAAAAAGCAGCCGTATGTGTGCACCTCACTGTTAAAGGTAAAGACTCACATCTCCTTCATGATCTTTGACATGTATGTGTGTGCGTGAATCTGCATGCACTTGATAGGGATAGGTGGTGTTGTGCTAGGTGTCAGCCCCTCCTCCTTTGAGCATCTGAACTTATGAAGTTAGAAAAATAATTACAGTTTGGCAGCGTGGAGGGTGAGAGTGTGATAGGAAGACTATATTGCCTTACTCATATGTCCAGTTGAGATCCATTCAAGAACCTGCAATATAAAGCAATAGGGCTTTAGTATGAGTCTTACAGTATCTTTCAACCTGAGGCTTTATGTTGCTTGGTTTGAAAATGCTCTGACTTTTTTTAGTGTTTTAATTAAGCTGGTGGGGTTTTGTTTTTGTTTTTTGTTTTTGTTTTGTTTTGTTTGACTAGTATTTGTTTTATTTGTTTATTGTTTGCTTCCTTGAGCCCCAATTTTTGGAAAAAAGGCAGAGTAGAAACCAAGGACATTTTTAAAAAATTAGGAGGAAAGAGTTTTTGTTGATCATCATAGGACCACAGAAGCTTGTCTGGCATAAGCAGTTTTCACTAACTCCTATTTTATTTCTCTCACTGTAGGTTTGGTAGTTTAGCAAAACTTCATGGGAAATCTATCAATATTTCCTATCTCAGAGTATTCAGAATTTCATATAAAGCATTTCTGTGATCAATAAAGAAAGATATTGTGGATGTAGGAATATGAATCCTCATAAATTCTGAAACTCTTATATTATTTCAGTACACATTTTAACATATGCATGCATGCGTGCATTTGTACACTTTTCAACATTGATTATACATGTCCAAATGCAGTTTTCAAATATACATGTTGAATTCTGTGCATTTAATGAAATCGAGACAACAAGAACTGATGCTTGTGGTTTTCTCTTGTTTATGGGAAACTGAAAAATATAGTCTTGCAGTTGATGAATTGGATGTATACATAAAACAATTTAGTTCAGTTAAATGCCTTAAAATTATTAGGACTTGAATTTAAATTTTGAGATCTGAAGCCAGCTTATCAAATTCAAGATACTGGTGATAACATTTAAATCCCTAAAGGGCTTATGACCTCAGTACTTGAAGGAGTATCTCTCCCCTACAGTTTTTGTTGTGTACTTTCAAGTCAGTTCTGAGTTGCAGTTACCCTAAGGTGACTGTATCATGGGGTTTTCTCGGGCTGTGAAAGTTTGACTTGCCCAAACTCATGCAGTGGGTTTCCCTGGCCAAGCAGGGAACTGAATCCTGGTCTCCAGGGCTGTAATCCAGTGCTCAAACCATTATACCACCCCGACTCTCCTCTCTTTGTATACAACTGCCCAAAGATTGAGGTCTGCTTGAGGGGTTTTCGTTTCCCATTAGAGGGGGGAGTTCACTCTAGGAGGAAGTGTGTGAAAGTGTTTTGTGCTGTGGCTTCCTAGTTGTGGAACGCTTTCCTGTTAGAGGCCAGATAAGCATGACCACTGGCTTCACTTCAGTGCCATGTAAAAGCGTGACTTTTCACTGAAGCCCTTGAGGCCCAAGTGATTTCATCCATGCTGCCGCACATGCATGGTTTAAACTTGGCTGTTTAATTGATTTTAAACTGTTTTGTTTTAATTTGTTAATTTATCTAATATACTTTTTGACTGTTGTAATTATTCATGTTTTAAAGGGTTTTTAAAGAGTTCAAATTGATTTTTTTTTTTGTATGCAACCCTGAGATCCTTGGCTGGAGGCAGGATATAAATATTCAAACAAGTAGCCCTTCCTATTCCTAGGTGGGTGAGAGATTTGATATGATCCTTGTGCTTAATGAGGAGAGAAATTCCTGGGGAGATCATATGACTTTGGTCTCCTTTCTTGCTCTCATTTTTACACTGCAGCCAAAGCTAAAAGGACTCTGGTCTTGGAAATTAATGGTTGGACCAGGGCCAGCTCTGTTAATCAACCAGGGTGGCTATTGTCTGAGGGGCCCAGACAAAATCTTGCTAATGAGGTTTGGGGAGGGGAGACATCTCATTCAGTAGCTGAGCTCAAAAACATGTGACATTTTGAGGAAGACTTTTCCCCTAAAGCTCAAATAGTTAGTGGAAGTTTTGCAGACAGGCAAAAAAAAAGGAAAATTATTTCATTGCTGTGAAAATATTAGAGGAGTTCTGACTCATTCTTTTATCCAGCTCTCAAGCAGATTTTGCTGGTTTTTTAAAAAATTAATAAATGTATCGTTTGTTGCAATATCTCATGGACTGAATCCCAATGCATTGTGAAACACTTATCAATTGCTGGAAGTGCTTTACTACATGAGCTTGGAAGAAAAAAAGGTTGCAAAAGGTAGTTGACCGTGTGAGAGATTAAGAGTAGTAGTGTTCTTGCAGAAATATTGATTGCTTAACATGTTTCTTCATTTTCTAGTTTGCCCGGCAGTTCAGCAGAAATGAACCTCTGACATTCGACTGGCTGTGCAGGCATATTAATTGGCCCCTGACCCCACCTAGGAACATAAAAGACCTTGTACATCTAGAAGCTGTTCATGACGTCCTCGATCTCTATCTTTGGCTGAGGTATTGGAGTGGACGTCACCTTCCTTCTTCCTTCTTGTCTTAATGTGGAGAGATTAGGAACGTTTTGACTCTGCTTCTTTTAGTAGTACTTGTTATACATACATATACATATTTAGAAGGCTGTGAGGAAGTGCTTGAATGAAAGTTCCTTCATGTGGAAGTTTCTCTGTTAATGAAAAACATCTGATGTGGAGGTGTTGTCTAATTTAGCCTCCCCTTTGATAGGCTAGCTTTCCAAAGTCGAGAAGACTTTTATGTGGAAACACATTCAAACTAGTGATCTCCCCCATAGATTTTGAGGAGGTCACAGGAGTTCTCTAGTGGCACACTTGGATTACCTTTCAAGCTGAAACTGCACAGACATTTGTATACAGCAAGGGTAGGAGTTTTTTCTGTAAAGGAAAATAGGAAAATACCATTTGGGAGTTAAAGCCAAATATGAATGGAGCCATTCTCTTGCTCTCTCCTCTCCATCCTGCTGCCACCCAAGTACGTCAACTGGTTCCATGGGGATTTCTTAGCCATTTCTTCATTCTTCTGGCTCTAGAGATTTCTGACTGTCCTCCTGTGTGCAACTTTCTGGGGACTTCTTAGCCCTCTTTCCACTGCTTTTGTCCAGGTGACATCAGCTTTTCCCTTCCAAGGTGCATGATGATGGTTGGTCTGTAGGGACTTTGGGATCTCTCGTTTTCCCGTTCCAGTTGTTCCTCTCTGTTACACCATAGCTATGACACAAAGATTAATTAATCCTGCCCAGACAGTGGAGGCCTTAACAATACTGCATGGGATTAGGCTGTGGGGCAGATCTGGCCAGTGGGTGAGAGTTCCTCCTGCACAAAAAAAGATAACATTCAGAATCTTCATAGGCTCAGTTCAGATGAATACAACATAAGTTGTATAGTACTACTACTCATGAGAGCCAATGTAGTATAGACCTAAGTTTGGGCTGGGATTCTTGGAGACCAGAATTTGAATCCCCTTTCAGCCGTGGAACCCACCAAGTGACTTGGGCAAATCTTACTCTTTCAGCCTTAGAAAGAAACAGTGGTAATTCCCCAGCAGATCTTGCCAGGAAAACCTCATAATAGGATAACCATAAGTTAGAAACAACTTGAAGGCACACAACAGCAGTAACTTCTTATTAGTCTATGTGATAGATTAGTTTTTCTTTAATACTTGTTATGTATTTTAGAATATCCAGTTAATGCAAAATCGAAGCAGAGCTACCTGATAGAAGGCACTGTTGGAGGGTGTAGCAGCTAAATCTTAGGT
Organism: Iguana delicatissima; assembly: GCA_948472985.1. Lineage (NCBI taxonomy): Eukaryota > Metazoa > Chordata > Lepidosauria > Squamata > Iguanidae > Iguana > Iguana delicatissima. The sequence goes on from CAOKZL010000615.1 coordinate 79,511, forward strand.
CTTGGGTGAGGGAAATATGAATTCACATTCATGCTTAGCTGCAACTGCTGCACATGGTTGCTGTAAGGATTACATGGGATAAACCACTGTATGCAACTGCCCTGGGCTGCTTGGAGAAGGATAATGGATGGATAGATTGTTTAAATATACCAAAGATTGGGTTTTGGCCAGCAGAGTTTTGAGGACTCTGGAGAAATGGGGCAAGGGTTGATTTTGGCAATTCCTCCTCACTGCTGAAGTTCCATTTGCCCCCTGACAGCTGCTCCTGAGGGATGGGAGACCTTATGAACCAGTGTGGGAGGTAGCACTGGGGGCTTCTTGAGGATAGGAGAACTTGCAGGAATCATCTCCTCCTTCCTTTTGTGCAGGGCAAGGCCCCTGCTAGATCCATGTTCTCTCTGCAAATAGAAGGGATCCTCTGGTTGCAGGGAGCAAGTCTGGAGTCAACATATCTTTTCTACTATAAATTATATGTGATGTTTATATCTTTAAACTTTTTTTCTTAATGGAGAAATACAAAGGATGACATTTTTCTCTTTTTGAAAAGGCACACACAAGCTAGGTATGATTTTGGAGGAGAGGTCATGGCTGTAGTTTGCTCTCATTAGCTATACTGTGATGTTTATGTGAAGATCTTGCCTCAGGGATAATGGCTTCACAAAGGATAATATAAAAACTGATGGAGCCACCCCTCAAACTCCTGAGGGCCAAAAAAAGTTGTGAAAAGAGGGAGCACTGGTAACCTTTAAGGTGTTCTTAACTTCCTCTTGACCATCCTTATGTGCTTTTGTGCTTTCTTGCAGCTACCGGTTCATGGACATGTTCCCAGATGCTGCGCTTGTGAGAGACATTCAGAAGGAGTTGGATGATATTATACAAATAGGAGTGCTTAACATCACCAGACTTATTAGAGCTTCACAAGCCTCTTCTGGGACTGTTACTGTTCCAGATGATTTTCCTCTGCAGAGGGCCACCATTACTGAAGGGATGTTGAATGCAGAAGACCTCCCACAAGCTCACACAGAGCCTCTGCCAAGTGGCATGAAGGCCCAAGGGCAGCGAAGAACAAGGGGATCTAAGGTGATAAGCTCTAGGCCTGGAGAAGCCCAAATGAACACCCGGGGTCGATTCCAGGGTGCTCTGGCTGCAAGACTGATACAACAGGGACTCCTTACCCAGGAGATGCTGAAACAGTTGGAGGATGAATGGCTGGCTCATCACAATGGAGATGCTAATGGTTCTTCTGAAAACACAGGGCCAAGCAAATTCAAAGGGAAAAAGAGAAAGTAAAATTATGTCTTTGCCAAATAAAAACAGTTTAAGTAATAGTTGTCTTTTCAGCATGTAAATGTCAATTTTTTAAAATAATTATCATTACAAATGATAATGTAGCTGATTCTGAATTCTAGTAATTATTTGTACACTGCCTGTAGTACTCTGTTCCAGAAACAAAGGGATTCTCCAGTTTGAGTAGGTGAGGGAGTAGCTCAAGAACTATCTTATGAGATGAGGGTGAACAAATGCAGTTTACACAAATTGTGCTTGGAGGTTAAGTGTTGGGCATCAAGCAAATGCATTGAGCGTATTCATGTTGTTGCAACCATATTTACATTAATGATATTCTACCCCAAACTATAAATTTGATTCAAGGGGATTGTAAATCTGCACGTACACATGGAATCTCAGATAACTCAAGACATAGTGAGTCATGGCACGGAGTCCAGGTTTGTTCCCTTAACAATGCAGTGTAGTTTATCATTCATCTCATTCCCCAAGGTACATAGTTCAACAGATAAATATAAATGGTAATGTACAACTTCACAGGAAATCTGATTACTAGACCAGTCATTTGATCTGCCCTATATTAGATGGAAAGCCAGTATCTGAATGAATCTGCACAGCAGGAAAGTTCATTGTAACTTTTGGAAGCCAAAGTGTAGTGGAGAAAAGGCCAAGGTTCTACTTGAAGGTGTTTTTTTTTTCCAGCATTCTTGAACTATCTTTATTAAAAGCATGTCTACCAACATACCCAACAATATTTAATGGAAACTACTAGTCAGATTTTAGATTTTTCATGGATGTCTGTATCACTTGCTGGTAGGGAAAGCCCCCAGTACTCTTCAGTGCAGTGGGGAGAACTCGCAAGGCCATGTCCATGTGGCTGTGATAGTCATATGTCAAAGAAGAGTGGGGAAGACTCTGCTTTAGAGAAGGGTGATAATTGGGACGGGCTGCTATAGCACAGATTTCAGTGATAAACTTCATAGTGGTACAGAAGCCTTCTTCAATGGTTATTTTGTTACCTCTATGTTTATAAATTTAGGACTGGCAGAAGTGGCTCCTTTTTGTTGGAAGAAATGATAAAAACTGGTCAGCCAAAGTGATTTTAAAGTGATGGAAGGAGCCATCTGAGCGGGTAACATATTGTGTTCCCACGAACATGAAGGTTGACACAGTTTCAGCTTCCTGGCTCTTCGTAAATGTTGCATATGCATTTGTGTAAATACAAGGTATGTAACTGAATTGAATGCTTTGTATTTATATGCATGCGCTATCATATGAAATACTAAAGTGAGAATCATCTGTACCAGTGGTTCTCAACCTGTGGGTCCCCAGATGTCCATGGACTTCAGCTCCCAGAAGCCCTGAGCATTGACCATAGTGGCTGGGGCTTCTGGGAGCTGAAGTCCACGAACATCTGGGGACCCACAGGTTGAGAACCACTGATCTATACCTTAGTATGGATGACAGGAAGTGAAGAAAGCTGACAGGAAGAGAACTCATCAAAATGTCCTGAAAGGAGTTCTCTGGATATGGGCTGTCAGAAGATCAAATGTATCTGACAGGAAATTAAGTTTCTCCCAACAAGTTAAAATGACTAAACTGAGGCAATTGTACTTTGGACAATCCATGAGAGCACGTGCTTGGTGAAGGTGAAGTCAGTAGGCAAAGAGAGAGACTGCGCTGCAGGTGGATTGATGCAATCAAGAAGGCATGGTTCTGACTTTGGAAGACCCAAAGTGAGTTTGGAAGACCAAAGCCCTTAGAGGTCACCATAAGGTCACCATAAATTGAAGCTGACTTGGCAGCAAAGAATAACAACAAAAACAAAGTCCTGCCATCTGAACTGGTGTAGCTTTTAATTCTGGCACTGTACTTCATCTTGGCCATTAGCTGTTTTGGGCAAATGCTGTGGGACTGAGACAAGGATTATTACAGCTGGGAGATAGCTATGTGCTATGTGCAGATGGTGTGAAACTTGCCCTCCATCCTCTGAAAATAAGCTTTACTTGAGAAATAGTTCCACTTACTGTGGGTAAATTATAATGAATGATAATGTAACCTCAGTGCTTCCAAGTCTTACAAGAGCTTAAGAAAACTTAAAAAACAGCATTGGGTCGGTGTCATGAAGAACTTGGAGAAGTTATATCTGTGAATTGCAGGCAACAATTTGCAGAAGTATCGTGGGAGCTGTAGTTCAAAAAAGGCAGTATTTCCAGCTTCTGGTTCTATACTTCCTCAGTTCATCTGACTAGAAAGATCTCCTACAGCTATAAGGTTAGAAATAGAAATAAATGTAGCATAATTACAGTGACAGCCAGGAGGGAAAGGAGCAGTCAGGTAAATGAGCAGATCAAGGGCCTGTCAGAATGCTGGAATTGTGCTTTCGGGTTGTGGGTGTGAAAAACAAAAGTTTTTTTAATGCTTAAAAAAGTTTTGGATGACAGCACCTACAGAAGAAGAAAAGTTAGATGTATTTCAAAAATCTGTTTTGCTCCATTTTCAGCATTTCACATCTTTGTCTGCATATACCTAAAAATACAAAATGAGAATGTGACAAATGGGTGTTTTGAAGAGCATTCTTGTTCAGACGTTTTCTCTGGATAGAACTAATTGTAACTCCTCCTTTGTATGAATCAGCCCTGGGGTTATGACTGTGAAATATGAATTGCTCTTAATAGGATGCATTTGCTCTTAGAAAAGTTGCCTTTGGGTCTACAACTCCTAGAACTAACTCTCCTAGCCAGCAGTCATATTGGCTGTAGGATTATGGGAATCTAAGTACAAAACAATTAAAAATAATAATCCCTAGCTCTGAGGTTCCTTGGTGCATATTGATCTGACACGGTAGCACGTGAGCACTAATGAGATACAAAACACAATCATCTGTTCTGTGTAGTGTGAGCTGCTAAAGGGTTAATGTTAATACATTTTTTATCCTTAAGATTTTAAGGATAAAAATACTAGCTCTAGGACATTCTTTGGGATTTTGCTGAGATTAGCATTTCCTTTAATTCATTGCATGTTCCCATAGTGTCTCCACAGTAACGGTTGTAAGCACCCTGAAGTTTGTTCATCCGTTTCAGAGGCTCATTTGGATGAATGTTTTCTTTCACGCTAATGATGTGGATGCAATTAGACTTGGTGAAGACTGCCAGTTTCTCATGATCTCAGTGAAAAGGGTGTACTACTGGAGCTAGCTAGCATGGAACAGAATTCTTCACCTGTTAAGAACTTGAATGTCACTTGTAAGATTTCAAGTAGATTTTGGCAATGTATCTACATGAGGCGAGCACAATACACAAAAGTTTTTGAATCATGAGTTTATGACATGGTGGGAGTAAGTGAAATATGTATACCAAGTATTTTATATAAGGTTGACCATGATTTTAAGTCTTTATAGACTGCTTTTCTGCCCATGAGGGGGCTACCAAAACAATGTACCATTTGAAACAGCAGTGTAACAATGATAAAATCAAAAATTGCAAGTGCAAATAAAAGCAGGAACAGAATGTTCTTTAGAACAAGCTAAAAAACAACACTAAAAAGCAGTCAGTTGCCTTGCAAAACCATTTAGCTTTTACTGCTCATCTAAAGCTCAGTAAACATGCAGTCATTGATTTCTTAAAGGAAAGTCCAAAGTTGGAATACTGCTGTAGAAAAACTTGTTGGGAAAAACCTTATAGCCCCCATTTAAGTTTATTATTTGTGAAATTCAATCTTACATATATCCACTTGGTGCTTAAATTATTGCTGTTTGTAAGCATTATCTGCCAGCACTACGATTAACCACTCTGATTGCCCACAGTGAGTAAGAATTATGCCCATGTAAACCTACAGTCTTTTTTCTTCTAGTTTTAAAAGAGGGGTGGAATTTATGTGCCCCACCACATATTGTTGAACAGCAACTCCCAGCATTCTTTATGATTGACTATGTTGGCTAGAGCTGTTGGGACTTGCAGCCCAACATTTGGAGGGCCAAACTTGTAGAGGGTTGTAGAGGTGGCAAAGAGTTAAGTGGGACCCCATGTCCTGCTTTAAGATAGGTTTGCATTCTGTAAGACCTGTGATGCTACGCTGGGGAAAAAAGTGCAATGTTGCAGCTTGCTTGCCATCCAGGTCTTATCTTCAAACTGCTTTTGCAAGCACTGCATTCTGAGAGCAGCATAACATGTAAAAGAAAATGAAAGCAAGATCAGAAGCAATCAGCTTCAGATCCTTGCTCAGCCATGGAGCAAGTTAGGTGACTTTGCCTCTCTTATCCGTACTCTCCAGCATTTCACAGATGAAAACTGGGACATATGTGGTCAGAGTGTGGTCAAGACGGCAAAAGTTATTAAGAGGAAGAATACACACACTAAGGGAAGTTGTGGTGGTTTGCTTTTGCCTGAGTCTACTGGGAAGGGCAAGTTTCAAAATCTGTCTCTCCCTTCTACTGAGCTGAGTACAAACTACTTTTGTGCTTTGAACTTAATTTGCAGCAATTGAATTAAGCTGAAGACAAAGAGGGTAAGTGGAAGAAAGAGAACCTGGGTGATTTTGGAAGCAGCTGAAAAAAAAATGATACAGAATTACTCAGGACTGTCCCTGCCAAATTGAGACCATTGGAGGGTATGAGTTACTGTCTCTCAGCTGGAGAGTTTAATATAGTAGTTGTTATATTAAACAGGACAATGTCCCACATGTCTCTTTCTTGGACTTTCTCAGTCCAAGTTTAAGAAAAGTTCAGTCCTGTTTGTATGAGGAAAAGCTTAGAAGTAGTAGGCTATATTTCAGAGGAAGGAACCAAATCAGCCCTGAGTTTTCCTAAGAAAATCTTGTGAATTTCATGGGTTGCCATAAGTCAACAGGCGACTCTGAAGCACATGCACACACAATAGGGTACGTAACCAGTAAAAACATTACTTTGGGGCAGAGAAGGGGCAACCAAAGGGCATCATGATGTTAATTTTGGAAAATAATTAGCTGACTGGTGATGTCATTGTTTTGGTATTTTTAGGGTAATGAGTAATATTTACTTTTTACATTTGGGAAGGGGGTCATTTGGAAGATTTTTTAAACCTTTTTTCCTATTTGTATAAAACATTTTTTATATGCAATAGTGCAATAGTGGTGGTGGTAAAATAACTATGTTCTTTTAAAGCAATGCAGTAGCCTTAAAGCAGCAATTAATGACAAATATCATTTGAAGAGAATGCGCACGCAACACGCACACACGCGTGCACGTGAGTAATACCTGAGGGATTGCTTTTTAAAAACAGTATTCCAAGCTGTGGATGGGAGCAAAAGAGAGATGTGTGAATCAGGCCTATATTTTATGTATTTATATTTTGATACACAAGTCCACCTGTTCTCCAGATTTTGTATCATGTGTTGTAGCAAGAGACAGTATCTATCTTAATGTTTTATTAATGTTTTTAACTTTTTTGGAAGCCACCTTGGGTCCCCTCTGGGAGAAAGACAGCATATAAATATCGATATAAATAGATAAAATCTTTGACTAGCCAACTAAGTACTGAACAGGAGCAGTCCAAAACTCTTTACTGCCTGAGGCACAGCCCCGAAGCCCAAAATCAACCCTGGGCAAGGCAGCTTCTTTTGGCACCTAAGGCAAAAAAGTTCAATAGTGTTTCTCTTGCTGTAAATAGATCAACAACAACAACAACAACAACATTGCATTAAACAATTAACACATTGCTATCCTATCAAGAAACAAAAAAGCTGGGGCCCGAAGCAGCCACCTCACAGCCTCGTGGCAGGACTGTCCCTGCTGCTGAAGAGAACTCACAGAGGACATGCTTTTGCTGTACTCTTCCATCTTTTCAGGCTCAGAACACATCGTTAACCCAAATCTGTGTGTGGGAACCTTCTTAATTTCTACTGTATATATTCATGGTGGTGGTGGTCTTGTTACAAGGAACCTTAAGCCAAGCCATGACCCTGGGTCTCACTGTGCTAGGTGAAGACCAATATATTAGAGAAACTTCCATCTCCTGCTTCTTCCAAGAGGTTGTTTGAATAAAGAGTGTGTCATTGCACCGTCATTGTTATGTACTCCGTAGCTGCTGCCCTTTAATTGAGGGTACATAATGATGTCAGCGGTATACAATTCATCTATTGTTTTCCCCCCTTTCTATCTCTGTGCAATGGGGTGGCAGAAGCTTTCGAACAGAGGTGCAAGGAAGGGGTGAGAACAGTTGGTCCATCTCTGTGTCAGCCTGAGGGAATTTTTTGTGTGATGAATTTCTACAGGGTGAGAATCTTTGACTAGGGAGAGATACACAGAGTCACATGGTATGAGTGATGCCTTTGTTTGCACTAGCTTGCAGGATGTGGAAATGTGACAGAATGAACATCTGTGGACAAATTAACGTTTTTGTCTCCTAGGGCTGGCCAGAGAGAGGTGGAGTGAGATAGCCCCCTGAGGCAGCAGGTTCGAGGTGTCATGAAAGGACAGCAAATTGTTAGTCATTTAAATTTTTGTTATTGTATTTTTACTGCAGAGTGGGGGAATAAGTGCTTGTGGGATGTTCTGTCTGAGGTGCCAAACTAACCTGAATGTGCTGGATACTAAGTGGGCCAGGAAACAGCAAATGACTTAAGCCATTCTTCTTTACCCCTCCAAAGAAATTATCTATAGTGGAAAAACTTACACAGTCATCCCTCCACATTCACTAGGGTTAGGGGCACAGGACCCCTGTGAAAGTGGAAAAACCGTGAATAACTCTAGGGCCCCACAAACCATATTTAACACACAAAAAAAGTATGATCACCATATTCAACCCTCCATGGATTCCTTTGAGACTTCAGGGTTCCTTCAAAAGACAGAAGTGGGTGGCTGGTGGGGCTTACTGCCACCTCCACTGCTGCCCCACACCATTTTTAAGAGGGACTTAGAACCCTTGTTCACAGTTTCCTCCCAAGGCTTGCAGTCCTTATTAAAAATGGCATAGGGAGGCAGCAGAGGTGAGAGCAAATAATCCATGAATAATCAAGTTCGCAAAAGTGAAACCTGCAAATGTGGAGGGCTGACTGCATATGAAAGAGATGACCCACTCTGTGTCTGCTCCAGAGCTAACAGCAGCTTGTGATAGTAGCTGAAATGAAATATTTGATGAATGCTCACTCAGGTTGTGGTCTTTTCTGTACCCACAATGTGCAATGGCAGTATGACATGTAGGATTTAGATAGCTAAACAAGGCTTGCCCAAGGCTGGCCCAATATGGTGGTAGTTTTAGTTTTCTGTAACTGCCCTTCCCATTTCAAAACTATTTTGTCATGCAACAAGAAAGAATATTGTTCAAAAACCCAAAGAAATATAAAATATCCCATTTGGAATGCAGGGTACTTGTTAAGAAATTCTTCAGATTTTAATGATGTCTACCTCCAGCTAGAGGCACTAGATCTTATACTGTATGTGCAATCCCTATGTGTTCCCTAGTTTAGGGAATGTATAGGCCTAAATACCCTAAAGGCACCAGATCCTGACTGACCTTGAAAACTAAGCAGTGTCAGCCCTGGTTAGTACTTAGATGGAGGGCAGCCAACAAATACTGAGTGCAATAGACTATATTTGAGAGGAAGGAACTGGCAAAACCACCACTGAATAATTCTCACCTAAGAAAACCCAATGAAATTTATGGGGTTGCCATAAGTGGACAGATGACTTGAAGGCATACTACCTCTAGATAACAACTAGGGTCTAAAACAGTTCCTTGCACTATGTTTTGATTTAGGTGCCCATATTTCTTGCTGTAGTCCAGAACTTGCAAGCATTCTCCTCCCCGCCTTGGCTTCCAGAACTCCCCTGGGAGCTATGGTCCATCATATAGTATTTCCAAGCTCTGACTACCTGAGATAGGCATATGAGTATAGAAATCTTCAGCATGTTTTCTGTAACTGGGAGCAGTCAATATTGATTCTCCTTTGTCCAAGTTGTTCACTAGACTCATTGGAAGCACCTCTTTGAAGCAGAACGTAATCTCACTGTCTTCCTGGAAAGTTGAGAACGATCTCTTCCTAGACTTCAGGTAATTCAGGTCCACCCTAGCAAAAATGGCATGCTTTGGATGCTTTCATTTCCAAAGATTCTTTCACAACTTCTTGGTGGGGCTGACACAGTTGCTTAAATTCCCCCTTATTTGGTTGGATAAAGTGACTTGGAAACACAGTTGTCCTAATCAATAAGACAGATCCTCAGGCAGAAACAGACATGTGTCCTGTAGCTGTCTCTGATTGAAAAGATGTGACTGATTGTGACATGTGGAAGCATAATATTCTCCAGCTATTGACCAGAAGGCCTGATTTTTTTTGTTGGCTTTAATTACACTTCCATTTATTTAATAATATTAGCATCCAGTCTCAATTAATCAGTTTAGAACTTGACAAAAGGAAATTTACCTTTACACAATTCTACTAGTCGTTAAGTTAGGGCTAATCTAGACAGGCCATTCATTGTCTGAATGCAAGTAACCATGCTTGTCTCTTGTAAGGTACATATCAGTCATGGGGTGTGTGTGAGCTGCCCCTTGCGTGAGACAAGAGAGTTTAACAGTTTGTCTTCCTGTCTCTTGCATTTCAAGGCAAGCTCTTGTTGGCGCCTTCGATGGATGTGTTGATGGACATTGCCCTTGGAAAGCAGCTTTGAAGAGACAGCTTTTGGTTGGCAGTGTGGTGACCTGTGTTCACTCTCCACTGCTGCCCTCAATGCCCTCCCCACCATTGTTACTTTGCATAACAGGGAATGTGCAGGTTAATTTAATTAATGGAACAAACTGCAGATCAAATCTGGCTCTTGCTGTTGTTGTTGTTGTTGTTGTTGTTGTTGTTGTTGTGTACCTTCAAATTGTTTCCAACTTATGATGTCCTTCAGGCAACCCTATCATGGGATTTTCTTGGCAAGGTTTCCTCCAAGGCTGAGAGAGTATGCCTTGTCCAAGGTCCCAGTGAATTTCCATGGCAGAGTGGTGATTTGTATCTTGGTCTCCAGGGTTCTAGTCCAACATACAAACCACTACATAACACTGTCTCTTAGATTGCTTTAAAATGGTGGTGAATGTGTGGCCATGCAGATATCACTGGACTGCAGCCCCCATAAGCCCCAGGCAGCATACATCACAGTGATATACAATAGAATATGCAACACCTGAACTAGAGAAATTAACAGAGGGTGAGTCATGGTTGCTACTTTTATTAGCCAAACAGTGCCCGTGGGTATAGAGCCTGTGAATCTCTAAGTACTACTGGAGGCTGTGTAGAAAGATGCGAAGATATAATCACTTTTGTCTACTGTCTCAATGTTTGAGAGGCTTCATTTTGAGTGGTGAGAAAAATGGAATACTGGACCCTGATTGGATCCAGTGTAGAAATGAGGTGTCTAAGTTCTGGGGACTGCAGTCTTCTGTAGCAAGAGTGGGTAAATTTGGCAAGACTGGCAGCCATGTTTGTGTCCCAAGCACATGGGGGAGGGGGATGCAAACTGGAGGTTACTGGATGTCTCCATCTAAACTACATGTGGGGAACCTCTTTCAACCAAAAGGTTGGATTCATACACATTTTGTGTATCCCAGAATATTTTCTGGTATGACCAGAGATGTTTTATACCAGCTCCCCAGGTCTATTTTAATCTAATATAAAATGATAAAGAAGAACAAAATCTGGGACTTTTCAATCAGGCTGGATGATCAGTAGGTGTGTCCCCAAAATACAGATCTTAGGATTTCATAGGCTGGAGCCATGGCAGTTAAACTATCAAACTGCTATAATTGTGTGGTGTGGCTTTACCTTCCCTGAAGAGATCTGAAAGTTCTGTGGTGAGAGATTGACTTTGTGGAGGTAGCATTTGATGGAGAACCATTGTCAAGAGCCAGCTAGTTGAGGCATGGATGGGTAATAGGCCCAAGTGTGTGCATGAGACATGCTTGACTGGGAAAACACACGGAAGGACTTGTCTGACATTACTGTGCCAACCAAAAAAAAAGGGGAAGACAGAAGTGTCCTACATTCCCATAATCGCCTAAGTAAAGGCTCTAAGTGAGATATAATGCCTATTGAAGTGGGTTGTTTTTATAACATTTTTTCCCTGCTGGAAGCGTGCCATGCTGTGGAAATTCATGCTGGGCTTGGGTTGAACAAAGAAGGCACCATAGCAACTGGATTGTTCAGAGGTAAAAAAATCCCAAAGTTGGGCCAGTAACTAATCATTTCTTTTCTCCACATTTGGCTGCTGGCCACCTGCTCAGTATTAGACTGTACCAAGTGGAGGGAGGGACTGCAGGGGTGGAGAGCAAGAGGCTGAGGTTTAATCATTGACCCAACCACACTGAATGGATTTTGTTCAGGACTTGCTGCTCTGAGGGACTCTCAGAACTCTCTTGGGAAATGGCACAGCCGCTGAAGGCGTTCTGTCAGATTCATCTTACTGTGTGAACAAGACTGGGGTTATTAGTCTGACAACACCGTTCTGTCTGTGTCGAGGCACCAGGGAAAATGTTTGCTGTACACTTAGTGGCCTTTTATTTTACAAAGCTAAAAGAAGATCAGATCAAAAAGGTAAGGTTTGATTGTGCTGGATTTTATTTTTAAAAAGAATGCTTGCTTTTGGCAGAAATAAGAGGTTTTGTTCTAATAGTGTTAGCCTGTCCTTAACAAAGATCAGTAAAAAGTGAACATTTAAATCTGATTGTACTGCATACAGAGGATTTTGAGTGTTAGGAGAGAACTCTTAGTGCAAACACGGTGTAAGTTTCAGAATATATGTTAAGCAAGGAACAATGAAATAAGTTTCAAAATTCATAGAATTATGTGAGATATGAGCTGTTTGGATTCTAAGTGACATATTCAATCTGATGGACTAATTTGCTCACCAGCAATTAATCACAATTAAAGTTGGCTTGAATCACATGTGTAAAAAGTGGTCTTATCCATCTGTTCAACAACTTCTTAAAATAATGAGAACTGTGTTCCAATCATCATGAAAGAATGACAGGATAGCTCCAAATATTACTAAAATCTTTGAGGATGGATATGAGTATTTATTTTCAGCATCCTTAGACATTGTATGTCATGTTTGCAACTTTATATTTAAAAAAACCTAACCAATATTTAAAGACCAAAATACCTCGAAGCACCAGATCCTATCTGATCATGGATGCTAAGCACAGTCAGCACAGTTTAGTACTTGTATGGGAGACTACCAAAAATACAGGTGTACTTTGGAGGGAAGGGACTGGCACAACCACCTCTGAGTATTCTTTGCCTAAGAAAACCCAATGAAATCCATGGGGTTGCTGTAAGTCAACAGGTGACTTGAAGGCACATTCATACACACACACACCAATTTTTAAAACAGATAACCAATAAATATCTTCCCAAGGATAAACAGCAAAAATTTAATTATGGAAAAAAGACAGGGATGTCCACTGATGCAAGAGAACCTTTGATAGTCAAATATGCCTAAATCTAATTAAACTGGAGATTCTTTTATCAAATGCACTATAATTTAATGAAACTGGGAATGGCATCTGGCATCAGGTTTGACCATCCTTGACCAAACTTGACCATCCTTCTTCTCCTCTGTTTACCTTCCCACCTACCCCTGGTAATTTATTCATTCTCAGAATGGAATTCTCTAAATATGTGCAGACTGTCACGCATGCACTCTAGCCTTTACAGAGGATGACAATTAGGTGAAGCAATTTCACTGCCTTGAAAAATGAGTCAACCCAGATTAGCTAAGAGAACTGAGTCTGTAACAGAAAAGATGTGAGCTTTTAAAAGTTCCTGTTAAAAAAACCCTTGTCTCTAATCTCCAATCTCAGTCTCAATTTTTAATTTTTACAGTATCAATAGTTTCTCTTGATTCCATTATATTCCAATTATACAATTTTCATCAGAACTACAGTGCAGCATAAATATGAATGCCCTATAATTATATTTGCAACATCTCTGTAAGGTAGGTTAAATTGAAATAATGCTTAGTCCACCAGCATGGAACAAATTTAAAGGGGCTGAGGTCAGTTCGCCTCTTGAAGTCTGATAGTTAGTCTGTTAGATTACACTGAAATTTAAGCATATACGTTTTGGGTTGGCTCCCAGTTATGGGGGGTTTGATAAGAAGCCTCTGATGGTGGATATTGTCAACATCAGCAACCTACATGAGTGCTCAGAAACTGGAAGTCAAAGTTTTAATTTCCCATAATGCCAAGGAATGCCAAAGTTAATTGTGGGAATCCAAGAGGTAAATTTATGTTTTTTAAAGGGCATGTAAAAGCCATGGCAGAACCTGAAAAAACTGCTTTTTGGACTATAGCTCCCAGATTCCCCCAGCCAGCATATTCACTGACCATGCTGACTGGGGAATTTTGGGAACCCATCATCCAAGAAAGTACATAGATGGATAGTATAATGTCACTTAGGTAATATCCCACACAAATTCTACATTTTAAAAATATGTACATTATTTGTAAAAAGTATTTCTTCAAATATTAAAACAAGTTGTATGAGTGGGACAAGCCCCTCTTCTCAATATGAGACAACTTTTATCATCAAGTTTGTCTTCAAGGGAAGAATAAAAAAGGTTCTATAATGGATTAACTCCTCTTTTGACTGTTATATTTTTAGTGAGCATGAGTAAGTTTATTTTCTCCTGAGATCTTCTCAGAATTTATTTGGTGCTGAACTAGGCAATCCTGTGGCGGATCAATATTTTACACCATAGGGTGTGCATATTTGCCCCGGGGGAGGGGAGAGGCTTTTTTAACCCAGTGATACTTTAAGTGGTGGTCTGTGGACTGGTGTAGGCGTGTGAGTTATTGGCTGGTTTTCTGTGGCATGTTTCCAGGAAAGCAAGAAGCAGTGGTAGCCAGTGGGCATAAATGTCATGCCAGTCTCTGGCACACTGGAACACCCCCCCACACACACCAAAAAAAAAAAAAAAAGTTTAAGAAGCATTTATTTAGGCAGTGAAAGAAGAAGGAGAATGACTCCTCCTACCCTAGTTTCAGTGTCCCAGTCTAAATTGTGAACCCCTGTGGCTGTTAACATTTTTTTTTTAAATGGCAGGAAATTCTATTTGGAGTGTGAGAGAACACCATGAGTACCAGCTGAATTATTGGAAGTAAACCTGGCTAGTAGAAAAATATTCTGGAAGGCAGAAGCTAAGGGGAAGTAATCAGAGAACATGGTGTGGTGTAGCTTAGCTCCTCTCTCCCATCCATGTCCTTTTTGTGCTAATATACTGTATTCTTATTCTCTCTCTCACTCTCTCACACACACACATTTGCATGCGGCAACACCCACCCACCACACAATTTTCTATGTGCCTGGGGAAGACTCAAGTTTTTGATAAAACAGGTGTGCTGCCCGGAGTGACCTTGAGTGCGTCATACTTTCTCACCCTCAGAAAACCCTGTGACAGGTTTGCCTTAGGGTGGTTATAAGTTGGAAACAACTTGAAAATACACAACAACAGCAACATAAATGATGAATGATGCATTAAAGATCACAAGGCCATACTGGATAACTCAGCAGAATAGTTAACAGAACGGGAGGTAATCTGTAATCTTTGGTATCTTTAAAAGGTTTAATTATTGCCTACCAGTAGACTCTGGGCACTAGCAATAAAAAATGAGTCTATCCTGCTGTGGAGAAGCCACTACTGCACCACCCTTTAGTGGAAAAGAGGAGAAAGTGCAGCCCATGGACTGCATAAGATCCCCCAGTTCTCTCTGACACCTCTACAGCCCCCTCAAAAAAGTTTAGGGGGCAAAATTGCCCTGTCCAAAATATCTGGTCTCCCAAATTATTGCAAAAGCACAATAGTTGGGATCAATTTGCTCTTCCACACTTAAAGAATGAGAATAATTGCTGTTTCACGGTTGAAATGAGACACTGGAAGTGATGCCATGTCACTTCCAGTTGTTTACAAACAGACTGCTGTGTTCCACTGTACTGTGCGGGTGAAAAATGGTCCCAGCACCAGTGCACTCCTGAATTAGTGACTATGCTTTTATATATTTTCTGAAGCTGGCAGAGTTTTGAGTACCATTGGCATAATGTTCAATAACATGGCTGGCCTAGTACCCCAAAATGTGGGTGACTCAGGGGTCCACTTACGATGCCAGTTCCTCCATGTGACAATGGGAAATTAATTAGCTCAAAGGAGGAGGTCTGAGAGAACGGGGTAACTTAATGAGATCTCCCACCAATGTTTACAGGTCCTAGCAGCAAAGATCCAGCCAGAGATTCCAAAATCTGAAATGTGTTTTACTGAAATAGGTTCAATCATGCATACACAAGATCCAAGCACTCACACACTCACACAAGAGGTAACCGAAGGATAAAGGGAGGAAAGTTGTTGATAGCAGAGTTTTAGGGAATGGGCAATAGTTACTGATCCAGAGAGCAGCAAAGAAAGCAGCAATGTGGCTTAGACTATTCCTAAGGACAGTACGCATTCAGAAATCAGAGTGGCAGTGTAAGATGCTTCATCAAATTGCTCAGAATGGAGGGTTTTTATATTCAGAATCTGCCTGGAGGACATGGATGTGAATGGCTCTATGGACGAGCAAACGATGATGGTTGCCACATAGACAATGAGATCCAGATGGAGTTAATGGTCTTAGTGCTAGGTAACAAAGAGTTAATGGCTGTTGTAATGGCCCTGTAATGCTGGATTGGTAAGGGAACAATACAGGGAAACGTCCAGGTGTAAGGAAGAAGGGCTAAAACAATCATTGTTTTGGTGGTAACTTCCCTTTGCTGTTGTGTGGTACCAAAGATGTTACAGCTTCAGCTTATTATCTCTGGAGTTACCTGGTAATCTATTTGACAATGACCTTGGTTATACCTAAAGGGGATCTTCTGACCTACTTTGCAGCACATGTGTTCAGTCAGTAATTTTCCTCTGCCCAACTTGACCTTCCAGTCACTTCAGGGCCCATTTCATATCAATGCCAATTAATGTATTTTGTCAATTAAATCATATTTCACCAATTAAACCATATCAGATCTGGGGATTTGTGCAGGCCAGTAACAGGCCCACCACATTTAGTTGCATGTGTCTAGGAATGAGATGCCCCCCACTGCTCCATTCCACATATAGAAGTTGATAGATCTAGTAGCTGAACTGTACTTCAACACTGCTGGTAATGAGATAAGGTCCTCCACTAAACCTAAAGGCAGTAGGTGGGGGGGGGCACAGGTCTGCCTCCAATGAAATTTTCCTTGAATTCTCAATTTTCTAGCATTCTATGGTGGGAGATAATAACTCACACCTAGAATTCTTATATTTACTGCGTTTACATTCCTTTCATAACTCTGCTCTCTCCTTTTTTTTTCTGTTGTTTTGACTGTATTTCTTAATGTTCAGCTGAAGTTTTAAGTTGTTGCAGTGCTAGAAATTTGGGGAGTGAAGGAAAATTTCATCGGGGGGGAGGCAATTCTTATTTGGAGGAGGATGGTGCATTCATTCTGGGCTCCCCATTACTCCCCTTTCAGTAGGACGGTTTGGGGAGTGACACACATAGCTCTAGATGCCAAGAAAGGGAAAAGTAGGGAGCACAAAGCAAACAGATGCTGGGACTAGGGGGCTGTAATTGCTGCCCTCAGCAGCTGCTGCCTGAGGTACCCGCCTCACTCTACCCAACATTAGGGCCATCCCTGTTCTTATAAATGTTTCTCCAAGTTTACTCATACTAGCTTGTATCAAATGTTATTATCATGCCATAGTCTGTTAAACATCTTCTAATGGTCTCTTAAAATGGTGATGGGCAAAATATCCCCTTTCAGAGATGGTCAGACTGCACCTTCTATCAGCCTCTAGTGAGAACTGCTGGGAATTGCAGTTCGACAGCATCTGGAGGGCCATACCTGCCTGTACTTGTCTGAGAAGGAAAGCTGGCATGTAAGTATAGTAAGTCAGGAAACTTAGCTATGTGTCAGAAAATTCTCAGTTTAAATCTTGATTCTTGCACTAACTCACTAAAGTGGCCATATTCAAATTATTCTCCCTCAGCTTGCATTGTGAGAGGTATTAAACATTACTTCACTTCCATGGGGTTGTTTTTAAAAAATTACAACTAGATAAAGCATGTGAAGCCCTTTGAACACATGGAACCATTGTACCATTGTTAAGTTCAACTGTTACTGAATCGGTTTCCTATTTCCTCTAACTCCTTTTGAACAGCATCCAAACTCAGATCCAGTAGCTCAGCATTCTCATTCTCATCAACAGTTCCTTGCTGTTTTGCATCAGATTCTCAGCTTGGAATTTTCTGTTGCTCTTTCTCAAATGTTTTGTTATAAAGAGAGTAGCACATCATTGGGACAGGCTGATCTTGATTCAGATGTTTGTTTCTCAAGGTGAAAATGGATGGCTATTGCTAGATAGCTCTCCAGTTTGATTAAATTACCATGGATTTGATAGAAGCTGTGCTGGCTCTGACCAAAATTATCCAGGGGCTAATCTACACAAGGGGCTTCCTTTGTCATTGCAGTGTCTAGTCTACTTGCAAGTCATGACATGAGCACCACCAAACTATCTCGCCCACACTGCCTGTGTCCTTAAATTCGAGATTCCTTCAGACCACTTATATCAGGAGGAGACAACACGGGACTCACAGCTTATATGGTCTCCCACTGTCTTTTCACCCAAGCTGCCACTATCAAATTTAGTAGCAATAAAACCCTGTAATTTCTTTCAAAACAAGGCCTAGAGGAGTGTGCACCTTGTTTTCAAGCTGAAGAACATTTCACTGAAGGTTTTTAGAAGTACCATTCAGCTTCAAAGAAAATATGTATGCCCTTTGCATGCCTGCTTTTAAAAGGAAATTGAAGGAAAAAGGGGATTTGCTATCACTTCAGCAAATTCAGTGGCAAGATGACAACATGGTAAATCCAGAGGTGTAATATGACAATAGAGGAAGCTGCCTAACCCAGCTTATATCACATGGTTGCTAGGTCTCAGACCACTGCCTAAAACAGGAGTGGACATGCTGCAGAGCTCCAAAGACCACACTTCCCATATTTCAGCTCCTCAGGAGCTATGGATAGCCATAGCATCCTGTTGTAGATGCCATTTTGGATGATGGAAGTGACATTGTGTTCCAGTCACCTTTTGGGATTGGATGGGGTTCTTGCTGTTTTAGAGTGGGAAACCCCTGAAAAGTATTTCACAGTGTTTTAAAGCTGTTTTGAGTGTTTCTCTGAAAAAAAAAATCTAGCCAAATATTTGGAGGCTTGCTGAGGGCTTGAGAGGCAGTGTAGGTCTCAGGGTCTCATTGAACTCCATAAGGATGTGCAAGCCACATAATTCCCACCTTGTGTAAAGCCTCTGGCAATTGCTGGGTTTCTCTGGGTCTCAGGTAGGAATACACATTTCAGAGTTGGCTGCACTGGAGGAGGAGACCTTTGATTTTTGTTTGTAAGGTGGTGCTGGGAACTGATTGCCTCCCATTACCAGCTGTCTCTAGGGTTCTCTAGCACAGCACGACTATCTCCCTATGTGCATTGTACACATCATGTGTGTGCATCACCACACCAAAACACCTAGAACAAGGAGAGGGGGCTGAGAAGAGAACTGGGGGATACATGCGCTTTGCCAAATTGGAGGACAGCAAGGATTGAAGGAGCATCATCATGATATTTGAACTGCCTTGTTCCCCATGCCCTAGCAGAAGGGATATAGCGCCTGGGGAAAAAAAAACTTGAGGGCTGACAGTGAGCCTTCCAATCTTCTACCCCCAGTTCTGGTTTGGCATATAACCTGGTTGTCTGGTTTCTATAAAATTTGAAGCTCACTTACATGGGTTCTCTTCATGCCTCCTTTTACGATAAAAAAAAATACTAAAAGCATATTAAACTATTTAACACTTCAAAGAAAACAGTTGAAAACCACTTAAAACCATTTAAAATAATGTACTGGTAAGCTGTAGCAAACATACAAATAGAATAAAACCAACTAGGCCTTGAAGATCTGACTTGCTGCCAGAATGGCACCAACATTGGTTCAATTTGGGGCTCTAAGTGGAGGGTATTCCATAACTCAGGTGCCACAGTAAAGAAGTTCTTCTCACATGTCCTCCTGCAGTGTATTGCCCCTACTGGTGAGACACAGGGGAGAGGCCCTCCAATAGACTGAATTATCTGGCAGGCAAATAAAGGGAGAGGCACTCGGGTAAGTGTAAAAGCCCAAGCTGTTTAGGGCTTTAAATTTTGTCACTAGCACCTCAAATTCAGACCGAAGTCTCCTTGCAACTCCCTGAAGGGCATTCTCCATTTACTTTCTTTCTCTCTCAAAATAAGAGAAGTGAAATAAATGTGTCCAACTCTCACTGCCACTCTATACCACACCCTCCAACATTTCACAGATGAAAACCAGGAGATGTGAGGCCAAGAAACATCAGCCTGTGGTCAAGATAGCAAAAGTTATGAGGGAGAACAGACATGCTACAAGAGGGTGCAGTATGCCTGAGCCTGCTTCGAAGAGAAGAGTTTTCCCTGTCCTTTCCTCTCCCCCACTGCTGAGTTAACTGAATATAAACTACTTTTGCTTATTGAATTCCATCTGCAGCAACTGAAGTAAGAGGAGGGCAAAGAGAGAAAGTGGGAGGAGGAAAGAGAAACTGGAACTTTTAAAGAAGCAATTGAAAATATGAGATGGCAGAGGATTAACTGGGACTGTCCTTGCTAAATTGGGACAATTGGAGGATATACACTTCTTCCTACTATATTATGCAGGCTCTCTGCCCTTAACTTCCTTTCATTCCTTTTCAGTAATGTGTTAGTCTCCCAATACTGTGCTCCCAGACAAGACTTGGATGTGGCATTGCACTGTGTCCCCCCAGCATGGCCTCTCGACTGCAAACCTGTATGAAACACAAATACTTTCAGAGGCAATATATGGTTTTCGTCCTGACTGGTAGTCATTGATTGTGTCATCCTCCATGTTGTTTTCCTAATCCCCACTGAAACCGAGTCCCATTTGGTGACCATTTGGTGACCATCATTGCATCTTATGGCAGTGAACTTCACAGTGTTAATAATGCTCTGTATGAAGAAGTACTTTCTTTTATTTATCACAAATTTGCCAGTACCCAGCTTCAGTGGATAACCCTGGTTCAAATATGGGAGAGAGAAAGAAAAGAGAGAGAGTAGAAGATTTCCCTATCCACTTTCTCTACACCATGTAAAACTTTACACACTTCTATCAAATGTCCCCTCCACCTTCTCTTTTTTTTAAAGCTAAACAGTCCAAAACACCCTCCAACCCCGCAATGGGGTTTTGCTCCAGCCTGTTAAACTTTTTATTTGCTCTTTTCTGAACTTCTTGTATAATATTCTTTTGAGCTTTGTGGATATTTCTGTGACATGCTAAAGAAGCAATCCAGTACAGCAGCTGGCCTCTTCAGTAGGACATATAGTTGAAATGGAAACTTAAAAACACAATGAAAACAAGAAACGCTCTATTGTGATTCTCCCAGGTACACATTTTTTTGCTGTCATGGTTTTTAGCCATGCAGAACAAGCAAAATTTGGGTTCATAACTCCTTACTGAGTGTTCTCATATGATGGGGTAACTGTTGCCCTTCAGATATGATGACAACCTCTGTCACGTATGACCATTGGTCATAATGGGTGGGTCTGGTAGGAGTTGTCCAAAATATCCAGTGGGCACCAGGAAATCAACATGGTGATCCATAAAGAACAAACAAAAGGTAGTTGTTTAAAAGCAAAGTTTAAAACCATCTGATAGGAAAGAAGACTTAGAATCATAGATTCATAGAGTTGGAAGAGACCACAGGGGCCATTGAGTCCAACCCCCTGCTATGCAGGGATACCCATCAAAGCATTCCCAACAGATGGCCATCCAGCCTCTGCTTAAAAACCTCCAAAGAAGGAGACTCCACCACACGCCAAGGCAGCATATTCCACTGCCCGACAGCTCTGACCGTCAGGAAGTTCTTCCTCAGGTTCAGGTGGAATCTCCTTTCTTGGAGCTTGAATCCATTGCTCCTTGTCCTGGTCTCTGGAGCAGCGGAAAACAAGCCTGCTCCCTCCTCGACATGACATCCCTTCAAATATGTAAACAGGGCTATCATGTCCCCTCTTAACCTTCTCTTCTGCAGACTAAACACACCCAGCTCCCTAAGCCGCTTATTCTGGAGGAGGGGTTTCCCCTCTTTTTACTTCTTCATTGCTGGTCTACTAATGGGTAATATGCTCACAGCTGTCTGCTGTTTATTTTCCCCCCAATATATTTTTATTTGAGAAAAGTTACCAATAATAAAACTTAGTTTATGAAAAATAAAAAGACAGAGAAGGATAAGGGAAAAAAACCAAGGTCAGTAAACTTGTACAAATACAACAACAACAAAAAATTTGAAAAAAAGAGAGAAAAAAGTAAAACTTTCCCCCGTGTCATTGGTTATTTCTTAAACTATATAATTAAAGATCCTTGAATATTTTCATATTTCTTATCTAATTCAATCATAAATCTAATTATATATACATATACATATATATATTACATATATATATATATGTTTTATATATATATATATATATATATTACATACACACACACATATATATTACATATATATATTGAAAAAAGATTAATTTTTAATCAAAGAAGCCAACTACTGTTATTTCAGAATAGTTGTTTCTGAGAAAATTAATCATCGGGATTTCAAGTTTTTAAATAATTATCTATAGAACCATCCCTTAACAAAATTGTTAACTTGTCCATAATTGCCATATCTAATGCCTTCAACAACCATTCATTTAATGATGATACCTCTTCTGATTTCCATTTTTTCACAAATAACAGTCTAGCTACCACAGTCATATAGAAAATAAGTCTTCCAAAATTTTCCTCTACTTTGTCATTATCCATAGCAAGAAGATACATTTCTGGTTCCATTTAATTTTTTTCTAATTAATTTTTTAATAATTTTGAATAATTTTGAATAAAAAATAAAAAAAATCCCCCCTCCTACTTCCAAGCATCCTTTTTCCAGTTGAATCTGAGTTTACATTCCATACATACATTGTTTCTATTTAACAAACAATCTCAGACTATTACTTTTAACATTGTTACATTGCAGCTTATGCTTTATCTTTTACAGCATTAATTTACCTTATCCGCCTTTTCAACAATCTTTCATTATTTCTTCTCTTTCTTATTCTTTAATCCAGTTCAACACTTCTTGCCATTCTCTTTCAAAGCTCTGGATGGGCTTGTTTTTTAGTGAAAAAGTTAACTTTTCTGTCACTGCCATATCCAGAACTTTTAATTTCCATTCTTTTATATCAATATAATTTCTTTCTTTCCAATATTGAGCATATGTCAGTCTTGCAGCAGTTATTACATATAACAATGTCTTTTGATGAGATCTTATTTCTCTTTGTTGCCCTAACATATTTAACAAATAAAATTCTGGCTTCATTTCAAAATTTAATCCATATATTCTTTGAATTTCATCATGTATTTCTTTCCAAAACTTTCTTGCTACCTTACAGGTCCACCGCATATGAAAAAAGGACCCCTCCTTTCCATTACATTTCCAACAATTTCCATTCTCATTTTTTAATTTTTTTTTTCAGTCTTTCAGGTGTCATGTACCATCTATGTAACATTTTATATTGTGGTTGCATTTTAAATGTAATCCTTAAAATCTTTTCAATAGGTAAGTGAATAGACTTCCAAAACTTTTCAGATTTGTTGCAAGACCACCAAGTATGGTAGAAGGTCCTTCTCTTTTTTTTACACTTCCAACAAGCATTTTTACAATTTTTATACATTCTAGATAATTTTTCTGGGGAGAGTACCATCTGTAATGGATTTTATAGATGTTTTCTCTTATATTTTGATTAGCTATGAATTTTAATCTTTTAATCCATGTTTTTTCCCACTGTTGTAATTCTAGTGGCCAACCTATATTCTGAGGCCATTTTATTATTTGTGTCTTGATTGTTTCTTCCTCTGGATCTTGTTTTAGTAGAACCTTATAGATTTTTGAAATAAGTTTGGAATTTTCTTGTGCTAAGATCATATCTAAGTCAGATTTTTCCTCTGAGAAACCATGTAAATTAAACTCAAATTTCCATTTCTCCCTGAGTTGCCTATAGAGGAGCCAATGGCAAATTATGCCTGCCTCTTGAATTTCTTGTTGAGACTTAAATAATGGGTCTTTTCCTTGAAACCAGTGGTTCTCAACCTGTGGGTCCCCAGATGTTTGTGGACTTCAGCTCCCAGAAGCCCTGAGCATTGACCATAGTTGCTGGGGCTTCTGGGAGCTGAAGTCCACGAACATCTGGGGACCCACAGGTTGAGAACCACTGCTTGAAACTTTGTTAAATCATTATAAGTTCTCCATTTATCAAAAAGTATATTCTGTCTTTTATAAAAGGCTTCTTGTGGTGAGATCCATAATGAGGTATCTAAAAAAAATTGCCATAATAATTTTCCAAACCTTCAAAAGCAATTTTCTTATATAGTGATTATTAAAGTCCTTGTGAACCTTTTCTTTATCATTCCACAAGTATGCATGTCAACCAAAATACAAATCTTCTCCTTCTAAAGATAAAAGTCTAGTGTTCTTTAAAGTCATCCATTCCTTCATCCAATCCAAACAGCATGCAAAATAGTGCAATTTCAAATTAGGGACAGAGAGTCCTCCTCTTTTCTCTTCCAAACTATTCCAATTATAATTAAAGATGTAATATTTAAAAACTGGCAAAAAGGTATACAAGAATTCCTATGGGAAGGGAAAAAAACCAGGAGTTGTCTATTGTTTAATCTGGCAAAGAAACAACATAAGGCATGGAAAATGAAATCACATCACCTCTTCTTAATCTGAGGCAGCAAAGGTTCAGGTCATGTCCTCCAAAGAGATAGTGCAAATGTTAGCTTTTTGATAACAGGAGAGAGAAAGAGTTGTAAATCTATCTGGGATTGCACGAATGGGCTTCTCCCCACCATATTAAGTGGAAACACAATATTTATTTATTTAATTTTATATTTCCCCCTTTCTTTCAGGAAGCCCTGTATGGTTAATAGCCTATATAAAAACAGACAGATCAAGAACCACAAATGATATATATCTAACATGAGAAGCCTTAAATAGCTAATAAAATACTAAACCCAATGATGTAAACAGCAAGAAGGAGACAAAATACTTGCTTAAACCCTTAAAGTCTATACATATAGATTTGTTTTTGTCTTGTATGTAAATGACAAAAGGGTAAATGGGGGTCCTCTGAGAGGAGAAATCTCTAAAGGAAGAGAATTTCACAGCGGAGGTGCCACCACTGAGGAAGCATGTATTTCCACAGCATGTGCAAAACAATATCATCAAAATAAGATTGTACTCAAAGCAAGATATTCTACAAATACTTGTGATTTAGGGATGGATAAATCTGCCACTCTTGTTTCTCTCGCATTCATTTCTTTTTTAAAATCTCAGATTATTTCAGTCAAATCTGTAAAGATTTGTGTGAAATGCATGATGTTTTTTCCAAAACCAAGCTGAAGGAAATTCTCAACCACCTGCAGTTTAACAGATTCAGATATTACCTAACATGGAAAAAGCCATGTTGTACCTCCTTGCTATGTAGCTGTCAGAAAAAAGGTGGCATTGGCAGCCTAATTCAGTGCCACAAGCATGGTTGAATACACAGAGATTCAAACAGTAAGCTGAGCACTCTGTTAAGAAGAGTGATGCTCCTAGTTTTGCTTACTCTCACAATAAATTTTTATTCCCCCCCCAATTAATGCAACTCTTTGAGAATTTTAAACATTTTATTTTTTAAAATCCTATCCATTCTTACTATGGATTTCCTGAACTGCTTCCAGAGATGGATTGGATACACAACATATTTATACTGAGGTACCTCAGACCTATCCTTGGGATGTGTCACAGAGGAACACAAGCCACCCTTGAGATGTGCTACCTGTGGGATGTGTCACAGAAGAACACAAACCTCTTTTCTCACTGGTGCATAAATAATGGCACCTCAACAAGGGTTCTGGCAATATCTGCTTGGTTGCCAATGATTGTTATCTATGTTTATGTGGAAATGCAGTAGATAATTCGGTTTCAAAAGGGATCAAGAATAGGCAATGTATCCTCAAATCTGTTCTGTGAGTACAAGTTGATGTCTGGCTGAGTACATACATATTTGTTCAGCACTCTTGTAAATTGAAATTCCCTTCCCATTAGGTCAACTGCATGACTGACGTTGCCCCTGTTCTCCACCAACCCCAGATGATAGCCTCTCAAATCCATTCTTTGTGTTGTTCTTAACAGCCATCAAGTCAGTTTGTGGCAACCCTATGAATGAGTTATCCAAGTTACCCTGTCACTCTGTCATCCACAGCCCTACTCAGATCTTGCAGACTCAGGGATCTGGCACCCCTGATTGACTCTATCCATCTGTAATGCAGTCTTCCTCTTTTCTTCCTGCCTTCTACCTTACCAAGCATTGTGGTCTTTCCTAGTGAGCCATGCCTTCTCATGTGGTGGTTTTCAAAGAAGTATCATGCCTTCTTATGATATGTCCAAAGAATGACAGTCTCAGTTTAATCATCTTGGCTTTTAGGAAGAGTTCAGGCTTAACTTCCTCTAGGACCCATTCATTTGTCTTTTTAGCAGTCCATGGTATCCATAGAACTCTCATCTAGCACCACATTTCAGATTAGTTGATTGTCTTCCTATCAGCTTTCTTCATTGTCCATCTTCCACATCCGTACATAGAAATTGTAAATATGATGGTATGAATAATGCTGACAATACTAACTTACATCCTTTGACTGCTTTTGCTACCTCTTTCCTCACTATAAATGTCACTCCATTTCTTCTTAGATTTTCATATCTGACTCAAAATGGGCCATTCCTGTTCAATTTAGCTTGCTCACCCCAAGTATTGCAATGTTCATATGTTCCATTACTTATTTTACTATGTCTAGCTTCCTCTGATTCATGCTTCTTACATCCCACATCCCTATAACATGTGTTGCACAGCTTTGGATTTTCCTTTTGCCTCTGAGTATATCAACAGCCGAATTTCCTTTTGGTTTGAGTCCAGCTGTGTCATTAGCCACAGTGCTACTTGTAGCTGTCTTCTGCTATATCCCAGTACCTTGCTGAGTGCCATCCAACCTGAGGGTTCCATCTTTTGGCACCATCTCTTGTTTCATTTTGGATTGTCTTATCATAGGGTTTTCCTAGTAAAACATCTTCAAACAGAGGTTTACTGTGCCATCCTCTGTGCAGTACTAACAATTGTTGTATCACTGCTGTTGTCTCTGAGAAATCCTCTGCCAGGGTCACTTCCTGCTACTGCTGCTGCCCAGTAGCTGTTTGGCACACGGAGGCTGGCTGCTTAGCAAAAGCCTGTCTAACGTGGGAGACCCTACCAGCAGCAGGAAATACAATGGCATGTACAATCCTAACTTTAATATCCAATGATATAACTTTACAATTCAGGATCTTGTCTAGTTCCTTCATAGCCACCCTTTCAAGTCGTAGACTTCTTCTGATTTCTTGACTGTGGTCTCCATTCTGATTAATGACTGAACCAAGGTATGGAAAAGGTTACACTATTTCAATGTCTTAATCATCTAAGGTTATGGAAATGTACTGGAGTCATTATTTATGTTTTCTTAATATTCAGTTATCAGCCTGCCTTTGCACTTTCTGTTTTAACTTTCTTTGGTAAATGCACAAAGTCTTTGCTATTTTCTGCTAGTAGTATGGTGTCATCTGCATATCTTAAACTGTTGATGTACCTTCCTTCAATTTTCATGCCTCCTTCCTCCAAGTCTAATCTTGCTTTACATATATGCTCAGCAGAGAGGTTAAACAGACAGGGTGATAAAATGTAGCCTTGCCTGATCCCCTTCTCAATTGGAAACCATTCTGTTCCTCCATGTTCTGTCCTAACAGTAGCCTCTTGTCCTGCATACAGGTTATGCATCAGGATAATCAAATGTTGTGGCGTACCCATTTCTTGTAAGAGTGATCCAAAATTTTTCATGATCTACACAGGCAAAGGCTTTGCTATAATCTATAAAACACAGGCTGACTTTCTTTTGAATTATTTGGTGTGCTCCATTATGCAATATATATTTGCAATATGTTCCCTAGGTGCCTTTTTGTTTCCTGAACCCAGCTTGGTCATCTGGAATTTCTTGCTCCATATATGGTGAAAGTATTTGTTGTAGAATTTTGAGCATTACTTTGCTTGCATGGGAAATTAACCTGTGGTTACTGTAATCTCTGGTTTCCCCTTTCTTTTGGATTTTAATGTATATTGAGCATTTCCAATCTATGAGCCATTCCTTTGTTGATAGATTTTAGTTAGAACTAGAGTGGATTCTTTCTCTGTAACTTGAAGCAGCTCTATTGGTACATTATCTGTTCCTGGTGATTTATTTCTCCCAAGTGCTCTGAGTTTAGCTTCCACCTCACTTTCTATAATTGGCAGTTTGTCTTCATATGGTTCTTCCTTGAATAAATCAATAAACCTTTCATATTTTTTATATAGTTCTGCTATGTATTGTTTCCATCATCTTTTTATTTCTATTTGGTCATGTAATGTGTTCCTTGCTGGTTGTAGAGCACTCCCATTCTTGGTTTATTTTCCCCTTTGATTTCTTAGATTTTTTAGAAGAGGTCTTCTGTTCTTCCATTTTTGTTGTCATCTTCTATTTCTCTGCAATGATTATTGTAGTAGTTCTCCTTGTCCTTGGAAACAAGTCATTGAACAGTTGCATTCAGGGTTCTGACTATTTCTGTCCCCTTTTCCTTTTGCTTCTTGTCTGTCCTTAACTGCTTGAAGAGTTTCATCTGTTATCCATTGAGGCTTTTCTTTTGTTTTGGCTACAGATAGTGTCTTTTTGCATTCCTCCTTGACAATGTCCCTGGCTTTAGTACAGAGTTCCACTGGCTCCTGGTCAATTAGACTTAATAGCATAAATCTGTTTTTCACATTATCTTTAAATTCTACATGGTACTTCAGGTTTTATTTTGGCACAATGATTGGTTTAGTGTTCTTCTTTAGCTTTGCTTTAATTTTTGATCTTAGCAGTTCATGGTCTGTGTCACAATTTGCTCCTGGTTTTGCTTTTGCAGAGAGAATGGAGCTTCTTCATCTTCTGTTTCCAATTATGTAGTCCACCTGATTTCTATATTGGCCATTGGGTGATGTCCTTGTATACAGTTGCCTGATTGGTTGCTTGAAGAATGTGATTGTGATGAACAAGCTGTGGGGTCACAAAATTCTGTCTGTCATTCTCCAACTTCATATCTTGATCCACAACAACGTAGTTAAATAGGTAATCCTACTAAGCTAAGAACTATTATCTAGCCTCCTCCATTCTGTAAATAATCCTGTCGTTGCCTGTATCAGTCACAACACTCTGCTTCAATGAATGTGGGGAATTTTGTTACTGTTGCTTGGTGTCTAACAATAACTCTTTACAGAAAGACTTGAAATAAACATAATGTTAATGCCTTTTTCTGCTACAGTTGTGTCATTTCAATTAATTGGTTCTGGTAGTTTTTAACTCTATCAGGAGGTGCTTTTTTGTAAAGCCAATGGATCTTAAGTGTAGTTAAGCTCAGTGGGACCTGGGAAGCTCAAAATGGGGAGTGCTAGCTTAGGGCATCATTGTTCCTGTCAGTCGAAAAGCCCCAACACTTTCACTGTGCAAGCTGTGCCTCTCCCACACCACTGTTTGGAATCCACTACTGTGCATGCAATGATCTGAGGCACTAATCCATGACTGTCATGATGAAATCAGGCTTCCTCTTTGAGCCAGCTAGCCAGGGAAGGAAGCAGGAATTGGAAAGCTACCATAGCCAGACTGAGCTCCTTTTTCATTTTCCTCACCACTTCATGGTTGGCATAACAGTGTTGATGGGCCCTATATAGCAGTGGCTGGTGCTTCATCTAAATGTTAAAGGAGCTATCCAAAGCTATCCAAAGCTATCTCTGGGCTTGGCACCATGGCTTGCTCATTTGAACTTCAAATAAAGCCCAGAATGGATTCCTCTTGTCTTTCCCGGCTTGGTGTTCTTCAGATGTTTGGACTGCATATTCTGCAAGCCCCAGCTAGTAAAATGGATAGTCTGGAATGGAGTGAATTGTAGTCCAGAATAGTTGGAAGACACAAAGTTTGGGGAAGGCTGCTCTCCTTCTTTGGTCCTCCCAAAAAAACCAGTGTTTCAGAATTAGAAAAAGGAAATGAATAGGTGATGAATAAGATGTGCAGTGTGAGTGCAGGGTATAAGGAAGTCTTCCATTTGATGTGACTTTTGTTCATTTCTGTGGCCTGATTGGCTAGCCAAGTATATGAATGTCTGAAACTCATTTCAAAGTAAAATGGAATTACAACTGACACTGACAAAAAATGTGGATGTCTGAGTGGGCACTGGAGGTGAGAAGGAAGGTAACTTTAGAGTAATAGCCTCTATTTGGACCAATTGAAAGATGGTAACAGTGTAAGTAAACTTTCATGTGATTAAAAACTGACTCAAGCTGGACATGAAGACTCAAAATAAAAATGAGGGGAAGGTGAATGGGATGTTGTCAAGGAAGGTGGAAACAGCTCATGACAAGGATGGTCATCTCAAAAAGAAATAGAAGAGGTGTTGAAGTGACTATGGGGGTCCTTTGTGCTGAAAGATTTTGGGCTGAACCAAAAGTTGCAGAGGTGGGTCAGAGAAGTTTGGCTGCCTGACCTTTGAACATAGGAAAGCCAGCATCTATTCTGCCTCTGTCCCTAGAAGTAATTGCAATGTGTATGTCCCTTGTGAGACAGAAGCAGAAATTATGATAGTCCCTATAGCACCAAGCACTACATTCTTTTTCTCAGAAAACTGGCTCATC
Organism: Iguana delicatissima; assembly: GCA_948472985.1. Taxonomy (NCBI): domain Eukaryota; kingdom Metazoa; phylum Chordata; class Lepidosauria; order Squamata; family Iguanidae; genus Iguana; species Iguana delicatissima. The sequence goes on from CAOKZL010000615.1 coordinate 109,688, forward strand.
TTAGGGACAGCCCAGTTGTGAGCTTGAAGTGTGTGCTTAGCCCAGGTGGCAGCTGCTGGAGTAAGGAAGTGGTGTAGATAAGGTGGAGGACATAGATGTGTGTGATATGGATTTTCTTGCTTCTCCTAAACCAGCCTACTCCTCAATCCATATGTTGCTGTTGCATCAATATTCAGCTGCCAATCTGTCAATTTCTATACTTGGAAGCAGAGGAAGCATCCTTTTGCTTGGGCAACAAAATGCCTCAGGCCCAGTCCTACCCAATCTGATATCTATAAGAAAAAAAGAAAGCAGCACACTATATTTACTAGCCAGTATAAATATCCTGTATGTCCTCCTACCACAGGTTGATCGGTATCTCTACCACATGCGTCTTTCTGATGAGGTCCTCCTTGACGTGATGACCCGTTTCCAGTCAGAGATGGTGAAAGGTCTGGGAAGAGACACCAATCCAACAGCTACAGTAAAAATGCTGCCAACATTTGTGCGATCCATTCCCGATGGCTCAGGTAAGTGGCCATCTGGGGTTTCTTCTGTTGCTGTCATTATAATAGGAACATTATAATAGGAATTACTAAATTGGGATTCCCCCAAGGCCTTGCATTAGAGAGTTAAGAGTTGTGAAGGAAAGGAAAAAAAACCTGGGAAGGCTTAGAAGTGGAGTTTGAGGTGAGAGAGAGGATGCATTTGCTTGTCTTCCTTCTGAATCACTGAGAGGCTGTACAGGCTTCCACCACTTATCTAACAGTTTAGGGACCAGAGCACTGTCATAAAATGGAATTGGATGAAAAGTTGAATCTGTGTACTGTACTGTAGGGAATATGAAGGACTTATGGATGCTCACTTGTTACCAACCACATATGCACTGCTTGCTTCAGGCACTTCTTTTTCCAAGGGAAGCTTCCCTCTCGGTGGTTCCGATCAGTCTGTGCAGCCCTTTAAAAACCCACTCCTGGTCCTCCTCTTTCACCAGCCTCTACCTGGCCAGCTAAGGATGGCTCTCAGCCCAATTTCTCAGTGCCACAAATATTCTCCCAGTGACCCCCACCTGTTACCATACTCTATACCCCCTCCATTTTGGAGGATGTGCTGTTTTCATAATTGATGGTATTTATGGCTGAAAAACAGGGTTGAAGACATGCTGACCAGAAAACGTAGTGCCAGGTCAAGCTGATCTGAGACATGGTCAGGTCATAAGTTCAGAGAGGATTCAGCAATAATGGGTCTATGCTAATCCTTTCAACACCTCAGGCTCTGTGCATACCTGAATACAGTGGAAGGTGAAACTGCCCAGGTGAAGCAATCAGGGACCATCCCTTGATTTTGCACTAAGAAAATCTTTCCTACACCCCTGCCCAACCAGACATTAAGAGATTGTCATGACTCCCATCAATGTTTTGTCACCTAGGGTTAAGGCAGTGAGTCCATTCTGGACTCCTTTGTCAGTTTCGTGGGAAAGCCATTATCTCTTTGTTTACGCACCCACTTCTGGGTAGGAAATAGGGTATATAAATTCTAGCTTCAGCCCCAGCAAATTGTATGCAGTATGTTAGATGTAGTGCCCAGACTGCTGTTCTTCTGTGTTGCCCTCAGATGCTATCTGAGCCCCTCCACTTTGACCTTCTGCTTCAGGATTGGTAACTATCACCTTCTCCACCTCTAATCTCTCTTTATCCAGCCTTTCATGTCTCACTTTTTAATAGCCTTGTACGTTCTTGAGAGTGTCTGATTTCTTGTCTCTTTGTCAATTCAAATAAAACACTTCGTTCAGCTTTAAAGTTCAACTGTAGAGTCCTGTCTATAGTTAGTATTGGTATACATAGGTGAAAAGATCCTTCTGTTACCCTTGTCTCACAGGCCTCCTTTGAGCTATAATTCCTGAAAATTCTAAGGAGATACTGACATTGTAGGTGGATCTCAAGGTCCCACACCTCTTAGGATAACACACCCAAGGAAGGAGATGGGTGAGAGAGAGGAAGTTTAGGGCCACCATACTGACCACCCCCTTTCCCTTTCCTTTCCCTGACCTGGTTTGGATCCTGGGTGCCATTTTTTTTCACCAGGCTCCCTTCCCACACACACACACTTTTATAATTTGTGGTTTTCCTCTGAGCTCCTAACCCTAGCAAATTTGGAGGGCTGACCGCATTTAGTTCAATACTGCTGATGAAATAGTATCTTTCATATCTGAGGGCAGTAGCTTAGTTCTTCCAAGAGAGGAAAATGATCAGCAACTAGTACCTGAGACAGTTGTCTTACTCTGCATTACAAGACCTAGAAGAGCTAGGCAAGAAACAGTTGCATTTATGCTTTCAACTGTGACCTCTTAACCATGTTGATTCTTTAACAAGTGTTTCTTGTGTACTTAAGGTTCAGAATTAGGTTAGATTATGTGAAAAGTTAATTATTCACAAATATGCGTGACTTTGGGGAAAGCAGTTCTCATTGTGATAATCCTCTGCAGTAATATCAGATGCCAGGCAGAGGTGTCTCTCGGGGAAACCAGGCTAATTGTCTTTTAAGAAGCTCACTTGCATTTATGTACACTCTCAGAGTCTAGAATATTCTGGCTATTAAAAACTATTCTAAGAAGCATTAGTTGGTGACAACCACTGCCCGAATTCCCCGTCCAACATGGCCAGTGCCCCTTGTGGTGGGAGCATTCTAGGAGTTGTTGTGCATAAGTACTATCCTGCTGAGAGTATTAGAAATCAGTACCCATGTCTGGCTTCCGATTGAGAACCTGCATTCTCTATGTGATGTACACTAAAGCAAGAGTGTGGAAGATTCTACCCTTTCTATCTATGTATTGCAGAAAAAGGTGACTTCGTTGCTTTAGACCTTGGAGGTTCCAAATTTCGAGTTCTAAAGGTCAAAGTATCTGAAGATGGGAAGCAGAATGTTCAAATGGAAAGTCAATTCTATCCAACACCTAAAGAAATCATACATGGCAATGGGAATGATGTAAGTATCCTGTTTTCTTCTGGGCCTTGCTCTCAGTGGTTGAATGTATAATGAGTTATAAAATAAATATAAATCCTATCTTTTATTGGTCCAGTCTAATTTTAATATTTGCAAGCAGGGCCAGGCCTACCATTAGGCAGAGTGCAGCAGCAGATGCTTTGTGGCAGCTGCAAGATATTGGAAGCAGAAGAGGATGTGTGTCACACATCTTGCCCAGAACTTTCTAAGCTCCCAGAGCTTGGGAAAGACAACCTTTTTTGGACTGCATTTCCCAGTAACCAGATTAGCCAGGGGGGATTCTGGAAGCTATAATAAAAAAGTAACTTTTCAAAGCTCTGGCTTATCCTTTTTGCTTTCAGTGGAGCTCAAGGATGCCATCCCATCACAAATGTTGAAGAGAGGTTGGTCCGGTCAGCTTCTGTACATGGAATGAGAGGAGGTGCCATCTTCTTCTTTGTGTTAGCCCACAAACTGTCTTGAGCTGTATCCTTGTTTATAGGTTTCATAAGCAGTTTCATTTTAAAGGAACAGCTGTTCAAGGCACTTTAATGTATAGCAGTCCTATCTGGAAATGGACATAGCTTAGTTTAAAACAACCATTCCACATTCTTAGAGAATTTTGAAAATGAATATACATGAATTTTAATGAAAGAAAGGCAATTATTGTTACTCAGTTCTGTTGACTTTATGAAAGCTGAAGGTTATTTTTTTCTTTCTTAATTTTTACTGCACTTTTCTTGTCTTCTAAATAGCTTGAAGTGCTTTTCATGATTCTTTACTTTCCCACATTTTCATCCTTTTAACAAGCCTATAGCGTAGGTCAGTCTAAGAGCTAGAACCCAAGTCTTCAGGTTCTAGTACATCATTCCAACCACTGTAGCATGATGGCTCTGTATTATACAGGAAATATTATCACTGTTAATAAAAGCCCAAGTTTTCTCTCGTTCCCTTTTGCTGCACGGACACAATTCATCTGGGGAGTGTATGCAGAGGGAATTATATACACTTTTTTTGGTGTGTATGTCCATTGATAATAATGATTGGTATATGTTTCTCCTGTTTTGATGCAGCTCTTTGAATATGTAACTGACTGCCTTGCAGACTTTATGGAGACCAAGGACATAAAGCATGAGAAATTGCCTCTTGGCTTTACTTTTTCATTTCCTTGCAGACAGAGTAAATTGGCAGAGGTAAGACTAAACACTATTTGTGGTTTCTTAACCATACTAAATCTTCAGCAGACTTCTTAATGAGGGATTCAAAATGGAGTAGGTGCTGTAGTAATGGCTATAGTTGGATGGCTGTTTGTGCTAGGAAACTCAAGAATTCATTATGCAGTGGTTTCTAGAAATGGAATAATAGGGTGTATAGGACACCGAGGAAAACTTGTTAACAGGAGTGCCTGTGAATTTTTTTGTATGTATGTCAAGACTAATAGATAGCTTGTGGTTGATTCTGGGACTCCCTTCTGTAGTGAATCCCTCCATGCTCATTCTTCCGGCAGGATTTCTCTCTTCTTTCATCAAGTTTTCTTTTTTTCTTTCTTTTCCTTCTTCAAGTGACTGGTATGTTTACCCTATCTAGTACTTGCTTGGTACTTTTTTCCCTTTTTTTACAATTTAGAGGGATGTACTAGCATCAAGATTTAATTCAACGCCCAGTTTGACTATTTAGAACATATATGGCTTGGACAGATTGCATTTGAGTCTGAAACTTTATTCCACACTTCCATTCTGGTCAATAACTATTATTGGAAATAACAAATGGCTACCAGTTTTGGGTCCTTTTTGCACGGCATTTGCCATGCGAAAGGGCCCCGGGACATTGCACGACTGCGAGGAGCGGTCCACACTATGCACTCACAGTCACATGATGCTCCAGGGGCTGGCAGGCGCCAACCGCGCACTATTTCATTTTCAGCTGTGAGCAGAAAATGGCGCGCGATTGTGCATCACTCCAGGGCCCCACGCGCACTTGACATGCATGCGGAGCTCTGGAGCTGCGGTGCTCGCACGTCCTGCCCCAGCGCAGCCTGGGAAAATCCCAGGCTGCACTGTGGAAGGAAGAGGAGGGGCTCTCGCAGAAGCAGGCAGCAGCTGCGGAGCTGAAGGAACCGGGACGTGAGAGCCTCTCAGAAGAGGCTTCTCGTGCGATTCCTGCACCGCACCTCTGCAAAAAGGTGAGTTGCGGACAGGGCCTTGTTCTGTTGGTAAAAATTAGGCACCATTGGAAACATAGCATCAAGCAATAACTTTTTCAGGCTTTGGGAACAGGCACTTCTCTAAGCAGTGAAATATGTCTGTCTGTCCTAGTACGTGTTTTCTTCACCTACAGATCTTGCAGTTAGCATGGTTTGTTTTGTGATTGTTTATGGAAGAGAATCATTGACTTAATTTGTCAGTCTGATTACTGAGATACATATCCCTGAGGAAATCCCATTTATGGAAGGGAGAGCAAGTTAATTGCATGGGGTATGCATTGGGTAAGGGGCGTCATTTGCTGCTCTGCCTCGAGCAGTAATTTGTCTTGGCCAATTGTTGACAGTTAGTACACTTCTATACAGGTTTTCCCGCTCAAGATATCCATAGTTCAATTACATTTTGGGAAATTTTAATTTAAAATTCCTACCTCGCTATTATTTAAACAAAATAAGTAGAGGAGGGATTTGTGTTTTTGTTATGTCATTCTGGAAATCTTCATGGAGGTTGGTGGCACTACATTATTACTGTTGTCATTATTAATAAGAATAATAAATAATTGCAGTATTTTTTAGGGTGTGCTAGTATCTTGGACAAAACATTTTAAAGTTCGAGGAGTACAGCAAACAGATGTAGTGAAATCTCTTCGCAAAGCCCTCAGGAAACATCAGGCAAGTTCAGAATTACTATTACTACTGTTACAATAATTGCTACTACTAATAGTAATGAAAATGTATGTATATTTTTTTAAAGGAACACCTAGTGAAAGTCCCCTCATAAGTGTGGTGTACATTTGTGATGGGGATGTGTGACTCTCCACTTGTTGGGCTGCAAATCCCATCAGCTCTGGCTAGCATGGCAAATGTTGATGGATAATGAGAACTGATGTCAAACAATATCTGGAATATCACGTTTTCTGAAATACAGACCCTTGCACAAATAGGAATTGCTCTATTAATTCCTTTAGAAAATTGTTCTTGTGGAGCATTCTCCTATGCTAAAGTAAATGAAGGGATCCAATCTCCTCAAACATATCTTAGTGATGTAAAGGTCTGTCTGCTGAAATGCGTGGGTGGTCATAACAATCTCTGTCCTCACTTGAATACCCAGTCTCATGGATTATGTTGATTCTGTTTAAAACCACAGTAATATTGGCCTCATTAATGATTGTAGGAATCTGAATGGATCTTATATTTACTGATACACTGTATTTGCCCCATTAGGACATTGATATAGATGTCTTGGCTTTGGTAAATGATACCGTGGGAACAATGATGACCTGTGGATATGATGACCAGCGATGTGAAGTTGGTGTTATTATTGGTAATTCTTTATCATGTTGCTATGGAGGTAAACTGGGCTTAAATGAAAGCTGGTGTTCTAGACCTGTGGCTGGGAAGTCTGTGGAGTTATCCAGATAGAGTAGATGTAGCTGTTGTCTGTTGTATTTGTTGCTGTAGATATTGTGTTCTTTTAAAATAACTAGATGACATTTTTTTTGTCTGAGAGCATTCAGTGGCAATTCCCAGCACCATTAACAATATTTCATTCCTGCCTACAGGATGTTTTTTTTTTAAATTCTGCCCCTGAAGGACTTGTGCGTTTCAATACTTGTGATCCACACACGGTTCCTTTGTCATTCCTCTTCCTTCTCTTTACTGGATGGGGGGGGGGGCACTTGATTTTTAGAACACTGTTCCTTTAAAAAAGAATGCAAACCCATACAGATCTCACATCATTCAGATCCAATAGTGAGTAAAGATCTGAATAATGATTGTCTAGAATTGCCCACAGTGAAATGTGATATGAAAGGGGATTGTCCAAACTGTCAACCATGTCATCCTGGTTCCTTCATCCTCCCCGCTCCCTCCAGTTTCTATAGGGAGCTTCCTCCACTTCGCTGACAGGCTAGAGATCAGGGCACTGCCAGGAAGTGGAAATAGTCAAAAAAGTAGAAGTTGTGTATTTTAGGGAGCATGAAGGATTTATGGAGGTTTGCTTGGGATTCACCATGCACGCATGCTGCTTGTAAAGTCTCTCAGCTGGCTTGGCCCCCTTTTTCTCTCTCTGAGCTCGCTTTGCAAGCAGCACATGTGTAGTCCCAACTATGCCTCTGTAGGCAAGCAGAACAGACAGAAATCCACTGTTTAGATGCTTGCAATATAGACAAGTTCGGTTAATTCAACCAGGAGATCTACTTTTTCTGTGGGCAAGACGTGGTACCACATGCATATGTGAGTGGTCCCAAGCAAGCCTCTAAAGCCAAGAACTGATGAAAGAGCGGACCCCATGTTGAATTAATGGACACTATCTTTAATTTGGAAGTGCCAAAAGAGTGAGTTGTCACATAACGGGGTCTCAAAAGGAAGGGGCTTCCTACAAACCCTCCAATTGTATGCAAAAACAGCATCAAGAACTAGGAGAGCTCTTTTGTGAGAGCTCTCAATTCTTTGCAATGGTTTGGAAGAGAGCTTTGTTGGATTTCACGAAGGAGAGAGAACTACATTTTGAAGGACCTCCCCCCAAAACAATTTTATTCTCTTAGTTCTTTTAAGATCATTTCAACAACAGGAATCTCTGCACTATATTTTATCTTTTTGAAGATTATTTCATGCCTGTCTTGCATAACCAATGAAAGTGTATATGGGTGTTTTGATATTGTTGCTTGTTTAATATGGCTGGGTGAATAAAATACATAAATAAATAAGTTATGAGCCCGGATGCTACTGATAAGTTCCAATTAGAATAGACCCATTGAATCAATTGTTGAATGGTGAATCAACATGGAGGCAAGTTCCACTGATTCAATGGGTCTTCTCTAGTTGGATAACAGTAGGATTCAGGGCACAGTCTGCACAATTTTGGAATTATGCACTTTATACATTTCTGTGCATTTTTCTCTTTTTCCAAAATGAAACCACTGAACTCAGGAACAGGGACAAATGCTTGCTACATGGAAGAAATGAGCAATATTGACCTCGTGGAAGGTGATGAAGGAAGGATGTGCATTAACACAGAATGGGGAGCCTTCGGAGATGATGCATCACTGGATGACATCAGGACAGAATTTGACAAGGAGATTGACTTGGGATCTATCAACCCTGGGAAACAATTGTAATTTGGGTCACCAGTTTGGTATAAGATTTCTTTCTAATAATGAAGCAGTTAGGCATACCTAGACCTATGACATAATTTGGAGCAAAAGTAGGTTTTGGTATGTTCAGCTGCAAGCACAGGTAGTGGAGGCTGAATTTTGTATCTGGAGAACTATATTCCAATATGGAGAAAGCTTTTTGGCAGAAAATGTGATGAATCCTAAATCCCAAAGGGAAGTTGCAGATCACTTATCTCCAGAGCATGGAAGTTATGCAATATAAGTAACAACTTAATCTGTAACATGTTTTTTGTTGTAGTAACAAGGGTATAATGAAGGTTCTTTTGCAAAATAACAGCTGGTAGTAACTATTTTTTGAACACTGACAAGTAATAACTTTTCCCCATATAATGAGTGTAATGAGTTGTATCTACTCATTACTTTTTTTCTCACTGCTTTGAGAGGAGGGCATTCTGAGATTTTTTTTTTTAGTTTTAGGAAATGTTCTTACTTTTGGGGTGAACTTTTTAAAAAAGAAACTCAAATGCCAAATACTAATATAATAAGCAACATAACTGGATATGACCTAATTTTTCCACTAAGGTCCTGGTAATGTGTTACTCTCCGGAGTCTTCCAAAAAAGGAAAAATAAAAAAAGGCTTACCTGAAGAACCTCATGCTTCTTAAGGCTACAGATGGCTGAAAGAGGAGTTGATTGCAACTTTTTTTTAGTTTGCATAATATTAGATTGCTCACCTTCAAAAGAAACTAATGTGAACATAATAATGGTAAAAAAGTAATCCAGTTACAAGTTGAGCGGTTTTAGGTATTAGCCTAAATAAATCAATGGAACTTGAATAACTGTTAGCTCATCCACTTCCATTAATTCAGTTGGTCTTTTCTATTCAATAGGTCTTTTCTGTTCAGGTCCAGCCACTGAAATTAGGCCATCCATATTAGCAGATATGTATACTTAGCAAGTACGCCATCCGTATTAGCAAATATGTATACTTAGCAAGTATTTTTTAAAAAAATAATAAGTTGAAATAGTTCCAAAGTACGAAAAAGACCTGCTCTGAAATACCTGTTTTATAAAGAAGTCATTCATTTTGAGGTGGAATACTTTTAATGAGGTATGAAAATAATCTTTCCCAAGTCAAGGGCAGATAAACTGTTTATCATTTGAAAAATCTCAGGTAGTTGCTGTTTTTCCAACATACTTTTACATATTTAGCCACATAGTAATATTATATTAAGGTAACTAGAAATTGTTAAGTATCTTGTCATCTTTTAACAACTGCTTTTTCTTGACAGGTTTGAGAAGATGATTAGTGGATTGTATTTAGGAGAACTTGTCAGGATTATTCTTCTGAAAATGGCAAGAGAAGGATTGCTTTTCAATGGGAAGTTGTCAACAGCACTCTGTACCAAGGGCAAGATTGAGACAAAACATGTAGCTGCCATGGAAAAGTAAGAAGTCTTAGGTTTTTTTGTCAGATAATTTCCTATGACTGCAATTAGTTTGCTTCTGTTCTGTAGCAATCTGCTTGGCCATGGCTGATCTTATCATTAAGCTGGGTGAATCAGCTCCAGTGTATTGTAGAAGGAAAACAATTTAATTTATTGCATACCCTCCAACATTTCACAGATGAAAACTGGGACATATGTGGTCAAGCAACATCAGAGTTTGGTTTACATGGCAAAATTTGTTAATGAAGAAGAACATGCCACCTAGGAAAGACTATAGCAGTTTGCTTTTGGCTGAGTCTACAAGGAAGCGCCAGTTCTTCTTCATGGTATCTGTGACTGACACAAATGGGTTATCTGTGACTGTGCAGTGCATCTACCAGAACCTTCTAGAACTATCAGATATGTTTTTTGGCAGTAGCCCTTCCCATCTTCCTCATACCTATGTAGCATGCTCCCTTCCAAAACTCTGAGTTCCTTTATGTCTGCCCAGCAGCAGCTTCAGCTTGCCTACGTTTCCACAAAAACAAAGTAGTCCTTGCACTGGACACTTCTTTCCTGTCTAAGGTACTTTCTTTCATATGAATCGTGACCTGGTACTTCTTGCATTTATGCAGAATCCTACCTCAGACCTGGAACACTCTTTGCATTTGCCAATATATGCAGAGCACTAGCCTCCTGTGTTGACTGTACAGCCTCATTTTGCAATTCTCAGAGACTCTTTCTTTGTTACTGTACCAGTAAGAAAAGTCCCCCTGGCACCAGTCAATGATTCTTCAAGTGGGTTGTGGCTACCATCTGTCTGGCCAATGAACTTGCTGAAAAGCAACTTTCTACCCAACACTGGTGGCCCTCCTGAAGAGTATATGCTTCACACCATTTGCAGGGCTGCTCCATGGTTTCAGCCTTCAACTTGTATCTCACATTACAGACTGGACACGAGGTCTCAAGCGGAGGCTGCTTTTGGAAGGGCTCTTCTCTTGTGTGGTGTGACACTCCTTCATCCTATGGCTAGCAATTTACTAGTCTCCAATTTATGTGAGTCACAGAGAGCATGAAGGAGAACAGGTTGCTTACCTGTAACTGTGGCTCTTCAAGTGGTCACCTGTGAACTTGCAGAGTCCCTCCCACCCTGTCCACATAGTGTCCTGCCTCTCGTATGTGCTACATAGGGGTGTGGGAGATAGGAGGGGCTATTGCCAAAATGCGTACTTCATAGATCTAGAACAGTGGTTCTCAACCTGTGGGTCCCCAGATGTTCATGGACTTCAGCTCCTAGAAGCCCCAGCCACTACGGTCAATGCTCAGGGCTTCTGGGAGCTGAAGTCCACAAACATCTGGGGACCCACAGGTTGAGAACCACTGATCTAGAAGTTTTCAAGAAATGCACTGCAAGGGTGCTGATAACCCGTTTTTTGTGAATTTACAGATGGCTGCTTGGACCAGTTACAGGTATGCAACCTGTTCATTCTGCCCCTCCTTTCTTCTCCTCCTTGCTGAATTAACTGAGTGCAAACTGCTTTTGCACTTTGAACTCAGTTTGCAGCAACTGAAGTAAGCAGAGGACAAAGGGGGAAAGTGGAAAGAAACAAAAGAAACTGGGACATTTTAAAAGTAGCTGAAAAAGTGGCTTGGCAGAGGATTATTTGGAACTGTTTTTGCCAAATTGGAATAGCTGGAGGGTATGGCTGCTGCTTTATCACTCGCAGAAGGCCTACAGATGGCAGGAATATGAAAAGAGAGGAAAATCAGGAATGCCATTTAGCTAGGTCAGAGGAAACAGCTATTTTGCCACCATCCCATATTTCAGGTGAGGTATAATAAGATGTCAGGAATCACTTTGGCTTACACACTAGTTCTTCTCCAAAAGCAGCTAACTGTTGCCTCCTTCTGTTGCTAAATTGGTACCTGTTGCCGTGTCTCTGATTTGTTTGCTTTGGTTAGATATAAAGAAGGCCTGAGCAATACTAAAGAGATTCTGACTGAACTGGGCCTGACCCCATCTGAAGATGATTGCATTGCTGTTCAGCATGTCTGCACAATTGTTTCATTTCGTTCAGCCAACCTCTGTGCTGCAGCTTTGGCAGCAATACTGACACGCCTGCGTGAAAACAAAAAATTGAAAAGGCTTAGAACCACTGTTGGAGTGGATGGAACACTGTACAAGATACACCCTCAGTAAGTGTGACTTAGGACTTTATCACTTGATGATTTGTTGCATGATTGCACTGGCTCAGTTCTGTGTTTGATCTGTCTTTATGACATGATGGCCCTTTTCGCATGGCATTTGCTATGTGAAAGGGCACCTGGAGTGTCGCGCAGTTGTGAGGAGCGATCTGCACAACGGGCTCACAATTGTGCGATGCTCCAGGGTAGGGTAGGCGCTGCTTGCGCACTTGTTCATTTTCAGCTTTCAGCCAAAAATGGTGTGCGATCACGCATTGCTCCAGGGCCCTGCGTGAACTTGCTGTGTGTGTGGAGCCTCTGGAGCTGCGGCGGTCACGCTTCCTGCCCTAGCGCAGCCTGGGAAATTCCCAGGCTGCACTGTGGAAGGAAGAAGCGGGGTCTCATGCTACCTGCTCGGAAGCAGGCAGCTTGTGCGCAGCTGAATTAGTGGGGACGCGAGAACCTCTTGCTGGGGGCTGCTTGCGCGATCCCTGCACTCCAGCACCGAAAAAGGTAAGCTGAGGAAAGGGCTGATGTTGTGACTTTCCTATTGTTGCATGGCATTTGCATCGCTATTGGATCACATTTTTTCATTGACAGTAAAAACCCATTAATAGGTCCAATATTGCTGCTGTTCAACTATTGCTTTTTGGTGTGATTGTTTTCTTCAGCTGCAGTTCCAATATTCTGGAAGTCATGTAGTTTGAGTGGATGTGGTTTTCCTCTTTCCCTCCCTGCTGCCAAGCAGCTTAAAGTCACTCCAGGTGTCCAGACAAAGAGGACATCATGAGGCAGAGGAACAATGTTGATTTCGCTCTCTTCCCCAGTACATATTTCTTTTTTTCCCTTTTTTTAGTTGTTCTGCCGTAATTGTGCAATTGCATCTCTGTGGCAGTCACCAGCATGTCACAATTATGTGATTATGGCAAAACAAATAATAATAATATCAAAAAAGAAATAGGTACCAGGTACCAGGAATGGAAATTGTACAACTGCAACAACAACAACAAAATAGAACAGGAACAGCATTGCTTTTACTCTGTTCACTGGTACATATTTCGTTTTTAAAAGTTGTTTTGCCATAATTGCACTGCCGTGGCAGTCACCAGCACACCGCAATTGCACAATTGTGGCAAAAGAAATGTAAAAAGAAGTCCAATGGAACTGAAATTTCACAATTGTGGCAAAAAGAAAAGAAAGGGGTCATGTATCACCAAAGTGGCATGATAGTGTTATTGCAGAGAAGGTGTGAAAGTGATTGTTTCCATACCAGTATTTTTCTGTTTGCTTAAACCAGTGGTTCTCAACCTGTGGTTCCCCAGATGTTTTTGGACTTCAGCTCCCAGAAGCCCTGAGCATTGACCATAGTGGCTGGGGCTTCTGGGAGCTGAAGTCCACAAACATCTGGGGACCCACAGGTTGAGAACCACTGGCTTAAACAATGTGATTGCTGTAAGACAGCAGGCTAGTGTGATAAATCCCTCAGTAATTCACTGGAGTGGGTCAGATTGTCATCCAGATTACCATTGCTCACCTGCATGTTGTAATTACGTATTCATATACAAAGATAGCAGTGAGGACCAGCAGAGATTATTTTGAAATAGGGTTAGGAAAATGCAGACTCTACCAACACATACTAGCTGTGATGGTAATTTGTAACTCTCATGTTAAGTTTCCAGAGTTGTAGCCTACTGCAGCAGAAGAAGCAACTTTAACATGAGGCACTGCTAAGATTTAACAGATTTATTTTAGGCTGAACTTTCATTGATTACAATCCACTTCCTCAGATTTAGGGTGTACAATATTAAACCTTTCAAGTCTATATGTGTGTTGTGTAGGAGGGAACAGTGTGAAACTGGATGCAGAGAATGATAGTTAACACTGGCTATATATGATTAGCATAAGCATGTTGGCAGTAAATAAGGGATTTAACAAATATTTATCATGTGTTAACCAATACAAATCTACTTAGCGTTTTTGTTTTTTCATTCAGAAACAGTGAAAAAATGAGAAAGTATTTATTCTGTTCCGTTGTTCTGTAACTTGAATATCTGATTGCATCTTCCAAAGGCACATTTGTAAGTTTGTGAAGCCTATTCATACATATAGTGTGTTTAGAAACTATTATCCCAATCCAGATCTTTAATGATGGATTGGAAGGTCAGCTGTAACCTTGTGGTCTCCTCCTGAAATTCTTTTGTTCCAAAGTAGCCACCTTAAGGTTTTTCTTTTTTATTATTATTATTAAAAATATATTTTATTAAATACAAATAAATTCTTACATACCACAAATACAATTACCTGTACAATTACAATTCTACATCTACTACATATATTACATACATCCTATAGTCCTTGGGAGTCTCGAACAAGGGGGACTATAGTACATAATTTATCATCCTTTCCGTAATGTTCTTACGTCGCCTTCCATGGACTGTAAGTGACAACAACTAAACACACACTAAACCAAGAACATTCTTTACATATACCTCGACATACAAACCTTCATACATACCTGATCTTGACCTTAAGGTTTTCCATGGGAGACTAAAGTGTTCTGAGAAAGGCTTCACATATGTTGGAAGGACTGTTGTGGTCTGTGGCATGTGCTTAAATCTGAATCTATCTCTTTGTTCTTATGTAAAATTGCCATTACTGGGCTGACTGTAAAAGATACCCTCAAGAACCAACTATTTTTAAATCTTGAATCCTTTTTAAAGCACCCATGGAATGAAAAATCCTTCAGGCTTGCTTAAGTCTGTGTATTTCACAGTCTTGCATTGTCTCAGAATATTGCCTCATTTCGCTGATTATAGTTCACTTAAGAAAGATTACTTTATCCTGGCTAGCAAAGAGAGAAGTGTTAAGCTGATCACTCTGTGACTTAAAGGTGGTATTTCCTTTCCACAAAGAATTTCCTGTCTATGATACATTGTTTACCCATCACAGGGCCATGTGCTGGGAGAGATAGAACCTTGTCTGAAGGGGTAGTCAGTATATCAGTAGTTTAATCACTTTTCTTACTCAACACAGTGATGGTAGATAATGGAGTTCAGTATAGATGCCAGCTTTAGGATTGGACTGGAGAAGTTTTTCAGCTATCTTTTGCTGCCCTCAGCCAAACAATCAAGGTGGTTCCATTTTAGAATGTACACATGTACATCCCGGCAGGGTATGTCATTCAGATATGGCTGTCTCCTAACAATACCCAGTCTGGTCAGATTGCTTTAAAAAAAATAAAGGTGGTGGTTTTTCTAGAGGTGGTTTTCCTAACAAATGATTTGTTTCTTTCAGCTTCTAACTGGCAACATCCCACATCTCTGAATGAATTTTAATTTTAAGATGAATTTTTGTCCAAATAAGATTAAGAAAGCATTTTAATGTCATCCTTGCCACACACACACACACACACACACACACACACACAGTAAATAAGAAGGGTTTGTTTAATTTCTGGAAAACTATCAAATGCTAGGAGGATATATGGGACAACAATGGATATCTCTTTCTTCACCTCCTTCTGGGTCCATGCGGTATGGGCTTTGGGTCATCATTAAAAGCAGTGCTTGGAAAAACTGATCTAAGCAGATCCTGGGGGTGGGGGGATCTTTTTTGGGCTACGATTCCCAGGATCTCACAATCAGTAGAGCCACTGGCCAAGCAGGCTGAGGGTTCTGGGAACTGTAGTACAAAAAAGTAATCTCTGCAAGATATATTGCAATCTTATGGAACAGAGTATTAAAACATGTCAGTTATGCATGTGGTATTTTCAAGAACCTTTCTTTCTTACTTACCTTTAGGTATGCAAAACGTCTCCATAAAGTAGTTAGAAGACTGGTTCCCAATTGTGATGTTCGATTTCTAGTCTCTGAAAGTGGCAGTGGGAAGGGAGCTGCCATGGTAACTGCAGTTGCATATAGATTGTTATCTCAACGCAAACAGATCGATGAAGTCTTGGCACATTTCAGGCTAACCAAAGAGAACCTCATAGATGTGAAGAACAAAATGCGGGCTGAGCTGGAACGTGGGTTAAAGAAAGAAACAAACCCAACAGCCACTGTGAAAATGCTGCCAACATTTGTTTGTGGAACTCCAGATGGAACAGGTAGGGCCTAGAAGAGCAAATGCCACAACGTTCTGCCCCAATCTGGTCCCCACCAGATCTGTAAAAGTTTTAGGAATAAACATCCAAAATGTGAGGTTGTAGTGGCACCCTCCCCCTGTTGAACTCACTGGGATCTACAAACACACGTTGCTGATGCTATATTTGTTCCTGTGGTGGTCGCCATGGCCCTCATTCTTCCCTTTTAAAACTAGATGGGCTCTTCCCATGCGCCTTATTTTCAAGGGAGCTCAAGCTTCCAGAAGGCTTCTGGGAACATGATTCTACTTGTAAGCAAAGTGTATGAGAGCATGCATCCTGTTTTACATGAAAAGTGGTAGCTTTCCCCCACAATTATGGCATAGTTGATATTAGGGATGTCAGACAGGGGGATGTGGTCAATGGACCTGTCCCTGATTTAAATCATGTATTTTCTGCTCCTTCCAGAAAGTCTCCTAGAGCTGCCTACTGATCAATAAAAACACTGTTCCTTCCCTCAGACTTACAATCTAAAAAGGCATGGCATGAAATGATTAAAGGAATGGCAAGGGAAAAGAAAAACAGAAAAACTCAGAGATGAATTTACTTTGCTGTATGGCAAGGGAAAAACAAACCTGTATGCACCAAGATGACTGGTTGTTAGTGCAAACCAAATAAATGATATATCTGTCTGGCAATTTCATTCAGTTTGGAGCTATAGTGCACAATATAAAAGAAGGCATGAAATGACATGCAAAAATTTCATGCTGCCATTGGACCTTGGCATTTCAGGCAGGGGATCAATCTTTGACCATTTCTGCACGGGGCCAGGGAATCGCCCCGTGCCACTACTTACCACGTCTTATGGCTCCCTGGTCTGGTCCAGGCTGCTCCGGAGCAGTGCATGCTCGTTGCTCCGCACTGCTCCGGCGTCGAAAATGGCGGCTTCTGGTTGGTCGAGAGTCTCAACCAACTGCTGAAGCTTGACAGTCTAAAGCCCGCCCCTGGCAGATCACAGGCTTGCATTGGTGTGAGCCTGCAAATCTGCACAAGGGAGCAGGCTCGCACTGGCGTGCTCCGTGCTTTTGAAAAACCGAAAGAAAAAGGTTTTTCAAAAGCACGCGGGATGACCACTTGGGGTCGTTCCAGAGCTGGCTGAGGTGCGGATCTACGTTAAATAGTCCGGACCCCGTCCACTCTCAGGTGCAGATGTCCTCCCTGGAGGATGGACTGCACCATTTCAAATACCCCGTGCGGAAATGGCCTTTGTTGCTTCCTGTCATGTAGACTGAAAAAAGTTCCAGGGGAAGTTAAGCATGGGAACTGCAGAGGGTCACAGAGTCATGGAATCATAGCATTAGAACAGACCTGCACAACTTGGCAGTAGGTAAGGGCTGAAATTAAACAGGCTAAACTTCTTTGGGCTGCAGATAGGTTTTTAGTACCTCACTTCCCAAGTGAAGTTATAAGAATGGTATAATAATGTTTTTTATTTGCCAAATAAATTATAGTATAATTAATGATTAAACTATTTTGCAAATAAAATAAACCATAATATAAGAAAGGGAAATTAGGGAAGTTTTTCCCAATGTTTAGGTAGAACTTCTTTTCCTGCAGTTTGAAGTCTCCTCCGGGGCCTTTCTATACTACACTGTTATAGTGCTATTATTCCATTTTCAACCTCCTGTGGAATTCTAGGGTTTTTAGTTTCCTGAGGCCAAAGAGCTCTCTGGCTGAGGATTCCACAAGATGATGAAGGCGGAATAATAGCACTATAAAAGTGTAGTGTGGAAAGGCCCCCTAATCTCTCAAGCAGCAGAAAATAAGCTTGCTCCATCTTTTACATGACATCCTTTCAAATAAGAGCTTCACAAAAGTTCCTTTTGGTGAACTACAACCCCCCAAAACCCCAGGTAGCATGATTACTGGCTGGGGAATTCTGGGAGTTATAGGCCCTTTCCGCACCTTACCTTTTTTCGGCGCTGGGGTGTGGAGATCGCGCGAGCAGCCTCCAGCGAGAGGCTCTCGTGTCCCCGCTGCTTCAGCTCTGCACGAGCTGCCTGCTACCGAACAGATAGTGTGAGGGCCCCACCTCTTCCTTCCGCAGCGCAGCCTGGGAGTTTCCCAGGCTGTGCTGGGGCAGGAAGCACGACCGCTGTGGCTCTGGAGGCTCCGCACGCACGGCAAGTGCACGTGGGGTCCTGGAGCAATGCGCAATCGCGCACCATTTTCAGCTGAAAGCCGAAAATGAAAAAGTGTGTGAGTGGCGCCTGCCAGACCCTGGAGTGTCGTGTGATTGTGAGTGCGTCATGCAGATCACTCCTCACAATCACGTAACGCTCCAGGCGTCCTTTCGTATGGCAAATACCATGCGAAAAGGGCCATAGTTTTAAAAAACAATGCTTTCTATTTCTGAGTAAGCTTTTATCTCACCAGAGTAGACTTGGTGAATTATTGCTGTTGTGTGCCTTCAAGTCGTTTCCAAGTGATGGTGACCCTAAGGCAAATCTCTCACTGGATTTTCTGGGGCTGAGAGTGTGTGATCTGTCCAAGGTCACTCAGTGGCTTTCCATGGCTGAAAAGTTCTAATCTTGCCTCTGCTACAATCTCATCCATCAATCTTAGAGAACCCTCCTTTCTTAAATTTCACCCACCACCACCAATATACGACATGGGGAATGACAACACTGGCCATTTCTGTCCTACTCTGTTATACTGCTATTATTTCACTTCCAGGGTCCTGTGGAATTCTGGAGTTTGTAGTTTCCTGAGGCCAAAGAGCTCTCTGGCTGAGAATTCTAAAGCCCCCTCCCTAAACTGCAAACCCCAGGATTCCATAGCATGTTGAAAGTGGAATAAGAGCACTGTAACAGTATAGGGCAGAAATGGCCACTGTCTTACCCTCTTGACCTGTTGTTAGGACAATTGAGATAATCCAGATGTGGCAAGTTGTGATTATACAAACCAGTAAATAGAATTATTGGAAAGATAAGAGAGCTATGTCTTAAGAAATGTAGCAGTGTGTAATTTGCAATTTGCAAAAGATCAAAGGGGAGGGGAACAATTTGGGGTGGCAGAAAAAAATATTATTTATGAGGAAGGAGGAAGAAAATAGA
The DNA here is from genome assembly GCA_948472985.1 of Iguana delicatissima. Classification (NCBI taxonomy): domain Eukaryota; kingdom Metazoa; phylum Chordata; class Lepidosauria; order Squamata; family Iguanidae; genus Iguana; species Iguana delicatissima. Next base: position 128,774 of record CAOKZL010000615.1, read on the forward strand.
TTTGGAGGATAATTTCAGATGGTGGGGGGGTGGAATTTATGAGGGTGCTTGCCAGAATAGACCTAAATTGCATTTGCATTTTAAAATGCAATCTTTAAATGCAATTTAATTTTTTCCAATGCCATTTAGAAGGGATAGGGGTGAATGAAATAAGCTACTTCCCCTAGAGGGTCCCAGTTCACCATGTAACAGTCCATGTTGGCTTGCTCAGGGAGGAGGAGACCACCTCCTTTCTTGCCTCTTCCAGCCCCAGCTGGTCTTCTCCTTTTTCCTGGGCACTTCCACCCTCATTGCCCATCCAAGGGAAATGGAAGGAGAAGAAGCAACTGCTGCCATCTTGCACAAAGGCAAAAGGTAGCATCAACTCGGCTCTCTGCTCCCCCTGGAGGGAAGGAGGAGGGAATGGCCCAGTCAGGTTCATTCAAAACCATCAGCAACCTAATTGCTGCAACCTTTTTCGGCCCTCGCACTCACGAGCAATGCGGGCTGCACAAAATCCTTTGGCGGGCCGCATGTGGTCCCCAGGCTGTATGTTGTGCAGGCCTGCATTAGAAAGAGCCTCATTGGCCATCTTGTCTAACTCCCTGCTCAATGCAAGATCTCCAGATAAAGCATCCCCAGAAGGAAGCTGTCTAGACTCTTTCTGAAGATATCCAGAGAAGAACACCCCAGCATCTCTTGGGACAATTGATTCTATTGCCAAACTGCTCTTACTGTCAAGAAGTTCCTTCTGATATTCAATCAAAGTCTATTCTCCTATAACTTCAAACCATTACACCTGGTCCTACTCTTGGAGTAGCAGAGAACAGGCCTGTCTTGCTTCTCTGTGGCAGCCCTTGAAGTATTTAAAGAGTGCAATCATGTCACCTCCCCCCCAGTCTTTTCTTCACCAAGCTAAACATGCTCAGCTCCTTCAGCCTTTCCTCATATGTTTTGTTCTCCATTTATCTTATCATTCTTGTTACCCTTCTCTAAACCTGCTCCAACTTGTCTATATCCTTCTTAAAATGATATCCTTCTTAAAATGCCCGGAAGTGAATGATGTACTCCAGGTGAAGCCTAATAATCACAGAATATAGGGAGACTGTTACTTCCCTCAACTTGGAAACTATTCTTCTATTAAACCAGGCTAAAAGACCATTCACTTTCTTTGCTGTGGCATCACACTGCTGGCTCATGTTCAACTTATGCTTTTTCCAACTTATTCTTCAAGAGCTCTCATCCTTACTGAGTATCTTTTTTCCTTTCCCTTTAGCATGTCTTCCTGTCCTTGTGTAGTCCTCTATCCTTCACTGGCAGGACTGACAAGAATACCATATGTATCTCAGAACCTTTCAGCTTCCTGCCCAAAGCTTCATAGTCAGAAGTCATTTGCTCAAAGGTGTTCTTGGTTGTATCATTGTTACCCACATGAATACGGCAAAAGATGTACTGATCTGTGTTCTTGATGAGTTTTGGCAAGTTGTCAGTGTCATCTTGGATGTGTGCACCAGGGAGAAGCACACATCTTGATTCATCTTGTCAGACCGGCACACAGGTGCCTCTATATCCTTGAGAAATGAGTCCCCAACTAGCAGCATCTTTCTTTTCTTCTTGTTGTGGTTGGTGGCTACCTTGACTCATTCTCTGACAAGTGGTATTCCTTGTTGCTAGTTTCCTGTTCAAGCATATCAACTGCTGCTACCTTCCTAAAGATATAGGAAGAAATTGCTTAGTTGGAAAGGTTCTGAATCCCTTCTGTGCAGTCTGCTCCCACCAGTGACTTTCCTCCAGGATATTTCCTTACTGTTATTGGCCACTTTGTTTTCTTTGGCAGTTTCATCTTGTTGGTATACAAACTGAATATGATTGCCAAAGGGGGAAAAAAATACAGAAGCACACTGATACTTTGTTCTTGCTTGCCTTTGTTCAATTCTGTTTCAGTGGTAACAATGAAAAGCAGTGTGATGCTGGATGGCCTGGAGCAAACATGGGTAATGGAATAGGTTTGGGGTGCAACATAAAAGTTCCAAAGATTGGTCAGTTGAATCATCTCTGTGCAACTACCTATATTTCATATACAAAACAAAGGGAATTTGTAGGTTAACATTAGAAATCTGATCACAGTGACTTGGAAGAAACACTTCATTAAATCCAGCAGGTATAATAAAGGAAAAAGCCATTTCTGTTTTGGTGACAAGCTTTCAGTTTGCAAATTTGGCTGGAAAAATGCAATGGTTGAGAAGAACTTTTAGGAAAAATAATAATATCTTTTTCTGTTGCAGAAAAGGGAAAGTTCCTAGCCCTTGATCTTGGGGGAACTAATTTCAGAGTATTGCTTGTAAAAATCAGAAGTGGAAGGAGCAGGTCAGTCCGAATGTACAACAAAATCTTTGCCATTCCTTTGGAAATTATGCAAGGAACAGGAGAAGAGGTAAAGTAAAACATAAACAGCAACAACAACCAAGAATGAATTCTTTTTGTTGTTCTAAATACACTGAAAATAGAATTGCTGTCCTTTCTTTCCTCTGTTTTCTAGCTGTTTGATCACATTGTCCAGTGCATTGCAGACTTTCTAGAGTACATGGGCATAAAGGGTGCACGGCTCCCTCTTGGCTTTACATTTTCCTTCCCGTGTAGACAAGCAAGCATTGATAAGGTAAGGAGTGGCAAGGATGGGGCTGAGATTTTGGCCTGTTATTTTGTTTCCTCTTTTGATTTGGTTTAGTCTCTCATAGAAATTCTTACTGTTTTTATTTATCCAGCTTTCCAATTCTACCCGACTCCTTTCTACAAAGGTTTTAGTCTGAAGGTGCTTCGTTTAAGTTTTTATTGGAGAATTGATATAGGCAGCGTTCTGTTAGATAAAAACAGTTGTGTTGTTGAGTCACTCTACCTTGATTTCCTTTGAAAAAGGCAGGCTCACTTGCTTTCCTGATGCATACACACTGTCCCAAAGCTAACCTCCAAATCTGGTAAAAATTCATCCACTCATTTTTGTGTGATGCAGTAATAAATTACGCACGAACACCCTGTATTTTAGATGGTAGGGTTCTATGACTGCCAGGATCAGGAACGTTCCACGTACTGAGATATTAGGGCTAAAATTGGAACCTTCTGGTGATGGCACTGGAAGTAGACCCTGGTTATATTGTAATGCTTCATATATTAAGCATCAACTATAGGTGCCCAGAGCCTGTTATTTAGATGAAAAACCTAATAAATAAGAAAACATTTCTCTGATTGGAATTCCATTTTCCAACCCCCACATTAAACAGAGGGAAAAACAAAGTTCCCCTAGCTTTTAAACACTGTTATTAAGAACATGTGGTAGCTGTAGATCAGTAGAACTAGAGAACTGTAGATCAGCAGAGAACATAGAGAGCGTGGCCCATGGGCTGCATGCAACTTCCACAGCCATTTTTGTGATCTCTAGAGGCCATCATTTTATTTTATTTTTTCAAAAAATTTTGTTTGCCTCAAAATTCTCCCACATGCCCTATGGAGGTGAGGTTAATGAATCCCAAGGGATTTTTTGCCCCCTCCCCTGCTTTTTTAGGAATGGAAAACAACCTAGAAATTGTTACAAGTTGCTTCATGTTGTGAAAAAGACTGTTCCTGGCCCTAAAATAGTCCCCTTCCCAAATGTGGCACAGTTGCTTCCTGTACCTGAAGGGAACATTTGGGAGCAAACACAGTGAGAGTTGTAGCTCTCTAAGGTCCCTGGTGGGGCTGGAATAGCCCCTAATTTTCAACAATTGCTCAAACCTGTTTTAGTCCAATCAAATAAAGCTTTTTCTAAGCAAAAACAAAAGTTTTCCAAGCAAAATTGGCAAGTTTTTCGTTTTCATTTTATAGTTAGTTGTGGAATCTTCCCTCCAACCTCAAAATAATAATAATTATAGCTGTCATAGGCCTTTTCCACATGGCATTTGCCATACGAAAGGGCCCCTGGAGCGCCACGCGATTGTGAGGAGCGATCTCCACGGCGCACTCACAATTGTGTGATGCTCCAGGGGCCGGCAGGCACGGATCGTGCACCTTTTCATTTTCGGCTGGAAGCTGAAAATGGTGTGCGATTGCGCATTGCTCCCGGGCCCCACATGCACTTACCTGGCATGTGGAGCCTCCGGATCTGTGCCAGTCACGCTTTCTGCCCCAGCGCAGCCTGGGAAACTCCCAGGCTGTGCTGCGGAAGGAAGAGGTGGGGCTCTCATGCAAGCAGGCAGCTTGTGTGGAACTGAAGCAGCAGGGACGCGAGAGCCTCTCGCTGGAGGCTGCTCGTGCAATCCCCAGACCTCAATGCCGGAAAAAGATAAGGTGCGGAAAGGGCCATACTTATGCTACTAATAGTCATCATTTTTGGGGGACTGGGTGATGTGGATGAGGGGAATAAACTTACAGCTTAACATGCTAGGAGTCCTATTATCCTTCAAATAACTTTAGTTGTATCCTGAGCACCAAATAGATGACATCCCCTCAAACTGTCCTGATTTGGAAGGGACAGTCCCAATTAATCATCTGTTGTCCCACCTTTTCTGCTGCCTAAAATGCCCCATTTTCTATCTCCTCTGCCCACATTTCCCTTTTGGCCTCAGCTTACTTTAATTGCTGAACACTGAGTTCAGAGTGCAATAGTAGTTTGCCCTCAGTTAACACAGCAGAGGGAAGAGGAGAGGGCAGAATTTTGCCCTTCCCAGTAGGCTCAGGCAAAAGCCAAATGCTACAGCTTCTCCTAGCTGCAGTCGCATAGGGATGGGGGAGTGATGGGGGGAGTTCACCCCCAGTGGCTATGTTTTTGGGATGTCCTGGCTTTTAGCCATGCTCCCGCACACCATGGCCATGCCCCATGCACTGTGGCCACACCCCCGTGCACTGTGGCCCCTGAGCTGTAGCCCTGCCCCTCAAAGCCCTGCCCCTCCCGCCCACCCCCTCTATGCACTTCAAGCTCCGCCGCTGCCCAGCTTGTTTGTTCTTCCTTGTTAATAACTATGCCATCTTCACTGCACCCTGATGTTACTTGGCCACACGTATCCTGGTTTTCATCTGTGAAATGTTGGAGGGTGTGAGATGATCACATGCATGCAATACTAGCCAACAGATGCTTTTGCTTTCCCACCAGAGCTACTTAACTAACATTAGTAAGAACAATTCTTTTCCCATAAGTATTCCTTCTACTGGGAGAAATACGAGCATGAACAAAGTGCATTCATACCATACCCCCTTCCTGCTATCAGGTGGTCCCTGTGATCATCCTATAATGAAAGACAGTAGGATTGTTCTGCTCTCTGTTCTGGGCAGATCTAGTTTCAAGACAAGTTGCTGGCTGGAGCAGAGCAGCAAGCACTTCCCAATTCAGGTAGCCTATTACATGAAGCCAGCCCTATTATTTTGGCTAATGAGGCCATGGTGACACACACACACACACACACACACATATCCCTGAAGCTCCTCTTCTCATCTCCCCACAATAATAAACTGAGTGACCAAACAATTTACTGCCCTTAGGTAGCCATCTTACTCTGCCTAATGGTAGCTCTGTACTCCAGGAAGTATCAACCTTTGTCAAGAGGTAAAAAGTAGGCATTTAAACTTTTTATTCTAAATTGTAATAAGCTTAGGCAAACTCATTTTGAGAAGATAATCCAGCTTTGTCTCATCTTGGTAAATATCTTTCATTTGTCACTTTTTGATCACTCTTCCACTGCAGGGAACTCTTGTTGGGTGGACGAAAGGTTTCAAGGCAACTGAGTGTGAAGGAGAAGATGTTGTTGACATGTTGAGGGAAGCTATTAAACGAAGGAATGTAAGTATGACACAAGTCCCATTATGCAAATCTCAGTTATTTAAATATAAGTCTGTGTCCATGTAGCCCACTTTGTACCATAATTCCAAGTGCTTGGTTTTGTTCTATGATATTCAGATGGATTAGGATGTTATGTAATCCATACAATTTCTTCTCTCAGAGCTAAACTACACATAAACTACACACACATACACATTAAATTGTCCTGGACTATTTTCTGGCAATTCCCAGCACAACTGTAACATTTTACTCCCACCCATGAGTAGATATCTCTTAAAATTTTGAGACACAGAACGGTATTTTCTGCTCCTATCTCTTTGAGTATTTTTTTTTCAGAATTGTAGAGCATCAGCGTGCCACTGAAATATCACTTTTCATCACAGAACTACAACTCTTTAAAAAAAATTTATAAACCAGAGAGAAGAATATTTACACTTCAAACCTAGGACTACCTCAGCAAACTATGCCCCAGTTTAAAAAAAACATTTGGAGGAGCCCTAGTGTAGACTGAAGAAATTACAACCAACAGCCCACTAAAAGAATGGAACAAATGGATATAGAGGCAACAGCAACTGGCAAAATTCAGCAAAACCAGTGGAGTTGTATCTCAAGACCTCAAATTTCTTTAGATCCATCTGGAAGAGCCTATTAATATTTTGATAATTTTCATGTTCCTCTGCCCTCTCCAGTACCCTGTGCTGTCCTATGTACCTGGAAATCTTTCCCAGCGCAACTACATATCCCCACCATGTATCTAATTCTTTCTCAAAAGCAGTCTTTACAACATAAACATTCTTGATCCCTATGGAAACAAAGCCACAGTACATATAGGTTATCTGTGTCTATTCTTCCCTGTTTACCTTAACCTCTCTCCTTTTAGTCTTCAGTTTCAGACTGTAAGTGCCTCAGCCAGGGATTTGCCATCTTCTTGTTATTCTTCAAAGTGCTATGTATGCAGATGGCACCGATAAATAAAATAGCAGTGCAGGTTGAGTATTTCTTATCCAGGAATCTGAAATTTGAAATCCTCCAAAACCTGAAACTTCAGGCTGCTGGCCACCCATTTTCATCTTCAAGGTGGTGGCTGCAGCACTCCTGCTTGTTTGTCTCCCTGATCCTCAGACTCTCTCCAGTCTCATGTCTCATACACAACACAAGTAGTGAATGAATGAGATGTGGGCCTGGAGAGAGAGGTGAGGATCTATGTAATGGCAGGAATCTAAGTGTTGTCGTTGGTTGTGAATCTGTGCCTCCCACATTTCACAGATCCTTGCATCTTCAGTCTCACATATTGTTTGTTCGCTTTCTTATCTTGTGTATGAGACATGAGGCTGGGGAGAGACTGATGATCTGTGAGACTGGGGACGTAAGGGACCCAATCGATACTTATATTCAAATACACACAAAAACACAGACACATACATTAATGTACAAGACATTTCCAGGGAGACTGCTAGCCACCTATTTCCACCTCTGGGGTGGTGGCTGTGGCAGTCCTGCTTTTTTGTTCACAGGCTCTCAGGAGATCTCCTGTACAGTACTATATTTTATGTATATGTAAACACATATATTCCAAAGTCTGAAAAAATCCAAAATGTGAAACATTTCTGCTCCCAGGCATTTCAGATAAGGGATACGTGACCTGTAGTAGTATCAGCAGTAGTAAAAACAGAGACATCAACATTATTTGTTACCTTTATAACTGCTTAATACAGATTTTTAAGCAATGTGTCTGATGTACACATAGTTTAATCTACCGTTTTCACAATAAAAATGTCACAAATGGTCTGAAATGTAATTTCACTGATTTGAATTACTGCACAAACAACCTTTTAAATACATCTGACCTTCAACATATCCTGTATTACAATATTTTCTTGCTCATTAACTTAACAAGGTTTCTGTTGCAGGAATTTGATTTGGATATTGTAGCTGTGGTGAATGACACTGTTGGGACAATGATGACCTGTGGTTACGAAGATCCAAATTGTGAAATTGGTCTCATTGCAGGTACAAGATAATACTGGGTCTGGTTGTTCCAATAGGCAATAGAATAAAATGCATCACTGACCAGAAAATCACATCCTAAAATTTCTATGAAGATGGAATACAGATTGATTCAGCACTATGGGGAAAGATAACATGAGGGTATACATACATCACAGGTGGACACAGTGCAGACTGCAAGCTATGTGGCCCTCTTATGTCCCACTAGTGTTTCCTAAAGCCCCTCTGGTAACTCCCAAAGCCTCCCACCATCTCTTAAAAAGTATTTTTCTACCCATGGGCGGCAGGGGGGTAAATTTTCATCTCAAACTGGCCAAATCAACTGAAAAACAGCAGCAAATGGGGTTGTTTACTTCTTCTCCCAGGGCTCTGTAAAAGAACAGGAAAAAAATTGGCCGAAAATCGACCAAAATGGCAGTCAGAAGTGATGCAACATCCCTCCACGTGCTCCAAAACACAGTGATGTGGGCTGTGGGGGAGAGGAGATTGGCCTCTGCCCATTCTGCAGTTGCCTGCTCTGATACACATGCTTACCTTCACTCACATCCCAGTGTGCAGAGACGCTCCGGCCTTCCCCTCCTGGCCACTGATAGATGCACAGATATTTTATTACAGTCATAGACCAGCACCCTGGCCACTGAAATATAGGGCTCACTGCAGTTCGTGGAGAAGTTAAAGCCTCTCTCACATCCCCTAGCAATCACCAACAAGAATGCATTTCCCCCCCATGCTGGTGGTGTTAAAACAGCAATCTTGTAAATGGGATCACTGTGGCTAGGGAGAAAATCTTGCAACTGGTAGCAAGAAAATAATGATCACAAAAGCCAAGGATCAGCAATTTTCTTCCACAGCTCAGCTGTCCAAACCATAACAAGTGCATATAATAAAACTTAATTCACAGCCTGATTTCTTGGAAGCTATGTGTGCACAGGGATCTTGTAATTTAGGTGGGCAACTGGCAGCCCTCTGGATGTTGTTGGACTGCCATATCTCTTAGCACATATTGCAGGTAGTGCTGACTGGCCCTCATGGGTTTTGGCATCTAACAATAACTGAAAGCCTCATATTGCTCAGTTTTGCTATAATTCATATGAAATATGATTTTTCATATATGTACGTAGCACTTCAGGAAGTGGCTGTTGACCACAGAAGCTTAGGTCATAATAAATTTGACAGTCTTTGTGATGCTACAGGATTCTGTTTTAGCTGTAAGAGATTGTGATGGCTACCCCTGTGAAAAATAGGGTTGCCAGGTTTCAAGGCACTGGCTCAAGTGTCTTGGAATTGCTTGTTTATACAAGTCTCCAGCGGGGAGTTAAATCTCACGGTGGAGGAGGAGGAGAAGAATGGTTGATTTTTTTAATGTAAGGTGCCTCTAAAGCCTAGGCACCCATTCCCACCAATTCCCAGCTAGCACCAGGGTCCTCTGGCTCCATGTGAAGTTGTTTTGTATGTGAGTTGTGCTTGTGTGAAGCTGACACATTGAAAAGACAGGAGCAGGAAGAGGGAACTGGTGAGAGAGACAGAGGGTGCATGCACATGGGCCAGTTGTGCTGTTTGGCGCAAGGCAGGAGCTTTCTTGATGTACAGAGCCTGGCAAGAGCACACAATGTACAAACAGGAAGAGGACTTGTGGGGAGACTGCCGCATGCCTCAACAGCAGCATTTCCTGGCTATGGGCTGCCATGTTAATTGGATTATGCTCAAATTCTCACCAATTTTCCTGGATGACTCTCATGCCCACTTTCAACAATCAGCTAAGGGTTTGCAGTTCTGGCCCACTGCAAACCCTTGCCTGTCTGACTCCTGTAACATCACAAATATCCATCGTGCAGTCTCAGAGGATGTTTCTGATCCGGCAACCTTAGCTGAACAAAGTACTTTCAAGGAATGATCACCTTCCACTGTGACATCTGAATAGCCCTGGTTGGGTTCACTGTCTTTCTGGAGTGCAGTCATACATTTTCAGTTCCATGTTGTTAACACTCATCTGGAGAAAAATAAATGCATTTCAAGAAAGCATTCTTCCTTTCCTGGGCTCTATGCTTCTCTGCCTGTTTTAAATACAGTTTGATCAAAATAAAATGCACATGACCTTTGTTTTGTTCCAGGGACAGGGAGTAACGTGTGCTACATGGAAGAGATGAAGAATATTGAAACTACAGAAGGAGAAGAGGGCAGGATGTGCATCAATACAGAATGGGGAGGATTTGGTGACAATGGCTGCATAGATGATCTCAGAACAATATACGATAAAGAGGTGGATGAGGGCTCATTAAATCCTGGGAAACAGAGGCAAGAATGAGTGTTTTATTGCTGCTGTTGTAATGTCTTCAGACTAGTGTGTAACTTTTTGATGTATCTTTCTTGCTGGAGGTCACCTCCACTATTCCACTTTGCAGGGGTTAATGGCAATCAACTTCTAAAGGCAGGGCATAGGTCTATTGCTGCCATATTGTAGTATGAATTGTTTATTTCTTCATGGCATGTACATAAAGGTTCTCAGAGGGGACTCCACATTGGTGGTGATGTTGATGGACACTTCTGCGCTAGACTGTTATAGCGCTAAGATTCCACTTTCAACGTGCTATGGAATCCTGGGGTTTGCAGTTTCAGGAGGGACCGGCTGTCCCGTCCCGAAACTGCATATCCCAGGATTCCATAGCATGTTGAAAGTGGAATCACAGCGCTATAACAATCTAGTGCGGAAATGGCCAATGTCAAGCCAGCCCTTGCCTCTTAAGATACTGTGATTCTATAAGACATGATGAGAAAAGGAGAAGGGGAGAGGGAAGGAAAATAAACAGAAGAAAACTCAGGCACAAGTTTTTAACATTTTGAAGTTCTTCAGCCCAGCAAAATGGCTGCTGGGTGACAGTCTAGGCCAGTGATTCTCAACCTGTGGGTCCCCAGATGTTTTTGGATTTCAGCTCCCAGAAGCCCTGAGCATTGACCATAGTGGCTGGGGCTTCTGGGAGCTGAAGTCCAAAAACATCTGGGGACCCACAGGTTGAGAACCACTGGTCTAGGCCTTTGCCCATTTAACAATATAATTTAATTTAATTATTTTATTTATGACTTATCTTTTTCTTGACAAGGTACCCAAGGCAGCTTAGAGAACAGATTGAAACAAACCACAGCTAAAATTCTGGTGATTAAAACAGTAAAACAAGCAATTAAATAAACTAGCCTATTAAAACACACTAATTTAAAACCGTATAAAAGTGTTTAGAAATATACAGTATGACAAGAAGAATAAAAGTATAGTAGCTCCAACATAAAGGGCGCTTTCTGCACAATCAGCTATTCCCCAAATTCTTGTTTTTTTTAAAAGAGTCTTTACCTGTTGGTGAGTGGGGAGCAGAATAGAGGCTAGCCTAGCCTCCTATGGAAGAGAATTCCACAATTTTGGAGCAGCCACCAAGAAGGCCCTTTCATTTATCCTTATCTGTTGATCCTGTGATAATGGCGAGACCAAGAGAAAGCCCTCCCCTGAGGATCTTAAGACTTGGGCTCTTTCCACACGTGGGAAAGGAACCGCGCAAAAACGGGACTCACTGGATTTCTTCAGTGTCCGGGCGAGTCCGTCGGGACGAGGAGCAGTGCGAGCTCGTCACTCCGCACTGCTCCGGCGTCCAAATGGCGGCTTCCAGTTGGTGGAGGCTCTCCACCAACTGGAGAAATTCGCCAGCCTCAAGCCCACCCCTGGCAGAACTGCAGGCATGCATTAGTGCGTGCCTGCAAATCTGCACCAGAGTGCGGTGATGGAGCAACACGGAGTCGCACGCTCTGTACTTTTTAAAAACCTCTTAAAAGAGGTTTTTAAAAAGCACGCTGTACGACCAGTTCCAGTTGCTCCGAACCAGACTGAGGTGCGGAACTACAAAAAGTAGTCTGCCCCAGTCCACTCCATGGTGCAGAAGACCTCCGTTGGAGGTCGCTCTGCACCATTTTAATAGCCCGGTGCGGAAAGGGCCTTGAACAGGCTCCTAACCAGCACTTTGAATTCTGCCTGGCAAGGCTCCAGAAACTGGTGGAGCTGTTTCAAGGGAATTATACTTTCCCTCTAACCAGTCCTGATCAGCACTCTGGCTGCAGCATGTCAGGCCAGCTGAAGTTTCTGACCAGTTTCCAAAGGCAATCTCATGCAGAATGCATTGGTGCAGTTCAAATGGGATGTAATCAAGGCATGTGTTACCCTGGCTGGACCTGATATTTCCAGGAATTCCAGGAATGAGTGCAACAGACACACTAACTTGTCTAAACACACTCCAGGCCACCACCGAAACTGGACACCCAATCTCAGGGCTGAGGCCAGGGGTACACTCAAACTGTGAACTTGAGATTTCAGAGGAGAGTGTACCTTGATCCCTAAACCCCTATTCTGTCTTTCAGCTGACCAGAAGTAGTTCTGTCTTCTTGGGATTATCTTTTTTATCCTTATAGAGGATATTAGTTTAACACTGAAACAGCTTTCTTGGAATTAGATGGAAAGGAGAAGTAGAGTCAGATGTCATCAGTGTAACAGCAGGGATATGGCAATACATACTTAAAAACATACTAAATGTTTTTTTTTCTTTTGTGTAAAAGGTATGAAAAAATGACCAGTGGCATGTATTTGGGAGAAATAGTGAGACAAATCTTGATAGATTTGACTAAGCAAGGACTTCTCTTCAGAGGTCAGATTTCAGAATCACTGAGAAGAAGAGGAATATTTGAAACCAAATTCCTGTCTCAGATTGAAAGGTAAAATCAGGCACTGCACTTTTAGACATATCATGTCTTTCTCATAAAGCTGTTGAGAGGATGAATGTTCAAAGGTTTGTTGAATATGCTGTATGTGATTAGAAAAAAAATATGGGAGACCCACTGTTTACCCGAGACACTTGCCCTGTTCCTACATTTCTATGTGTGGGGCTGTGGATTTCCAGTGATAAATGAAAAACACTCTTCACATACTAAGAGATATCTTTTTTAAAAATCTGTTAAACATTCTTATTCTTTTTAAAATTCTTATTTTACTAAATGTACTCCATGTACCCCCAGTCACATTTTGTTTGAGAATTAACAGCGCTACCCTATAAGACAAGCATTTAGCAACACTGACCATTTCCACGCTAGACTGTTATAATGCTATTATTCCACTTTCAACATCCTATAGAATCCTGGGGTTTGCAGTTTAGGGAGAGGTGGAAATGACCATTGTCACCATAAGAATTTTAAAAACACTGCCAAGTTTCATCTATCTGTCATGTACTATGAAAAATTGCAAAACAGTCAGGACAAAAATTGTATTTTGCTATTGGTGTACTTTTTTGGTCTCACACAGACTTTTATAATAGGGAAAACAATGTCCCATGCCATGAAACATGTTGCAGAAAAGCTGGTGTGAGTACTAGCATGAGAAACAACTGTTGCTCAAGCTCTGACACAGAGGGTATCCCTGCCAGTATTTTTCTTTTCCTGTATAAGTGCTGCTTTCCATTTCTTTCTCCAGAGAGCTGCACTCTGACCAGAAATGTCTCTTATGTTTGCCAAGTACAGTGACCGGCTTGCCCTGCTTCAGGTGAGAAGGATCCTGCAACAGCTTGGGCTTGACAGCACTTGTGATGACAGTATCATTGTGAAGGAGGTGTGTGGCTGTGTTTCTAAGAGAGCAGCCCAACTCTGTGGAGCTGGACTGGCTGCTGTAGTAGAGAAGATACGTGCCAACAGAAACCTTGAGCACCTAGAAACCACCATAGGTGTGGATGGCACCTTATACAAACTGCATCCACAGTGAGTTCCTATCATCATTTTTTCTTACTATGTAGTGCTGACTGAGGCCCTTTTTGCATGCCAGTCCTGTTGTGAAATGGCCTCGGGAGCGCTGTGGGATTGCGAGGACTATTCCGGATGACATTCTCGCAGTCGTGCAGCACTCCCAAGGCCATTCTGTGGTGATTGCGCAGTATATCATTTTTGGCTGATTGCCAAAAATGATGCATGATTACACGTCCCTCCCATGCCCCACCTGCACTTACCTTGTGTGCAGAGCCTCTGGACACGTGGCCATCGCGCTTCCTCCCCCAGCGCAGCCTGGGAAAGTACCCGGCTGCACTGTGGAAGGAAGGAGTAGAACTCTCACGCTTCCTTGCGCCTAGCACAGAGCTGGTGTGGAGGGGAAGCGGAGGGGACATGAGTGCCTCTCGCAAGAGGCTTTTGGCGGGATCCCCTCACAATGACACTGGAGTGAGGTAAGGTATGAAAAGGGCCTAAACCAGGATGTTAATTAAATATTGTTGCCTTAATTTGCAAGAATAAAAAAGTATGGAAAGAAAGAAAGTGCCACTGCACCATCCTGGTTAACTCATTATGCTTATTTAGATTAAGATGAAAATATAGGCTTGGAAAAAGTTCTGCTTATGATGAGATACAAGTTAGTCCAGCAACAAAATGTTATAGTGTATATATATAGTGCAGTCTCCTGAAGTAATGCATTTGGTCCAAAATAGCATAAAAAAAAGAATAATGTGCAAGCAATCTTACTAATTAAAATTGCCCAATACTGATAAGCTGTTTATTGGATTTATACCCTGTTTTTGCCCAAATGATGGCTCTCAAGGCAGCTAATGAAGGTAAACATCAAATATTAAAATATTATTAAAATACTAAAAATATTTAAAACGTATGAGTGAAAGAAAACACAGAGATTAAACATACAAAGATTAAAGCAAGAAAGACACAGCACCCAGCCTATTAAAACCTCCTTCCACAGCAAGTTAGCTTAATTGCAAGGCCTCTCTGAGGCTTAGTTAATCTACTAATTGAAATGTGCAATCCTAATATAAATGTTTGTGAAAGTGTGCTTGATACACCTCCAGTTCACTCAGTGAGTGTGAGTAGACACATCCTGCCTGCCTTTCAGTTCTTATTTTTTCCCCGCCCATGAGATATTACCACATGGTGGTTGGAAAAATCGTAATGAAAGGGCTTTGTGATTTTGGTAGATATGGTACTGTGTCCCCATCAAGTCAAATGGGTAAGATATTATAGAGTAGATTGAATTTTAGGCTAAAAGGTAGGACTGAAGTAAGCAAACCCAATTTACTGGACATTCCACCTGATGAAAGAAATTAGAGAATGGGGAAGCTATAATTTTCCCCACTTCTTCCCCAACACATGCACAACTCCCTTCAGATTTGGACAGCATGTGAGGAAGAGATTGGCTGTAGAAAAAGGGGGAGGTGGTTGGCTATTGCAAGCCTGCCTAAATACAAAGCTTAAATGTGAAGTTTTTGTTTTTGTAACATTGTAATAGTGCTGTAAAATACTGTTGATGTTGCCATGGAACTGACTATAATGGTTATCAACAGGGGCAGAATAACCCTTAGGCAGATTAAAGCAAACACTTCTGGTGGCAGATACTTGGAAGCCATAGTGGCAACCTCTGGAAATTCTTCTGAAAGTCTCTGGCCATTCCCCTCTCTCTTAGAGGAGAGAGGGACAGAGCTGTTTGTGCCCCATGTTTGTCTTATGCCCCTAAATTAGTCTGCTACCTTGAGAGTGGTGGGGGAAATTATACTAGTGTCATTGTTGATGTAAGAATTAACTGCAGTTCTTTTTGAATTATATATGTATAATGCAGTTGTTTATAATCCTGTATGTAGGCATAATCTTGTCTCAGAGGCAAGGACATTATCAACACATTTGAAACTAAAATTCCTTGTCAGTCTTCATGGAGGGAAAATCCAACAATTTCAGACAAATACAGAAATACAGTGAAAATCAAGGTCATTTCTGCACCAGAAAGGTAATGAGGGAAAGAAGTTTAGAGGAAAACTCCATGCTTTTTACTTTCAACATCCTATGGAATCCTGAGGTTTGCAGCCTGCCCTTCCCTTAATTGCAAACCCCAGGATTCCATAGGATATTGAAAGTGGAATAATAGCACAATAACAATCTAGTGCAGAAATGGCCCAAGTCATAGTGAAGTCTAACTGGGAGAGCCAGGAACGATTCTTCTAGACTAGGAAAAAGCATGGAGGTTTTCCTCTAGACTTCTTTCCCTCATTACCTTTCTTGTTACCAGACTGAAGGTTTTTCTCTACCATCACCACTTCTTTTTTTGTTTTACAGTTACAGTGCTAAAGTAGGATAGCACTATTAACAGTTTTTTAAAAAATAAATGTGTGAGACAGGAAATGTTGATGCTGGGAGGAGTATAGAGGAGAGATGTTGAATTCATGGAGGGAAGGATAGGGAGGGAAGAAATCTTGCCCACATCGTGCTTAGCATACTTTAAGCAGGAAAAAAAATGAATGAAACCTGGGTATATTTAGGCTATGACTAGACGCAGGAGCAGGAACAACTATTATGAGGTGTGAAATCCAGAAACAGATTGGTTTGATGTTTATTGGAATTATTGGCCCATCTGGAAGATCCCTAGACAGTTCTCTTAATGACTCAAAATGCCTCTGTCCCCCATTGTCCTCAAGGAGGTGCTCTTGGTCCAGTTTAGAGGTCATGAGATTGGCCCTTAGGAATTGCTAGGAAAATGTATCTGTGTGATTTCAGCTTTAGCAACAACAAAGAATAGGGTAGTCAAGGATAGGGAACGAGTGTTAATTCAGGTTGCTTAGATATGAGAGCCAGAGTCCTCGTGGACAGTTAGGAATATATAACATTCCTAACATACTCATGACTGTTTTATATTCACAATCTCTACAAAGCCTGTAGTTTAAGGGACATTGAAATCTCTGCTTATTGAGCAGCAGCCACTGTGATCGATGGGGGTCCATTCCCCTGTTGATTGGCTAATGGTTCTGCCCTTCCACTAGCCATCTCCAGTGCAGGGGGTGGGTTGAAATCACAACTGAGATTGCACATGGGAAGGGGTAGAACATCAGTCAGCTGTTCCCCGATTGACAGGGGAACAGACCCCCACTGATTGCAGCGGCTGCTGCCCGGTAAATGGGGATTGGTGGGATTTTTACGGGAGTCACTGTGTAGAACCTTAACTCCCCAACAGGTTTCTGGATTAGGTAAACAGTATTTGAAGCAGTCAGTTTCTACATTCTATCACACAATTCTGTTACCAAAAGATGGATCTAATGATGGTGGTGTATGGTTATGAACCCCAGGCTCATCAGTGGTGGGAAAAAGGTCAAGACCCATCCCAGTGCTGTTCCCAAGTCTATCCCTTCACCACTTTTTTAAAAAAAATTATTTTTATAAAAAACATACATATCATTAAAACAAAACAAAACATAAGATTGCATTCATAACATCAATGTTCCATACTATATACAAAATATATTTTTTGGTATTTTTAACTTTACATTGACTTCCATTGCCATTTACCCAGAATCATTTCCCATGCTATTGCTTTATACATTTGAAATTCCTTTATTTCCCTATACAACTTCTATGTTGATTGTACAGTTCCTTGTCATTTACAAATACATTTACAAGTACATTTTTTTACCCTTATTCCATAGTTTCCAAAATAAATCCATCTCTTTAACCGCAGTTATACATAGTATTTTATATCTTAATCCTTTCATCGTGCTTTGAATTCATAACTCCATTGTTCAAATATCAAATATCAAAATCCCTTTCAATATCAATTTTCATATAAATACTCATATCTTTTCATATATTCCGTTACTTGATGCCAATCTTTTTCTACCTGACAAGTTTGTTTTCCTTTTAATTGATTTGAAAAGAAATCAAATTGCTTCAATTCCAGTACTTTTAGGATCCATTGTTCTGTATCAGGAACTACTGACATTATCCAAAGTCTTGCAAATACCATTCTGGTAGCTGTTATTAAATAAAGTAATACTCTTTTATTTTTCTCTTGGAAGTTTTTATCAAACATGAATGTCATATTTAGTAGAAAAAATTCTGGCATCATAGGGAAAGACACCTTGAATACTTCTCTTATGACTTGATATATTTTTAACCAGTACTTCTTTGTAATTGGACATGTCCACCATCTATGGAAAAATGTACCCACATTGTCCTTACATTTCCAACATTTATTATTTCCTGTGTGGTAACATTTTTTCTATTCTTTCTGCGGTAAGATGATATCTGTACAATCATTTAAATGAAGTTTTCTTTCAAGTCCTGAGAACTAGTAAATTCCGCTGTGTCTTTCCAAGCCATTTCCCAATGCTCAAAAGCTATTTCGTGCCTGACGTTCCTTGCCCATTTTATCATTACATCTTTTATGGATTCGTCTTCCAACTTTCGATTTAAGAAATATTTATAAAATAGGAGACCTTTTGTTTTGTTCTAAGGAATATTATTGTTTCCAATTCATTGTATGACTTTTGTGATGTAATTCCCTCCAGTTTTAGATCCATTTCAAACCTCTCTTTCAACTGTAAGTAAGGAAACCAATTAATTTTTATACCTTCACTTTCAAGTTCTTCATGTGTTTGTATTCTGCTCCCAACTCAATTATCGTGAATTATCAAATCTTTGTATCTTATCCAATCTTGATTTATATCTCTCCATTTTCCATGAAAAGTCTCTTGAGGGGAAAGCCAAAGTGGTATCTTATTATAAGTTTTTTTTTGACATTCTTCCAAATTCTGATTAATGATTTCCTTATGTAATGATTCCCAAAGTCTTTATCAATCTTATCTTTATCATACCAGAGGTACGCGTGGAAGCCGAATCTCATATTTGTACCCTCTATTGTTAATAGTCTCACGTCTTTCAAAGTAATCCAGTCTTGGATCCATGTCATTGCATTAGCATAATAATATAATTTGAGGTCTGGTAGACCACAGCCTCCTTTAATGATATGTTCTGTTAACAACTTCCATCTAATTCTAGTTTTTTACCTTCTCATATGAAATTTGAAAGTTCTTTTTCCCAGACTTTGAAAGGTTTGTTGTTTACTATGATTGGTAAATTCTGGAACAAGAAGTTTAGTTTGGATAAAACGTTCATTTTGATCACGGCGACTCTTCCTAGTAGTGACGGATTCAAATTAGTCCATCTTTTCAGATCTTTTACTATGTCTTTCCAAATTTTATTATAGTTATTTTCAAATAAGTCTTTATTACTTTCTGTAAACCAAATTCCTAAATATTTAATTTTCTTCTCAATATTAATTCCTGTCGTCTTCATTATCTCCTCTTTTTCCTTTCGCCTCAGAGTCTTCACCATGATATATGATTTATTTTTGTTTATTTTTACTCCTGCAGCATCTCCAAATTTCCTTATTTGAGTGATCAGTTCCTTAATTCCCATCATAGATTCTTCAATGAAAAAAACAAGGTCGTTCACAAAGACTCTTATCTTGTACTCTTGGTCTTTTATTTTGACTCCTTTTATTACCGAATTTGATCATATATTGTTGTTTAATATTTCCAATATTGCTATAAATAGCAACGGGGACAGCGGACAGCCTTGCCTCGTTCCTTTAGCTATTTTTATTTCATCTGTAAGTTCACTGTTCACAATTAGCGTTGCTTTTTGTTCGTTGTAAATTGCCCCTATTCATCCGACAAAGTTTGAACTGCAATTCATTCTTTTTAAAGCTTCTAGCATAAATATCCATCTTACTTTGTCAAACGCTTTTTCAGCGTCTAGAAACAATATTGTTAGTTGTTTTTCAATCTTTTTTATCGAAGTGTTCTACCACATTCAGTAGAATTCTCGTGTTGTTTTTTAAATGACGATTAGGTAAAAAACCATTTTGGTCTGAACGTATCATATTTTGTAATATCTTCTTGAATCTTACTGCCAGTATCATGGTAAAGATTTTATAATCTGTTTTTGACAGGGATATAGGTCTATAATTTTCTGGTAGGCTGTGGTCTTTTCCTTCTTTTGGTATCAATGCAATGTTCACATACTTCCAAGATTCTGGGATACCTCTAAGCCATATTTCATTAATTGTTTTAGTTAACGGTTCAGTTATTTCTGCCTCAAAAGTCTTATAAAAACCAGCAGTGTACCCGTCAGGTCCGGAAGCCTTGGACGTTTTCAAATTTCTTATAGCTTCTACAACCTCTTCTTTGTATTCGCCAGCTATTTTTGGGATTTCTTGTTTATCCAGATATTTCATTGTTTTTTGTCTTCTACTTCTTGCATCGTGTCTTTTCCATATAAGCGTGCGTAATATCTTTGAAAAATTTTCTTAATTTGATCCTGCTCAGTAGTTTCCTTTTGTCCTTTTTTCATCTTGAAAATTATTCTTTTTTCTCTCTCTTTCCTAAGTTTGTAAGATAACAATTTTCCTGGTTTATTAAAGTGCTCAAGTTGATTCAATTGGCAATACTTCATTTTCCTCTCTATGTCTACATATTTTCTGATGCAATTTGATCTTGTATAGATTTTATTTCCTGTCTTAGTTTGTGGTCTTCTACATTACCTTGGAATTTCTTCTCTTTTTCTTTTAATAGTTCCATTAGATTTGTTAATTGTTGTTCTTTCAATCTCTTCTTATGTGCTCCCGCTTTTATCAAATGACCTCTAAAAATGGCCTTTCTGGCATCACAGACCATTTTCATAGCCATTTCTGGATTTGTATTTTCTTCATAATATTTTTTAACAATATCTTTCAAGTTTTTCACTAGTTCATTGTCTTTTAGAAGATTATATTGTTTCTGCTGTCCCAATCGAAGCTGCAAAAGAATAGGATTGTGGTCTGAAGTAATTTTTGGAAGAATTTCCATGTCCAGAATGTACTTGTGTAGTGTTTTAGAAATTAAGAAGAGGTCTATTCTGGACATGGAATTGTGCCTATCTGAATAAAAGGTGTATCCTTTTTCTGTGCCGTGTTTAAAAGTCCATACATCTAATAGTGCCAGTTGGTCCACCATCTGAAAAAAAAATTGTGGTAATTTTCCTTGTGATTTTTTGATAACTTTCGTGCTTGATCTATCCTCTAATGAATTCAAAACTCCATTCATATCACCAAGAATTAGAACATTATCATGTAACTTTTCACTTGTATAGCTGGCAAACTGTATCCTTATTTTTGAATAGAATTTTCCTTTATTCTCTTGTGGTGCATATACTCCAACTATTAATAATGTTAATTCTTGCAGTTGTACCTCTAGCATTAAGTAGTGGCCTTCCGGATCCGCAAAAACTTCTTTAACCAAATAGTTGTTGTTGATATAAATCACGACTCCTCTTTTTTTCTTTTTGTATGATGCAGTATAACATTGTCCCAACTTTGGGTTCTTTAGATATTCTGTATCATTATGTGCAATATGGGTTTCTTGGAGGCATAAAATATCACATTTTGCTTTCTTCAAAAGATGGAAGATATGTCTTCGTTTATATTGAGAGTTCATTCCTTTGGTATTCCAAGAGAGTATTTTCAAATCTTGGCATGCCATTCTTCTTCTTCTTCTTTTTTATACCTTCTACCTTTTTATTCATTCTTAATTTCCTCTGTATCTTCTATTTCACACTCTGCACTGTTTTCTCCTTCTTCTTTATCTTGACTCTTATCGGAATCCTCAAACTCTTCTATTGACTCTGTTTCTTCAGGTTTTAGGTCTCCTCCTTCTGCTCCTAGTATTCCCTCATGTTTCCTTCCCTCGGGACTGGGGTGTCCTTCTCTTCTCATTTCTTTTCTCTCTTGCCTTTCTATCTCTCTTTTCAGTCTTTCATACATCTCTCTTGCTTTGTCAGTACTGTTTATTCTATATCTTTTTTGACTGTAAGTAAAAAATATACCTCCTGTTCTGTTCCAAGAGTAATTGACTTTATGTTTTATAAGTTGATGGATTAGAAATCTATAATCTTGTCTTTTTTTCAGGATTTGTGCTGGTACATCTTTATATATATTTATATCTTGTAAATCTATGGTTAATTTCTCTTGGTAACTCTTCTGTAATATGATGTCCTTTGTTCTTAAGTTGGTAAAAACAATCACAATGTCTCTTGGCTGATTTCTCTCTTTGGCCACACATGAATTGACTCGAAATATCCTCTCTATACTTGCGTGCAGCCTTTCTTCTGTTAATTGTGTATATTCTGATAATGCCTGTATTATTCTGTCATAGATGTTCTCCTGATTCCGCTCCATCAGTCCTCTGAGTTTTACACAACGATCTCGATATCTCATCTCCACTCTGCCTATATTCATTTCTTCCCTTATTTGTTTCTCTTGCATCCGTTGTGTTTTTTCTTCAAGTTGCTTTGTCCTCTCTGGTAATGTTGTCACCTCCATTTTTATTGTTGTTATTTCCTTGGTCATCATATCCATCTTTTTATTTAAAGCATCTATTTCTTTTTTAGTTTTTTTATTTATGTTCTAGTTTGCTTCATGTCCTGTCTGATTTCTTGCCTTATTTCGTTTCTTGACTTACGTAGCTCTTCCAATATTAAGTTTGTGTCAGTTGAAGTGGCAGTTAAGTCTATGGAAGATCTTCTGGCTTGTTGGCTTGATGTTTGAATAACAATCTGTTTGATTTGGGCCCTTTTTGTGCCTGTAGCCATTTTGACAATTTATAAAGCAATTCTCACTTGGTTTCCAACAGAAAAGAAAGCTTATATTATAACAATAAAATTGTCATCAGTTTTCTCAAAGGGCAACAGATAGTGCTGTAGAGCCACCAGGAATTCAAGTTAATTTTCTGTTTTCATATACTAATATAATCTGTTTAACTTTCGTTCCTTATTTCAGCTGTGTGTTCTGTTATCAGTGGCTCTTCAGCATCAAGGTCATTTTATACAAAAACAGTTCTCGGTAACACAAAGTCTCCAGCAATTATTTTGAGCATAGAATGTAAAGCCCCTGCTCCTTATTAATGTACACAGATCTTAATTGCAAATTTTTAAATTCCAATTATATATATATTTATATGCAATTTAGACACGCGACTATTACTGTACCCTTATATTACCCTTATACATATTACCTTAATGTATTACAAAATATTTAAATCAAGCAGAAATAATCAGCTTTCAGCTTTCTGTGTGACTACTATAATTAAATCAGAAATGTCCAGCCTTTATCCTTAGCTATATTTACTAAGAGTTATATTTTTATATTTGTATATATTAGTATATTTACACGTATATAGAATGCTTTGTCTATTTATGTTTATATAAATTAAATTTTAGTATTTATAGAGCTTAAAAAAAACCTGTTTGTAATTCCAATTCAGTTACTGTTGTCGCTCCGCTACTCCGCTGCTCCACGGGCTCCAACTGTCCGTCTTCCTCGCTTCATACGCTGTTACTACTGGTGATTATCTTGGAGTCCTTGAATTGTATCCAATATTGTCTCTCAACTTCTGCTACAATGTTTCTTAATTATTTCTACACAGTGACTTTGTATCTTCCTTGCTACATAGTACGCTTTACCTTCACCACTTTTTAAATAACAGCTTTTCAATGACAACTCCATCCACTCTTCTGGCGAAGGGTTAGATGTGGCATTTATAAATATCATTGAAGTGACAGCAATATCTGCCTTCTTATCCTTGGCACAGTAAGACAGCCTTTTCCAATCCAGCCATCTACCACATGCACTGGATTGCAACTCCCAGCATTCTCAACCAGCAGGGTAGCTGGGATAGTGGGGGTTGTAATCCAACAAATCTGGATGATGCTGGGGGAAGCTGCTGAACAGCCTGTCTGTCTGCCTTTCACTGAGTTCAATGTGTCTTTATGTGCAGAGAGCACTAAGATAGGATCCATATTCCCATCTCCTGGAGTCCATATTGGGGAACCTGTGGTTCTCTGGCTATTCTTGGATTCCAGGTACCATCAATCCTGGCTGGATTAACCAAGGGAGGGGCAATGGCAGCAGTAGTTCTTCAACATTTGTGGTACCACAGGATTCCCACCCCTGAAGTACCTTTTACCAAGCATAAGGATGGGAATTTTTCTGTTAGCAGTATATAAAACATTACATTGTTGTAATCCTTTGTGTCTGTTCCTCTTCCCTGCATATTTAGTTTTTCTAGGATCTTGCAAGAAACGGTGAAGGAGCTGGCGCCTCAGTGCGATGTGACATTCATGCTGTCTGAAGATGGGAGTGGAAAGGGAGCAGCCTTGATTACTGCTGTTGCCAAAAGGATGCATACAGCTGCTGAAAACTAAGTTGATCCAATACACAGGCATGTGTGTGTGGTAGCAATTTGTTGTGAAAGGCCTTGTAAAACTGGTGTGAGATAGCTGTTCAGAAAGGGCACTTACTTCCATAGTCTGATGGTTTTTGCTAGCTGTACAAGCAGAAAGGAGTTTGCTTTGCCAAAACAGATGCAAGTTATTTTTCTTTTCATCTGAACACAGGCTGGCCTAAGTTGCCTTACGTACAATGATATACTTGATATGTCTGCACTGTGCCACATGCTATTCATAACAGGAAACAGCCAGGTCACTTAGGGTTAACTATTGTTTAAAAAAAATCAGTTTTTTTTAGTATTTATATGAGGATCTGTCCCTGCTGCATTCCTGTTTAATACTTTCTTATTCACTTAAAATAGCCTTGGACTAGACAAGTTGTAACATGAGGCCTTTCTGCACTACACAACTATTGCACTATGATTCTACTTTGACTGTTACCATTCTGTTTGATGAAATCATGGGATCTGCAGTTTAAGGAGAGATATTTAGAATTCTCAGCCAGAGAGCACCAGTACCTCCCAAGACTACAAACCCCATGAATCCGTAGGTAGCAGCCATGGTAGTTAAAGTGGAATTATAGTGCAATAATTGTGAAGTACAGAAAGGCCCATGGATATAGGCATCATGTTCCCATGTTGCTGGATGTAGATCTAATATTCCTGTACATCCTTGATTAGATGAGTGCCAAGAGTTGACACACTTCTTAAAATTTTTAATTGTTCTTTTTTTAAGAAAGCAAAAGGCTGGTATGCAACATGTAATAAATTAATATATTTTTTCCAACAATACTTTGCCCTAGTGTCATTAGTTTTATTTTCTTTCAAGTTTATTTGATGCTGTGTGTCTGAGAAGGTAGTAGCTCAGTGGCAAAGAGCATGCCTTGACTCTGAAGGTCGTGGGTTCAATCCCTGCTATTCCCAGGTAGTGCTAAGAAATTTTTCTGCCTGGAACCCCAGAGGACTGCTGCCAGTCACTGGCCATGCTGGTGGAAACCCCCCACCTCAAAGTAACTTATCTGACTCAAAATGAGTTAATACAACTATGTCACTTGTACATTGTTTCTTGAAAAAAGAAACAGTAATTCTAAGGCAGGAATAAGAATTGCGTGGCCCCTTTTTTGGCAATGGTATGACAATCTGAACTTTGTACTCAGGGATCCTGGAACAACATTGGTAGGCAGATTGTTATTAATTTTGCCTGCTTGCAGGGTGGGTGATGGATGGGATTACTTTTAGTAT
The DNA here is from genome assembly GCA_948472985.1 of Iguana delicatissima. Taxonomy (NCBI): domain Eukaryota; kingdom Metazoa; phylum Chordata; class Lepidosauria; order Squamata; family Iguanidae; genus Iguana; species Iguana delicatissima. Next base: position 153,902 of record CAOKZL010000615.1, read on the forward strand.
CCTTTAATCCATTATCATGGAAACATCTTTAAATAAGAGGACTGTTACAGGCACAGTGTATACTTAGAAATGGCCTTCAGGTGTTTGGTGTGGCTGCTTCCCTAGTAACAGTGTCTTGGATAGATTGCAGGCACCTTTTATGATTCCTGGGACGCCTCAGCAACAATAGTTGTGTTAATATTTCTTATTTCTTGATCATTTAGCACACCTTTGAGGTATCATGGAATGAAATTTAGAGATGAATCATGTTTTGAATTGAAGAGGAATGAGTCTTGGTGACTGTAGATGAGAACTGCACAATTGTTTTACAAAAAAGTTTATCAGATCTTGCAAATGCCTTGCTCTTCTTTGTCCTTAGCTAATGATACAGTATGTAGTTTCACATTATGCCAAGGCAAACCATGAACAGAATGTTGTAAAGTTGCAATCCCATGTCTACATGCTGTAAGAAGAGCAGAAGTTCTCTCTTCATAACTGTAAAAATTTAAAAAGCTGAAGTTGGTAACCTTTAAGACAACTATACATTATTTACTATATAAAGCAGACAGACCCCAAAGATAAGGTTTGGGGGAAATGTGACCCTCCAGATGTTGTTGAATTATTAAACTAATCTTCCCTTACTGACAGTGCTGTTCAGGACTTGATGGGCTTTGTAGTCCAAGAATATCTGAAGGGTTACATATTCCTCATCCCTGCCCTAAAGTTCTTATTTTCTCAAAGAGAGAGATTTGAATATATCTGTGCCAGTGTCTAGCAATGACTGGCCTTCAGATCATGTTAGTTACGCCCATTTGAATTCTGCACATATATGGAATTGCCCCCAAATCACAGCATTTGGCACATAACAGAGAAGATAGGGTTGTGAGATTTCAAAACCTATCAACCAATTCAAGACCTAGGTTCCTGCAATGAAACGTTTGAAAAGATGGAGGCAGTTTCTGGAAATATTTCAGAAGCCAAAGAGATGTTCGCTATTAGAAGGTTTGTAGCTTAAGACATAATATTCTACAATGTTCCTCCTACAAATTCTCCAGGGCTAGTTTTACCTTTAGGCATGATAAACAAGTTGCCACACACTGCAGAACTGGAGTAACATCAAGTAACAGCAAACAATTAATTCTTCATTTATTATAATTGTGCATTCACTGCCATAGGGGAGTGAGGAGCTTATGGGGTTTTTTGCCCAAGGAACCCAAATGAGTCGATCAGCCTTGAGTAACACATAATGGTGAAGGAGAGTGGAGGGTGCCCTTTGCCACCCTGCCTAGGGCAGCAAATATTTTGAGCCAGCCTTGACAATTAGACTTCCCACTGGATTCTCCCCTACTGTTGCTGGCTCTCCCACGGATGTTACTGTGGTCTCTTTACTATCTCACAATCTACCTTTCCACCAGAGTGGGACGGTGTGTTCCTGTGAGGCAAGACCCATCCTGATAGTACCAGTGCTGCTCCTGGGGTTTCCCATATCAGTTAGGCTGAGAAGCTAGGCTATTTCTGCACTACACTGTTATAGTGTTATTTCTCCATTTTCAACTTCCTGTGGAATTCTGGGGTTTGTAGTTTACTGAGGTCCAAGAGCTCTCTGGCTGAGAATTCTAAAGGTCTCTCCCTAAAAGGCAAACCCCAGAATTCCATAGGATGCTGAAAGTGGAATAATAGCACTTATAATATAATGTGGAAATGGCCTAGGTCACATCAATTGTTTTTCTATAATCTATATACTGTAATTTGACAGCATCAACAGTTTTAGGGTGAAAGGGAGTGTGCTGTTTAATTGCTAAAGATGCTTCACCAATTGCTAAAGATGCTTTGGAAGATGCTTCATCAGTTTCTACCTGAAGGCTTGTTTCATGGAAAATAAACTCTTGCATTTAAGTATAAATGACTGAACAGCCCAGAAAAGAGAGTGAGTGAACTTAAAATATTGTCTGTTCCACACCTTGCTTCACATGTAATTGAAAAGAAGCCAGAACAAGGATCACAAAGACACACAAGTGAGAGAAAAGCAAATTAGATTACCCAAGCTTTCTTTCAACAGGCTTCATTTGTGAAAGCTACGGTAATTTTAAACTTGTCTGTTCCCCTTTAGGTTCACTCTTCACTTGTGTTTTCAGACTGACGTTTGCAGTTCGTGCTGCGTGGTAACCAGCCTCGCAACTGCATGCCAGAGCACAGTCTTAGAACAATGAGTGGGCCTGGCACATCATGCCATGCTGCAGCAACTTGAAAACGTGTTACAAATCACTACCACATGCCGAGGATCACAAAGTTGCCCAGGAATAAGAGGCACCAGTAAAGATACATATTTTCTCCAGCTATAAAGCTTTTGGTCTAATAAGGCAGTATACAATCCCAGAGGGAAAGTATGTAGGTTTTTTTTTTTTTTAAAAAAACACAGACACTTTCAAGTAGGTGCAGAACAGTTAATGGATCTGAATGGTAAGTCCAAGAAATTTAATGCTTGCTTGAAATCTACTGCTGCATGCTGAAGAACTCATAGGAGAGTTTGTGCAATCCCCAAATGAGGGCTGCGATACTGTCAATCCTGTATGGAAATCACATCTTTGTAAGTGGACTTCAGTATGTAGGAATTAGAACTGGGTAGTTTTATAGCATTTGCATCCAATAGAGGGCTGCTGTTATGTTACTATGTAGAAGAGATGCCAAAAATAACTGTTGTACAATGGTGCTGATGCACAAGGGGACCAATGGGCGTCGGGCACCAATGCACATTGGGCACTTTAGCTGTTGACCTGATATACATCTTTGCTATTCACTGAGAGGGTTTCTTAGCATCTCTGCTACTGAGCTAAGTATACGTAAAGTTAAGTAAATAACATATAGGACTACAGTGAATGAGGGCAGGTATACAGACTGAATATTTCCACTATCTAATGCTTGATTTTTGTACAAGCCAAATTATCTACACAGTTTAGGACAAAGGTGGGTTTTAGGGCTGTAAGCTCAGAGGGCTGCATCACACAATTCTGGGCTCTTTAGAAATAGAAAGTTGCACTTTTATTATCTCTATTTGGGGTGACCACAAATGATGTTTTATCACCCCTAGTCACTTTGGGAGCTTTGCTGCCTTGGGGTGCCTCATGTCAAACTAGAATTACAGAGTGACATCTGCTCCAGTTGACTGTTTTTTTTTTTAGCTGAACAAATTTAGGAGTGGCATTGAGGATACTAGGCAGAGGCAAGGGACAACAGGTGGCCTGTGGGCCTGCACAATTCCCATCCCTTGCTTAGGGTGTGTTGTGGGGGGGCTCTAAATAAAAAAGAAACGAAGAAGAAAAATATTTAAAATTTACTAAGTTTCCAGTTTGACATAGTATGCCTCCTGGGCCTAGTCTTAATCTGTCCTTGTCACTGCTCTGGACCAAGTGGATCAATGTCAAAGAATGCTTTCTTACAGGGAGCTGAAATTATCTTTAAATTCCTTCTGCACACTTAAATTTGTGCAATGTATAAATCTCATGACACATAAGAAACCTCTGAAGATGCAAGTGCTAATAAACACTTGTACTTCTCTGCCTGTTGACTGAGCTGCAGTGATGCCATGGAACATTTAGGCTATGAAAATTACTCAGTTTAAAGATTTCTATGGAGGAAGGTGAATGTTGGTTTGGAGGGGCAAAACTGCACAGTAAAAATAGGACAGAGAGAACTTACACAGCCATGGTAGGTGAACTAATACAAGAGCCTTGACAGAAGGAGATCCATAATTTAAAAAAGTGGTGGGTAATATTCTGGAATATACCTTGTTTGTATTAGAATGTTAAAATGCACCAGTACATGAAAAACAATGACTTAGGTGGGTAGACATGTTTAAGAATTAAGGAGGGTCTCTGAGCACACATTCAGCCGGGTAATCAGTCCAGTATCAGATTCAGACTCAGAAATCCTTTCATCCAGAAATCCATTCCTGGCTTTCTTTGTAGTATTTTGTTTCAGCAGCCTTATTTGCACTGGGAAAACTGTGTAATTCTTGCTGTTATTAAATAACTGGCAATCAGAAATACTTGCTGATCTATTGCCAATCACCCACAGATAGATCTGTCTGTAGATCCAAATTTTTTGCCCATAGCTAAGGCCTAAATCCATTTGCTACACCTATTGAACCATACCATCATGTTTCACAGATGAAAATGGGACATCTATGGTCAACCAACATCAGAACATGGTCAAGATGGCAAACTTTATTAATGAGGACAAACCCACAAACTAGTAGAGTTTGCTTTTGTCCAAGTCTACTGGAACAGCAAGAGTTGACCTCCTCCTTCCCTCCCTGTTCTGCTGAGCTTGTTGTGTGCAAACTATTTTTGCACTTTGAACTTGGTTTGCACCAACTGAAGTGAGCCAAGGACAAAGGAGAAGGACAAGGACAAGGGGAAGAAGGAGAGAGAAATTGCATCATTTTAGAAGCAGTTGAAAAAGCAGAACAGCAAATAATTATTCTGTGTGCACAGTGAAATAACTAGACACAGAAAACTCAGGATGAAATAACCATAAAATCTAATAAGACAAAATTAAAACCCCAACCCCTCCAGCATTTCACAGATGAAAGCCAGGACACATGGCTGAGCCACATCAGAGTGAGGTCAAAGAATGTGGTCAGACAACAAGAGGCAAATGTTATTAATGAGGAAGAATGCATCAAATTGCTATTTTAATCAGAGAAACTCTGGAATTTATTAATGGAGTTTAGGAAGTGCAAGGCTGAGCCCTCTCCTCATATCTCCCTCCAAGCTAACTGAATGCAAACCGCTTTTGAACTCAGTTTACAGCAACTGAAGTAAGCAGAAGACAGAGGAGGAAAGTGGGAGAAAGAGAAAGAAACTGGGACATTTTAGAAGCATCTGAAAAAGTGGGACAGGGGAAAATTATTTGGAATGGTTCCTGTCAAATTGGGACAGCTGGAGGGTATGATTGACTCAAAGGGCATTCCATTAAGGCCCTTTCTATAGCACCCTCTTATCCTGTCATGGGGACAGGAGAAGAATGGGATCACAACAATGCTTCTGCATGATGTCGTCATGTCCCACTCAACTTCCATCCCCAGCTGGTGCAATTGTGGGTTAAATCATTTCCCCATCAATGACACGTGATCACACCACCATCCCACACTTGCCTGTCCTGTGGAAGGGCAGGAAGCACGATGGTGGAGCTTCCTGTCCCAGCACAGGCTGGGAAAATACTTGGTTGCGCTGTGGAAGGAAGTGGCATCTCCAGGGAGCTCCCTTCCACAGGGAGTTGGTCCCATGTGGAGGGGAGTGCTGCCATTGCATTCCTTTCCCAGCAGAACCACTGCTGGGATTGCCACCAGATGCTGCCACAAGAAGGTAAGCTGTGGAAAGGGCCTAAGTGTTGGCTTACCATTCATCAACTGATTCACTGGATTTACTCTGGTTGGACCACCAATAGGACTCAGGTTAAGGGAACAGAGAAGTTAAGTAAGAGGTGGGGGGTATGTATGGATCTTGTTATTAAACAATATAGCCTGATCCCTATTGCAAGTCCCAACTAGAGTAAACTCATTGAATAACTGAGATTTACATAAATCTTGATTCAGTGTTCAGCAATTGACTCTCCTCTGATGTGACTACCAATAGGATCCAAGCATGTAAACATTGAGTGCTTGATTTTTATTTTATTTTATGTTGCAGATGAAGTGAGTTGTCTCCATACCTCACATATGTGACAATGGTACAATTCATAATACCTCATATATCTTTTTTTCTATGCAATTTTCTACATGTCCACACATAAAATGTTATTAACTTTCTGTTATGAATAATACATTAGCTTATCAGACAATGTTGGTGTCTACATTTCAATCCAGTTTCATCAAGGATATGTAATATTCACGCTTAAGACTAGAGGTAATACATTATCAATATAAGGAACTGTTAGAAAGATGGAAAGAATAGGATGGAAAAGAGAGGTGATGGGAAGAAGGTTAAGGTGTACAATAAGAGGTCCACTTCTATTAATAACAGTGTCAAGCATGCTTTAGTAGAAGTCCGCAAATGCTCACTCATATAGTTTAATGTGACAACAGATCTAGACAGGCCTAATTGCTAGAATGTTGGACAAGATGTTCCTTCCTAGTTTTTTTCCTCCATATGATTTGAATAGATGTAACTTCTTTCATGCAGTAAGTGAATGCATGAGAACTGTTGTATAAAGTCAATTGCTTTAAATTTAAATTTATGGTAAGCCTTTGCAGGCATTTGCAGGCATTGCTGTTTAATTTTTCAAATGAAACTTCTCAAGTTCGGAAGAACACAGTATATTTATATCAAATTTATTTACTACTAACATTTCAGGAACTTTTCTGTTGCTTTCAAGTGTGTTATTTTCAGAGCAGCATTGTGTCTCTAAAGCCCAGGCAGTTAGTCTGAAATTTAAATAATTGCACGGTCATTAAATTTTGTACAAAAAAGGAATTGACTCTAAAAGCAGCTGCTATGTTATCATGATTAGAGCAATAGCAAAGCCTTCATTCATTACAGCAAAGTTACACTGTTGAAGGACATAATTCACAATTATTATGTGTTTTTTTTTGTCCCTGAATGATTAAGAAGAATTTGTTTTCAGACAAAGAGGTTTTAATTCAGCAAAGCAGATGGAGTGTGCAGTAAGTAACATTTTTATCCAACAAATTTATCCAAAGCTTTTTAACTGAGGAATGGTTGGACTGAGGAGCTAGAGAAATCTATAGCTGTATTTTTTGCCCAGAGAGTCAAGGTTGCACCTTAATTCCCAAGAACTGGATGTTACAACAATTTTCGGTGCAAGGGCATGATCAGGACTATTTAAAACCAGCACTGTTTGAGAAAATATACTTTGAGTCTACTACACTGTCTGGGTTGGTTTCTTTTGCAGATAAACCAAAATCCAAAATTTGTCAGACTGGGCCTTCACCAGGGACCCTTCAGGAGGATGCATGCATCGGCATGCAACAAAAGCAGGTACTTAACTATGTATTGTACGAGTTTGTTTCATAGAACTGAGTTCACTTTTTGAACAGGAATCAGTAGATGGTAGACATATTGCTACCTTACCTTGGGTATCTTACCTTATCTAACTATCTTAGTTAGTTAGTTAGGTAGTTACCTAACTTAGGTAGTTACCTACCTACCTTAGGTAGTTAAGTATTCAAGTCAAATGGATATTTGTCTGCTAAAACATTTTGTTTTGTAAAGCTTCATGTGAAATACACATATAATTAGTGACTTGTATCTGTGTCTGTGTCTATCATTGTTCATCTGTAGAGTTTGAGATGATTCATTTTGTACTGCAACTTCCATAATGACCTCAGTCAACATGGCCAGTGTCCACGAAACCACTTTCTCCAGCTCTGCGTTGGCTTACCAGATATTTTGACTGAGAAACCCCCCAGTTTCTTCCTACTGCCCTACTGGGACTTCTGGGACATGTAGGCCAAAAGATCTTAGGGACAAAATATTCTTACACCTTTGATGTAAATAGGACTGTTGTTTTGACTGAAGGTCTTAACAGTGAAGATAGGTAACTGAACTGAGATTAATACTGTACTAGAATCTAGTACTAATGGTATTAACAGTTGAACTGTCCAGAGACTTGAGTACCTTTCTGCACTACACTGTTATAGTGCTATTATTCCAGTTTCAACATCCTGTGGAATTCTGGGGTTTGTAGTTTACTGAGGACAATGAGTTCTCAGGCTGAGAATTCTAAATGCCCCTCTCTAAACTGCAAACCCCAGGATTCCATAGGATGTTGAAAGTGGAATAATAGCATTATAACAGTGTAGGGTGGAAAGGTGCATAGTCTATATCAGTAGACAAAAGGATCTTCTAGCCCCTTTGAGAATGAGAGAAAGATGAAGTACAATTGGCCCTCCACATTTGTGCGTTTATTTGTTTCTCCAATCCTGCCCCCCAACTTCAAGTGCTTCTTTTCCAGGGGAAGCTGTCTTCTTGGCAGCTCTAATCAGACTACATAGCCCTTTAAAAACCCATCTCTGGTCCTCCTCCTCTTCCACCAGCCACTGCCTGGCCAGCTCATAGGCAGCGTATGTCCAATTTCTATGCAGTCCAATTTCTCTCCCGTAAACTCTCTCCCAATGCTCCCCAACACCCAAGGAAGAAGATGGGTGAGAGAAAGGAAGTATAGGGCCTCCATGCCAATCCACTCCCTTCCTCTCTCCGTTCCGTGACTTGATTTGGATCCTGCTTGCTCATTCCACTCACTATGCCTTGGCCTCCTTCCCACAGGCACACACACATTTTGACATGTGTTTGTTGTGCTTTTTTGGAGGGGGTCCTGCAACCCTAATGCTAGTATATGTGCAGGGCCAATTGTAAAATGAATTTACGAAAGTTTATGCTACAAACTTCTTTCTCTCAGTTAGTCTCAAAGGGGGCTATAAAAGTCTTTTGTATAACAATTGAACTAATAGGAACGTGAAGCCATGTTAAGACGTATGTGCTGCCATTCTTGGATTTATTATAAACAGGTAGAGATGGGACATACGTTTTCCCCACTGAAATAAATAGATTTCTATGGTTCACCTGTTTTCTGAGTCAGAAAACAAGCAGATTTTGAGGAATATGAACTACAGTTCCCTCTATTTTGAGAGTTCCTGCCTGAAGGCTAAAATGTATGTGGCCAATTTACACTGCCTATGAGCCAGGGAGAGCAAACCCAATAAGCTCAGCAAAACCCCAGATCCCAGAGAACTACCCCTCCATGTGGTGGAAAAAGTCCTGATGGGTCAGGGAGGACAAAAAAGAAACGTACTCAGAGGCCACAACATGCTGACTAATGTTTGGAGGAGGATGCAGAAAAACAAAGTGTATGTGGGGGTACTGAATGGAATGCTGTGGAGGAAGACATGATTGACAGACTCAAATACTAAACAGAGAGACTTTGCAAGATTATGTTAAAGCTTTCATTTTCCTGTAAGATGTTATAAGTTATATGATGATTTGGAAGATGGGAACACAGAATATATGGGTGCTAAGCAGCCATATTTATAATTAACATTGATCTTGATTAATATGTGTTGTACTTCACTCTCCTTGCATTTTACAGACTTTTGGCATTATAATCTAACACAGCAAGAAAATGTTCCAGGTATGGCCACAGAAGAACAGCTTTCTCGATGTGACCGTGGTTCTTCAGAATACAAGGTAAGTGGCTACTCCAGAAATATAAAAGAATAAAATAAAATAAATAAAATAAAGCAGCTGGCATAGCCAGATGCTCAGATTTGCTTACAAGAAGCTGTTATTAAGGTTCTTTTACACACTTTTTTTGTGGGATGTTTTGTGTGGAATTTTGGGAGGTATTTAGAATTCACTGCCAGAAAGCTATAGTGCCTCAGTGAGCTACAAATCCCAGGTTTCTATAGGATGGAGCAGAGACAGTTAGCGATACCAAAGTGTAGGGTATCATGCAGTATGAAAGAAACCCTGCTTTCCTACTGTTAATTGGCTGTATGGGTTATAAGAGTTGTCATCTGTCACTTTTGGAAGGTTGGGGAAGCTGGCCTTAGGCCTTCTTGCACCATGACAAAGGTATGTCATAGGCACTAGTTGACCCACTGTTTAAGAATGCAAGAAGTGCAAATCACACATTACTTTCCCTATACAATAATGGATAGATGTGCATTTCTCTGCATCAGTGGTAAGGAGAAGAATTGAGAGTAGCCTTCAGATAATGAATATAATAATGTAAGGTTAGAACAAATGTCTAATACTCATGTCATGGAAACATAATAGACATATGCCTCAATTAACAACCTCTCTTTCTATGCCTACTAACTGCTCTAGCTGGGAGACTTTTATTGTAGGAGCACTGGTATTTGGAGAATGGTGAAGGAGAGGTGATAAAACACATACCTTCAGTGTCAGGCTGCAGCTTGAGCTGGTAAAGAGTGGAATTCTACTTTAGCCAATATAACTGTAGCTGTTCCTGCCTGCCTGCCTGCTTACAACAGGCAAGATAAATAGCATCTACCCTCAGAATCCCCTACTGATCATGTATGAATAGCGAAACAGAGAGGAAACGAGAAAGGAGGTTAACTTCCCACTCTAGCTCCCCTCACTAAACTAGCCTCACTACCTCACTGGTTCCCCAAAATGCAATTCCTAAGAATAGTTGAGGCTCAAATAACTTTTCAAGTGATCTCTAGAAGGCTCCAAAGGTTTCCTGTTCATTTACACAAGGCTTACCTGATCTCGTTTTACTTCACTGGATAAAAAGTTGGCTGAAGCAATGATGCACTGCTCTTTTTGGGAAGTAGGAACCTACCTCTTCTGTGTTTTGGCTCTGGTAGCAAATTTTCAGTTGAAGAAGTAATGCCTAGGAATGCATCTACTTTGTTAACTGAGGTATAAATGTATATAATGGTGGGGGAGAGAAGGAATTCTTATGACTACTAGCTTTAAAAAAATGTGTAGATAAGCACCTATTCTGGAATTTCCAGTCTGAGATGACATAGACTACACTCACATGGAGTGTGTGTGTGTGTGTGTGTGTGTGTGTGAGAGAGAGAGAGAGAGAGAGAGAGAGAGACTGAGAGAGAGAGAAAGAAACTGGCATGGTATATGGGAGTTCTGCTACTTGTCACTAGTTATATCTAACAGAAATAAAAGAATTAATTAGATGATATTAATTAGATTATATCCTACAATAAAAATAGAGATAATAGAAAATAGGTCTTCCTGACCCTGATATATTAGCTTTCTATTTGCAGGGCACGATGCTTTGACCTTGTGACTTTTATAAATATTTTAGTTGCTGTAGGCCTTCAAGTTATTTCTGGCTTATGTCAGACATAACATGAACCTATCATGAGGTTTTCTTGGCAAGATTTGTTCAGAGAGTTTGTCTTTGCCTTCCTCTGAGGCTGAGAGAGTGTGACTTGCCCAGAATTACCAAGAGGGTTTCCATGGCTGAGTGGGGATTTGAACTCTGGTCTCCAACGTCGTAACTCAACACTCAAACTGCCATGCTGGCTCTGTTTATATCAATCAATATATAATTCAGAATGTGTTCACTTGGAAGTACAATTAGCTGCAATCACAGAAAGGCATTTCCAAGGCCATTTCCGCACCAGACTGTTATGCGCTATTATTCCACTTTCAACATGCTATGGAATCCTGTGGTTTGCAGTTTAGGGAGGGCCTCAAAGGCCCCTTCCTAAACTGCAAACCCCAGGATTCCATAGGATGCTGAAAGTGGAATAATAGCGCTATAACAGTCTAGTGTGGGAATGGCACAAGTGCAAATATTCAGTTTTAGCTATTAGGACTCTGGATGCAAATCTTATTGATATGGTGGTGTTACCACCGTGTACTGGCCTGGCCTTTGGTGAACCAAAGATATCATTTTGATATCGCAATTCAGCCCTACTCTGCCACCAGCCAAGTGTTTGTGAGGCCTGCTGAACAAGCGCGAAGCTAGGCATGGCTACTACTTGCTGCTCACACCAAACCAAGCCAGATATTGCCAGATCTGCTTTAGGGGACCTCCCGAAACAAACACCTTCATTACGAATGCACGCCACCACAAAGAGATCCTCTGCCCTGAGAAGGCACCCTGGCGAGCTAGGCACTTAACTGCCGAGCTAGCAGCATCTACATACCGGCCATACCATTGTCAACTCGGACTTTAACTCAATCATGCAAATTCTGACCTTTCGGAGGCTTTGTCTCTGACCCAAAACTTATTGTTTTCACCTGAGACCAGACTAGCCTGCGGTTGTTCTTTCCCCTATAAAAATCCCCCACTCTGAGAGCTCTTCGGAACTCTCGCTGGATCGTCTGAACTTCACCTTGCCTTGCTGCCGCTCGGTTCAGCAGATTCCCCTCGGCTGCCTTGCCGGGTTTCCTCTTCTACAATTGGCTTCTCCAGGACTGCAGGACAGGTGGCGTATCACCCATTCCCCTTGAAACTCTATTTTCCTTTTCTAGTTAGGAGTGTGTTTGTGCTTTTCTTTAATAACTGTTTAACCATTTGCCTCCTCACTGACCTGACGCTGTAGACATAGGGTAAAAGATCCTGCTGCGTTACCCTGCCTCTCATTAGCCAAGAGAGTGCTCCAGCTAATTTCCCCAACTTGTTTGTGTTGGTTTTGGTTATTTGGGCGCCCCTCCCTGGACCCCCAATCCACAGGGTAACTAGTGTACATTTCTAGGCCCAATGGTGTACATTTCTAGGCCTTTTTAAGAATACTAAGTGCACTGATTTCTCATCCTGCCAGTCAAATCTTAACTAATTTGTGTTTCATTACATTATTTTTTTTAAACAAATATTTTTATTGATTCCAAAAACACATGTTCTTCTTGATCGGTTCTACATTTGAGTACATCCTTAATTATACATTATGATATTGGCACTATATATAAAAAATAAAAATGAAATCGACCTTGATAGTTCTATGCCAATATATCCAGAAAAACAGAAAGGAAAAAAATAATAGAAGATAAGAAGAAGGGAAAAGAAGAAAGAAAAAAAGAAAAAAGAAGAAGCTTTCATTCAATACACTCATTTAAACTCTTTATGTTTCATTCCTTAATAAATATGATTAACAGAAAAAAAATTATATTATGTATATAAATAACCAAGTGGACTTCTTGTTGGAAAAAAGAATTAAGTATTGACCAAGAAACTCCCTCCTCTGAGAAGCAGACAGCTGCAGATTTTTATGGTGTTCTTTATGCAACCTTCCTTAGTAATATGAGAGGAAATACCCACTTGGGAGTTTGTAAAATGCTTTTATATAGTACATCCGGATAAATACTGTACAGCCACACCCTCCTCTTAATTGTCTGATTCAACAACATTATACAGCATTTATACAACCTTTTACATTGTAAATAACATGTTATGTACAGTAAATTATACATTTAAACTTAACTTAGAATACATACACATCCCCTTAGGAAAGAGAAAAAAAAAAAGAAACAACAACTCAGGACTAGCCCATATCTGGACAACTTGACTTAACACCCAAATTACTTGTTGGCTTTGTCTAGATTGTATCTTTCAGAAATCCTTAATATAGTTTCCACCATCAAATATTTTCTGAGATTTAAATTTATGTCACGCTTTCCCCACTATCACTAATTTTTTACCTTAAGGGTCTTCCTTATATTCCATACTAAAACTTGGTCCTAATTTTATGACAGTCAAGCTACTTGCATGTACTGTTCTTAGCAAATCTATAATTGATATCCCTTTACCATACAAATCCATCAATGTTTTCTATTTGGTTCTTCACATAGTCCACGAATGGTTGCCAGCTTTTGAGGAACTCACTATCTTCTAGTGAGTTTGTCCATTTGAGCCAGTTCTGTTAACTTCTCTAACTATTCTGTGTTTCATTACATTATTGAAAAGTTAACAGTAATCATGCGCCTGCTGCCGTATTCATCTGATCACTAGGGGATGCTAGTGCACAAATACCACTTTTGAATCCCTTCACTTCTGGTACTGTAGTTGCTTGTCAGCATTCTATTATCCTAGGGTGTTTTCTATCCATGAGATTCGCTAGATCTGTTTAAATTGAATGTTGTAGCTATTACTTCACAAATTCAGTTGGTGGGAACTTATTCAAGCAGTTAGATTGTAGCCTTCATATAAAAGTGATATAAAAGTGATTCACTATTGCTGTCTTCACAGTATTAGTACTATTCAGAAGTGACACAATACTCATAGGGCAGTGTTACAATTAGAAGTCCCTTAAAGATAAAGACACACACATATACCCTACAAAGCTGTGACAATCATGTAGGCTTTAGGAAAAAAATAGAATGTTCAGCGGTTATAACCGCAGAGCATATAATGATCTCTTTGTCATAATATGTATGGACACTTCCACATTTAGAACTTCATTGAGGATCACTAAATTGTGTATCTGTGCCTTCAGGCCACCTGTTGACTTATGGCAACACCATGAATTTCATAGTGTTTCTTATTCAGAAGTGGTTTTGTCAGTTCCCTCCTCTGAAATATAGTCTACTACAACTGATATTCATTGGTGGTCTCCCATCCAAGTACTAAGCAGAGCTGGGCCTGCTTAGCTCCCATGATCGACAGGATCTGGTGTCTTTAGGATATTTAGGTAGTTGTAAACTGTATTACCTCCACCAATACATAGATGCAGCAGCACTGTTAGATAATTTGGGACACTGGCAAAGATACAGATGCTTTGACTTGGAGACAACAATTGGGAACACCTAACTGCCAGTTGCAGACAAGAGACAAACTTGGCAAGACCTGAAATCTATATCTAGTTTGGATCAAAAGCCCCACAAGCCCGCACAGTTCCCAAAACAATGTCCCACCTCCAGTTCCCCACTACACCATCACAAATACCCTTCCTGCTGCTCATTAAAGCTTTCCACAGTGATTTCCAAGTCAATAGATTGCGAGTGTGGCAATCTTTCCAGCCTCTGTTACATGGGTTGGGCAACTTGTGGACTTCCTGATATGGTTGGACTGCAACTCCTTTCAGGCCCAGCTAGTTTGGCTGATGCTTAGGGATGATGAAAATTCAACAACTGGAGGGACAGATTTTGCTACCCTATTGCTAGAAAAGCACACTACTGAGAGAGCACCATTTTTATAGAGCTCTTCTATATGCCACTGATGTCCTTCTCATAGAATGTGAATTTGATTTTTAGAATAGTATTTTTATTAATGATTTTCTTCACGAGAGGAATATTTAACCAAAGCAGCATAGGAAAGAGAAGCAGGAGTAGCAGATATTGCACATTGCAGCAAGATTGCACTTTATTATGAAAACTGCTTGGAACATGTCAAGTTTTGCAGCAAGATTGCACTTTATTACGAAAACTGCTTGGAACATGTCAAGTTTTGCCAAGGTTCTAGATCATTGCTGAATTTACTTTTTGATTTTGTTGTTGTCAGAAGTATGAAGTACCCACAGGCCAAGTTTAACAAGTTCAGTGTGCAATAGTAAGTGGAACAAATCCAACCTGAACACATGATTCAGTTTGTATTTTTTCTTAGGGTCCTCTTGTCATCATATCCTGCTGTGGGTCAGAGTAGAGAGCTCAAAATGTGGCTTAAGCAAATACTAAATTTCACACCCTATGAGATAAGCAGGGAGTCACATACTGCTTATGCACACTAGAGGAGAGAACTACTTGATCAAGGCAAACAGCTAGAATTGGCAGATAAAGCAGAGAATTCACAGGGGTGTTTGGATTAGGTTTCCCACATTTATACCTGCACTTCTGACAGATTTGTCTTTTTGCTACTTGCAGAAGGAAATTTACTTCTGCAGAAGCTACTTACTTCTGCTACTGAAAATGTAGCCAGGTTGGCCAAGAAAAAAAATCCAAATGGAAAATGCTAAATCCTAATTAGCATAGTAACTTTGTTGTGCCAACTCAAGGATCATAAGCATCTGTGCAAGCTTTTGAGTTCATCAGACTGCTTCATCAGGCTAGAGGGTTAACAAAGCCAAGGGGAGTGGGGAGAACATGACCAGTATTCAAACCATGAGGGCTGAAGCTGGAGACTTTTGTGTCAAGCTTTGTCAGATACCGAGATGGGTTCAGTTTACACTTGAGATTCTCCTCTCAAGGGTGTTGAGAAGGAGAAACAAACACTAGATCCTTGCTATATCCATATTTTTACAAACCATTTTTAGAATGTAATATTTATTTGATCAATAAATTAATCAATTTAAATCCTCTTGATTAATTAAACTTGTGTCCCTGATTAATTGGAAAATAGTTAAAAACAAGTTCTAAACAATTTAAAACTAGGAAGCGCAATTTAAGAAAAGTTATTCCTTCACTATTTTTGAGACACAGCTACCTCATTCAGAAAGACACCAGCATGACATATACATATACTATATCTTCAGAAAATAAATTATGCTTTTAACTCACAAGCTTGTTACTGCAGCTTCTAGGCCGCCTTGGCGATAGCATGAAAGATATCACTTTGATACCAATAATTCGGCTTTTTTCCACCACCTCTCTCCACGTGTTTGGGAGGCCCCCGGACAAGCACGAAACTCGGCGTCTGATTGCTGCAATATTCCTAAACAATACAGGCAAGCCAGAAATAGGCAGATCGCAGCTTCAGGAGACCTCCTGGCAAACACCCTATTGGTGTTTGCGTGCCTTCTACAAAGGACTCCCTGCCCCGAGCAGGTAACTTGACTAGCTGAACTATCAACTGTCCAGCATCGCACATTTGCCTACTGGCTGCTCCTTTGTCAATTTAGACCGAACTCAATCATGTTAAAGTTTGACCTTTCTGAGGCTTTGTCTCGCACCCGAAATCCATTGTTCTCACCAAGTATGGCATAGCCTGCAGTCACACTTCTCCCTATAAAAACCCCTGATTCTGAGACCCTCCTCGGATCACTCCCGAGTTCCTAACCACCTTGGTGCCGCTTTGCTTGGTGAGCCTCCCCTCAGCTTCACGTGCTGAGCCACATCGAACCCCAGCATCGCTCTCTATTCTCCCAGACTTCAGGACAGGTTTTGTATCACTCAAATCAACTATCCCTCTGAAAAAACCCTCTGTCCCACTCCCAGCTTTATTTTCTATAGTTATCTGAGTGAGTGAGTTGCATACACTGTTTGGCTGTATTTTAATAAAAGATCTCATTTATCCTTTCAAAACAGTCTGCTCCTTGACTGGCCTGACCCCATAGACATTGGGTTAAAGATCCTGCTACGTTACCCTACCTCTCGTAACGCTAAAGCAGTGCTCAGAGCTAATTTTCCCCACCTATAGTTGAGCACATTTTGGTGTCCCTCGCGGGACCCCCAGGAAACAGGGTAACTAACTAATTTATGTAGATTACATAACTAATATGAATAGATTGATTAATCCATTGAAATGGGTGTTGTCAATCAGCTAAAGTTTCTGT
Source organism: Iguana delicatissima (assembly GCA_948472985.1). Taxonomy (NCBI): domain Eukaryota; kingdom Metazoa; phylum Chordata; class Lepidosauria; order Squamata; family Iguanidae; genus Iguana; species Iguana delicatissima. The sequence continues at coordinate 170,820 of CAOKZL010000615.1, forward strand.
AGTATGCATGTGTATGTGCCTTCAAATCTCCTGTGGATTTATGGCAACCCTGTGAATTTCATATGGTTTTCTTAGGCAAGGAATGCTCAGATATGGGTTTGCCAATTTCTTTCTCTGAAATAAAGCCTATAGCACTTGATATTCATTTGGAGTCTCCTATCCAAGTAGTAACCAGAGCTGATCCTGCTTAGCTTCCAGATCAGACAGGATCTGGTGCCTTTAGGGTATTTAGGTGCTCCTAAGCTGACTTGTTGTTGTTATTGTTATGTGCCTTCAAGTCATTTCTGACTTATGGTGACCCTGAGGTGAACCTATCATGGCATTTTCTGGAGAGAGGAGTCACTGTGCATATAACAAAAAGGAATCTTCTCAGAGAGGGTTTTGAATCCAGGGAAACTGACTTTTGGTAAACAGATTTATTGCTTTCACACATCAACATTAACTGACCCTTCTAAAGATATGAAGGATGTGTATCACTCTACCCAGTCCTTTGAAAATTTAGAGCAAGGGACATGATTGGCATCTTTCTGGATCCTATTACATTCTGTCCCATTCCTACAAATGCTTTATACCTAAGGCCACTGTGTACTGCATCTGAAGTAGTGGGCTTATATCCATGAAAGTCTATGCTGAAATAAAAACTATTTAGTCTTAGAGGTACTGCCACATTTCTTTTTTTCTCCCTCTCCCTTCCTCCTTTTTCCATTTAGTTCATCATTACTTAAAATTCAAGATGCTCCTACTGTGAACTGAAATAGTTTCTTCCATCCGTAATGCTAAGCATATATCCTTCATTAACTACATATTTATACATTGTCCTGCAAATTTTATCCTTGTTGTTCCTGGTGACATTGAGGCAGTCAGTACTTCTCTGCTTAGGAGAATTGTTGACCCACAGTGACTAGTCTGAAGTTTCCTAGCAAGCTTCCTGGGTAAGTAGGTAGGACCTGCATCAAAGCCTGGTGTGTTTGTGCACGTGCTGAGGGTGCCAACTTCACTAGGTGGTGCACTGACAAAAGTCTCCAGGACCCACCTCTCCAGTTCAGCATTGCAACTGTCTTGATTATCTGCATCTCACTCTGACCCAGAATGGTAGGTGGTAGGAAAAGGAGGAGCTGTAGATGCCATTGCCAGACTCACTGGCTTTGCCTAGCAAACAAGACAAAAGAGGAGGAGGAGCTGCTGTTGGTGACTATGATAGTAGGGAGACCATAGACTCATCGAGGGTGGACATTGTGAATACCTTGGCCAAGAGCTCTTCTAAACCTAGGCCCTTTCAGCAGGTTACTGGATCCCAGTGGTGTCCCACGGAGATTCTGGTAGAGTCTCTTCCCGGAGGGGAGCAAAACAAGAGCGCTCCCCTCCGTACCTGCTGCCTGTGGGAATGGAGGAGGCGTGATGGCCACACCTCTCCCTTTTGCAGTGCAGCCAGGCACTGTCCCAGGCGGTGTTGGGACAGGAAACACAGCCATCATGCTTCCTGGCCCTCCGCAGCTCAGGTAAGCGCAGGACGGTGGCAAGAGGGCAGCGTGATCACTGGAAACCCATGAATGATTTGCAGCATGATCACACAGCCTGGGGATGGGAGAATGATGGGACATGGACGATGTCATGCATAAGCATCATCTGGGTCCCATCCTTTTCCCATCCCTAATGCGGGATGATGAGGTCCTGTGGAAAGAGCCCTAGAGATGGCACTATAACTACAGATTTGTATTTAGGTTTTCTGTCTTCCCCATCGTACTGATTTGTTATACACCACACTAGATAAAAAGATATATGGTACAGTTTTTGGCCATACCACATACTCTAATGGTACATGCACAGTTCAGAAATAAAATCTATTGAATTCATTGGGGTGAATCCCAGAATAGAATGGACAGGCTTGCAGCTTTAGAAGTTTGTATATACGAATATTCTACTTGCATTGTTTACCCAAATAAAAATATTAACAAAGGCACTCAAATGTTGATCTAAGAGTAGTGTGTGTAAGGAGATGTCTGGCTTCAGGTTTAATGGCCACAGCCTTCTCTCAAGGAACTCTGGGAATTGTCATTTTTTTAAGGCAGGGGCTAAAGTTTGATAATATAGAACATTCAGCACCCCCAGAAAGCTGTTAAGTTGAAGGGTTTTCCAGTGTTTTTTTTTAACAGACCTGCCCTCACATTTCTTACAGAATTCATTTCTGTGGTAAATTAATAAACAATAAAAAAGTGGTATGGCCAAAAACATTACAGGGATATATTTCCCCACCTCCAGATTTAAATGTGGTGGTAAGCTGGAGAGCTGTTCGATTTGAGATACTGAGCAGAAAGTACAGATACCTACCTGAGTAATAATTAGGGTTTTTTCACCAATTTAATGGAGTCATTTTTCATCCTGATAGGCATTAGCCTTGTTCCCTCAAGCGGTAATCTAAGTGCTGCTTCAACACTGGGTAGCAGAGGCAGCTGACATCCTGATGTCTGGCTCAGGCTGTACTGCTGCCTTGTCTCCAATTTTCTATTGGCAAAAAGCCTGAAAGTTTAATCTCTCTCTCTCTCTCTCTCTCTCTCTGCAGTACCTAAGGTATCTTAGCTTGAAAACGGCAACATTTCCGGGCTTGTATTTTTCAAAAGTAAAACCTCTGCCCTTCACTCTTTGTTTATTTTTAGGTCAGCATTAAGTATCAGAGACATCTGTTAAGTTCTCTGTAATGTTATATTTCCTAAATGCACTTTCCCCTTTACCGTAAAACCTCTCCACAACCTCCAGCTGACAAGACGCTTTCTATCATCTTCACTGCTATCATGTTTCTCAGAACTACTTGTCCCTCACAAACACACACCCCTGGTGTGTTTGTTATCACAAAAATAGTTTGCCAAGGAAGAGCTGTTTCAGGCTGGGTGTTGTGTGACCTTTTCGTGCATTGAGAGAATCCCCTCAGGACATTTATTAGTGATAAAATCTCTTAGTAGGGAACATGAGCGAAACACTTTGGTCCAGCATGCATTTGTATCTCTCTTCCTCCCCCACCTTTCATCAGACAAATGAAAATTGTGTCTAAATCCAAAGCAGTGTTTCCTTGCCATTTTCTAAGTCGTTCTTCATTTATAGAGAAGGGCTAAGGCGAGGGTGATTCAGAGGAATGTCAAAGAAAGTTTGATATTGATCTTCTACTGCTTCTAGCCTTCTGTCTTTAATATGAGGCCACCATTTGAGACATTTTGCTATCTGAGGTGGAACAGGCAGCACTCCTTACCCAACCTAAGTCAAAGTACCTACTGGGTAAAAGCTAGCCAAAGATATGGCAGAAAATCCCAGAAATACTTCTGCCTCATTCTCCCTAAAGATAAGACCAACAGCTTGGTGCAAATAAATTTACTACTACATTTCTCCACACCCAAGGAAGCCTGACCTGCTTAATTTCTGAAGGTGTTCAATTTTAATAAAGGAAGGAGGTGAACAAAGATGATGGCCCTAAAAGGCAAAGTTTGTTTAACAAGATGACTAACCCTGTATCTTCACAATTAAAAAGCTCTTCATTAAAAGGCTCTTCTCTAACAACTCTAAGGTTGGATCTTAGCATTATTACTGATGATATACACATATTGTAATAAGAATTATTAGCAGTCAAGGTTGGGATATGGAACAATAACTGTCAATGAAACATCTCTGTGGCAAATTTCTCTCCCCCATTGGCTTCTGGGAAAAGGAAATTTCCAAAAATAGATTGCAAGATGCTTAATTTGCGTTGCAGTTGAATGGTAGTTAATTAATTGCTTCAAGCCAGGTAAAGTAGACAAAAGGACTGTAAAAATCAAAATGCACTGTGTGGAATTGAGTGCGGCCCTTTTTGCACGGCACTTGTCATGCGAGAGGGCAGCTGGAGCGTCGTGCAATTGTGAGGAGCGATCTGCACGACGCACTCACAATCACACAACGCTCCTGGGCCTGGTAGGCGCTGCTTGCGCACGTTTTCATTTTCAGCTGGAAGCCAAAAATGGTGTGCGATTGCACATTGCTCCAGGGCCCCGCGTGCACTTGCGGTGCGTGCGGAGCCTCCGGAGCCACGGTGGTCACGCTTCCCGCCCCAGCGCAGCCTGGGATACTCCTAGGCTGCACTGCGGAAGGAAGAGGCAGGGCTCTTGCACTGCCTGCTCGGGAGCAGTCAGCTCATGCAGAGCTGAAGCAGCAGGGACGCGAGAGCCTCTCGCTGGAGGCTGCTTGTGCAATCCCCGCACCCCAGTGCCGAAAAAAGGTAAGGTGTGGAAAGGGCCTGTGTTTCCCCACTGTTGAGGTTTGAGGTCAAACAGCTGGCAAATCTCTGGTTAAAATGTTAAAGGATATAACTACCATGGGCAGATTCAGAATGAGTTTTCTTCTTTAGGATTGTATTTAAATTATTTGACTGTAATCTTCTTCAAAAGTACTAGCTGAGGACTGAGTTGGTTGCCCAGGCTGCTTTGAATTTCCCCCAAAGAGATTCTTAGAAATAAAACCTTACACAGTAATCACATTCATCAATGAAAGAGAGATTTTTCCTTACTTAGGTGTTTATTTTTCTTCCAACAAAAGCATAATTGGATTATTATTTCCATTATGATTTAAATTTATTACACAATATTTTCTTAACGAAAACACAAAACTCAAGGTGTTTTGCAAAAATTAAAATGTAAAATGTAAAAAAAAGTAATGTAAAAGTAAAAAAAATAAATATATGTCTGTAATATGAAACCCCATCTTACTCTGAAAATAATGAGACAAATCATAGGAATAATAGGAATAATCAGCTGGCATAACGCTAATATGAAGAATAATCTTTTAATGATGTGAAGAAGACAGAAAAGGAAAATATTTTTCTTGATGGTATATGAGAAGTGTAAAGCTGAACCTCAGACTGCTCTTCAAGCCCTCATTTTCAGAAGAAAAAATTCTCCCCCGCAAAAATTTTCTACTAATTTATTGGAAACACAGTACATATAATGTGGTAAGATGCAAGCAATATCCAAAGTAATTTGATAAAACACAACTTTTTGGAAAGAAGATACACTTGCCATGAATGTTCAGCCCAATTTACTTTATGCTCTTAGGAGTGTTCTTCCCCACCTCCGGAGCTCCCTCCTTTGCCTTCCCATGCAAAAAGGAAGAGAAAGGAGGGTGGGTGGGGGAAGCCTAGTGTGGGACCTGTTTTCTCCCCTTAGAGCTCCCGCTCCTTGTCCTATGCATTTTGCCTTGGAGCAGAGAACTCCCACAAGGCAAAATGGAGGGGAAGAGGGGTGGGGAAGCCATGCTATATGTTTAAACGATTTTTTCCTCAAAAATAACATTTAAAGATGGGGTGCTTCTTTTATGTTGCCAAATAGAGTACTTTGTTTTGTTTTGCTGTGTTGTAGTTCATCAAAGAACAGTACGGGACTTTTTTTCAAAATTATTTTTGTCTCACTGTATTATATTGGCTTTCCCCAAGGCAAATTGTAATAGAGTGACTGGGACAGTTCGCTTACATAAAAAGAAATGTTACATGACAAATGACTGAAATGTGGGGATGTTAATTACAACTGTTCAGGCAACAATGTTGTGGAATGCATGCATTATAGATCAACTTATCTGGGGACTCTGCAAAAACATGCCTCTGAGGAACTAAAAGGTCCTACTATAGTATAAGAGAGGTAAAGCTATATAATATGATTTACAGGCATGTTTTAAACATACCAGTTTGCCTGCATGTGAAAAATGGATCCTTAATCTCTGCAGGAGCAGGCAAAATGTCCACAAAGTGGGGGCTGCAGAGAGTGGCCTTTCTGAGGTGGAGATAGCTTTTTTTGAGGCACAGTTGCAATACAGGCTCTTTCCGCATGAGGCAGTTAAAGCGGGCCAAGGCGTCCTGGCACGGAGGTCGTCCGCACCTTGGATCGGACTAGGTGCGGACTATTTAACTTAGTTCCGCACCTCAGTCCGATCCAACCCGCCCCCAAGTGGTCCTCCCCCGCACTAAGTAAAGACTGAAAAAATCAGGTCTTTACATTTTCTGGAACGCGCCATTGTGTTCCTACTTACCTGTGCAGATGCGCAGGCTCACACCAATGCGAGCCTGCGATCAGCGGAGGGCAGGCTGTGGGTGTGGCCAGCCTCAGCGGTTGGTCCACTCCCATGAAGACACTGGAAGCCACCATTTTGAGCCGGAAGCCACAGGAAGCCGCCATTTTGAGCTGGAGCAGTGAGGATCTACAGACCTCGCACTGCTCCGGTTCGCCCTGCATCAATGGAGGAGCCCTACAGAAGGGCTCAAGGGAAAGTCTGTGTTATTTCAGACCCAAGAAGAGCCGGTCAGTAACAGAATGGAGCGGTTCACTCGCCTCGTGCAGAAAGGGCTACAGTCAACCCTCCACATTTGCAGGTTTCACTTTCATGAATTTGATTATTTGTGAGTTTCTCTAACTCCTGCCCCCCACTTCAGGTGCTTTTCTGGGGGATCATTCTCTCTTGGCAGCTCTGATCAGGCTGTGCAGTCCTTTAAAACCCAACTCTGATCCTCTTCTGCACTACCAGCTGTGGCCAGCTCACAGCCCAAATTCTCAGCATCACAAACCATCTCCTGATGCCCACCCACACCCCAACAAAGGAGATGGACGAGGGAGAGGAAATATAGGGCCACAATGCTTACCCACCACCTTTCCTTTTCCTTTCTCTGACCTATTTTGTACCCTGCATGCCCACTCTCCCCACTGTGCCTCAACTCTCTCCCCCTCCAACATTTTGATATTTGCAGGGTGTTTTTTTTTTGTACCTTTGCAAGGTCCTAGCAAATGTGGAGGGCCAACTGTATAAGCTCTCCTCCACCTCACCGCTAAACAGCCCTGAGCTCTTGATAAATGTGGGGAACAGATCTTCACCTGGAATTTCATAGCAGTTGCTTAGTAATCCTGGACCTAAACCAGGAATCTTAACTTAACTTAGATCTCTTTATTTCCCCCCACTTCAATTTCTTTCTTGTTACTTTGAAATGAAAAATGTAAGTTCTTTTCTGGGCAGGATGCCCACAGCTTTTATAAATTTCTTGTAGGGATTCACGATCCTAAAAGGTTAATAGTCATTATGTATGGTGGAATTAAAGGCAATGTACTGTCAGCAAGAAGATAAACACAGAGCCAGTGTGGTTTGAGTGTTGGATTACCATTACGGAGAACAGGATTCAAGTCCCTCCTCAGCCATGAAAACTCACTGAGTGACCTTGGGCAAGTCACACTCTCTAAGTCTTTTAAAGGAAAGCAATGGCAAACCCTCTCTAAATAAATCGTACCAAGAAAACCCTTTGCTAGAGTTGCCATAAGTCAGTATTGCCATGAAGGTAAGTAAGTAAGTAAGTAAGTAAGTAATAATAATAATAATAATAATAATAATAATAATAATAATAATAATAATATGCTGTTGTCAATAATTAGTTTTTGCTTTTTGGTACAAGATTATTTTGAGAATATTCTGAACAGGGAAATTCAATCAGAGAAGGGGGCAGACTTTCTTCTTTACCCCATCCCTAGAAAAAAAAAATCTCAATTGCAATTTTGGCCTTTCTGTGAAAAGAAACAAAGTCATCTTGCAGTTTAAATCAGACAAAGATGAAGAGAAAGGCACAGAGCTGTTTTTTGAACCTGTAAGCATTTAGGGTGCTACCTATCTCCTTAAAGTTCTATTTGAAATATTTCATGTTGTCACAGTAATCTTAAGACCAATGATGTGAGTCAGTGTTATAAAAGATAAATAAGAGTGACTAATTAAACCGGTGCATAGTGAACCGAGGAAGGAATGGCACCTTTCCTGATCCTTGTAAGTAGGCTGTTTTATCCATCTAGCAAACTGATAAAACAATCAGTTGGCTTTTCTAAATTCTGTACTTCCTCTAGGACAGTGGTTCTCAACCTGTGGGTCCCCAGATGTTCATGGACTTCAGCTCCCAGAAGCCCTGAGCATTGGCCATAGTGGCTGGGGCTTCTGGGAACTGAAGTCCACGAACATCTGGGGACCCACAGGTTGAGAACCACTGCTCTAGGACTGTTGTGCTGTGAATGGATCAGTATAATTACTCTGTAGCAAGTATGAGAGAGTGGATGTTTACTGAATTGCTATTCATTGTATTTTTACTGCCAGGGAGGGGAAGAGGCATTTCTGGGATCCTGCACTTCAGGAGCCAAAATAACTTGGCACCAGTATCGGATACTAAGCAGGCCTGGCCAAAGACATTTTGATGTCTGAGTGGAGTAACAAATGGCAACCTACATCCATTCACAGGAATCATATTCAGAGATAGCTGTCTTGGCCATGCATCGGAATCAAACAAAATCCAAAGTCCACAAAAAAGAGATACCTTCATTGGCCAGCCAAATGCACAAAATACATCATGCAAGCTTTCAAAGCTCCACTGGCTTCTTCATCAGGCAAAAGATGTTAAAAAATTTATACAGGAGAAGACTGATGCTATTAGAATCACAAGTCTACATTTTATATCAGATGTTGTTTCTGTTGTTACTCGATTGGTCTGGAAGGATCTCAGCACTGGCAGAGGCCACTCCGCTCTTGGCCATGTTGAGGTGGAGACAAAGGACAGTAAAATTTAAACTCCATTAGCAGCAGTAAAGTAATTCTTCTTGGGATCCAGGGTGTCTCTGTTTTTTGTGAAGCCAGAGGCCCCTTTCTTAGGCAGAGAACAATGGACTTCTCAAGGAATCTGTGTACTGATACATGTGGAAAAACATAGAGGTGCTGTATAGGTGAAACTTGCTGATTAGAGTCCAAAAGAAAAAGTTTTCCCTTTGTTGGAGATGGAGACCTCAAAGAGTTAAGTCCCCAGTCCTTAGCTCCCTTTTGTTTAGGAATCCCCTGTTGTGACTTTTTTACTCTTGGGCTCTAACTGACCAAGTTTCACCCATACAGCACCCAGAAGTTTTTCCAGCTGCACACTGCAGAGACTCCTTGAGAAATTCAATGTTGTCTGTTTAAATTTAAATTTTACTGTCCTTTGTCTGATGCCCAAAATGGCCAAGAGTAGCCTCTAACAGCATTGAGATCCCTCCAAACCAACTAAACTATAACAGAAATAACATCTGATACAAAATGTAGGTTTGTGACTCTAATATCATTGCTTTTCTCTTGTGCATGATTTTTTAAAAATATTTTTATTAAAAATTTACAATTAAGAAAAGACATAAAACAACAACAACAAAAAATATGTGTCACACAATGTTCACACAAACTAAAAGACAAAACATACTACTTACATTAAATACACTTCACACTAACATAAATTGCTTCCCCCTTGTTGTTGGCTGCAGCTTATAAATATTATGTAAATCAACCTCCGTAAGTCAGAAAGGGAACAGATTATATATCTGCTTGCACAGACTTTTCTTGATTAGACATAATTATATATCCATTAACACACATATTAATCATACACTTCCCATATTTTTTTCCCTTTTAACATCCCTAATCTTCCATATATAAACCACTTACTTCAGTTTCTCTGTTCGTATTCCACCTCCCTCCACCCTAGTACACGTGAATACCATATCCAAATTAATAAGTACTATTTCCATATGTCTTATAAGATCAGAATTCATAATAATAATTTGCTATTTATAGTTAAAAACCTATCGTAGCAATTCCCTTCTTTTCCAAAAATTTTGTGAGCGGTTCCCAAGCTTTATAAAATTTACCATTCATCTTATTATCTAGTCTGTAGGTTAATTTATCCATTTGTGCTATCTCTGTTATTTTTTCTAACCATTCTTCCACCGTGAGGATGTGAAATGATTTCCAACTTCTGGCATAAACCAATTTGGCCGCTACAATCAAATGCCACATGAGTCTTTTAGCACTAAAATCCATTGACTAGTCAATAATACCCAGCAAAAAGATTTCTGGAGAAAACTCAATTTTCTTCTCTAGTATTTTTGTATATTTGCTCGTATTATGTACCAAAATCTCTTAGCCTTATCCCCACCACATATGATAAAAAGCCTTATCCCCACCACATATGATAAAAAGACCCTACTTGGTCTTTACATTTCCAGCACTTATTACTCATCTTTTTGTTCATATTTACCAATTTGCTGGGAGTCAGGTACCAATGATAAACCATTTTCAGCACATTTTCTTGGAGAGTATAAGATCTTGAATATACCATATTACATTTCCATATTCTTTCCCAATCTTCTAGAAGGATATTATGATTAAAATCTTTGGCCCAGGTTACCATACAGTCCTTAATCATTCCTTCTTCCAATTTAAAGGATAGCAACTTCTTATACAATCTTGAAAGCAATTTTTTTTCACCTTTTATCATTAAATCTTCCAATTCATTTTGTCTAAAATCCAAACCTTCTTGTTGCATATCCTTTTTGAATCTTTCTTTAATTTGCATGTATGGGAACCATTGTATTTCTAATCCTTCATCCTTTAGCTGCTGTTGGTCCTTTAGTACTAATGCCTCTCCACTTTGTTTTAACAGATCTTTATACTTCCACCAGTTGCCATCTCTTCTCAATCCTTTAATTGATAGCGCTTCTAAGGGAGAAATCCAAGACGGTTTTTTTGGGACAAAAATAATATTTATACTTTTCCCATACCTTTAACAGTGCTTTCCTAATCACATGGTTTTTAAAAAGCTTTTGGGTTTCAACTTTCCCATACCACATGTAGGCGTGCCAACTGAAGTGGAGGTCATGTCCTTCTAATGTTAATAATTTCCTATCATCAAAGCAAATCCACGGCTTCGCCCAGGCTATGCATGCCGCCTCATAATATAGTTCTAAGTCCGGTACTGCAAAACCTCCATGCTGTCTTGTATCCGTCAACCATTCATATTTTATCCTTTGTTTCTTCCCATTCCATATAAATTTAGATAACTCTTTATTTACAATCTTGAAACCGCTTCTTAGGTATGACAACTGGTATCATCATAAATAAAAACAATATTTGTGGAAGAACACTCATTTTTATCACTGAAATTCTACCCATCAATGAAAGATCCAGTTTTTTCCATATACTCAATTTCTTTTGAACCTTGTGCATGATTTTTTAACATCTTTTCCCAGTGGAGCTTTGAAAGCTTGCATTATATATTTTGTGCATTTTGGTTGGCCAGTAAAGGTACCCTTCTTTTGTGGATTGTGGATTTTGTTTTATTTCACAACCATTCATATTATAGTACCCTATACAGAAAGCAGAAAAATTCTCATGCATCTCTCCCCCTATTTTTAACAGTAAAAATAGATTATTGACAAATTAAATATTTTAATGTATTCTTGCGCTTTCAATATCTTTATGGATAATTTTAAAAAACACTAAAACTCTACAAATACAGAAAAGAAAAAAAAAGAAAAGAAAAGAAGAAAGAAAAATGATAAAGGGGAGCTAAACCATAAGAGTTAGAGATTAAAGAATAAAGAAAAAAGTGACTTCCATTCTTTCTTTAAACAGTGTGTGACATTCAACTTTAGGCCTCTCAGAGATAATGTCAAAAAATTCTCTTCTTCCCATCCCCTATTTAATTTTTTTAACAACTAAAAAAGAGAAAAGCTTATCTTATTTCAAAGCTTAAAATCTCTAACATCAATATATCAATCATTATCTCTCTGTATTCTTATCCAACATAGAAGCCATTACATTGTGGTAAATGGTATTCCATTTTCTAGTCTTGAAACTTCTAGCTGTTTCCTGACTTAACTTCCTGACTTAACTACATAGCATTAATGTTCACTACTTAAAACTATAAATCTTTTTCATGTTATATAATATATATAATGTTACTAAGACCAAATATTTCTATCACATTTCTTATTGTAAAATCCTTTTCACAGTTGTTACCAAATCCAGCCTTAATTGTCTTGTATCTGTAACCATTTCATAACCTAATTACAACCATTCCTCTTTCTTCCATTTAATTCATTTTAATTTTGACTCTCCTCTTCCATTTCACCCATCCTATCCATGAACTCTCCCCTAATCTTCTCAGATTCCCCTTCTTACCTCTTGTTAATATTTCCAGGCTCTTCCCACATACTGTCTTAAAGTATTTGACCTGAGACAGTACTTTTCTTTTTCATCTTTCTCTCACCCTCTTTGGTCTTGCATGCCAAGCCTTTAAGTCAACTTGGTTTTGTTTGATATGTTCCCTACACATCAATTTCAGTTTAACTTCCCTTTCCCCACCCCTCCACTTGAGCCATAATCTCTATTTCACAATCCAGAACTTCTTGACACCTCTTCTCCACCATTCCAATGGCTAATCCCTTCATTAATTCAACTTAAATTTGTTTCTCCATGTAATTTTTGGGTTTTCTCACTTCCATATTAGCCTCACATTTCTCCCCTCTGCCTTATATCCCCCAAAGGTTCTGCCTTGATCTCATTCCTCAGGATCTCTATCAAATCTTCTCATTGTCTGTTCTTCAAGTTGGGAAATATATCTCCTTCAGTATCTGTTGTACAAAGTCCTGAGAAAGTTCCTGGAAAGGTTCAATTTTTTGTTCAGTCTAGCAGTTTCAGAGTTAACAGGTCACTATTCTGACTACAGCCAGCAAGTCAGTCTTATCAGCACCAAAGAGATAACACCTGCACTTTCTCATGCTGCAGCTTCTCCTTGCTAAAGTCCAGTTCAGTCTTGTAAATAAGATGAAGTTCAGTCCATCGATGAAAATATGTGCACTTAAATCCTTAATTGTTGTCTTGTCAACCACCAATGTTCTTACGTGATTTCTGATCTCATGGGGTAAGCACACTTATTCAACTCTTGGTTGCAGAAAGAAGGCAACTGACAAGGCTTCTGTTAATCTGTTTTAATCACAAGAATTCTTCATTTGCTTAACTCCAAAGCTTTGTTTAAGAATTTTAAAAAAACAGGTTGCTGACTTTGGCCCATCACATCCTCAGATCAAAACAGCTGCATTTCAGGGCAAGGGCAAAAGATGCAACTCTTTTGGTCCTTCCCATTCATTCTGCATTTATTCATTCTGCATTTAGTCATTCCAGATTGTTGTGGGTGATCCCCCACTCCACCTTTAATCCAGGGGGAGTTTGTTCCTCTGGCTGCACTTTTACCATGAAAGCTGTCCTTGCTACAGAGCTGCTGTGAGAAGCATCTGCCCACTGTCCTGCCCAAAAGTCAAGTCGATATTTTTACCCTTTCATGACACCCCAATCTTCTGCCTTAGAGCTGATGTGGTGTAGTGGTTTAAGTGTTAGACTAGGGACCAAGAGAGCAGGGTTCGATTCCCTGCTTGGCCATGGAAACTCACTGGGCAACCTTGAATGTGTCACAAACTCTCAGGCCCAGAAAAAAAAAATGGTAAGTTTGTCTTAGGGTCACCATAAGTCAGAAATGACTTGAAGGCACACAGCAAAAAACAACATATTATTAATTTATCTATTTATCAGATGGTGAGCCATTGTGGTATAGCGGTTTGAATGTTGGACTAGGACACTGGGACATAAGAGTTTGATTCCCCACTTGGCCATGGAAATCCTGGGTGACCTCAGTCTCAGAAGAAGGCAAGGGCAAAACCACCTCTGAACAAATTCTGCCAATAAAACCCTGTCACAGCTTGGCCTTAGGGTCACCCTAAGTAAGAAACTATTTGAAGGCATACAACAACAACAACGAAAATGACTTGGGGGTGGGTAGGTTTTATTTGCAAAATGTGTTCAATCAGCACTGCTATATATTTTTTTTTAGTATAGAAGGAGGGATTGGAATATTTTTACTGGTATTAGAAACAGAACTAGTACAGTTCTGCCTGAGATCAGTAAATTCTCCCTGTGGTATAGGGACTTCCATACTCCTATGATTTTTCTCAACTATACAAAACAGACCATCCAGTTTTCCTCAAAATGCTCGCTTTACCTATTAGTGGAGCTAGACAAAAATTGGCTCGTAATGGGGGAATAGAACAACAGTACAATTTGGAATTGTATAATCTGCATTTCTTTCTTATGCATGCAGCACAGTCCTATGCATGTTTTTACTCAGAGGTGAGTTCCACCTAGTTCAAAAGGACTTGATCTTCATCTAAATGGTTATAAGGCTGCAGCCTTAGTGTACTAATTCGTCTATACATTAGATTTTAAAGCAAATGCAAATCATAGTATTGTGGCTCCAGAAATTTGCCATGCTTGGCAAAACATGGCAAGTACAATAGTGCGGTCACTGTTCAAGCTATATCTGCACCTACAGTGTATTTCCATATTTAGTAAGATCTTTAAACACAACGTTCTTTGTCAGCCACTTGAGCATCTATGAGTGAACATGCGCAACTTGTGGAGGCCTGGTGACCCATGTGACCATGGGTCATTTAAATGTGTTTCTAACGTCTCAAAGGCCATTTCCGCACTAGACTATTATAGCGCTATTATTCCACTTGCAATATCCTATGGAATCCTGGGGTTTGCAGTTTGCAAACTGCAAACCCCAGAATTCCATAGGATGTTGCTAGTGGAATAATAGTGCTATAACAGTCTAGTGCGGAAATGGCCAAGGTTGGAGTCTGTTCCTCATAACCTTAGAGCCACTGTGGAGTAGTGGTTTGAGTGTATGACTTTGGAGATGTGGGTTCCAATTTCTGCTCAGCCATGGAAAGCCACTAGGTGACTCTGTTCAAGTCACTCTCTCAGCTTCAGAGGAAGACAAAAGAAATCCCCCTCCAAACAGATCTCGCCAAGAAAACCCCATGTTAGGTTTGCCATTAATCAGAAACAACCTGACAGAACAAAACAATACCTTTACTACAGATGACAGAGGAGATCAGTGGCTGGATCTCCTAATTAATCACAAAAGTGTGTGCGTGTGTCTGCGCGTGCGTTTGTGTGTGTGTCCCACCACTTTATTATCTAAAAGCAGATGAACCTAGGCTCTGAGTTAGACCAGAGCACTGACACCAAGGAGGAATTTTAAAAAACACTTGGGTACCTTAGAATAGAAAGAAAAATGTGAGATGATCCAAATATGGATCTAATTCATCACCTGGAGTTTGGCCCTAAATGAAAATTTTCCCTTTTATCCCAGTGTAGACTGGGAGAGCTACATAAAGAGCTACAGATGGAAAATGTTCTAAATGTCCCAGTGAATGGAAGTCTTTGAATTATAAGAGCTGGAGAATTTACCCTGCCACCAACAGCCGTAGAGAGTTTCAGTATTTGTTATAGTTTGACAATAAAACTTTGGGAAGATCTGCTAAGAGAATATTTCAAAGGCCAAGCTGTATAATGCATCATGCATCTGAGAGAAATAGTTTCCATGTATTGAGTTCAAGATGCAGTGTGGAGCCAGAAGGAGAGCAAGAAGAATTAGGAAAGATGTGGTGAGCAAATGAGCTGATTAAGGAGATTATTCTCTTAAATTTAGAATTTTGTTTCAAATTTTCACTGCAGTGTAGTATAGTTTTGTTGGACATAGTTACAGTTACAAAGTATGAGCTGAAGGGGGAAAAGGAAACTGTTCTTCCATATTCCTTCCTTCAACTCGTCGCTTTTCACAACTCCAGAAATGCTATTGTTATTACTGCTCTCCCTATGACCTCCTTCTGGCTCTGGTGTTCCCTGTTTTTCTGAGAATAAAATACATGTATTTGCACTGCATTCTGCCTTTGATGTGCATTCTGCCTTTAACAAAGGCAGAATGAAGGAAGAGCAGCACAGAATTCAAGATACATTCTCTCTAAACCAGAATCCTTTAACATCTCAAGCAAGGTCACAAGAATGCTTATCTCTCTGTAATATCCTCATTTTTGTATTGGTTCTCTTATCTCAGCTACCCTGGGAATGACTGTTGCAAACACAGGCATATATTTTTTTTACCAGTCCTTAGTTTATCTGCCCAGGAAATGTTGTTAATCCCATATGTCTGGCTTCACCAAGCATAATGCAGCCCCTTTCAGAAAAATAACTACCATGTATTGATCATCAGGAAAAGGCAGTGGAAGAAAACAATCTATTATAGCAACAGTATAACCCTGAACAACCCTGGCTGTCACACTGTGTTTTGTGTCTGGACATATCATGATACATTATGATTGCCATCTTTTCCACTCACTTCGGTTATTTAAAACAATTAGGACATTACCAATAACAGCCTCTAGTGATTTATCCAAGAATAATCAAAATCAGTTTTTAAGATGCCATTTTTTTTGTTCCAATGTTAGCATAACAGCTCCTCTGGAATTTAAATGAAAACCAGCATTGGTTTTCTGATATGAATAGAGATTCTAAATATTATTCTTAAGAGTAGATTTAGCTTTGGTGCTTTTTATAGGAATTGGATATAGATCCATGGCAGAGTGCCTGCTTTGCATGCAGAAAGTCCCTGGTCAGCACCTGCCATTTCATTTAGAAAGCATGTGATGAAAAAGATCTCCACTTCAGACTCCAGGGAGCTGCTACTAGACAGAACAGAGGGCTTTAGGATAGATGAACAAATAGTTTGATATGGGTAAGGCAACTTCCTATCTATCACTCATAGAATGCAGGTAAATGTAAACTTGTCCTGATCCCTGTTTTGGAAGTGGGATTGTAATCAGGAAAAATGGTGCATGGGAAAGAGATAATCCTTTTCTTCCTCCAGCTCCATGGTCCACATCTGACTCTGCCTTAAGCACACTATTAATTAAAAAGAAAGCAATTGTGGGAGAATTTTAATCTCAGATCTTCAGGTCTCCAGGGAGATTGCCAGATCTTCCTGCAATTAGGCAATCACCTCAGGGAGCTGATGTTGAGGGCCTGTAGTGACAGCCTCTCAGCTGCTCCTCCTGAATTCTCCATTCTGAGGGACAACAGAGATTTCAAAGCCACACAACCTGACCTGAGCCCCTAAGCAAGCTGACTGTGCAAGCTGTCATGGAAGACAGTGCTGAAGTATATTTCAACTGCTGGTACAATTGTTTGTCTGTGGGATGGGGAAAAGAACACCATTCACTAGACTTTTAAGTTCTCACATCTGCCATTCTTCTACAGCGAGGGTGGGCAATTGTGCAAAGACAGCGGGCCATTTTTCCACCCTGTGCTCATTTGGTGGGTTGTACCAGCGTCTTTTGGTGTGCCCGAACTGATGCAATGTTGCTTCCAGCTGCCATTTGGGGCAGTTTTTGGCTGATTTTCTAGATTCCTTTTGTGTTTTGTGGAGATTTAGGGGAGCTGTGGAGCTCAAGGGAACAGCAAAAAATAATTTGAAAATCAGGCTGACTTTTTTAAAAAATAGATCTGGGAGCCTTCTGGGGCTTCAGAAGCCACACTCGGGGGGGGGGGTCCCAAGGGACACATGTGGCCTACAGCCTGCACTTTGCCCACCCCTGTTCTACAGGGAAGGGTTTAGCATGAGACAAACCTTCCCCTAGGTTGTACCATTTCAAATTTCAAGCGGGAATTCATATGATGAAATTACCCTCTGTACAAGCAAATACTCCTTGCATATAGAAAACTATATACTTGAGGGAAGGCTAGGCTAGAAGTATTCTCCCTGACATTTTCTTCTCTATTTGAAGGGAAATATTTAGTATGTAGGAACATTCCTCAAATGAGCTTCTACCTGCAGTTTGAAGTGGTACAGTTCACTTCCTGGGGAAGTGAACTGTACCTTTTGTCCTGTTATTTAGGACAAAGATGACAATTATATGGTCACTGGAAGGCTTTCAAGCAGCTGGCAGTTAACACACCCTTGAAAAACGAGGGAGCAAAGGAATGTGGTCCAGCAGCTATTTAGCATTAACTAAACAGTTAGGAAAAAAGTGCTACAAGCCTGTCAGGACCTGCTGCTCCTAGAAAAAACAGGCATATGCCTCCTGGATGTGCTTCCATCTGCTAAAGGATTCAAATGTAAGCATGCAGATTTTTACAGTGTACTGTAAACTCCTATCAGTGAGGCTGTTCTTAGAGTCCTAATATATCCACTATGGATAATGGGACTGACTGAATAGTCACAAACTAAGTACCTATTCATAGGACTGCTGGCTTAGAGCCTTTCAAAATTATGGCCTTTTTTGTTCAAGTAATTGCATAGCAGCGTTATACGGTTGTTGCCCAGGAGCAAGACAACCGATTCGGAAGGAGTGATTTTCTTGTTGAAGGGAAATTGCATTTCCCAGGGCTTTTGCAGCAAAATGTTGATGCTTTGCAATGTGTTTTCCCACTAGTGTAAGGTGGTAAATTGGTTGGAAATGTGAGTGCAAAAGTGTTAGGAGAAAAGTGTAAGGAACTTTTTTTTCCAGTGCAGAAGTGGGCAGCATGGCCCTTCAGATGGTGTTGGATTGCAGTTCCCACCATTTCTCATTGCCGGCTATGCTAGTTTGTGCCTCTGGGAGTTGCAATCCAACTATGGCCCTTCCCGCAGGACATCATTGTCTCGTACTGGGGACGGGAGAAGGACGAGACCCAGATGATGGTTCTGCATGACATCTTCTGGGTCCTATTCTTTTCTTGCCCCCGGGTGGCATGATCGTGCTGCAAATCTGTCAATGACCTGCAACTGTGCAACCTTCCTGCCATCTGCCTGCACTTACCTGGTGCGCGGAGGTCTTGGCCGTGCAATGGCTCTGCTTCCTGCCCCAGCACAGCCTGTGACAGTACCCAGCTATGCTGCAGAAGGAAGAGGCAGTGCCATCATGCTTCTCCCCTTCGCGGAGGTAGCTGGTGTGGAGAGGAGTGCTCTTTTGCGCTTCCCTCCCAGCAGAGACAACATGGGGATCCACACCAGATGTCTCTGAAATAAGGTAAGCTGCAGGAAGGACCTACATCTCAAGAGTTTTCCAGCCTATGTGTCTCCCCTTCCTTATCCTTCCTGCTTTAAAAAACTAGAACTGTAGATAGAAGTGGTTGGGCCTTCACACAGAAGCTTGTGAAGACAAAGCTTATAGTCTTCTTTTGTACAATATAAGACACTGAATGAAGGAGCTTTGCTATACATGACTTCTGGGATGCATACAGCACATTGCAACTGTGCCATTATTGCAGCATATCATCTTGGGAAATAACTGTAAGCTGTCGATACACAGAGGCTGTAAAAATAATATTTTTGAGCCTCAACTCCAGAATCTCCAGCCAGGAAGAGGAAGTGTAACGTTCTGACCAGCCACAATGGACAGTCCCCTTTCAGGTACCAAATTCTTCTCCAGCAAAAACTCCTTCCAAAAAGAAAACTAGCACAAAAAGGATCACAGTAGATTAGAATCTTTATTGGTAGACATTTTAAAAAAATACAGGAAGTTTTTGCTGTTGCGGCTGCTGTTGTTGCCTAGGCGAAGGTATTCCAAGAGGGCGCCAAGCTACAGCCTGGTGTTATAGCTTACTCTGCCTCTCCCGATCCTAGCACTGTGTTCTTCTGTAGAAGGTCTGAATTTATCTAGACCTGATGGGAAGCCTGCTGTCAGTTTTCATACCCGCCAACTCTACTTTTTTCAGCTGCTTCCAAACTATCCGATTTCTCTCTCCTCCTGCCACTTTCCCTTTGTCCTCAGCCTACTTCAGTGGCTGCAAACTGGGTTCAAAGTGCAAAAGTAGTTTGCTCTCAGTTGACTCAGCAGAAAGGAGGGGGCAGAATCTTGCCCTTCCTTATAGTCTCAGAGAAAAGCAAACCCTTAGTCTCTCTCAGCTTATGTGTTCTTCCTCACTAATAACTTTGACCATTCTTGACCGTGCTGTGATATTGCTTGGCCACGTGTTTCAGTTTTCATCAGTGGAATGTAGGAAGGTATATAGTTTAGGATTATTCTTTTTTTCACTCTAAGTCGCCTTGCAGTTTTCTTCTTTTTTTGCAGTTTAGCGAATGTATCAGAGGCACAGCCTGCTTGTCTAGTGCAGGGGAGTCGGGCCCTCTGGTACTCGGCCGATCAAACAAAGGCGCGCATACGGTCCCCCGGCGAAGAGCGGGTCCCCTCCCCACCGGGGCTGGGAGGTTGGGAGGGCGGGCAGAAGAGACGATGCTGCGCCATCGGCGGGCTCGTCAGCCGGTCACGTGACAACGCGGGCCACGCCCACGCTGCTCAGCAGTGCGCGCGTCTGTTTGCCCGGTGCTGTACTGGTACTTCTTCCCCCTCCCCGCCAGTAATTGCAAAAAGCAAAATTAGCTTGGAGGGGCCTTATCAGCAAACAATCAGATATTGGAGGTGGGGAAGAGGGTTTTTTTCCCCGTTCTGTTTTTCAAAATGTAGCTCCCATTTGCAGCTTGATTTTTCTTCTTCTAACTCTTCCCTTTCTGCGTTACCCAGATCGCCCCTTTTAACCTGCAAGGAACACCGTTGTGCAGCGCAGGAATTCCCTCTGCACGGTTTTTCCTCCCCGCCCTACATACGGAAAACAACCTACGCCCTCTCAGCGTTATGGCGCGCTCGCCGCTTGGCGAGCCTGAGGCTTTTTTTTCCCCGCCTCCAGGAGCCTTCGGGGGTGAGCCCCTGATCGCGCCGGGAATCTACGCGGGGAACGTGCGTGGACGCATGATTTTCTGGGATGGCCAGCGAGACCTCCGCCCCTTCCTGCACACAGAAGGCAGGAGAGGCTGTCTATCAGCCGGCGGCGGGGAGAACGGTCCCCCTCCCGCCCCCCAAAAAGCGGCCGGGCTTTCCTTCGACCAGCCAATCGCAAGGCAGGAAGTGGGCAGGTTTTAGAGTCGGCCACTATCGCGTGGAGGGAAAGGAGGAGGAGGAGGGAAAAAGGAGGGTGGCATCTCTCTCGCCTGTCCCTGGCTCCTTTTTTGCCTTACCTTTCGAACCCGAAGAGAGGATCTGCAGGATCTTTCTTTCTTTGCAAGATAAAAAGAAAAGGCGGAGATCAACCGATTGGCCTTGCGTCCTACTCTCCAAGTATCAGCGTCATTTGCTGCGGCCCCTCGTGTTGGTCAGCATCCTACCGGAGAAACCTCTTATTTAACCAGACAGGATGATAGCTGCCCAGCTTTTGGCCTATTACTTCACAGAATTAAAGGATGATCAGGTCAAGAAGGTAAGGCGCAGCCCGGGCTTGGCTTTTTCCTGCTTGCAGGGCTCGGCGATCTCAGCTCCAATGTAGGGAAGCTATTTTTTTTTTAAACGATGTATCTATTGCATATATTTTGTTGCTCTTCTTAGGGCGCAGAATATTAAATAGATGCCGTTGCTTTTGTTGTGGTTGGTGTGTTGCTCGGTCGCAAAGGTTTTCGATGCAAAAGCCGAAGGATTCTCGTCCCCCAGGTCTGGCGTTGCGAACGCGCTGCAGTGTCCTTGAAAGAGGATGTGGATGTCATCGCGGCGATGAGTAACACAACACAGTCATGGTTTCCTCCCCCCCTCCGCCCCGGGGTGGACTGGTCTCTCAAGGGCTGTGACTATAAACGGCTTGGTCGTCCGGTTAAGTGACCGGGCGAATGGTCAGCAGCGCTGTATGAACTTGAGAATCCAAGGCCTGTTGATTTGGGGGCACGGATTGAATTACGGCGTGCCTGCCTGTGTTTTGAGACGTGGTCATGGTAATCGTCCAGATGCGAGGAGCCTGTCTGGTAGCACATTAAACCCCAGCAAGGCTGCTGGGGCATAAAATGCACCTGGATTTTTTTTTTTTTTTTGCCAGATCCGCTTTGCAATTTTGTCATCATGGAAGGCGTTGGATGTTTAATCATGGGCTACACTGTTGCCATTGCTGATGATGACATGAGCTAGTGAAGGTATTCAGGACTAGCTGTGTTGGCCGTGGAACAAAATAGGACAAAATCCAAAATCCACAAAACTGATACCTTTATTGGTACATCGTCCTGCCCTGTGACTCCAACATTTCTTCTTCTGTAAGGTTGTTAAGCATCTTTGGCTTGAAGAAGCCAGTGGAGCTTCGAAAGCTTACATGATGCATTTTGTGCATTTTGGTTGGCCAATAAAGGTATTGCTCTTTTGTGGACGGAGGTAGCAAGACTGCGTAAGGCCCCTGAATTGAACTGATAACAGCTAAACTGTGCAAATCGGGTTCCTGATGTGAATCATTTCATTAAATGAAATGTGATAAAACAAGACATCATTTATAGCTGTGTTTGTTATATTCACTTTGATCTGAAGGTCTTCTAAGGTCACAGCCTCTAATATTTGGGGGGAATTCCCTGTTTTCAGGAAGTTAAGCTGTCTGTGATTTAGGCCTATCACCTTTTAGTCAGCCAGGCTTTTAATCTGCTGATTTTCTCACTACTGTAGATAAAACAAATGAGGAGATTCTGCGGAAACAATGTTTCATTAAGAATTGCAAAGAAGATAGATGTCTTTCCACATTATCAAATGTTAGTAATTCCGTATTTCAAAACAGAGATCTCATTAGCATGAAAAGCAAATTACAGTGCAATCTTGTATATCTCTGTTTAGAAATAAACTCCATTGAGTAACATGGGACTTCCTCCCGGATAAATGCATGTAGGATTACAGTGTTAATCATGTTGGCTATAAACCCTTACAATAATGGGCATTTTATAATATACCTCAAGATCCTTTTCTGTTTTTCATACCTATGATAGATGCATGTTTTAGAAGGTTTATTCTGATTGCTATATTGTTGCCCTTTAAAAAAATGAGTTAAATAACAAAATGGATTCAAAATGTCATCTTCTTCCACATGAAAGATATTTCATATGTTTTCTGGCAGTGGAGTTTTTAATGGACTTTGACATTAGGAATCTTTATTTCCCTTTTTCTGATCACTCATGCTTTCACTCCTGCATCATCTCATTTAAACTTCTCCATAGAATCTGTTAGAATATCTAAAATTGTGGAAAACCACAAACACAGTTTCAAAATAAACCTTGCAAAATAAGCAGTGGGATGCAAAAGCAAATCCGCATAATTGATTTGCTTAATTTATGTAGATAATGTTTGAATTATTCTGGATTTTCTTTTGCAAGAGAAAAATTAGCGGACACAATTTTAAGGTGTTAGGTGTGATTAAACAATACATGTACATTTGTGCTGTGATGTGGAATATGCATACATGTGATGCTTATGTTGTGCTTTTATTTGAAAGCAAATATGAAGTAATTATGTTGTAAACGTGATGCATCAACTTTGTGAGCATCATTTTAAATTTATTACCTGCTTTCATGTAAGGCCTGATATCTCCTTTCCAAAAGAATTTCCGAGGAGGAAAGGCATGTGTAGCATCTTGATGATGATTTGTCATTCTTCTGGAAGGAGGTGGTGGAAGACCCACATGATTAGCTCTTGGGTATCTGATTGTGATAGTCATATATTTGTTGGTACTGTGAGTGAGAGGGAAAGAGAGAGAAGGAAGCAAATGCCCTTAGTGGAATAAGAATAGCTTTAGGGCCTACTTGCTTATCTTGTTGGCTGATGCTGGGTTACACCCTTAATACTTCAGGATTCTGGATAAGACAGTTTGCTGTTTACACGATCTGGTTATTGTTACACTTTACACTCAGACTCTTATGAGTGGGCATTCACGTGCCCTACAGAAGATAGGAAAACTGATGTATTAAGCAAGCAAATAGTTCATGAAGTTTTTCGTAAAGTGCTTGGGAGCAGCAGGAAATCTTGGATGTGCTAGTATGGCCTCTAGAAAGCCCAGGTAAGATGGGACTGGGGCATTACCACATCCAAAAAAAATCCAGGAGACAGTTTCTTGAAGAACAAAATCTGTATTTTTCTAATGCAAAAAAACGGGTAGCTGCAGTTCTTAAAAGACAGTGGCAGCACAATGCCTCTGCCACTTTCTAATTAAAAGCTAACTTTTTAGAAAAGCATATCTTGTCATTAAATCCACGTGTAGTAGTCACAAAAACCTCTGTCACATACAAGTTCCCAAGCACTAATATTTTCAGAGTGTGGGACCTCTAACAAGACCTAGAATTAAAGTTAATAGTGTCTGTATAGACCAAATGAGTACAGGTAGAGGTGTGTATATAAGCAACACACTTCCTAAAAACTCAGCTTTGTTCCTCATTTCTTGTAGCTGCTAGTTTTACGAGGTTGTAAGTCTGGAATGAATTTCAATGGGCTACATATAATATGGCCTTGTGATTAGGGAGGCCATGTTGTGCAGTGGTTTCAGTGGTGGACTGTGACCTTGGAGACCAGGGTTCATTTGCCTGGTCGTCCGTGGAAATCCACTGGGTGACCTTGGGTATGTCACATGCTGTCAGCCCCAGAAAACCCTGCGATAGGTTCACCTTAGTTTCCCCATAAGTTGGAAATGAATTGGAGGCACACAACAACAACATGACTCATTAAGTCAGAGTGGGCAAAGTGCAGCCCACAAGAGCCATTTCTGCTTCAGAATGCCCCCAAATGCACTCTAGGGGGTGTGAAGGGCATTTCCACTATATCTGGAGGCCCTCTGGGTCCCCAAGCAGTCAAAAACAATTTTTGCAAAATTAAAAAAAAAAGTTTTGGCCCTGAGATACCCCAAAATGTTCACTAGAGGAGATTTCAACTGCATTTTGAAGACCCCCCCCCCAGCCAATTTAGGCCCAGGAGAAGGCTTTTTTGAAACCCTAGATGTGGTGAAAATGCCATCATACCACAGCAGAGGCATTTGAGGGCAATTTTTTTTTTTAAATGGGAACAGATATGGCCCTCCAAGGTCTCCAGAGGGTTAATGTGGGCCCCAGATTTCCACAGTTGTCTGCCCTGGTTTAAATAAAGTAAGCTCTGCAAAGTGTGTTTTGTATCTAATCTAATATGTTGGCACTGGTGTGACTTTTGACTTCCTTAGTACTTTATATCACATTATTTTTATACTACAGAGCAATACATTTTATGTTTTAAAAAAGTGGCAACAAAGAAAGACAATGAATCAAAGAAAGATGGGATAGTCTAGCCCTGGGCTAGACTACTGAACAGGAATTCAGAATATGTGATTCTCCAGACTACAACTCTCATTAGGCCTAACCAGCATAGCCAGTGGTAAGGAATGATGAGAGTTGCAGCAACAATGTTTGGAGGCCCATATATTCTCCAGCCCTTGGCTAGACTACTGAACTAGGACTAGGGAAAAGAAGTTTTTAATTCCTTTTTTAGCTACAGAATTCATAAAGGTTCTGGCTAGTCAGACTCATTGAAGCCTACCCCACAAGGTTGTTGTGAGAATAAAGTAGGATAGCTTTGCTCTGTAATATTAAGGGAAGGGAAGATAGAGACATTTTTAATCACAAACTCTATTTATAGGACACCCAACTGAGAAAAAAAAAAAATAAACTTTTCCAGAAGGAGACACTGGGTTCATTCAGCCTCCTGAAAGTTTAAGGGGAATTCATTTGTGCCTAAGTCTGTTCTGGCTAATGTGAGGAAACCATTGATGGTCCAGAGTCTATTTCAGTGTCGTTTGGTTGTAGCCAGTGTAGGTCACTCAAAGTGTGTGTGTTTGAAGGAGAGCAGTGATTGTGATACTAGCCCCTTCCATTACACTGTGACATTGTAAAATGTAACCAGTACAAGTTAAAGGAGAGCCAGTGTAGTGATTTGTGTCTTGGACTATGGCCCTGGAGGCCAGGGTTTGATTTCCCCTTGGCTGTGGAAAGCCACTGGGTGACCTTGAGCGAGTGACACACTCTCAGCCTCAGAAAACCCTGCCTCAGGGTCTCCATAAATCAGGAATGACTTGAAGGCATACAACAATAACAAAGTAAACCCACTGGGTGACCTTGAGTGTGTCACATACTCTGAGCCCCAGAAACCCTGTGAGAGATTTGTTGGAAGAAGTGGCTGTGAATACTCATAGCTGATTTAGCCCTGCCTATTTATGACATGAAGCTCCCATTTGTGAGGCAGCAATGGGCTTGTGGCTTCCCAGATGTTGGACTGCAACTCCCATCATTCCTTGAAACTGGTCGTGCGGGCTAAAGCGGATGGGAGTTTCAATCAAACGATGTTTGGAGGACCAGACATTCCCATCCTTTGGGGTATGGCTAGTTTCTCCAATATTTTCTTCCCACGTAGAAGGCTTGCTGATTGTTTGTCAAGGACTGTCTTTTTAAAAACCTGCCATTTTTTTCTGGTCATTCTATACAAGCAACATAGAGATCTGTGTGACTGGAGTCTGGGTCCTCCTAGATTTTCATTAACATAAGTTACAATTTTGTTGATAGACTCTTGTAGACAGCAGCAAAACTTTGTGTCTGTGTAAAATGAATATTGCTTCTACAAATCTGTTTATATTTAGAATTTTTTACACAGCCCACAGAAGTACACTATGGCTGGTATATTCTAAAGAGCAGTCCAATTAACTGACTTGATATCAGGGAAGGAGGTTGTATTCTTGTGCTGTGTCCTAAACTACACTTTTAAAACTCAGAGGGCTTATTTGATTTATAAATGATTTGAATTTATCTGAAAAGGCAAATATCCTTTTGAAATTAATAATGTTGGAATGCTGTGGAGTGAGTGGGAACTTGGCATATTAAAGAAGTGTATGTAGATGAGTTAATAATAGAATTATGACACTGGAGTCTTCCCAAAGACCATCTAATCTGCTGAACTGCAAGGTCGCACACACCCCATTCCCTTAAGCTTTCATAGTGATTATAGACAACTGAGACCCAGACAGGAACTAGATTACACCAGAAAAAACAGATCTGAATGACTTGAGCAAGTAAGCTGAAGCTGGACCTTGCTCTAAAATCACCTTGATGCTGAACAGTGTTGTACTCCTTTTGGATTTCATAAAAAATAATATTTAATATTGCTGGTATTTCCTTGCACTCCCACCATTTGAAGTGGTTTATGTAAAATGCGGGCTGGACAGGGCTACTGTTAGGTGGATTTGTAATTGGTTGACTGACCACACCCAAAGGGTGATCACCAATGGCTGCTTTTCATCCTGGAGAGAAGTGACTAGTGGGGTGCCTCAGGGTTCTGTCCTGGGCCCAGTGCTATTCAACATCTTCATCAATGATTTGGATGAAGGAGTGGAGGGCATGCTGATTTGCAGATGATACCAAACTGGGAGGGGTTGCTAACACACCAGAAGATAGGATCAAATTTCAATACGACCTTGACAGATTGGAGAACTGGGCCAAAGCTAACAAAATGAATTTCAACAGAGAGAAATGTAGGGTCCTGCACTTGGGCAGCAAAAATAAAAGTCACAAGTATAGGATGGGGAATGTGTGGCTGGATAGCAGTACGTGTGAAAAGGATCTAGGAGTCTTGGTAGATCATAAGCTGAACATGAGTCAGCAGTGTGATGTGGCAGCCAAGAGAGCCAATGTGATTCTTGGTTGCATCAATAGGAGTATGGTGTCTAGATCTAGGGAGGTAATGGTACCACTCTATTCTGCATTGGTTAGGCCTCATTTGGAATACTGTGTCCAGTTCTGGGCACCTCAATTCAAGAAGGATGTTGACAAGCTGGAGCGTTCCAGAGGAGGGTGACCAAAGTGGTTAAGGGGTCTGTAAGCCATACCCTATGAGGAACTTAGGGAGCTAGGTATGTTTAGTCTGCAGAAGAGAAGGTTAAGAGGGGACATGATAGCCATGTTTAAATATTTGAAAGGATGTCATGTTGAGGAGGGAGCGGGCTTGTTCTCTGCCGCTCCAGAGACTAGGACAAGGAGCAATGGATTCAAGCTGCAGGAAAGGAGATTCCACTTGAACCTCAGGAAGAACTTCTTGACAGTCAGAGCTGTCCGGCAGTGGAATATACTGCCTCGGAGTGTGGTGGAGTCTCCTTCTTTGGAGGTTTTTAAGCAGAAGCTGGATGGCCATCTGTCGGGAGTGCTTTGATGGGTGTTCCTGCCTAGCAGGGAGTTGGACTCGATGGCCCCTGTGGTCTCTTCCAACTCCATGATTCTATGATTCCATGTACATTATCTCAGAAATTGTCACATCAGCCCTGTGGTGTAGGCGACTGCTATTTTCCCCATCTTGTGTGGGTGATTGAGGCTAAAAGATAGTGGCTTGCTTCAGCCTTCTTGGCAGGGCCAGCCCTGTCACTAGGCAGAGTTAGCAGCCTCAGGTAGTAGATTTTGAATATCATGAAAAAGAAGCAAATTCTTAGTTGTTTATTATGGTTTTTCATGTGTGTGTGTATGTGCGTGTGTGCGTGCGTGTGTGCTTGTTTGTATGTTAAACTTCCAGGAAGAGGGAGAAGTACCTCTACCACAATTACCAAAATAACTTCAACGCCTATAGTAATATGCACTTTGGGTTTGGTGCGTGTATGCTATTTTACGATGATGTATCTCAGGCAGCGAAGTTATCTTGAGCCAGCCCTGCCTGTGTCTTGGCGTGCTTTCGGCTGAGATGAGGTTTAAACTGGCCACTTTGTAGCTGACTCTGGTGAAGTCCAGTCTTTTATATGCATACTCAGATGTAAGCCCAGTTAAATTTAGTGGGATTTACTCCCAAGCAAGTATGTGTAGGATTTCAGCAGTGTGGAATTGTGTTGTGCTATGCATTGAGTATGCTGACTAGGGCTGATGGGAATTTTAGTCCAACTGCATCTTGAGGGCCACGTAATCCCCACGCATGATGTAGAGCAGTTCTGTGTCTGTTTCCTTAGCAGTAACTCCACAGGTAGTCAGTGAGTCCTGCTCCTGAGAAAATGTTCTTAGGAGCTGCAGGATTGATGAAGCCCTACAGTTGCCAAGTGGAGAATCCCAA
Organism: Iguana delicatissima; assembly: GCA_948472985.1. Taxonomy (NCBI): domain Eukaryota; kingdom Metazoa; phylum Chordata; class Lepidosauria; order Squamata; family Iguanidae; genus Iguana; species Iguana delicatissima. Next base: position 199,397 of record CAOKZL010000615.1, read on the forward strand.
CACATCTTTTGTTCTTCCCCTCCCTTTCTAAAACTTCCTATGTCTCAACCAATCTTTTTAGAATCCTCATCCATCAGCTGTCTGTCCCAAAAGTATAATTCCATGTGGTTATGCCAAAAATTATTTAGATGGGTGACTACTTAACGTTTCTTGGCTATATTCAGCCAGATGCAGTGTTGGATTTCACTCTGCATTCAGACTGGGTAAGATCACATGATAAGTGATACAGGAGGTAAGTCAATACTCTTCAGGCTTCAGCTCTTTTACTCTTGTGTGTAGAAGATGCCAAGCCATTGCCTTATTTAGTCTGTGTAGCTGGGTCTCTTGGACAAACCTAGTGATGTTCTTATCACAAATAAAGAAATGTGATATGCACAGCCTGTTGTAGGTATAGCCATACAACATCAAGTTCTAATTTAATGTCAAGCCCAAACTTACTAAACTCTCTGTTCAGAAAAGATGTATGCTTTGATTTTATCAGCTGTTTTAAGTCTACATTCACACTGTGTAATTGTAGCACACTGATACCACTTTATCTGCCACAGCACAGTCTTGTAGTATCCTGGGATTTGTAGCTTGCCGAGCTGCTTAGAATTCTCTTTTTGGAAAGCTCTGTTGGAGTACAATTACCTATAGCAGAGAATTCAAAGTACCTCATCAACTTATAAGTCCCAGGGTTCCATGGGATGGAGACATGGCAGCTAAAGTGGTATCAAATTGCTATTATTGTGTACTGTGGATACATCCCTAAACAGCCTTATAAATAGTGTGTGCAGGACCACTTAATTATTGAAAGGTGAGAAATTTTGATGCACAAATACTCTCAGTTCTTAGGCACCTACGTAAAATTTCTGGGCAGATGGACACTGGGGCCTTTTCTTGCCCTGCTGAACCTGGTGCTTTTACCTTCAAAGGCAAAACAGTTGTGGCATACGCCTTTGTCTTTCTCCTCGGTGTGCCTGGATGATTTCTGAAGAGGTGGGTGCTCTCATTATTTTTAAATGTTGTTCAAGGCTTCAATTTTGGTAGATCCTTACTAACATGAACTGGAATTAACGGCTACGTTATTTATTCAGAAAGGTGTCTTTATAGAAAAGCAGAAATGATATAGGCCTGTATTGTACTGAAAACCAGTCATGTGGATCCTACACTGACCCTTACGGTATAATCTTCAGGCCTGTCATAGTTTGAGAAGTTATAAGCTATTTTGATAGGCCCAGGTGGTAGTAGTGATGCTCCTGCTCAGTGCAAATGGTCATATTGATGCTTATTTTTTAATTAATTAGGTTAATGAGAGTTTGTAAGGTAAAACGGAGGCTAAGAGGTTAGATGTAGGTCAATGGCTTTAATTACTGACCACTGGATAAAAGGTTATAGTGTCAGCGACGTCAGAACTTCATTCTATCCTGTGTGCTCCAGATCAGGTCTAGGTTTAGTTTTGGATATCAAGGGTAGTTGGCAAATTCTGCACAAGAAATGCCAGCAAGTCAGACTGGAGGTCTTAGGTGGGTCTAAGTCAGCAGTATTGCTGAAGTGAAGCAAGTTTGGATCTAGTGCCTCCCTGGCAGATGGTCTTGAAGTCCATGATGGAAAGGTAGAGTGTAAGTGAAATACGTACATAGACATAAGAAGTGAGTTCATTGTTATGCTTTATTTCATTTGCAAGCATCATTGGATATCTAGTTCGGGGCACAAGCTATCAAAATAATGCAGCCTGCAAACAGATGGAACACATGCTGTGTTTTTTTCTCTCAATGAAGTGTGGATTTATTTTTTTTTTCATTTTAGTAGGAATAGTGGATGATAATGGTTTGGTGGGAGAACCAGTATGGTGTAGTGGTTTGACCCTTGGACTACAACCTTGGAGACCAGGGTTTAATTCCCCACTGGGCCATGGAAACTCACTGAGTGACCTTGAGCACGTCATACATTCTAAGCCCCAGAAAACCCTGCGATAGCTTCACTTTAGGGTCACTGTAAATCAGAAATGACTTGAAGGCACACCACCACCACCACCACAATGGGTTTGGTGGTTGTGTGCAAATTTGTCTAAGCAGAATCATGAAGTGGGATGGGACTTCAGGGTATGTCATACTAGTTGAATCACTGGTGCTCCTCTGGATTATGGTCTTGGGTAGTTTGCCTTGAAAGCAAATGTAAGATGCTGATGAGGTTGGCTTAAGGTAAAAGGACTGACCTAACAGAGCAAGAGGAGCAGACTGAGCTGTGCTTGAGAAGAGAACATTCTTTTCTAAAAGAGAAAAAGAACTCATGACCTTTTTTTTTTTTGGCTGTCCACTTCTGGCAGCAAATAACAGCAATGATCCCACTTGTAAAATGTGTCTCTCAATGCCTTTTAGTGGCTGAGTCACACTGAATGTCATAGCCTGCTAGTATAACCACAGACTGAGTATATCCTGAAGTGATATATATCAACCTACCCTGCAGTTTAAAATTCCAATTCTGCTTGTTTTTATTTTGTTTTTGTTCTTTTTTTTGTGGAGGGAGGAAGCTTTAAACAGTGTGAGTGCTGTAGGAAAAGTCCAGAATGGGGCAGGGTTCTAGAATGTATGAACATGCATGTGCAATGCCCAGTCTTGATGTGTTTGATGTGGGGCACAGCTGTACTGTACTGTTGTCTCTAGCAGCAGTCATAACACATGGAGTTGCCCTTACATGAGAGGTTAATATTGCCTATACCACCCATTCTCAGTGGAGGTCATATGGCCCTCAAGGGGGCCTTGGCACATTAGAAGAGGGTCGCAGATTGAAAACTGTGAGAAGGTGATTTATTGGAGCCCTGGTAATACCACAAGCGGCAACCTTAATTGGAGTCAATCGTTTCATTCCTGTTTATAATATCTTTCCAACATACTGTTTGAATTTGGTGCATCCAGTAAATTCATTGCTTAAGATCCTCCCACATCTCAATTTAAGAGCTAAAATCTACAAAATTTGAAGTTTTTGTGATTTATTTCATACCTTGTAGCAGCCATGTGGGGTTTCTTGCACAGCCTCACCTCAGAGTCAGTCATAAATCAGCCTGCATTCAGTCAACATGTTCAATCAAGCATTCTTGCAGCTGTTATCACCATTCTCTGAAGATCTTGCTAGGTCTTTTTTGCTAGATCTTTTTTAGCTTAGTAGCTTTAAAGTGTAAGGCAGGTTGTGAAAAGTGTTTATTACTATATATGAAGTCACCTGCCCCCCCCAAAAACAGTAAACAAAAAGAGAGAGAAATTGAGCCCAAATATTTTTTTATTGCCTTTCCCTCAACGTATTTGGTTGAGTGTGGATTTAGCAAGGTAATTTCCTTGACAAAATCCAGGAAAGAATTGATATTGCAACAAGAGTTGACTTCCAACTGTCTTCTTATTTGGAGTCTGATTTCGTGAAACTAGCAGAAAAACACCAAGCTCAAGGATTGCATTAGGCTTGAGACATGTTTAATTTCATTCAGTCTTTTAAAAAGTTTGGTCTAGTATGTTGGAATATTCAAGGTTTTGTTTTTGTTTTGGTGTTCAGAAATATATGGCTTTTTGTCTGTCTGTCAGTGTTGTATCCCTATTTAAGAGAGGGATACCCGAGAAGAGTTTCTAAGGGGTGGTGGTGGCCAGAAAACCCCAGTTGAGAATGATTGGCCTATACTGTAACTTCATTGCTCCTTCACATTTCAAACCTTTGAATTATCCAGACTACTCTTTGCTTGGAAGTTCTGTCAGCCTTGGTAGTTCTCTTTCCCTGTTGTGGGTTAGTATAGCAGAGGGTCAGCCCAAGACAAAATGGCATCTTCTCATCCATTCCAAACCTTCGAAACTGGAAACGGAGCAGTGTCCTCTTTTGCCCCCAGGGCAGCAGACTAGTTCAAGTGATGCAGGGCAGAAAGTGGTGTGGGTGGAATACTAGGAACAAATGGTGTACGTTTCTCCAATGAAAGAAAATTGCAGAATGGTGAGTGCTCATAGTGGCTCTTGGCAGCTTCCATTTCATTAAGGTGTTAACCACATTTGAGTTTTAGATTGAGCTGTAAAGGAACTATCCAAGGTACTGAACCTATTTCTGGGATAGAATCCATCACTTTGAATGACTCATTTGAAGTTAGACTAGAACCTGATGTGGATTCACTGTCCCAGTGATATGGATGTCACTGGAGATTTGGAAAGAAAGGTTGGGAAAGTTTAACTGCTGGCTCCCATCACCTGCCATCTGAGGCACTTGTTTCACTGTGCTTAATAAAGGACTGGTCCTTCAGGAACAGGAAGTCTTCAGTTGAGCTGTACAGAAAAATCTCATTTCTATTCCTCTTTCATTTAGCTTTGACTAATTCTGACTTTCTTGTTTAAGAGCAATGGCTTCAAAATGAGCAGTTAGATATACATTCTGCACATGGGAATGCTCATTCCAAAGTCTTCAAACATTTCCATCATAAGCATAAGATTTCCACAATGTCTTCCTAAATTAGAAGAGAAAAACACCCACAGCATGCAAACGGACACAGTATAGTTCTTCAGATATGGGCTTGTTATCACTTGCCAAACAAGGACCAGCCCAAGGTACCTTGGCAACCTAGGTATCCTCAATATGTGATCCAAAAGATGTATGCTGGATATTGGCCCTCTGGATATTTGGACTAAAACTCTCACAGTTACTTACCATTGATGATGCTGTCAGGGGTTCTGGAAGTTGAAGTTCAAAATATTTGGAGGGCCAGAGATTTCCTACCCTACTGGAAAGGATGCTGTAGAAAAACCTTCCAAACTGACTGGATGTCCTTATAAATTTGCTATATCTGAACCCAGATCTAGAGAGATTGTTCTCTAACCTAGCGGGAAATTAGCTGTTGGAGGTGGTGTCCAGAAATGACACCAGAAATGTGGTAAGAATATTGCTATGCTATATTGCTATTCAGCAGTTACAGTATTGTAAGCGGTGGACTTGCAATATTCTAACTGCTGTGTAATCATGTTTATGCTCATGAATGAGTGAATATGATCCCCAAGCCCTACCTTTGCAGCCTGGAAGCCCCCTGACTGAAGCATTTCTGAGGTGCTTGGAAAGGGTATCCACAGCACATTCCTGGTTGCAGGATGCCTTGGAACAAGCAGCTCCAGCAGTTCCAACAGGATCATTGGAGGTCTCTCCAGCTGCCTGTTCTCAAGGCACCCTGTGATTGGGAGAGCACTGTGGGCATCATCTCTGAGTGTTCCAGTCTGCAGCTCCTCAGAAATGCTTCAGTTGGGTTGCTGCCAGATTGCGAAGGTAGGTTTTGGGAGTGCGTCGTCAATCATAAGTCTGTTATCGTAGTTATAATAACGATGTAGGATCTCTGTCTTCTATTTAAAAATATTGCAAACTCATCCAGTTTCTTCGGGGGAAAAGTATTTTTTTTAAAAAAATGCACAGATGATGATGTGAATAAAAGGCCTTTTTTATATGTGCAACTGTACAACTGTATGAGGAATTATCAGTTTTTGCCTCCACAGTCTTTTGTAGCATACTTTATGTAGGGCTACTCTGATGGCTGGAAGCTTGCAAAGGAGTTGTACCACACCAGCAGAGTCAGATTCTGTCATCTTGTATCTTTAATTAAAAAGAATGAGATAGTCATAGATCCAGATGCAGAGTTTTTGATTTTACTTGTAAGATATTTTGAAAAATTAATTGTTTTGATTAATGTTTGTGGGCCCAATAGTGATCTACCACAGGTGTTTCATAATTGTTTTAGTAACATTCATTGACTTAAAATATGATGATCTGATTTTTGGTGGTGATTTCAATGAAATTTTGGATTCTTTGCTAGACAAAAATACACCTTTGCCAAGGAAGCAATCCATGCTGAGAGCTATTTTCAAGGTTTAATTGATGTGTAGAGAACTGTACATCCAGGAGATAGGGAATGTATCCTTATCTCTCTCATCCATCATAATTGTTTCAGATTAGATTATTTCTTAATTTCTGTATTTTAGGTTGGTAATGTAAATACATGCAAAATTAAATCCTTGATAATATCGTATTCTGGTTTGTCTAGAATTGTACTTGTCTATAATGTTTCTAAATTTATGTTGCTCATGGAATTCCTTTACTTATACCTTGCAAGTATTTTCAAAAACGAATCCATTGTTATGGAGATTTTTGGATTCTGATCAGTTTCTAGAACCTCAATGAAAAGGACACAAATTCCAATCAAAGGAGTGGGGATTTTGCATTCCAGGTCTTCTGACATACCATTGGACATATCTGTTACAGTAGAGTCTCGATTATCTGACATAAACGGGCGGGCTGATAGTTGGATAGCCGAAAATGTCGGATAATCCGGAGGCCCGTAGCGGCTGCCATGTTTGGGGCGTGTCTGGGTGTGTCTGAGGGCGTGGAAATGCCTGCAGCCACACCCCCAAGCAGCCACGACGTCGGATAATCCGGAATGTCGGATGACCGAAGGATGGATAATCGAGACTCTACTGTATCTTGTATCAATTTTTGGACATAATCTTGGAATCTTCACTTCTGGCTTTCTATTCAAATGGACATTTTATAAAAAAGGGCAGTGTTTTGCCAACAATTTCAGCAGTTAGAACTATGTGGCAAATATTATCTTGTCAACTGCAGTTTAACCCATACGCTCATGCCAAATTGTCTTTATCTAGATTTTAAAATAGGTTAAGGATCCCTTTTTATGGAACGTGTGGGCCAATAATGGGATTGTTAGCTTAAATCCAATGTTTGGTGTTGGTTATGAGTTTTTGCCTTTTTCAGTTTTATGGGAACAGTTTAAACTGCCTCTATCAGCTAAACAGCAATATCCAAATTTGGCCTTGTACCTTTAAGTACTTCCAAGGTTCCCTTAATATTGAGACATTAACTGTGGTCAAGCAAATATCCAGCCAACAATTTTTATACACACACACACACACACACACACACACACACACAGACACACACACATTTCTGTTATCTATTATAACTGTGACACATGAGGTTTAGAGCAAGAATGCAATAGAGAATTGGAGTATCCAGTTCTAACTAATTAATGGTCATGGTTTTTAACATTTGCAACTGATCTGGCTATAGATCTCTGACTATGTCTTACACAGTAAAAATTGCCCTTTTGCGTATATTGTCCACCACAATACCTATTCAAGGAAGGGCTTTCTAAATCAGCAAATTGTTCGAGATGTGATACCATTAAGGCTTCTTTAAATGTGTATATTTTGGAGTTGTCCTATAGTAGCTACATTTTGGGAGGAAGTAATCATATGAGTAAATTTGGTTTTGAAAAACCATTTGATTTTCAAGAATGTGCAGATTCTTTTGAATTACTTACTTGTTTCTTGGAAATTAACCAGTGGCCAATGGAAGTGGATTTTTCATTTCCTTTTGACTGCTAAAAGATTCATAGTTCATTACTAGAATGTTTCTCCATCTATGATCCAATAGATAGAAGATCTAACAATGCTTGCAACATTTGAAAGAATGAAGTATAGACAAATTTACAAATTGACTCATATTTGAAAATTTGGCCAGCTTTTATAGAAACTTATAAGTTATATTGTTATTTTTCCTCCTTTCATATTTTTATTTTCCTGCTTTTGTTATACTTTTATACTAGAACTCTGTTGTGTGTAACTGAGATCTCTTTTGTGTGTAAATAATTAAAAAATAAAATAAAAAAAAAGACTGAGGTACATCTGAAACCCTGGAGAGCCACTAACAGCACTGCTACTCTAAATGGGTCAGAGATCTATTTTGCTGAAGGTAGTTCTGTATATTCGTTGAAAAGTTTCACCTTGGCCTTAGGTTTTAGAGCAAAATTTTGTGCCCTCATGTTATAGACTTCTTTATTGAGAGCGTGTGTTGTTGACGCTTCAGTGAGTGATCTGTCTGTTACTTTTCTGAGCTCATTTCAGGGTAGTGGCGATGATTTGCTAAGCCCTAACAGGCTTAGAATTAGCAGATCTTGGGAGATGACCTCCATCCTTGTGTTTCATGATGACCTTGAAGATCAGTAGGGAGCATCCTCTTAGATGTCTGTACACTATCAGGAATGCAAGAGCACACTGAGAGCATGTTTGGGTTGCTGCTCAGCTCAGAAATTCCCTTGCATGGGGGTCTTTTAGAAAGCAGTGTAAAACCTTATAATTCAGTCCAACTTTTTGTGGCCCAATTTAAGATGGTGATTAATTTCTATAATTGGGAAAGTTGTGATTAACATGTTTACCACATATAAGTCACTGCGATGGAGCAAGCTCCAAATCAAAATTTCAAAATATGAATTTTTTGTTTGCTTGTTATTATATTTTATCCTATTCTTCAACAAAAAGATAGAGCTTACTATACCTAAAAAAAATTAAAACAAGAAAATAATTAAAATGATAATAATGAAAATAATTTTAAAAGTTCAAGTTGGATTTTTTTTAGTTCACTCTCTTTGAATAAAATCGTGTAAGCTACAAATTATATAATCTTTTATTTGCTTTCTCATTAGATTGATAAATATCTGTACTCCATGAGGCTCTCTGATGAAACACTACTGGATATTATGGGACGCTTCAGGAGAGAGATGAAGAATGGGTTATCCAGGGATTTTAACCCAACAGCCACTGTAAAGATGCTTCCTACATTTGTAAGGTCTATTCCTGATGGCTCAGGTGAGGAGCATGACTCTGATGACGTGTTGCTTCTGCTTGTGAATGTTTTTGATGTCATAAAACAAAACTCATCTTATTACACTCAGTGCAGTGTATTCTGTTGAATACCGAAGTGTTCATAAAGATGTTCAGGTACAAATGCAGTCATAAGAAACAAGCTGTAGTGTTTGCTGCAAAGAAGAAAAGAAATACTTTTTTGGGAGTAAACACACCCACGTGTTAGCAAGATTTTTTTTTTTTAACTGTGGTTATATTTTATGCTAAGTGAAAATTCTGCTGTATTTATGCTAAGTGAAAATTCTGCAGCCCACCTATGGACTCTGCCCTCTTGACTGAGTACCTTTTTAATGGGAATGTGGGTGAACACACACTGCCAAAAGGCCTTGAATCCCTTTCTCCTGTTGTGAGCTTTCCTGATGCTGGACTGTAGTTTGGTATTGATGAGCTCCTATTCAGCTCAGAGCAAGAGGAGGAGAGATGTCTGTGAAATCCACTGTGGATCTGCCATCCCACAGTGGTAGGTCCACTGGCTACCCCATGGTTGACTTATCAGAGTATCTGTCTCCTGCCTTCTGTTTCATTTTAGCAACATTCAAGGTGGCTAACATTAACCAAGTTTGAAATGGCGGCAGAAAACAAATTAAATTAAAAATGAAATAAAGTATGAAGATAAAATAATCAATTTACCTGGCTAAGATAATAGTAATCCAGAATTCCACCCTGTGGTAGTGGAAGGGCAGGATATATACCTTTATAATTTAAATAAATCTGAACAAATAAATATCAGTTGGAAGTCCCTGCGGTTGAGTTGCCATTACATGCTCAAATACCTTGCTCAGATAAACCAGTGTATTTGGTTAGCAATTATCTAGTGTAGGGGAAACTATAGGAGGGCTTGTTCATTAGAAGTTCTGTTGCTACTTTTGAAGCTCATGGCTTCCACAAGCCTTCTCTCTTAAACAGGTGTTGTTTGTGTTTGGCCACTTAGCCAGTCCTCCTCTGGTTGCTTTGATCAAATGGGAGGGCCTTGGCTCTGTATCACACTGCGAAGGATTCTGTCCTCATCATCAGCCATCAGAAATGGAAAGAAGCTTATAACTGGAATGAAGGCTGCTAAAGGTTCATGTAAATAGTTCTGTAATCAATGTGAAGTCAAAGCTGGAAGGGATGTGAATGACTTCATCCATGAAGCATCTTGAAAACAGGTCCTAACAGGGCACAGAGGAATCCTCCACTCCTCTCTGAGGGCCAAAATGTAAAAGGCATCTCAACACTTGGAATAGTTTTGTTGGCCACATGTTTGTGAAGTCTGTGTTTTGGCAGAGCCTGTCTTCCTTGCCACCTGTAAATGACAGAGCTCAGTTCCAGACATGAGCAAGTCATGAGTGACCACTGGTGGCCCATAAGGAGAGAAAATGCATTTGTTGCTTTTCACACTGGAGAGAAGGACATTAAAGCGGCTGTTTTCTTGACCAGGCCACGAGGCATAATAATGGGAGGAAGGCTCTATTAAACCTTCTCTTGTCTTCTCACGGGTGGGATTCAAGAGCTCTTTGCCAGTGACTTAAGCTGAATGGGATAAGTGCACAATGTCTGTCTGTCTGTCTGTCTGTCTGTCTGTCTGTCTGTCTGTCTGTCTGTCTTAGAATTCAGGGTTATGCTAGGGGTGTTAAACCAGGATTTGTTTGCTTATTTTTTATGTATATATCTTGTCTTTCCAGTGAGCACAAGGCAGTTTACATAGCTTTCTTCCTGTCTACTTTATCTTCGCAACAACCTCTGTGAGATGTGTTGGGCTGAGGGTTACCCAGTGAGCTTAATAGTCAAGTAGACATTTGAACCAAGGTCTTCCTGGATGTAATCCAGCATACTAACTCCTACACTGTGCTGGATGAGAGCTGATCGCTTATCTCTGTCAAAGACTGAATCTTTTAACTAGGATTCAATCATCTTGCTATTTTGGGATAACTTTTAGCAGTGCAAGAATAACAGTGATCTAAGCCCATGCCTTTCCTTCATGGTGTCCTGTGGTTTAAATGTCAGAATAATTAACTAAACTTTATTTACAAGTAACATTTGCTCCCTGCCTAATTAGCTGGCCCAAGACTGAAGAGTACGCAGTACTTTTAGATAGATAAGGCTGATAAATTGGCACTCTCTTGGAAACCCACAATGTAGTGTTGTCAATGGATGCATGAAATTAAGGTTTGCTCAAGCCAAAATTTTCCTGCAGATCAGTATCATAAACAAGGAACAAGTGAAATCAGTTTGGTAATCGCAATATATAACAGGAGGAGGATGAAATAATAAGTGACTTAAGGCTGCTGTTGTGTGCAATACCAAGTCATGGTTTGTTTTTACATCTGAATGCACTATAAGTGTCTTCTTAACTGAGGCGCTGGTTTCAGTTTGCAGACAGTGTGTTAATTTACTATTTATTACCAGTGTGGCCATTTCTGAAGTGTATCATTTGTTTGAAGTGTATTCCAGGGCTCATTTACTTCCAAAGAAATCAGAAGGCCATCTGTTCTAGTGTTTTTTCCCCCTTTTTCTTACTGATTTATTTTTAAGATAATAACTCAGTCTTGACAAGTGATGGGCTGTAATGATAATATCTATTTGTATAATGGGCTTAATGTGAGGTACTTTACTGAACAATGACATTTTAATTTGTTTAATGTTCAGAGCATTATAAAAATTATAATAAGACTTGGAATGACGGCACTGAAAAAGTTTATTGCACTAGACCATCATAGGCCATGATCAGAGTGGTGTGCCCTATGATCCCTTGTAATGTGAGAGAGGTTCGACATTTGAGGGTTTGTATTGCAGCAAGGGATTCTGGGATGCATCTCTCAAATTCAGTAGTTCTTTATTATGAAATGATTGCTGTTTCAGCATGAATGAGTACTGATGGTATCAAGCTGGCTATGAAATTATGCTCATTTGAACACGTGTATTTAGAAATGTGGCTTCCCTGATCAAGGGCTACATATCTACGTTTTCTTTAAACAAACAGGCATAATTTGAGAGTTGAATGTGTTGATTGGCAATTTGAAAATCTTATTTGGGATTAGCCTGTTCCTTTGGGTTTGCTCCCGAGGGCTTCTTTGGCTATTAATGTAATATTATTTAGCATGAGACAGCATAAACATAGGACCCAATCCTAATAAGAAATACCTTTTGTTTTCCTTGTCCAAACATTCTTTTCTTCTACTGGGTACATTACAGCAGATGACTGAGTGGGCCCAAAGAAATGTGAATATGCCCTATACTAAACAAAGAGCTGCACCCATTGCTACATAAACACATGTATTTTAATTATTGCCATCTCCGAAGTGGGTGAAAATGAAAAGAGAAACTGCAGATTTTGTAATTAACAAATCGTCCAATAGTCTTATCATCCAATATCATCCAGTGGTTTTATACCATCACAGTTTTAAGGATTAGATGAGTAGAATACACAGGTATAACTCATTATTGAAAATATTGAACTCTACAACAGTATGTTACAGTACAAGTAGTGAAACCTGTAATCAGCCCATGTGGCAGCATCCACAAGGCTTAGGCCCTTCTCGCACCTTACCATGTTCATGGTGCCGTCGCATGGGGATCGCGTGAAAAGCCTCCTGAGAAAGGGAACTGCGTCCCCTTCGCTTCCCTTTGCACCAGCTCCGTGCTGGATGGAAGGAAGCGTGATAGCTCTGCCCCTTCCCTCCGCAGCACAGCTGGGTACTTTCCCAGGCTGCACTTGGGGAGGAAGCACGGCCATCACACTTCCTGAGGTTCTGCACGCCAGGAAAGTGTGGGAGGGATGCAGGAGGAATACGCAATCACAGGTCATTTTCGACAAAGAGCCGAAAATGATATAATCCGCAATTGCCACGAGATTGCTACGGGAGTGATGCACGATCATGAGAATGTCATACGGAACCATCCTTGTGATTCTGCATCTCTCCCGTGGCCATTTCGCGTTCAAAGTGGTGTGGGCTTTAGACATTTATCTTAGATTTGAGTGCTCTGTGACTATACTGTATCAGTCTCTAATTCTGTAGTCTGTCTAAATTCTTAGTATAGTCTGTCTAAATTCTTAAAATAGGGGTGGTATCTACAATAGCTTTGGGGACCAGTTTTCTTCCCCTGGAGCTCTTTAGGGGCCACATGAGCTGCTAAAAATAGCAATCAAAGAGGTCTGCTTCTGCTTTTGAAAAACAGGATTTTAAAATGTTAAACGACTCATGGCAGGGCATGCTACCCATTTAAAAGGTTCTTTCAGGCTGCTCAGAGAGACAATTCACTTTTTTGGGTGGGGACAGGTATAAAACTTTCTGAGATGCTTGGACAGGATGACTCAAGGCTGCTCCTTGCTCCATCCGTGGAGTAAAACCTTGTTCTTAAAAGTATTTCATTTATTCGAAAGAGAAGATATTTCATCAGAGATTTTTACCTGTTTCCCCCAAAGTTTTCATTTTTTTCCACTGGTGGGGGAGACAGAAAATTTGTCCAGGGGTGGAGTGGAAAGGGTATCATCTCTGGGACTGATGCACAATCTGAATAGAATCTGAGGTGCTAAGTAGCCTTAAATATAAAAAGACAGAGAGTTGTTGTTGCCATGTGGTATACATGTACTAGTAAGTAGTACAAATATTGTATGTACATACTCATGCCCATGTACATGACTTTCAGTGTTTGTTTCAGTATCTGTGTACACACATCATTTCTGTCCTGTTCCAAAGACTATGTTAATGGGTAATCTCAGTCTACAAACAAGTAAAGAGTCACATCTTTGTTTACCTAATTAGATAAGATGAGTCAAATGTCATCACTTGGCTTGATCAAATATATTTACTGTGTCAAAAGGTGAGTGTTGATAGTACAACTTTCTCTCTCTGCTTAATTTGATTTTGTAAATCATTAAGAGTTATTATGGACTGCTGTGACCTGACACTTGACATTCTGCTTCTTTCTAAACAGAGAAAGGAGATTTCATTGCCCTGGATCTGGGTGGATCTTTTTTTCGTATTTTGCGAGTGAAAGTTTCTCATGAAAAAAGCAGACAGTGCAAATGGAATCAGAGATTTATAACACTCCAGAAGATATTATGCATGGCAGTGGAACACGGGTGAGATTCCTCCTTGAGAAAGTTTTGCACTATGAGTGGTTTTATTTATTTGTTTATATTTTGAAAGTTTCATAGACTCTTTACTAAGCTTTGTTGTCTCTTGGATTTTCTGGTGTTTATCTTTAAAAGCAAGTTGTTAATGCAAAGCAGGGTCTTATACAGCAATACTCCATGCAATACTTCTTTAAGAGTAGGACACATTGTGCTCAATGGCCTTATGTCTGAGTGTACACAAAAAAGATTGCTCTGTCAGGTTACAGTCTTGTGTACACATATGCCCCATTAAACTCAGTGGGATTTTATTCTCACAAGACCTGTATAAAATGGTACCGTTTAAGCTGGGATAGACAAATGCTACGGCTGGGGTCTTTTTTTTTTTTGTAATACTAACAGTGCCCCCTCATTCCTCACAGGGGGATGAGAGAGCAGTTTCAACATGTTTTTGACTCTTCTGGACTCTCTCACATCCAGGAAAGCCTGACAACCTGGTTATCTTCCTGGTTTGAAACAGGCCTATGGGCCTCAAACAGAGTGTGTAGGAATTATTTTTATTTTTATTTTTAAATAGCATTGTTGAGAGGTTGGTGGGCTCTTGTGGACCTCAGAAGTGCTCATCTGAAATACCAGGACACACTGCTTTATTTATTTTTTTGGTTTCTACCATACTTTTCTTCCTCCCTAAATTGGGCCAGTAATGTTTTCTTCCGCCAGATTATCTGTGATAAAATGAACAAAGCAGTTACAGGTTAAAAACAGAAAGCAGATTAATTCATATTAAAAACAATTAAAAAGAAGGTTAAAAGCAGTTAAAAACAAGCCAGTTAAAAATTTTTCCCCCCCTTTAACACTTATCTGTCTAGAGAAATTATCTTAGGAGAGAAATTTTGGCAACCTTAAAAAGATCCAGAGACAGACTTTTGAAGACCTAATTTAAAAGGACACAGTACTAGGTCAACATGAAGTAAGTACTGAGGTGCCAAAGAAGGTGCCTTTTGCCTCACTTTTGACTTGTTAAAAACATTTATGGAGGTCTAGACGGAAGGAAAACAGGTAATTTATGGATCAGGGCCAGCAGATTTGGCCCTGTTTCTATGTGTATGTATATGCATATACATAGCATTTCTATGTGGTTAGGTGAGAAGTTCTCATTCAGCTATACAGTGGGTGCTGTTGGATGGAACTTGCTGTTGAGGTACTGTTAAGACAGTGTATACAAGTGAGAAAGAGGTTTCCTTTCCTTCTAGTCCATATGAATTAAGCCTCCAATTTTATATAAAATATTGCCTTCAAGTTGCCTGTCAGCTATTGGCAACCCTGTACATTTCATAGGGTTTTCTCAGGCAAGGAGTCATCAGAGGTAATTTGTCATTGTCTTTCTCAGAATATAACCTACAGCCCCGGATACTCTCTGGCTGTCTCCCTTCCAAATACTAACCAAGGCTGAACCTTCTTAGTTTCTGAGATCAGACTTAATTACTTTGCTGTGTATATTTCCAGGTTAAAAAAGAAACATGCTGTGTGAGTGTGGAGACTAAATCTTTTAAAACTGGAAATTAAAAGTGACATTATCATTAACTTCTAACTACTTTACCACATCATGAGTTGTGCACTGAAAAGTCCCAGGGTCCCATCTTAGCTCAGTTGTCCAATCACGGCTGGTGACTGTAGGCATAATTCTGCCTCAGAAACCATCTGATGTACCTTATAGGACTCGTGTAAGGATTCCTAAGAAAATTTGCCTGGTGTACTTTGAAGAGTCAAAAAAGAGATGTATAAGTAGTAGTATTGAAATGAGCTTGTAACTTAACAGTACCCCAGAGCACCCTCTTGTCTCTCTGTGTGCCACCCTCTCTGTCTTCTGTTATCACCTCTTTTTTGTCTCTTTGTGAGCCATGCCATCTCTGAAGGCTACATGAAACCAGATGAAAGACCACTACCATTATTTAGACCAGTGGTTCTCAACCTGTGGGTCCCCAGATGTTTCTAGACTTCAGCTCCCAGAAGCCCTGAGCATTGACCATAGTGGCTGGGGGCTTCTGGGAGCTGAAGTCCACAAACATCTGGGGACCCACAGGTTGAGAACCACTGATTTAGAGTTTCAGATTAGAACTGGAAGGAACTAGGTTCAGCTCCTCACTCAACTGTGAAACTTACATAGTGACCTTGGACCAGTTACCATCTCTCAGGGTTGTTGAAAAATAAAATGGGATGGAGGAGAATATTATATATACTACTTTGAGCTTCTTGGAAAAAAGGCAGCATAGAAATATAATAAAATAACTATGGCCCTTTCCGCATGGACGTGGTGTCCTGGCATGGGGACATGAGAGGAGCAATCCTGTGACAATTCTTCTGCAAGACGTTGTTGCAGTCCTGTCCTTCTTGTGTCACCAGGCAGCACGATTGCAGGGTAAATCATTGACAGATTTTCTTCATCAACGGTCCCTGATTGCACAATGCTCCCATACTTACCTGCTGCAAGGAAGGCCAGGAAGCATGATGGAGGCGCTTCCTGCCCCAGCGCATCATGGGAAAGAGCCCAGCTGCGCTGTGGAAGGAAGAGGCACGTCCCTTGTGCTCCCTTCTGGTGCGGAGGGGAATATTCCTGTCATGCTCCTTTCCTGCCAGAGATGCTGCTGGGATTGCAACTGCAGGGTGACGGGAAAAGGTAAGGTGTGGAAGGGGCCTGTCTTGGAATGAGAACCATGTTAAAACATTTATTACAGTCTGAGGCAGAAGTACCCATAGCCCTTTTTATTGAAAAATGAAGACTGTTGCGTCTTGTTTGTTTCCCTGGGGGCAGATTCAGCTGCTTCACCTGATTCCCCTGATTAGTTGTTCTGTGGAGTGTCTGTATTTTAAATGAAACATCTTTCTCTCTCTTGAGCACACACATTTGTCCATGAGGACATATTTTGCAACCAGCAACTCAGGCTGTAGAAGCTACATGGATGGCTGCTGGTGAAACCTAGAGGGGCTGGAGGAGTTTCTGCTATTTCCTCCACCAAAACTTCCTGTGTAAGTTATACTTACTGGGCTGCCTTTTTTTTTCTTCTGGTCTTATTGCTTAGCTTCCCTTATACCATTCATTGGCATTCCTCTTGCTTTTACCACGATAAGCCTTTTATGCAGAGATGTGGCACAGATCAAACTCTGAATGTTGCTGCATTGCAAATCCCATGATCCTTTTAATCACTGGTTAAATTGGTAGAGACTTGCAGTCCAACAGCATCTGGACCGACGCATGTTCCCCAGCCCTTCATGACTGGGGTCCTGAATTCTGACAACATAGCTGTGGGCCCTAAGGGATGGCAATTTGGCCTGTTAGACAGTGACATTCTTAACAGGTATTTGTTGACGTGACTTTGTCTAAAAATCCCTCTTTGGACCGGCATATCCCAGGCTTGTTTCTGCTTGTCCCCTCCTACTGTCTTGGCTCTTGAAAACTGGCCGTATCACTATGTAGTTGTGATGTTAGAAAATGTCCTCATTGCCTTTTTTTGGTAGTGACTACATAGAAGAGAGGTTTTGGTGGTGATGTGGTCAAAGGTTCCAGGTTAAGTTGCTGTCTGTTTTGGCCTGTCAGTGAACAGCTGGTCTGTTCTGGTGACCAGCACCTTTTTTGGCTTGTGATTCAATAACAGTGACCTTTCATATCATCTCTAACACAGAGGTGGGAAATTTTTGGCCTGCCATGTATTTTGAATTTTAAATCAGAAGTCCCAGTTAGCATGGCCAACAATAAAGGGTTAAATAATAAGGAATTGTAGCCTGAATATAAGGATGTCCAGAGATTCCCCAACCTCTGTTTAATTTGGTTAAATTTAGGCTGGCCTATTAGTGGTGGATGGACCACTAAAAAATGGGAAAGAGTGTTCCACTTTCTTAGGCACGGGACCAGGGGTGGGAACCATCTGGACCTCTAGATCAGTGTAGCTCAAGCTATCAAGTGAGAGACCAGCAGTTTCTTTCTGATGCACCAGGGACAGGCACCCTATTTGTTCCCATCTGATACGTAAAAGTTTGTTTGTCTGTGTCAGGTGAAGACCTCATATGATTGGCTGCCTAAGAAGGTTCTATGGAATCCTGGGGTTTGCAGTTTAGGGAGGGACCTTTAGAATTCTCAGTCAGAGAACTCTTGGGCCTCAGTCAACTGTGCCGGTCACGTAGGCCGGTTGCTATGGAAATGAGGCCTATCAGCAAGGAGGAGGGCAGTGTATTCCCTCAGCAACCTAACCTCTCTATGTTAATAACTCTGAATACAGATTGGATTGGGGAATATGGGGAAAAGTTACAGGTACTGGGCAAGACAGTTTGGGGAATTAGAGACTCAAGATCTCAAATCTTTCTAACAAGTATTACCTGTGAGAAAATACAATCCTGGGCAATGCCAGGAATACATACTAGTTGGTTATACCTGTTAGTTTTTTCCTCTGGAAATTTACCAGGCATTGCCAGCTGATACTTCATGGACTTCCATCAGTCCATGGACCACCACTTTGAGTAACACTTTGAGTATGCTGTTAGATTGCAGCTCCCAACATTCCTGACCACTAGCTTTGTTTTCTGGGGCTGCTGTGAATTGCAGTCTAACAAAATCTGCTGGGTGCTCCCATTTGTTTTGCCTAGGTTAGATCAGAATAATGTTCAGCTCCTTGTGCACTGTCTACAAGTAGCTGTTGGGGCCTAATGTTACATAGCTGTCACTACTGGTAGTTTGGTGGTGAAGCTCCAAGTCAGTTTGCAGTACATTGGTTCTAACCTGGTCCATACTGGCTGCAGATGATGGAAGCTGTAGGGAAAAGTGTGTGTAGGATTTTCTCCCTCAGATGAGTATAATGCACCTTTACTGGTGTGTGTGCGTGTGTATGCGCGTATTTTGGGCGGTGGGATTCTGGCAGGGGGTCAAGACTGAGAAAGATCAGTTTGTTCTGTTTTGCAACATAGAGATTTTGGTGTAAAACCTGCAAAAGTGGAGAGTTTAAGGGTCACTGAGGTTTTACCTAGGAACGAAGGAGTGGGTTCTCTGAAAACAGGCAAGAAGAATGGAAGAAAACGATATAAATATAAATAGCTTTAAATGGAAGACTGGAGTTCAGGGTGATGAAGTGCAAGGCTGAAGTGTCAGAGGAGCTGTTCTGATGCTCCGTACTTTGGTCATATTGTCATGCTCTGCTGCCATTTTCCCCATCAGTGCTTGCCATGCCTGTCTCATAGCATGGAGGGAGCTGCAGTGTTAAAATCCATAACTTGGCTAAAGAGCTCTGCATATTGTGCCTGCTAAGCGCTGCATTAAAAACAACAAGAACCCATATAGTGTTAAAATATTAAACAACTTCTGGGCGTTGGCTTTTAAAGAATGAGAGAAGAAGTTATGGTCTGCATGGGATCAGCATTCTGATTATGATCCACTAAACCATTTAGGAGATATGAACTGAGAATGCATGCTTGGGGTGGGGAGTGGGGAAGGACATTTGGAGAAAGGGTTATATGGAGGAAGCAAAACATATAATAGATCAGAAGTGGAAATGACTTTCTTTATTGTTACTCAATTTATTTTCCAGAAAGACATGTCTATCATTTGTATAAAAGAAGTACAGGCCTCTCCATAACATTTCCAAGTAATTGTTATGCAAAGGGCAGCTGGGTGATAGGTTGATGGGTGAGAAATCAAGAAGCAAGAGTTTTCAAGCATCACAAACCAAGCCCAAACCAGTTTGGGATTGAGGTGGGACTATCTAGTTTGGGTCACTTTTTTTGTTATGTGTGAATGTTGCTCAGCAGTATAATGTACATATTTGTTTGTAGAGGTTTCTCACCAGCCCAGTGGGCACTCAGGTTCTAAATCTAATTTATTTGTTTACTTTCAATTAATGTAGTTGTTAAAAGCTGGACATACAGCACTGTGGAGAGCATCTGTCAAAGTATTTCTAAATACAGGTGTATCTTAGGCCATTTCCACAGTATAATGCTGTTATTGCACATTCAACATCCTATGGAATCCTGCAGTTTGCAGTATAGGAAGGGGCCTTTGAGGCCCCTCACTAAACTAAAATTCCCAGGATTCTATAGAATGTTGAAAGTGGAATAATAGCACTATAACAATTTACTGCGGAACTGGCTTTAGTTAATAAAGTAGATGTGTTTGTGGGTGTTACTTTAAGAGAAAATTTGGTTAGCAAAGGCAGAAATAACATGAAAAGAATAGGGATGGATTCTTGCACTACATAAAGAAGAGTAATTCAACATGTTCTAGCAAACTTTTTGTTCAAAACTAATATGCACATGTGAAATGAAACAACTAGTTCAATTAAACCTTGCATTAGGCAAACAAAAAACATTTTGAACCCTTCCAAATACTTGAAGGCTTCTTTCAAAATGGATTTTTTGCTTGACCAGCTTCCACTTTTCTTATGATTTCCATTTTGATAATTAAACTTACAGATCTGTTTTTTCAAAACATGCTGGGGATAGCTGGGGAGAGAGGCTTATCTATTCTCCCCTTTTTTCTGTATTTTGCTCTTCCTTGCATGCTCAGTAAGGGATTTTTCTGACATCTGCTGATTATCTTGTCGGTTATAGTCAAGCACAAACAGCTACAGTAGGATTAGAGAGATTTGACTCTTACTCTTTCCAAGCTCAAGCTTTGTCTATTGCATTGTTTACTATAGCCACACTGCTTCAACCCCACACACAATATCTGTGTTTCTCCAGCCCTCCTTTATCATCTTCCCAGTGCTGATGCTTCAAACTAGACAGAGGATGAGAAAGAAAGGGATCAGCTGGCCAGATGTAAAAGCTTTTGTAAAAAAAGAGCTTCACTATGAGAGGCTTTGTTAAATGAGGTATGCCTGCTTAGAGTGCCAGCTGTTCCTAAGCAAGGTGTCTTCATCCTGAACATGCCATGCATATAATACTGTTTCCAGTCTTCTGAAAATGGTTGGTTAAGAAGTCAAAGTATGTTGTGAAATCAGACTTTTTTCCTTTTCTTTTACTGTGTGAATTCCACACCTTCTTCTTTCTTGGTACTAACTTTGATGAGTATGACATCTATACCAAACCTATGGCAAACCTGTGGTGGCATTAGCATAATCTCTTAATTATGACTAGAAAATGAGGAACATTTTGTCTTCAGTGGGTGTTATGCACTATTCTAACATAGCATATGTCTAGCATCCTGTTGATTTCAGTAAGACTCACTTGCAAGTAAGTGTTTTTGAGACTGCAGCAGCCTTCCTTACAGTAAAACTCATGAGAGTTCTTTGCAGAGAAATCTCAAGAATTATGAGTTTATTGACATATGTTCCAGCAGCCTTAAAGTTACAACTGTTGTACAGTTGGGTTGTGAAACATTTAGCTTTCTAGATATCATTGTGACTGTAACTTCTATATTCCCTCACTGGCTGTGGGTGATTGGGATGACGGATGTTGAAATCTGACAACATTTGAAGAGTGATGTGTTCTCTAACACAGTTCTATTGGTTTATGAAGCTGCCACAAAATAATTTTTATTGGTATGGATTCTCTAATTATTTTTCTGATCTTTCCAGTAGTACTTGTGAGACTGTCATTACATTTAAAAACAAACAAATATGCAGTTGCATTATTTAAAAAAATGACTTGCTAATTTGGTGTGATTTTCCTTGCTTTGTTCTCAGCTTTTTGATCATGTTGCTGAATGTTTAGGAGACTTCATGGAGAAACAAGAAATCAAGGACAAGAAGCTACCTGTTGGGTTCACATTTTCTTTTCCTTGTAGGCAATCTAAGCTAGATGAGGTAAGAGTGCATTGTAGCTTTATTATTGTTTGGATGAGTGTAGGAATCTGCCTTAACATGCGTCAGACCTTTGGACTGTCTAATTCAGTATTTCCTAATGAAGCCTTCCTCAACTTTGTTTCATCTAGATCAGTTGGACAACAAATCCCATCATACCTAGCCAGCATGGGGATTTATAGCCCAACACAAAGGAAGGGCAGTAGGCTAGGGAAGAGTGGTCTACAATGACTGGCTGTGGCTTCGACCAGTTTCTGATGAGTGTCTTCTGTCTGCAGGAGCTGGGACTGAACTGGTGTGCAAAGCATGTGCTTGCCTGTGGTCTTTTCTCTGCTACAAGAACCAGATGATATAAAATACCATATAGTTGGTTTGATTTTGTCATTGTATGTAATATTCAGTGGCATAGCCCTGTTAGTCTGTATCGGCATAGCAAAGAAATTTTCTAGCACCTTTGAGACTAATTGGGAGGTTGTAGTATGACATGCACCTGATGAAGTAGACCAAATCAACAAAATCTTATGCTACAAACCTCTTCCTCTCAGTTAGACTCAAAGGTGCTGCAAGATTGCTGATTGTATGATTATGTTTATGACAGATGTTCTTGCATTATTGTATGTTGAAGCTGTTGGGAAAGAAAATACAGTTTAATTTGTCTTCTATTGGATCGTCTGGGAACATGGAATACTGTAGGACTGTGGAAGTTACAGGTGTGTGGGCATGCCTTATAGATAGATGTGAGACCACTAGCAGTTCAGAACCAAAATACATGCGTGTCCATCCTAGCATGTTTGCTGTAGTTCTGTGATTGCGGTGCCTCTGAAATGGAGAGTTGTAAATATGACAAGAGTGAGCAGTAGAGTATGTCTATATGCCTGTTCACTCATATTATTTCCTCCAAGTACACATGATGAAAGAAATTGAGCATTGCTGTCACACTTGAGAACTGGGTTGTAGCTTATTTTTTTTTAAAGGAAACTGAAGATGTAAGTATTGTTTAAAAGAAACAATACTTACAATACTGTCATTTTTTTGGTCTAATGTTATTGTTTAATTTTTTTAGGGTATTCTGATAACCTGGACAAAACGTTTCAGAGCAAGTGGCGTTGAGGGAGCTGATGTAGTGAAGTTGCTAAACAAAGCGATCAAGAAACGAGGGGTAAGAGTATCATGCATATTTACATATATACATGTATCATCTGGCCAAAATGGAACATATGTATAACTTCCAAGCATGAGGAATATATTTTCCAGGCTCCTACCAGTGTTGTTGTGGAATTATTAAATGCTAACTTACTTTGCAGCATTTTGAATCTCAGCAAAAGTTTTGAGCTCATAAGATCTTCATACTGAGAATCTCAGTCTCTTTTGTGCTCTGTAGACCTTGTTGCAGAGGATATTATATTCCCAATGTAGCTACATATTAAAGAGTATTTAAAGGAATAAAAACAATGATTCAATCAGTTCTGTGACAAAGTACAGTGGGCTCTCGGTGTCCACTAGGGTTTGGTTCCAGGACTCTCCATAGATACCAAAAGTTGTGGATGCTTAAGTCCCATTATATACAATGGTGTAGTAAAATGGTGTCCTTTAGATAAAATGCAAAATCAAAGTTTGCTCTTTGGAATATTTTCAAGCTGTGTTTGGCTGAATCTGTGGATACAGAATCCATGGATATGGAGTGCTGACAGTAGATCCTCGCAAATCCTATAGCCTAATCTTATCTTTTACTTGGAAGTAAGCCCCAACTGAATGCGAGTTTGGGTTTTGTATTGGCTGGAGAGTGACTCAGACTCTTATTCAGTTACAAATGAAGGGGATCTCATTTTGGTTGAGAGCTTTTTGAGAAGAAAAGAATGTAAAGATTAAAGTGACTTGGTCTGGATTAATAAGGAACTGGGAAAAATGTTTCTCTTAGGAGACCTAAACAACATACTCAGTAAATAGTATTTACTGAAGGCCTAAATCCACTGTTAAACTAATGCTTGATTGCTAGTGTGAGAGAATTTTGTTTCTTTTTATTCCAGTCCTCCATAATACCTGAAAATGAGCCTTGGACACTTTCCCATCCTTTCAGAGCAGGTTTTGGGACACATCGGACAGGGGTCACATTAGTCTCTTTGTTCTACTGACTGAAGCAGTTCTGTCAGTGGAAGAATCTTACTAAATTACGGCTTCAGATTTATTATCACAGTAACAGATAAAATGTGTATTATCACGATGTGTCATGATACAAGAAATATTCTGTTTTGTTTTAAAGGATTACGATGCAGACATTATGGCAGTTGTAAATGATACCGTTGGCACAATGATGACCTGTGGATTTGATGACCAGCGTTGTGAAGTTGGCTTGATTATTGGTATTAACATTTGATTCTTTTGCTAAATATAATGCATATAAGATGGGGTTTTGTTTTAACTCTATTGATAAATCCCCTTCCCTTCCTTTAAGGTACTGGCACAAATGCCTGTTATATGGAGGAAATGAGGCACATTGATCTGGTGGAAGGTGACGAAGGGCGGATGTGCATCAATACTGAGTGGGGAGCATTTGGAGATGACGGCTTATTAGAAGACATCCGGACTGAATTTGACAGAGAGATTGACCGGGGCTCCCTTAATCCTGGGAAACAACTGTAATTGAGATTATGTTACTAATGATACAAACCACAAGAAGTCCAGTCTGAAATTATTCCTTTCCTCTGGTATACAATCAGCCCTCCACATTTGCAGGTTTCACTTTTGTGGATTTGATTTTTCACAGATTATAAGCTGTCAGTTCTGCTGCCTCCCTCTGCCATTTTTAATAGGGACTGTAAGCCTCGTGAGACTGAGAAACTGCAAATGAAGCTTATAAATCTCTATTAAAAATGGTGTGAGGCAGCAGTGAAGGTGGAGTAAGCCCCACCAGCCACCCACTACTGCCTTATGAAGGAACCCTGATGCCTCAAAGGAATCTACAGTGGGTTGAATATGGTGATCATATTTATTTGGGGATTAAATATGGTTTGGCAGGGCCTAGAGTTATTCATGGTTTTTTCACTTTCATGGAGGTCCTGTGCCCCAACCCTAGTGAATGTGGTGGGATGACTGTACTTGTAACACTAGCAATCTTTGGATGTTCATGACTTGGTTTAGTAAGCTAAACTATGCACGTGCCTTTTGCTTTTCAGTGTTTCCCTTTTGTTTTAGCCTTTGCATGAGCTGCAACTAAACCAGCAAGTCTTGTAATTAACCATCATTTCACATTTCATCTGAACCAGGAAATGGTGGTTGTGAGTTTTTGAACAAGCTACATCTTAAAACATGGGTTGAAATTAGTTCTAAGATCCTATTTTGTGAAGCAGGCTCTCATATTTTCTTAGTTTTGATGAAGTGGGAAACTATGGTTAAATAGGACTTTTGCCCTTTCCGCATCCTACCTTTTCTTGGTGCTGGGGTGCAGTGCTTGCGTGACCAGCCTCTTGTGAGAGGCCCTTGCATCCAGGTTTCTTCAGCTCCGCACGAGCTTCCTGCTTGCGAGAGAGCCCTGCCTCTTCCTTTGCAGTGCAGCCTGGGACCTTCCCACGCTGCACTGAGAGGAAGCACGACTGGCCCGGCTCCTGAGGCTCCCACGCAAGGTAAGTGTGCGCGGGGCCTGGGAGCAATGTGCGACTGCACACCATTTTCGGCTTAAAGCTGAAAATGAAAAAGTGCGCGAGTGGTGCCTGCCAGGCCCTGGAGCATCGCGCAAATGTGAGTGCATCGTGTGGACCACTCCTCACATTTGCATGACGCTTGAGGGGCCCTTTCGCATAGAAAATGCCGTGCAAAAAGGGCCCTTATGGTTAAATTGCACATCAAGCAAATGGTGGAATGAAAGGGTGGTTTCCCTGGTCAAGCAGCTTGTCTGTATCTTAGCTTTATACGATTGTTTGGATGGGGCCATTGTCTTCTAGGATATATTGTCCCCGTTTCCTTGAATTATCTTCGTTAGGGGTGAAATCTTTTATTGATTAATCTTTTAGATCAGTACTACTCTAAGTTGTGGTCCTTCCATTCTTTCTCAAGCCATTGGCTACCAATCTCTAGTGAGCTGGGAAAGACAGAACCAAATGTGGCTAGTGGGCACAAATATGTTGCTAGTCCCTTGTACATTTGGAAAAAATTGCCAGATAGCGGAAGAAGCTTTTGGTTAATACTTATATGCCCTTTTAGTTGATGAACCTGCTTAAGCTAAAATTAGTATTCAGTTCTGATACTGTGCTTACGAAAAAGGCATCTTAGAAGAGGCATTCCCTTTTACTTTCACATAAGGAGAAATGCCTCATCTAAGTTTGTGCCGCACATGGACTTTTGCCATCTAAAAAATATGGGAAGTATTTCTTCCTTTTCCCAAGAACAATTGTTATAGTCAATACACATTTAGGGAAGTTTAACCTGTTAGTCACAAATTATTTGATAAATTAAGATTTCCTTGGTTGGCTCACATTTTTAATTTCCAGCCATTTTGAGCTATTTCAGCTGCTCTATTAGCTCCAGCACAAAGTTTGCATGTGCCACAGAACCTTTACAGTGCCCAGAGATGATGGGGATGATATGTAAATTGATATGTTCTTCTCTTCTCACTTCCATGCTATCTGTACTCTTGGTTCTGTCTCAGATGCCCGTGGTGGAGCTTGAAAAAGTTAGCTCTTTTGGACTACAGACTACTTTTGGACTACTCTTTTGGACCAACCTCCCCCCCACAAGTTCCTTTCCCAGTCATTGTCTTCTGGAACCACAGATATATAAGCAAAATTCTTCTCACCTAGCACAAGTTTTCCACCTCATTCCTGCTATAGTCCACCAACCCTTCTAGAACTGCTCTAAAGGGTTCAGAATGATTGCAGTTTGACAGTGTGACTTGAGGGAGAATCAGTAAAAGTTGTGAAGTTCTCCACTTTGAGCAAGTGGAAGTGTCTTTCATTTGTGCAAGGGACTATCTAGATCCCAGCCATTATTCTTACCTGCCTACTGTAGGATTAGCCATAACCACATGGTAAGTTTAATAAAAATTTGAACTGTGTGACTGTAGCCCTAATGTCTGAAGGGGTTGTTGATTTCCTTTTCAGGTTTGAGAAGATGGTGAGTGGCATGTACATGGGTGAACTCGTCAGGCTTATTCTTGTAAAAATGGCCAAAGAAGGTTTACTTTTTGAGGGGCGAATCACTCCTGAACTTCTAACCAAAGGAAAGTTGGAAACAAAACATGTTTCTGCTATGGAGAAGTAAGTGGCTTAAGATGCTTTCCTAGGCTTTTCAGTTGCAATAATTTCATAACAGTCAGGAGGGATGGTGGAATGTCTTCAGCTCAATTCTGAGAACAACTCTTGGATGAGCTTTTAAAAAAGGTGTGGTTTTTGTTTTGCTTTGTTAAGTTATAATTGGCACTGCTAAATTTTTCCGGTTTCCAAAAGTTTTCAGAGATCTATTATGGGTCGAAGAGACATAAATAATATACATATTTAATTTGCATGTAATCTGCATATCATTTTTATGAAACTTCAGGATTTTGAGTTAATAGCAAGCTGATATCTTGCATTTTGCCCTGTTTCCATCTTTCCTAAAGTAGTTGCCACCTTTGAGATGGCTTCCCATCTTGAATTTTATTTCTGAATCTTTAATGTGGTATCTTTGCAACATATTGCTGCAGTCATAGAGCTAGAACCCTGTTTGTTCTTTTTAAAATGAGAATGGGAATTTTGAGGAGTTTAACAAGATCAGTAGGCCACATTAAACGATCTGAGGGTTACGTGTGGCACAGCAGTTGCATGTTGTTTGCCTCTAACGTTTAACTGCACAGTGGTTTTAAAATAAGCCACAGATTCCAAACATGTTCATTCTCCAAATTACACTTGGAATCCATATTTACCAAGATGTTCTTTTTTTCTTACTTAGCCTTTTGGCACTGTTGTTTCTACAATGACTTTTGCAAGATGTGTTGCATCACTTTTCCAATGCTATATCCTCTACTATATGTCTCCCCTTCCTTTTCTTTGGCCCTCTCTTCATGACCACAAAAAGGATGTTTTAGTTGTTGTGGTATGCTCCCTTAAGTGTATTTTCAGTGAAAATAACACCATTTCCTACTTTGCACATAATTGGTTTTAGAGAGGAGGAAATATTATTATGGCAGGATAAGATTCTTTGCAATCTTATTGCAAGGAATAGCTGTGCTTCTCTGTCTCTCATGCACACACACAGAGGTTATGCTTTGCACCAGTGCATCTTTCATGCACACTGTTGTCCTAAAGTCCAGTGGCAGCAATAGCTGCACAAGGCATAAACCAGAGGTGGGGAATATAGTCCTCCAGATATTGAATTACAATTCCCACTATCCTTTACCATTGGCCATGTAGGCTAGACCTGTTGCAGTCCAACAGTGTCTGGAGGGCCACCTGTTCTCCATCCCTCCTCTGTAGACTCTGAATAGCCAATGTTGTCACCCAGCTCTCTGCTCCCTGTCCTCATAAGATTCCTGTAAACCTGGTGTTTCACTACTTGGGGACTCTCTTGTAAGCTGTTTTCAGGCTCACATGAAGTTCTCTCTTCACCTTCATGCACAGCCTGCCATCAGATCATGTTGCCTTGTCAAGAATTTTTAAATCTCACAATACATTTCACTCTTGCAATATCTTGTAGGAGCAAAGAAGGTTTGCAGAAAGCCAAAGAGATTCTGACCCGTCTTGGAGTTGAGCCCTCTCATGAGGATTGCGTTGCTGTCCACCATGTGTGTACAATTGTTTCGTTCCGCTCAGCAAACCTGGTGGCTGCGACTCTGGGGGCAATTCTGAACCAGCTGCGAGATAATAAGGGAGTTGGTCGTCTGCGCACCACTGTAGGAGTTGATGGCTCCCTTTACAAGATGCATCCACAGTAAGATCCTGTGCACTTTCCACAATTATATCTTGGCACCTGTTAGGGACTATCTCTTCCAAAGGTCACATATTTAGCACATCAAGCTGGCATGTGGATGCATGGTCTGAGCTTGAAGTACATAAGCAGAACTGTTAATATAAGATAAAAGTAGGTTATCACTATTGTAGACTGGAGTTTTTGAAGGCAACAGAATAGCTTAAGTACAGGGCACTGCTTATTTAAATTGCTTGCTGCACACAGGAGTGCTATGTTCGTGAAATGTAATTATCTGTGGTTTCTGCTATATTTTCCTAGGTGGGAGAAGATACACTGGCAAAGGAGTAACTTCCACTTACATGCACTACTGAAAAGCAGCCATGAAATGGTGGTATCTCTATGGCCATTTCCACCCTACACTGTTATAGTGCTATTCCACTTTTCAACATCCTGTGGAATTCTGGGGTTTATAGTTTACTGAGGCCAAAGAACTCTCTGGCTGAGATTTCTAAATGCCCTTCCCTCAACTGCAAGCCCCAGGGTTCCATAGGACGTGGAAAGTGGAATAACAGCACTGTAACAGTGTAGTGTGGAAATTGCCTACGTGTTAGTAAAAATCCCTCTCCTCCCCCCATGTACATACATGGATGATTACTTAGGCAAAACTGTAATAAGTGAAGAGATGAACCCAGAATCCACCTCGTTATGTCTTCCATTTGTTTATACTACATACTCTAAGTTCATGGTAAAGCACTTATCATCAGAGACCACCCTTTATTCATATCCAGCTCTCTGTATAGTAATTGCCTCCATAGCCCCCTTCCTGCTGTCCTGTGATTAAATATGGGGAATATGTTTTGTCATGGTACCACTTAAATCAAATCAATGCAAGCTTATGAACTGAAGCAGTTGAAATGATGTTATTCCAGTCTGGCTATGTATAAGTCCCAGTCTATCCATTTTCCCCATCTTTCTACCTTTTTTATCCCTTTTATTTGGAAGCAACTGTTTTCATTAGAACTTAATTGCTGCACAATTTTACTTAGAGTTTTGAGTGTCAAAACCATAGGCAATTAAATATTAAGATGCTTTCTTGAACCCAGGTAAAAGAGAAACAGTCACTTTTGGTTTCTCCAAACCGACATTGTTTTTTCCTTATTATGTATCTTTGGAAGCTGAAAAGAGCTTTTTGGTGTAAAGCTGTTAGTAAAGAATACCTTTGTTATTAGTGCAAACTTTGAAGCTGGTCCTCTGTTTGGTATACCTAAGACAGCTTATTTCAAAGGAATTGTATTTGTTTTTAGCATGTAAGGCCATAGTTGCCATTATCTTTACCAGCTCACACAGACCTTTCCTGAAAGGATTGCTAATTCTAACTATTTTTCAACATTTCTTGCATCTCATAGAAATATCTGCATTTCTCTTTTACCATCCTAAGATGCAGCTAAATGCTTACAGTGAATGGGATTTTCTTCCTGTAGTGGTGTGGGAGGCAGTTATGCGTAACCACCTTTCATTCCCATTTTCTTTTTAACGTGTAGCTCTGTTGAGTTTCAGGCAGAATACTAATTTCTCTTCCCACAATTAGCACCTGTTGTAACCTCCTTCCTTAAGAGAGGCCCTCTTAACACTACTTTGGAACTGGAATTTCTAGGAGTGGCTCCCATGCCCTTGCTGTATGTGTGTTGAAGAGTAGTTGATGGCATATATCTTTCCAATGGATCTGGGACCCCCCCACTTCTTCTTTCATAATTACAATCCCCTCCAGTTTGCAAGACTTGTTTCTGAGTAACTTTGTTTAGGACTGACTTGTGAAATTGCACTTGTGTAAATCTGTTGGACATTTCTGTTTTAATTTGAAGGCAAAGTAAGGTAAAAAAGTGCCAGTTATGACTCTTGATCTTTGAATGTCAATATTTCCAGAGAACAAGTAGTCAATCTGTGGGGCAGTAGATGGGTGGATGGATAGATAATTGTAGGTAGTATGTACATGCAAGCGAATAGACTTTGTGTGCTCAAATGGTGAGTAACTGTGGGCTTAGGTGCTCATGCCATTAGCAACACCACTTTCCTTAAATGTATGGATAAACAAGGATATTGGCAAGCTGGAACGTGTCCAGAGGAGGGTGACCAAAATGGTAGAAGGCCTGGAAATCATGCCATGTGAGGAGAGACTTAGGGAACTGGGTATGTTTAGCCTGGAGAAAGAGAAGGTTAAGAGGTGACATGAAAGCTATGTTTAAATATTTGAAAGGTTGTCATATGGAGGATGGAGCAAGCCTGTTCTCATGGTGTATTCCTGCATGGTAGAGAGTTGGACTCAGTGGCTCTTGTGGTTGGTTACAACTCCAAGATTCTCTGATTCTGTTTCTAGGAGAGTTTGAGATCTGCTTCCTTGTGACTGGTTCCCAACCTGCTCCAGTAAATTCTGTAGAGAAGAGTTACATGAATTAGTTGAATGAGATGGTCTGTTTTTTTCCTGGGATTGGGTGTCTTGTGGTAATGACAAAGCAGGCTTTGCAGAGTAACCTTGCTCTTCAGTTTACTCATGTGATTCCTCTGTGTAGATATTATTGACTTGGTTTGTTTATATTTGACTTGAATTACATATTTTTGTCTTCTGCCTTATTGTCATAGCTGCTCCTAGCTAATGTCAGGTGTAGTACTATTATACTAGGTCAGGAATTGGGAATGTGGTGCTCTCCAGACATGGATGACAGCTCCCATCATCCTTTATCGTTGGCTGTCTTGTCCAGAGCAGAAAGCTGTTGCAGTCCAACAACATCTGGATACCCACGCAGTTCCCTCACCTCTTCAACAGGTAGACCAGGGAGGGGAATCATGTGGTTGTTCAAATATTTTCAAATTGCAACTGCCATGGTCCCTCATCATTGATTATACTGCTTGGGGCTGCTGGATGTTGCAGTTCAGGATTATCTAGAGCACCACACAGTTCCTTGAGGTGGCTGTTTAGCTTGATGTAGTGAATGCTTTCCCCCCTTTTTTTGGTTAAAATAAATGAACTACTGATTATATAAATATTTCTCCTTGTTCCAGATATGCCAGGCGCCTGCACAAAACAGTCCGACGCTTAGTGCCAGACTCAGATGTGCGGTTTTTGCTCTCCGAGAGTGGCAGTGGAAAGGGGGCTGCAATGGTGACAGCAGTTGCCTACAGGTTGGCTGAGCAGCACCGACAGATTGATGAGACCCTGGCAGAGTTTAAGCTGACACACGAACAGCTCCTGCAAGTGAAGAAGAGGATGCGAATGGAAATTGAAGCTGGCCTCCGGAAGAAATCACATGACCATGCCAAAGTCAAAATGCTACCTACCTTTGTTCGCAGCACACCAGATGGGACAGGTAGCTTTCTAGTCCTTGAAATGACGCTTTGAACAACCGGCATAGTTTCTTCATTGTAAAATAAAGATTTTTTTTAATCCTGTGTCTGGGATCCACAAATAGGAGGCATGTGTTCTTTTTACATGTTTGTTACTGGCTTGTTTGTTAAACGTGTAAGGATAAATGAAGAAATAAAGCCAATGAGCTGCATGCAAGCAGCATTATAAATATGACTATTCATGACATTAGATTGCTTGATTTTGAAATATTGTTATGCTGCTTTTCCTGCACATCTTCAAATAACTTCAAATGTTAGCTCAGAGAGGAAAAATAAAATAAAACATCCATTCCAGGAAATGAATAGAACAGTTTCTAAAAAAGCCTAAGAAAGACTGATATCATGATCAGTGCCAACAAAGTTTGCTTATGCGTAAGGCAGTGCCAAGATTCTTATAGCCGTTTTGATGACAGTAAGCAGCATTGACATTTTGAAGTAGTAACATTCCAGCAGTGACAAATGGATATTGCAGTCAGGGGTGGGTTGGGTTGGATGGGTGAGCTGTGCCCATATGCCAACTGACTTTTAAGCCAGACCATTGTGCTGCGGGCAAATGAGAAACTATTTGTCTAAGGGGTATTGGAGATCTCCTTAATGCTAACATGAAAGAGTACAGCTGCCAGTGTAATTCTGAGTTACGCTAGTGTAATAGAATTCCAATTTAAATAACCAGCCAGTGAGGAAAAATTGCTCCAGGAAAAAAAAAATCTCAAATGAGAAATGAAAATTTTACCACTGTCCCAGAATGGAAGCTGGACTGTTTTAGAACTTGCAATGCATTCCTTCCAATTGTTCTTGTAACTGCAGAGTTCAAAAAGCAGCTTCAAATTGCAAGAATGTTTCACATGGGAAACAATGCTTACATATTAATTGACCAGCTGTGTTGCTTCCAGTGGCTTTTTGATGTGCCACTCAGGTTGAGCTCATTTACCCAGGTAAAGTGACCCTATCAGCTCCCTGGCCTGTGATTCTCTTTTTCGTTGCCTCTCCTTCCTGATAATTGAGGGCAATTAAAAAAAAATCAGAACAGAACCCTGCATCGATGTTCATTTGCAAGAATACATTGTTTAAATGGAGGTGGGACAACAGCACCATCTGCTGGCAGATATTCCATGTCTTGTGTGCACGCATCATGACAGTCAATATTTCTGTGTAGTTCAAATTCTGTCTTGGAAGAGACTATTTGCATTAGAATGTGTTTCTGCATCCCGTCTTCTCTTTTCAATAAATCTCTTAGGGACAAATCTATTTTCAAATGTTTAAACAGAAATGGTTAATATAGTTGCTTTTATTTTGAAGAGAAAGCAGTTACCCAAGACATAACATGCTCCTAACCATCTGTGAAAGGGACTCATGAAGCCAATTGCACTTAAAAGTTTGCCTGTGTCACTGCTCTACTTCATTGCTTTCTATTTCTGCTGTTTGAGTAACCTTCAGCGGCAAATAATAGCCAAGAGGATGTGATTTCAGCAGAAAAACTGGTGCAGGCCTTAGATTAGGGTGAGTTCCCATGGCTGTCCTTTCTCTAAACTCTAAACCAAGATAAGCATTCTTCCTGTTACACACGTGTCCTGTGTGTTTTGGCCCTTACACTGAGCAAAGAGCCTCTGTTACTCATTCCCAATCCACCTCTTGTAGTCCCACAGATAAAATCGTCAGAGGATGAACATTCAGAAACATGGTTGCTTTATTCCTGACTTCTTACCGTCTTCACCAATGTTTCATTTGCAGAAAATGGAGACTTTTTGGCTTTAGATCTTGGAGGAACAAATTTTCGTGTTTTGCTTGTGAAGATTCGAAGTGGAAAAAGGAGAATGGTAGAAATGCACAATAAAATATATGCCATTCCTATAGAGGTTATGCAGGGTACCGGAGATGAGGTGAGTTATTATGTCATTATTACATAATACTTCAGTGGTTGCTGGTGACACATATTGTTAAAATAATGCTTGGGATCCTGCGTTGCCACAGGACAGTGTAAATAAGCATTAGTGGAGTTACATTGTGCTTTTATCATGCAGTCCTATACTGGAGACCACGACAGTGAAATATATGTGCATCACTGCTAAATACACGTGGCTGACACCCCTGTTGTGCAGTTGCAGTAAGTAGTGTGATGCATTTGGCCTCAGGCTCCATTGTGGAATGAACAAAAGTCCATTGCAGAATTCATACATCTCACACAGTATATTTTCCATATGCAGATCTCTGCTTCCCTCCCTATCGGCTAGAAATGACCACTGTACAGTGTCCAGTAAAAACACTTCACATACATAACTCAACTTATGCCTGCAATGTGTCACAGGATGCTGGTCCAAGAGTACTTGCTTGTGATACAAATATTTTCTCTTTGTTTTCAAAGCTGTTTGATCACATTGTTTCCTGCATCTCGGACTTCTTGGATTACATGGGAATAAAAGGCGCACGACTGCCCTTGGGCTTCACATTTTCTTTCCCTTGCAGACAGACCAGCTTAGATGCCGTAAGTTGCTTTTTCTATAATGGAGCCTTTCAATACTGCGTTTTCAGAGTGGATTTTTAAGTTTCAGTGAGTGAATTAAACAGAGCTTGGAAAGATGAATGTGAGCGCTAATGTTAAAGTACATTAATTCCTTGACATTAAAACACTGAGAAAAATAATTTGTTAAACTCAATTGTTAAAGAAGAGAAAAGCATTTCCAGTCCCCATGCCAGTCAATAACAAATCAAAGAAACGTGAGATTGTTATTAACTTAGAAATACATCTTAAAATAATTATGGAATATTTTAAATAGGGGCAATTAATTATTTTTAAAGGAAGCGAAAACGGACAACATACAAAACAAGCAAGGCTATGCGCTCACAGACCAAAGATTGTGTCTGTTCCACCTTGGTGTATTAAGATCAAGAGACTCCCTGACTTTTAAGTATTGAATCTGTTACTGGGCATAAAACCATCTTACATGTATGAGAATTTTGTGCTTATGCAAGGCTGTTGACTCAGTCATAGAGAGAACAAAAGAAGCTGATTTATACTAGGGTTACACTATTGGTTCAAATAATTCATATTGGTCTTTCTGATTGGCAGTGGCCCTCCAGATCTTCAGACAGAAGTCATTCCCTTCTCTATCTGGAGATGAGGGAGATTGTTTTTCCCATGTACAAAGTGTGCCTCTTGCCACTGGCCAAGGCTCTCCCGTCCCTTCATTTGATACATAGCTGTAATGACCAACAATATGCTACAAGCCTACTCCTTCTCAAGTTTCAGGTTTAGAGCTTGAAAAGTTACTTTTTAAGAATAGTTGGTTCCCATTACTCATTAAAGTGTAAATGGTCTTAATGCTTGTTGCATTCCATTTGAAGTGTGATTTCATTAATCCTGCCCCTTTCCCCACTCCCTCCCCAAGGAAGCTGCATTTCTCACAACTCACTGCTTCCACATTTGCCCTAGGTCAGCTGTAGATGGTGCCTTAAAAACCATGCTGACATTGCTGCCTAGATTAGTCAATATAGGGGAATGGCTGCTAATCTGCCTCCCTACATCCGGGCTGGGTAAGTGCAGACTGTGGGTTGAATGTATCCCCAAGGTTGTTTTTGAGGCACTGCCAGTACCCTCCATTTGCTTTGGTCTTGGTCTTCTACTTCTTCTTCCAGTTCTTATTATTTGCTAAAAATGCTACATGGTAGAGAGTTTGGGGGCAGTTTCACCTCTTTGTCCTCCCAGGTGAGGTTTTCTTTTCTGACAAGGCAGTATATCAATAATCTGCCTCTGGTTTATTTCCTGTTTGTAAAAAGGTCTCTCCTTGGTCTGAAATGGCTGAGGGAGGCAAAAACAGAGAAAGGAACAACAACAACTCCCCCAGAACACCCAGCCAATAATGACGGAGCTCGCACTGTCCTTTTTCGTAACCCAGGTGGCAGATACAGTCCTCTAAGGTCCCTGGGGGCCAATGCAACACTTCAACTTTTGGTGTTTGCCCATTCTTGTCTTAGATGGTGGTTCATTAGCTATCATTTGAAGTGGGAAGAAGACTTGATATCCTAGTATATGCAACAGCTGGCTGGTTCTGGTATTTCTCTGGATGTCGTAGTGGTGATTATTTTTAATTAGTACTAATGCCACAATGAATGGAAACAGAAACTTTTATTTTTGTTTCTTTTTTAGGGTATCCTTCTGAACTGGACCAAGGGTTTTAAGGCTACTGACTGTGAAGGGGAAGATGTTGTTTATTTGCTAAGGGAAGGAATTAAAAGAAGAGAGGTGAGAATTTTCCTTTTTGATCTTGAGGGTATATTAAGTCCCACTGAGTTAAAAAAAAACTTTCCTCCTTTTCCTGAGAGAGAAGCATTTATTTTTTTCTCTTTTCAGAGTACTTGAGAATTTCTTCTGACTTAGATAAAACTAGCAGGTGGTGTTGATGATTTAAAAATTAATGTCCTGTTGGTTATGAGTCATTGTCGCAACTGCAGTTTGAAAGCATGGTACTTTTTTAAAAAGTTAAGATATGCATGAAGAAAAGCCTGGATAAACTAGATTAATTTTTTAAAGTGGCTAGTAAGATTTCCAGATTTAAGAAATGACTCATGTCATACTTTAAAAATATAGGCAGACTGGCTCTTTTGTTATTACTGCTAGTAACAGTTTATGACAATATATCCCTCTTCTGCAAAAATATGTGAAAGTAATATGATGTGCTCAAGACCAAATGAAGCCTGAACTCTCACAGGAAGCTGAATTGACTATACTGTGGCCATTGTATTTTTGACATATCATGAGATGACATGACTTGTTGAAAAATACAATAAAGCCTGGTAAACTGGAAAGCTGTAGGAAAAGAGGAAGACTGCATAGGAAGCAAAGGCTCTGAGTTTGCAATACCAAAGTCGGGCTGTTGATAACCAGGGCTCTTGAGAGATCTCTCATTGATAGAGTCACAAGGGGTCAAAACTGACTTAGCAGCATATAATAATAACAACAAAATATAATAGGTCAAATGTGTATTATGGCAGAGTGACGATATAGCTCCTTCAGTTCAGAGATCTCCTAGGGCCCTATCACACTACACTGTTAAAGCACTATTATTCCACTTTAACTGCCATGACATCATCCTTTGGAATTCTGGGGTTTGAAGTTTGGTGAGGCACTGGAGTGCTCTGGCTGAGAATTCTAAATGCCTCTCCCTAAACTGCAAATCCCATGATTCTGTGCAATATTGGAATAATGGTGCTATAACAGCCCAGTGTGATAGGGCCCTTAGAGTATACAGAAGACACTTTAGTCCATGTGAGGTGTTAGGTTCAGTTACCCCCTGCCAGTGCTACAGTCTTCCTTGTCACACTCCACACCATTTCTAAGGGTTCCCCTATTCCAATCCTTCAATTAATTTCAGATAGTCACTGTCAGTGTATTACACAGGAGATATCATCTTGTTTTATGGCTTCAAATATGTAGGGAGGCTCTAAAGGTCATCTGTACCTAGTTTTTGACACTGGAAACATGAAGCAGAATTATGATGTCATTCTTAAGAGCTGGTAATGCAGAAATGTTATTTGCAGATCTTATGCCCTGTGGGTTGCTTTCACAGAATTAGACCAGTGTGGTTCAGCATGTAACAAGTGATACAAGGAATGCCAGGATATAATCCCCTGCAGTGATGGGAAGACTTCAGGCTTACCTCAGAGATTTATTCTCCCCGCCCCAACAAAACCTCAAGATCCACTAACTAGTGCTTGGTACAAAAAGCGTAAACATAGGATTAAAGAATTCTCCACCCAGGAATGTGTTTTGAGTACCAGAAACAAACAGAGCTCCCAATCTTTCCACACAGAAATCCTTTCTGTTTACCCCAAGGTTTCTTCATTTCAGCAATACATTTGGAGGTTTGGTAGTCATATGCTGTTGCATGTTTTAAACTGCAAATCAGAAATCCTTATAAAACTGCTACAACCCTCACCCCCTAGAAGTCAGTTAGTCAGTCCAGATCAACTTGTCCAGCTCTGATTTCCATCCAGTTTTTAAAGTACTTCTTCTTAAGTCATTTGGAAGATTTGTGTAGGTTATAAGAATGTGGAGCTAGTACAAAACTTTTTGTCACTGTCAAAAATGGAAACATTAGTGAGATGGAAGGCCTGGAAGTTCCAATAAATATAAAGATTATGTGGATTTTTCTCCTCCTCCTTGGCCTTTTCTACGCCTCAGAACCAGATCATGAGGGTTATTTGGCCCTCCAAATCTGGTTTTGGGGATGTATAGGGAGGGGGTTGTAGTCCTGAGGTGCTCCCTTCCCATTTCTGGATTCTGCCAGTGGATTGCCACCATGGCTGTTGACCAGAACCAGAAGGTGAACAATAAGTAAATCTGAATACATCTGTTCTCCATTTGTGCATTCTTGGAACAGATGAATAAGTTCTTTGGAACTATTCTGCAGTTAATTTGTACCTTTCAACGTATTGTTCAGTTGGAGGTTACAGTATGATATATTCTTAGTCTTCTTCTCCTGCAGTTTTTATTTGATGCAGTTTTGGTAGTAATTTGACTGTATACAAGTTAAGTACAGGTAACTGTTTCTAAGAAGCAGTTTAAAATAGGGAAGGAAAACCTTTTTTCCCTCCATCTATTACATTAAAATGAGCTAAAATGTATTGCGTGTGACCTTGATACAGCCAATGTAACTAGTACATTTTATTTACTTAATAGTAGCATTTATAGCACACCTTTTTTCCAGTGAGCTCAGGGGAATGAGCTCTCCTCTTGCTCATTTTACCCTCATAACTCTGTCCAGTCGGTCGGACTAAAAGAGTGACTGGCCCAAGGTGAGCCAGGACTTTCATGGCTCAGTGCGGACTTGAACTGGGATGCCTTAGGTTTAGCATTCTGACCATTCCAGTGTTAGACAGTCGTTAAAACTAATTTAATGCTTTTGATTTATATAGTCAATGAGACTTTCTAGGAAATCATGAGATCAGCACCATGAAGGCTGCATTACTCCTATATAAAACAAAGCTTTGCGTTCTTGATTATTAGGATAATTGTAAATAGTAGACCCAGGCTTGCTCCACTGAACTAGAATTGTGGTGAAGACTGTTGGGTATGTTTGATTTAAAGCAATTATGATGTCATGTTGTTTCTTTAAAGGAATTTGATCTGGATGTTGTGGCAGTGGTGAATGATACAGTTGGGACTATGATGACTTGTGCCTATGAAGATCCAAATTGTGAAATTGGACTCATTGTGGGTGGGTATGAGGCCTGTTTTAATTTGTTTTGGGAGGGGGTTGCAATATTATTTAAAAATTCACACAATAGTTAGTGCTCTTTCAGAGTGATTTTGTTTTTTCAGTTTTCCTTTTCTGAAAAAAAAATCCATTTTATTTCTTATTCAAAGTTTTATAAACCAATGGTAAGCAACCTGCCAAGAGCCACATTCATTTGGAAGTAATCCTGTCAAGAGCCACATGTTCAAAATAGGCAGGGTCAAAGTTGTTGGTGAGTGGTGCCATGGGGAAAAGTACACCAAAGCATCTGTTTTCTTTCTGCCACCCCTTTATTTCTTTCCTTCTTTCTCTCTGAAAAAAGGCTGCTGGGAAGAGACCAGTTCTTCTTTCAGAGACCCAAATTGATCTCTTACAGAGGGCTTTTGAAATTATTTTAAGGACCATGTGTGGTCCTGTGGGTACAGGTTACCCATGTAGTAGACAAAAAACTGCAACATTTCTCTGTTCATCTTTCAGAACTCTTTTGTTTCAGTAGAATGCCAAAGAACACCAGAAAGTTAGTCTAGGTTTTTCACTTGTTGGAATTCATAGTGTGATCAGTAGTCCTTCCAGAAGTGTGCTCTTAGCAATATTGGGCATTTTTTCCTCTTGAATAGCTATCTCTTTGAATAATGACAAGAAAGAAAATGGTTGTCAACTTAACAGTTAGGGAGAACAGTAGCTTTAAACAAGATTGGGGGAACAGGGAACTTTTTGTAATTTAGATTGTGGGTAAAAAATATTTTATCCTCCTTGAAATCGGTACTTTCAGGTTGAAAACTGATTTGCAGAAGATGTACTAGATAAAATCTTTTATAAGTTATCCTTAGTTGTATGCTGAAAGAGTACATCTGTGATTTTAAAAATACAGGTAAATAGATTTTAAAGTCTAATCCAGATCCTTTATAATAAGGAGAATTTAAGGGCCAGATAGAACGTAGAAAATGTCCTAGAATTGCACCTATGATAGGAATTCATATATTTATTTAACTTCTATCACCTCTTTCCCCCCAAATTGAGATTCATGGTGGCCCAAAACACATATAAACAAATCATAAGCAGTTAAAAGCACAACAATAAGAAGAGTACAACGCTAACTGATTAAAAGATTTTATTCAGAAACTAATCAGCTACCTAAAGCCTGCCAACATAAAGAAGACAGGGAGGGGCCTAGCCTCTGCTTGGAAAGGAGTTCCTCAGCCCTTGTATAACTACCAGGAGGTCCCTGTGCTGTATCCCCCCCCAGCCTGAAAGTAGGGCCACTGTCCATTTGTCTAGTAGCAGAACAGTATGATTGTTATGTGCCCAAGTAATGTAATGACACAATATATATACGTTTCATTATTTTGCTCTATGGTTGTATTCTTACATCCCCTAAGTTGCTTGGGGCAGTGTATGTAATTTTCCCAAACTGTGCTATCGTAACAACCCCTTGAGGTTATTTAGGCTATCTCAAGATTACCAACTTAGCTTCAAAGTACTTGTAAATGTGTCCTACTCTATCCTAGAGGTTCTTGAAAGATAACAACAAAGTACTGTTCTGGCACTGAACTGAATGATTTCCTTGTTGCAGGAACTGGAAGTAATGCGTGTTACATGGAGGAAATGAGAAACATAGAAATGGTAGAGGGAGAGCAAGGGAGAATGTGCGTGAACATGGAGTGGGGTGCCTTTGGGGACAATGGATGCCTTGATGACATCAGGACCATCTATGACAAAGCTGTTGATGACTACTCTTTAAACAGTGGCAAGCAAAGGTATTTCCTGCTGCAGTGTGGTGAGAAGTGTGAAGGAAACACTTGTACATGGTGAAAAGTTCAGAATCAGAATAAGGGAGATTTTATCATCATCAGCCCGCTTGTCCTCCTGTTCCTTTCTTTCATCTTTCTTCTCATAATATCCCAAACTTTGAGCAGAGTGAAAGTGAGGAAGAGCAGCTGAGAGAACTTGCATAAACCAAGGGATCTCCCTAGGAGAACAGTCTTAACTGGCCAAG
Organism: Iguana delicatissima; assembly: GCA_948472985.1. NCBI lineage: Eukaryota > Metazoa > Chordata > Lepidosauria > Squamata > Iguanidae > Iguana > Iguana delicatissima. The sequence goes on from CAOKZL010000615.1 coordinate 240,442, forward strand.
ATGTCCATGTGCCAATTAAGTGACATAGGACAACTAAAGCTATGCAGAATTCTCCGTCTAGGAATGTTGGACATTAGTTGGGACTGCCCTCACTTAATGTTATGCCAGCACTTTGTCTGTATCCCTCTTGTGGCAGGTTTGGATCTGGCATAAAATGTCTTCTCTTTCACTCCACACCTTTCCCACTCATTTCTTGACTCTTCTCTGATCTTAGGCCTTAGGACATCTGCTGATAGATTACTCTGTCAGTAGATCTCTGATATCAGCTGGCAGAGGAGTGTTCTGTTGGCAGTATGAGATTTCTGCCAGCAGAAGAGGCTTGTGCCTGATACTAGCACTCTTCAGCTACTGCAAATCTCAGTTAGAATTGTTTTAAGTTTCTAGCTCTTTGCAACAAAGACTTCTGAGAATGTTCATATCCTCTGTTCACAGAAATATTCTGAGAATAATTTTAAAAAAAATCTTTGTGTGAATGAATTGGAAAGAATAAAAACATAACACTCCAGAGGCAGCAAAGCATTTCTGGCATGCCTTGGAAATCTTTTGGGGTTCCGAGGAATTGCTTTGAAGACACGTACCTTCATTTAACTCAGGGAGCAGTACTTTCTAGAATTCTTCCTGAGTAAAGAGGATTTTTTTTAAATCTCCACATTCTGCAAAGTTAAATTTGAAGGATGATTTTTAAAGCTACTTTCAACTTCATCCTCAGCTACTGTTCTACCCCACCTGTAATTTGATAGATTTGAGAAACAAGAGGAAGAAGGAAAATTGGGGAATGAGAGGGCTGATGCTAAGCACTGAGACAAACTGAATGTCAGGGATTGAGGAAAGGGAACTGTACTTGGCTTATACCATGAAGGGAGTTTTTGAAATGGGAAGGATTCATTTGGATACAGTTCCCAAATTCCAAAATCCTTCTTCATTCCAAAGTTCCAGTGTATATAGCAAGAGATATGACAAAACTCCACAAGGATACTTTTATTATACCTACTTTGTAGGATGGCAAAACGCATGAGGACTGTTTTTAGCCCATTCAAGGGACAAGAAAGGAGGGAAGCATTTGAGCATGCCTTCTTCCTGCAACACTGTAGAAACATCCCACTACAAATGAATGCCAAGCTAAAATGTAATTTTAATTTCACTGATCCAAGTCCCTAATGCTTTAAAAAGCTTGGAAAAGTTATTTTTTTGGAAAAGTAACAGATGTTAACTGCCCAAATTCCTCAGCCAACATGGCAGTGGCTATTCTGGCTGGGGCTTTTAGGGAACCGTAGTCCAGAAAAGTAACTTTTTGGGGAAAAATACTTTTTTACATTTTCAAAAGCTTCCTTTGATTTAGGGTTAGAAATGAGCCCATTCTTGATTGGTCTCATGACCATACTTTCTTGCTAATCAACTGCTTCTGTATATGATCATAGGTATGAGAAGATGATCAGTGGAATGTACTTGGGAGAAATCGTCCGCAACATTTTGATCGACTTCACAAAAAGAGGATTCCTCTTCAGAGGTCAAATTTCGGAAACACTGAAAACCAGGGGTATTTTTGAAACAAAATTCCTTTCACAGATTGAGAGGTAAGTTAGCTAGTTATTATGTCAGGAAAGGGAATTGGCATTAACAAGCTGTAAATAGCATTTACTTTCAGCAATCTATTTCAGTAGTGCTCCATTGTGAATGTCCATGATGTTTGAAATGATCTTTTATGTTTTGTTTTGTTTTTTTGATGTTCTCGGAGCATCTGTCTATGGGGTTACACCTTGAGGTATTACTGCAGTCTGTCACTAGATGTTAATATGGTCCTCTTTTGCTTCAGCATACATGGAATCCAAATTCTGTGCTGTAGCATCATTTGGTTACTCTACTGCAAGAAGATAGGGATTCAAGTTCAAGAACACCTAATGGCCTACAGAACAGCTAGTTCTTCATTAATTTTCTTTAGTACAGCAGAACTGCCCTCTTTGTTATGATGTAGGACTAGATATTTTAAAAAGTAAGCAAAATCTAGGATTGCCTATGCAGTTGAACATGTATGATAGGGGTGGGGAAAGGGTATCATTTGGACTGGATGCTTCCTCTGGTCTTTTTGAGGCTGCATGTTCCTCCAAGGTTATCTGTATCCCATCGCCCAAATTTTTGAAGATTATTTAAACACTTTTCCCCCCAGAGACCAATAGATGCTTTGAAGCTAAAACATACCCAGTCAAACTGTTGATTAGCCAATGCAATCCAAATAATTTTTGTCAGTTGAAGAAAGTAGCATCTGAAGTGATGGACACTCAAGGAATTGATTCAGTAAAGGAAGCTATGGTACAGCAGGTCTGTTGATAACAGGGTCTTCTGGTGGTCTGTCATTCATAGGGTTACCAAAAATTGAAGTCAGCTTGTAGTTGCATAATAACAACAATTTGTTCAGTGTTCCAGAATTCCACTGGCATTTGAGTCTAAAAGCCCCTTGAAGGAATGGAAGTTTTAAAGACAGGATTTTAACTTATTTTCAATAAATAGTATTAGCAATGTGCTGAGCTTTTGCCCTTTTTTGTGTTGTTTTATTCATAACCAGATTATAGTGTGCCATCAGGAAGGCCTCCCTGTGACGTTTCACCAAAGACACCTAGGAAAGTGTTGGAATGGAGAGGAGAGCCATGAAGATCTCAAAATTTAGGCAGGCTTATATGAAAGTGTACAGTCCTTCATATAACCTGGGCCTAACCAATATAGGGCTTTATAGGTCATAATCAGCCCTTTGAATTGTGCCCAGAAACATATCGGTAGCCAGTGGAGCTGTTGTAACAATGGAGTTGTGTGTTCCCTCTAAATAATGCTACCATATTGCCGCTATAAGTAACCAAATGTACTGTGAGACAAGTTTTTGTGGGTCAGGTCAGATCATATGTTGTCAAAGGGGTGTCATTTGTATTTAACTTGAACTTGATTTTGGAGTGATGTTGAACATTTGAAAGCAGCATGGTGATGTGACTGATATTGTAGTCAGATTTAGAGCGGCCTCCCCCTTTTTTTTTGGTACTATAATTCCCAGAAACTTCCAGTCAGCACTTGCTGTTCCAGCTGATGGTTTGGGGAGTTGTACTCCAAAAGGCAGCTTTCCTAAGCTCTACTTGAATCAGGTTTCCAGCAAGTTTTGCCTTGCTTGGAATCTGCAGCTGGCTTGCATCTTGTGTGCTAATGCTGCCTTTGTCAAATTTGACAGCGGATTTGAAATGTAGCATCAGGTGCAAAAAAGCTTGTTTGAGTAAATTACTTTCACACATCTAGTGTCCCTTTTAATCCCAGTCTCAGACAGGCTGGAAGAAGATTTGAGGCATTCTATATACTGATATAATGTCTTAATATTAATTTTATATATCATATATTGACAGTGAAGTTGGTGGTATCCTCATTGCACAATTATAGCAATTTGATTTCATTTTAACAGCCAGGTCTCCATTCTGTGGAATCTTGGGGATTATAATTTGGGAAGGGATTTAGGAATTCTCAAGTATTAGTTCAGGCAGGTGGAATTAGAGCTCACTAACAGAGAATTCTAGAACTACAAATTCCAGGGTGCCATGGGATAGGAGGCTGGCAGTTAAAGTGGGATCAAACAGTTATAATTTTGCAGTGTGGATTCACCCTCAGTCTCCCAAGTGTGGATTGTTATGTAGTGAATACAACACTGTCACACACAAGAGGAGAATTATTAGGCTTAAAGTTTGAAGTAGTATGAAAAGTAATTAAGGAGAAGACAAAAAGAACCCCAAGTTGAATGCCCCCCCCCAATAAATTGACCAGTGAAAGCTGACCTTGTTCAGTGAATATAGAATGCTGCTTTCTAATGTTTGGCGTGGAAAATTGGGGTGGGTAGGTGGAATGGAATATAGAGTATCATGGAAAAGGACATGGCTGACTGGAACCTTGTTCAGAAGTGTTCTACACTGCAACATTTTCTTGTCAGTTTCACTTGTATTTCTGAAAGTTGATGCCGATTTATTCTGTCCCATAAAAGCTTGACACTCAAAAAGAAATGTGACATCTTTGCCCTGGGATGTTTTAAGTGAAGTGTTTTAGAGCAGTACTTCTGGAAAACAGCTCAAAATCTGATTTCCCCCCTCTTCCTTTTCAACAGCGATAGGTTAGCACTGCTTCAAGTCCGTGCCATCCTCCAGCAACTTGGTCTGAACAGCACCTGTGATGACAGTATAATTGTCAAGACAGTGTGTGGAGTCGTGTCAAAAAGGGCAGCTCAGCTGTGTGGAGCTGGAATGGCTGCTGTTGTGGACAAAATAAGGGAGAACAGAGGACTGGACCATCTGGATATAACTGTTGGCGTGGATGGTACACTGTATAAACTTCACCCACAGTAAGTTTGGGATGTTTTGCATTTACTGTTTGCCTCTGTGTTCCGTAAAGTGTCTAATTCCTGGTGGCTTAAAGAAGGGGAGGGGTAAGCTTTGATCTTCTAGATTTTTTGGACTGCAACTTTCAGAATCTCTTCCTTCTGGGTTCTAGGAAGTGACATCCAAAGTATCTGGAAGACCAACATTTCTTCTCCCATACCTTTAAACTTTATGAAAATCACTAAAGTCATCTGTTCCTCTGCCACCTAATTCACAGCTTTTGGGAACTGTGGAATGTTCTAGTAGCCTAGACCCCATGTGTAAACCTGCATTGTGTGTGGAAACTGGCATTGTGATTCACTGTGAGCTGTGTAGCCTTTGGGCAGTGAAAGCCAGCAGCTTCCATGTCGGGTACAGTCGGCCCTCCACATTTGCCAGGGTTAGGGGCACAGGATCCTTGCAAAAGTGGAAAAATCACAAATATCAGAAAGTGTGTTCATGTGTCTATGGGGATAATAACAGGAGATTTTTCTTTACCTAGCACATAACTGAAAATGAAGTGAACCATTTTTGTTTCAAGTTCATACTGTAGTAGTATCAAGAATTTCCTTGGAAATCACTGTGATTCTAGTGCTAGGCAATTTGATTCAGAAAGTGGCACAGTACTCTTAGGCACAAATATGCTTTGTAAGGGGCTGTTATTTTCATTTACAGTAGGCAGAGCAGTGCTGTTTTCACAGGTAGCAATATGGAATGCCTGCCTAGATGGAGTTACCTTGCTGGACTGAAGGCAGCACAGATTAGTGCTTCTGTGTGGCAAGAACATGGATGTGTGAATTTAATGTGTTCTTGTTGTTTCCAAGTCAAATATTTATTTAATGCGTAGACCAAAGGCCATTTGCATCTCTTGTTGTTTCCAGTTATATCTGGTCAATGATGTTATCCGTTTTATCCTTCGTGTTTGAGTAGATATGAGCTGAGGATATGGGATTTATAAATCCTGAGGTTGTGAATGGCTGGATAAGTTCATGCACTGGTCCTTTTGCAGAAGGGAGTGTTAGTAAAATGTTAGTTGTAAGTAAATCAGCAGAATTTATGCAATGCCATATGTCCTTCTGGCATTTTTCTGTCAATCGCTGCTGGTCATTTCTCTCTGGCAGGGATAGGAAGCGAGAGGTGATCCAGATGTTGGGTTGCAAATCCTATCACCCTCCGGTGCTTAGGAGTGCTGGAAGGTGCAGTGCAACATCTGGAGAGCCACACATGTCACACCCCTGTTGTATGGCATGCATGTTGCATAGTTGGATCCATCCATTTGTGCCAAAAGTGGACAACAATGTCCCTTTCCTTGTTATTGGTGTATACAAGTCCCACCAGCCCTAGCCAGCATAGCCTATGGTGAAGGAACATGGAGGACCTCCCCACAAATCATTCATCCTTGATTTATACAGCCTACAGGGTAGCCCTCTCTTATTCATTATCCTTGCCTGATGCATTTCTAGACAAAATGCATCTTCAGCAATTTTAGAGCATAGAAAGTTGGGGATCTTTCCTATGCTAGGTAGGGACTCTAGGGGGCTCTAGTGCAAAGAAATAAGTCCTCAAGCTCTGAGTGATGATGCCATCTGTGGGTTGGCAGAGGAATAAATCTTAAACTCCCTGCTTTTGTTTTTTTCATAGTTTCTCAAAGATCATGCACCAAACAGTAAAGGATCTGGCTCCCAAATGTGATGTGACATTCCTTCTTTCTGAAGATGGCAGTGGCAAAGGGGCTGCGCTTATCACAGCTGTGGGATGTAGACTCCGAGACGCTGAGCACAACTGAATTATATGGCATGGGCATCTTCAGCCTTCTGAGCACTTTCTTGTAAAGCAGCAGTTCTGCAGTCTGAACTGGCAGAGGAAACCCAGAACTCAATTGCTTTTATGGAAGAGTTGGAGTTAAAAAAAATAAAAATAAGATACTGAATAGAGTGTGCTGTTGCTGATAATATTCCCAGCCTCTGAACCCATGTCTGCATGTGTCTTTTTCTTCCCTATTTGGTACATTCCCCACGTGTAGAACATTAAAAAAGGAACTGTGGTTTAAACGGATATCCAAAGTGAGCTTATTTTTTCAGGTTTAGAATTACAGTTCATGAAGAAGAGCAGGCGGTAGTCTGTGTCAGTTGTATTCTTTCTTGTTGCAACTATATCCATATTAAATAAATGTACCACCAAATGCTTATGCAAAAGAGTATAGCAGTTCCCTCTTGAATTTTAACCCTCATACTGTTTCACTTTTTCCTCAAACAATGCTGGAGTTCTCACTGCCATGAGGTAGCACAGTGTCCTCTTGTAATTCTCTGTAGCCAGGTTTCATTGAACAACCTGAGTCGCCATTTCTTTGCGTGTTCAGTCGTGGGGGAAATAAACAAATTACTCTACCCTTGTGTCCAGTACCACTGGCAGTTTCACATTACTTTGGTGAATGAGACCATCGTTCCAAGTAATTTTTTTTACTGTTTTTGTAATATTTAAAAAACAAAAACATAAGCTTTTATGAATAAAATCAAATGAGTGCTTAACCAAGAGTAATCCAGATCTCTAGTGATGACAAATTCTTGGGTTGATATGCCCCGAGCTTGGTTTTGTTATCTACCAATTCCAGAAAGCTGATGATTTTTTTTTAAATTAAAGGGATTTCTGATGTTCCTTCTTGATCTTTTGTACCTTCTTGGGAACCACTTCCAGCGTAACATTTTAAGATCACAGGTAGATTCTGTAAAGGATTTCCATGAGTGTTTGTCAGTGGAAATATCTCTGGGTGTGGTGGCAGCTGTCTACAAACAGTATCCTGGATTCCTGTTGGGTCTATTTTGGAAAAATTTGCATCCATGCAGGGCCAATGGCAGGATCCAGCATCTTTGGCCAGTGGCCAGAGCCTGTGGTCTGAGTTCCTTAGCTCCCTGGTACTGCTGTTGGATCTTCTTGCCAGCCTAGTCTATTGGCTGTGGGTTTATGGCAGCAGTGCCTGGGAAGTGCCCAACATGGCATCACGGGAACAGGAGTTAGGAACCTGTGTCTTTCCAAGTGTTGGGCTTCAACTCCTATCAGCCCCAGCCAGAATGGGGCTGACCAGAGTTGAAGTCCAACAACATCTGGGGGGCACTGGATCCCCACCTATGCTCTAGAAAGTTTTGGGGAAATTAAAATGAAATGTGGCTTCTCAATCTCATCTGAACAAGTGACTGGTTGAGAGAGTGAGCAGGCCCACTTGCATGAGTCTGGGCCCACCCAAGAGTGCTTTGCTGAGGGCAGGGGGTTCCTAGGTTGCATCAGTGATTAATCTTGCCATGTTTACATGTAGCAGAACTCACACAGTTGTTGAAGGAAAGTCTTTGCATCAGTCTGAACCTATAGCCAAATCATCTATATATGAAAAATGAAATGTACTCAGACTTCCATTAACATCAACACCGATTGTATTAAAATCATAGTGATTTTAATGGAATCACTGTGATTATACTCATGACATTTTGGAATTTTATGTTTCTTTGCAAGTTTTAAAAGTGATTTTAACTCAGAAGCAGACTTCATTTAAATACAGAGATAACACTGTTTAGCAATTACATGAATATCTGTCTTGTCTTCGCTCAGTCTTGATTTGGGTGAGTCTGTGGAGGGTGCTTGGAAAACCATTGCTAGAGTGTAGCACCAAAGAAACCAATGCATAAAATCGAGGAAATTTCAGTCACGTGACCATTCTTTTCCTGTTTGAAATTGCATAAATGCCAAATGAGCAAGTTAGTTATTTACGAAGAACCAACAGCCTGCAATTAGTCTTAGAAATAGTAGCCTTCAGTGATGGTTTCTTCTCTTCTTCAAATTATGACTTGACAAGATCTCTCCAAGTATTGGCCAAAGGTTGGGGTATGTTTGCAACCTATTTTTCCTCCCTGATCCAGAAGATTTGGATTGTTCTAGCTTCTAATAAACGTTTTCAATATGCATTATGGTGCACTGTGAACAAATGTGTGGTAACATGAGTCACAAATAGTAATCTGAGCTTTAAGTGTGTGTATGTGCGTGTGTGTACATGTGTGTGTTTACCTGAAGAATTGCATGGTTTCCTGGTTTTGCAGTGCTAGAGTCTTTTCACATTGCCCACTGGTAGCAATGATACTGGTGCAAAGTGGATATTGTGACACTATTAAACCTTTTTTTTATGTGTCTTTATTGGTGTCTGGTGATTCTTTCTGGCAAAGGGATGGTTGGTGCCCAAGAAGGGAAAAGGTGCCAATGTCTTAGTAAAGCAATGAAAACAAACAATGACATTCTTGTTATTTTGATTTAAAACTCTCCGAAGATCCCATACCAAATTAAACATACTGCTTGAGGAGTGTGTCACTGTCTAGCAAATTCTGTGGTTTAATAAAACAAGATTAGGCTGTTTTACTCTCTTTTAGTCATCTGTTACATGTGTGTGCCAAGCTTCAAGAGTCCTCTTTGAGTGAACAAATGCCTGCATTTGTCCAATGTAATGGCTACTTTTTGTGTGCTTAAGCTTGGTTTGTCCCATGTGCAAGCTGATTGATGAGATTCTATTACTAGATTTACAATGAAATATTTTTTCCTGGGGTTAGGGACAAGATTGCCAGTTGTAGCATAATTTATAAACGTGAGCAGCTTCAAGTTGGAGAAAGTGGATATGGCTTGTGCCTTTAATTTTTAAGAGGCAGATAATCATAGCCCAGTTGGGCAAGAAATGGTTTTCACGTGGAAGATTACTGGAAAGGTCTGGCAGTCAGTCAATAGATGGAAAAACCAACGGTCTCAATTGGTAACAAAGCTGCTGTGTGTATTCTGAAAAAATAATCCAGGATATAGCAATCAGTAGAATGCTTTTGTTTTACATCTAAAGTTCATCTCTTGATATTTGAATTTTAAGCAATGACAATAGAGGGAACAAGGGTATTATTTGGGGCTTCATCCCCTTGCAATGTGTAGTATGTGCAATGGGCTAGCAGTCCATAGGTACTGTCAGCTGACCCAGCTTAGATTTGCTTCCATATTAGAAATGCATTAAAGAACAAACTTAAGACTTGCCTTGCCTTTCTCAAATGTAATACATCCATGTGGACTCAGACACAGTTGTTTGGAAGTGTGTTACTCAGACTTAATGTAGTAAAGCTTCTTAATTTAATGTAGTAACGCTTCTTAATTTTTTAGAGTATGTAAAAATACTCAAAATGTATAATTTCTGAGGAAATGTATAATTTCTGTTTATACACATTACTTTGTCACCTGCTTCTGCTGCTGCTGCTCAGGTTTTCCTGAAGATTTGTTGAGCAGGTTGTTGCAATGTTTCAATAAGTTAAAATATTTTTTTTTAAAGTGGGAATCGGGGGAAAATAAAACATTTCCTAGTTGATGCAACTATTGTGTGCTCTTCCTGTCTTCATTTAGCTGGAAGAAAGTATTCATATGAAAGTTATTTCCAGAGAAGTTAAAGTCCTTTTCTATTTCTTCTTTAAAACCTTCCTTTCTATGGCAAGAAATCAGTTATTTTGTAATACAAATCAATATTGAATAAGTCTAAAGTCAAACATTTTTTTCTTTATTAAGTGAAATATACTTGTTGCCTCGTAAGCGACAATAAATATTTAAAATCTGCATTACAGTACACTGTCTTACTGCAGTGCCTACAGAGGTATAACAAGAGTCTGTTGCCTACTTTCCATTTTGTTTTTTCAAATAACTTTTATATGGAATATTTTTAAAAACCTCAATCCTAACTGGGAGTGCAGTTTATCTCTTACAATCTCTGGGGTTGTACTTTTTATTTTCTTTCTTTCTTTTTTTTTAAAATACTCTGCCTTTCTTCTGGCCTGGGATTTATACCCAACCTTCCTTCTGAAGGTGTCTACAAAATTTAAGATAAAAGTTTAGTTAAAAACTTATTTTACAAATCTTTTAAAAAAATTAAATGACAATTCTATCAAAAAAGACACATGGCTAAAAGAGTTTAAAATAGATTTAAGACATAACTGAAAGGCTACAAGATAAAAACACAGCACGCTACTTTCAAATGCCCCAATTGCCGTGTGATTAAGACTCAAAACTCTGTCTAAGTAGATAGAAATGACTTAGTGTGTTGGCAGAATGAAAGCAGGGAGGAGGCTATCTGGACCTCCCATTGTGCATATGAGGGAGAGCTTGGAAAAGTTACTTTGGGACGGAGTACAGCTGCCAGATTTCCTCAGGCAGCATGGTCATCCATACTGTCATCCCCAAATGCCACCTTTCCAAGCTCTGGTATAGTGTTTCTGTCACATAATCAGCAATAATCAAAAACCCAGCAGCTGATAGAATTAAGAATCACAGCTATGTAATGGTAAGACAAGTAAAAGGAGCAAGTAGCAAAGAGAGAAGAGAAGCCTCTTGCTTATCATCTAGAAGAAACTCCAAAGGATGAAGAACATGAGAAGTTCCATGGAAGTGGGAAGCACAGTGAAATGGCACTACAAGCCGTGTAGGAAGAAGGAACCTAGCAAAGCTAATTATTCTTGAATTTTTGGATTTTGGAATGGGTTGAGGCAGTGAGTTAGAACTTGAACATAACCTGGGAGTAACAATGCATATTCAGCTTGACCATGTGGTGAAACCTGGTTAGGTCCACTTCTTTTGTATGAAAGGTGATGTAAAAATGATAGCCAATATTCTACATCTACAACCTCCCCTGGCCTGACGTCCCCAAATCTGATGGAAATGTGCTCCATGCTTTGATCTCCTGCAGAATGGACTTCCTTCTCTCTGTTCAGCTAATGCCCAGTAAAGTGTGTGTATGTGTGTGCGTAGGAGGTGAGAACTGCAATCATGACATGACTATGCAGAAATGGTGAATATGGAACATCTAGATTTACTATATTTACTAATCCAAAATAGTTCTGTATTCATGAGCACTATCTAGACATGATTGTGGCACCATTGTCTCAATTGTAACTCTCCTCCCAAGCTACTTTACCAGGCATCAACTGCATGGGGAAAAGGATGTCCATTCTGCTGCCGATTGGAGCATGGGTGAATAATGTTTCCATCAGGCTTGGGAGGGCTGTGTCAAGAGAGGCTATTTAGTTAAGTAAACTTAACTAAGTAGTTGATATAACAATACCCACAAATTGATCAGCAGATTTTTCAGTAATTAAAAATCTACAATGAGGAAACATGGTAAGAAGCAAGCATTTGAAAACTCAAACTACAAAATACGTATTACTGAATGATAGCTTGTCATTAGTTGTGTGTGTTCCTGTGCTTGTTTGAAGGTTGGATGGTGGGTCTCTTTGGATCTTCTGCAAAGGCGATGGATATGCAAGATTAAGTCTGTCTCTTTCAGTTGCTTTGATGCATGGGCACCATTGAAAAGCCATCCTGAAACCAGAACGGAATCTGTAAAGGAGTACAAGAACAAGCAAAATGTTGCATGATATACAGCAGAGATGGGAGACCTTTCTCCTTTTGAAGGCCATGTTCTTTGAGAGGTAACTGTTGGTGACAGCATGGCATTACTGAACCTAAAGTGGGTAAGCCATGCACTTCCCCTCCCTCTATCGTCCTTCCCCTTATCTCTTCCTTTCAGACTTCCTCCTCTCTGGACCCCTTAACCATTAATGCACACACTACTAACCTTTGATTAAGGCAGCAATATATAATAGGGCTATACATTGCAGAGCTCATGGCAAGAAAAAATACTGCCAGATATACTTGTTGAATATATTTCTTCTTGTTAATTTCTTTCCAGATGCTCCCCAAGATGAAGTAGAGATGATAAGGAAACCAACAGATGGCAAATGTGATCACAACAGCAACCATGGTCCTGACAAACTGGAAAAACACAGGGAAGATGTTACTGATCTGTCTTCCCTCCTGTCTATAATGGAAGCAACCACTCATGTTTCATGCATCAGAACTTGGCCAGCTTTTATTATCAGTCAAGTGTCCTGGTGTGCTGTTTGATTAATGGTGGCAACCAGGAAGAGGGGAGATGGTAATGAATCCCTGTGTGTTTGGAAGTGTAAAGAATTTGTCCCCCTTGGCCAGGTTAGACACTATGTTAAATGTATTATCATACATGCATGTTGATATTTTAAAATAACCTCTGTAAAGTACCTAGTCTAAATCAGGACTGCAGTGTAGGAAGAGGAGCTTTCAAAGAATTCTCTGTAACTTTGTCCTGAGGAAAACAACTTCTCAAAGCTGCCATTTGCCCTGGAAGAAAAGCTTTCATCTATTGCAGCTGAGAGAAACATTAATCATCACTTGTGCAGTCTTCTCACTATGTAGGATTCCACTATGGTAATGTGGTAATTATTGTTGTTTGCCTTCAAGTCACTTCCAACTTATGGCGACCCTAAAGTCATTTCCAACTTATGGCGACCCTAAAGCAAACCTATCATGGAGTTTTCTTAGCAAGATTTGTTTAGAGGCAGTTTGCCTTTGCTTTCCTCTGTGGCTGAGAGAGTGTGACTTGCCCAAGGTTACCTAGTTTCCATGGCTGACAAGGGATTTGAACCATGGTCTCTAGAGCTGCAGTCCAATACTCAAACCATAACACCATGATCTCAAAGGCCCCTCCCTAAACTGCAAACCCCAGGATTCCATAGGATGTTGAAAGTGGAATAATAGCACTATAACAGGCTAGTGCAGAAATGGCCCATGATATTGCACAAATCACTGTGAGCCATCCCAAATCCAAAGCTTTTCAGGGGTGGAGTGACAGGTTGTGACTCTTCAGGCTGAATAATCTCAATAATAAGGAATATTGTCTCTTCCAATTTGCCACAAACACAGTAGTTCTGCTCATTGGTCACTCACAAAACTCTCTTGACCTTGGGTTATAAGCACCGCCCCACACCACTCTATGGCTACTTGTATGGAAATTGACATGTCTGTGTAAAGGCTCTCCATTAGAGTGAGAACCCTGGAAAATCTGGAATCTCGCTTATCTAGAAAGCAACACAAATGGAAACTTCTTTTCAGCTATGTTGCTTGGAGGAGGAGGCGCTAGTCACTCCCCGTTCCCCTGTTCAAGAAGCATGATGAATAATACTTGGACAGGACTAAACATGTTGGCTAAAAATGATTATTGTGACAGTACCGTCCATGACAGCAGAGGGTATTTGCTGAAATCAATTTTTAAATAAACAACAATGCTTTACCTGGCTCATTTTCCATTCCCCCAGGGAATAAAAATGTAACTATGGGGTCATCCTCTTCAAATCCTGGCATGAGTCATATTACCATTTCACTAGAGGCAACAATTTTTACTTGATAACTACTAACCTTTTTTTTGGCAGTAATCTGATGCTGGTAGTAGACAATGTTGGTATGATCTCCAGGAACAGAGTTATTCCACAGAGTCAGTCCTATTGCACTATAGGCAATAAACATCACCGTGAGAGGCAGCAGGTAAACCAATATGATGACTGAAATGTGATATCTAAAAAGAAGAAATGCTGAATGTGAATGACCAGAGCTTCTCAGAAATTTCTACATTATTATTTCTGTTTCTACCACATATACATAGGTCTTAGTGAAAGCTGTAATAAATATTTGTTTATGATTTAGTTAGCAAAATATTTCTGTTCTGCCCTATATGCAAAGATTTCAGGGCAAGGCATAAATGAGGTTTTTTTAATTATTAATTTATTAACATAATTTTATTCTATGCACAAAAATCTCAAATTGGGGTGTGTGTGTGTATATACGTGTAAGCCTTCAGGTCACTTATCGCCTTATGGTGGCCTCATGAATTTCATAGAGTTTGCTTAGGAGAAAATTACTCAGAGGTGCTTTGCCATTGCCTTCATCCGAATAAATCCTACAGCACCCTGGTATTTGGCAGTCCTCCACTGAAATACCAAACAAGCCTGACCTGGCTTAGTTTCTAGAGTTCCAATGGGATCTGGTGCCTTGAGGGCATTTAGGCTTCTCAGCATGAGGTGCACTGAATAAAAATCAGGGCTTAGAAGTAACAAGTGAATAATGAGTTACTTTGTTGTTAATCTCTCTCCAGTAACAAGGGGGTAACTATTTTACATTACACTTGTAACTTATGGAGGAATGGCTTGTTTTGTGGTGTAATTTTCAATTATTTTATTGTTTGGAGGTGCAACCTTGTTAAATGCTGGAGAAAGAGTATTTCTGACTTAGTGCTCTGTCGTATGCCTGGAAGCAGAGATGAGGTAGGCAGGTAGTGAGTGTGCTCTGCATCACAGATAAGTGACTAGTGACATCCAGATATTTTCCCAAAGAGATAACAACTTGTTGCTGCTGTTGTTGTTGTTGCTATTGTTATTTGCCTTCAAGTTGTTTCCAACTTATGATAATCCTAATGTGACCCTACCATGGGTTTTCTTGCCAAGATTTATTCAAAGTGGGGTTGATGTTACCTTTCTCTGAGGCTGAAAGAATGTGACTTTCCCAAGATCACCCAGTAGGTTTCCATGGCTGAGTGGGGATTTGAACTCTGGTTTCAGAGTCCTAGTCCAACACTCCAACTACTACACCATACTAGTTCACAAAAAGGTAACTTTGGTTATTTTTGAGAAGTATGAATGTAAAGAGTTAATTTTTAACCTTGTAACCAAAACCATAACTGACCACACCACTTTTGCTCCTGAAGCGTTAGTTAGTGGTAATGGATTAATCTTAAAAGTACTTTCAACACTTTTTTTTAAGCTTTAAAGCAAATTTAAACAATTTAAGCTCTTTCTAGATAATAAAAAACAAAGGATAAATAAAATGTTTCCCTTATGGTGAGAGGATTTCCTGTATTATTAAGGACAAATCTAAACCATGGATTTAAACATATGAACACATTAACTCACTATCTTGATACACACAATGAAAGCTTTCCAAGAAGTGTTACTGTCCTAGAAGGCTCACCCATGTCTCTTGAGACAAGATAATCACATACGACAATAGCACATTCTCCTATAAAAGGAAGACCTTCTTATGTCTGCAAGTGCTTGGCACAACAGAGTTCTCTTTCACTCTTATTGAGAGAAACAATCACTACATGTGCAGTGTTCTCACTGTCCAAAATGCCTACACACTGCAGAAATGAGTGGAAACAATATCCCTGTTTAGGTGTTGGAAATAAAGCTGAGAATAGATACACTACGTCCAATGGTCTTCTCAAATGGAGAGTGAGGAGGGAAGGGATGAGGCTATTGAGGTCCTCTTCTCTTGAGTCTACTGTCAAGTGCAGTTCAAAAACCCGAATAAGGCTAGCATGTGAAATCAGTGCCTGAAATCCAGGCATTTAACCCATTGTAGAGATTGATGGCAACCTTTTTATAAAGGCATTGCCATTTGTTGCACAAGATTCTAAGGTGGTAATGGTAATATATTGCCAGAAATTACTTTGGACGATCCCAACTGCAAACAATTTCTAATTACAAGTTGTAATTGCCATTCTCTTCAAGCTGAATTGCCTCATTAGTGGGGAATATTCTCTCTTATATCTAGCTCATTATTTACTCTTTCTCAGGAAAGGCTTAAAACTGTAGATTTTTGTGGGCATGTGCTTACATTCATGCATGCGTACATCTATGCTGGCAGGGAGCTCTTTCAGAGAAACTACCATCCCCAAACTACCATTCCCTCAAGCAAATCTACAAATTTGAACCTCAAGAGTACTCCTTGGCACTTTGTGACAATTTTTTTGCCATCATGACAACTGAGGACAGTTATCCTCCAATTAGCTCATGAACAGTCTGGTGGACACCTGTGTCCCTGCAACCCCAGAAATGTGTTAGATGGGACAAGAGATGAAAGGCTTGCCAGCAATTGTGCCTAGACTCCGGGGCCATTCCCTCCAAGGAAACTTGTCTAGTTACGCCCCAGTCATGATCTGGCCAAATAAGAACCACAGAAAATGAAAAATTAGCAAGTAATGCCGCTCCTACCAAACAGTTCTTTTCAGAAAAATATCCAGTCAAGTTCTAGCACCAAATATGATCCGTTTATGGTAGAAAACAGCACTCTGTGTCAGAACAAGTCCCATATATCCTTGTTCAATCATCGAATTTGTGGCATCTGATTTATTGGTAGTGAATAAAAATAACAAATGGCCACATGGCAACATTTGGAACGAGTACAAAACAAAGGAAGAAGAGGGAATTGATATGAAATTGGAAAGCAAGGCTTGATTCCAGTAATTTGTTGTTCCTCTTCCTTTTCATGGGAGAGGGAAATGCAGGGATATCTTGAAATTTCATAATAATTTACATTGCCATGTGTGGCAAATAGCACTGAACTTTTTAATGTGCTCTTATCTCTTCCGGTGTCCGTCTCAACTCTTTCCCCTTTGGACTTGAGCAAACTCATGTCACCACATGCAGAGAAAATTATAATACATGAGCCAGCCCTTAGGGTGTTTCTAAGGAAGTGGTCAGATAAGCCCTGTCTTGGGTGGGTGATATAGTTTTATATTACCAATACATTATTTCATTTTTAAAACTTTGTGTACATTAATTATTATAAGATGCCTTAGTAGTAGTAATGATAATGGTTTGAATGTAGTTGGGGAGTTACGAATGTATAACCTGGAGTTATGCATTTGTAACTATGAGTAGTGCTCATGATTCCTACATAGCCCCTAGTTTAGGGACATGTAGGGATGGTGAACGTATGCCAGTCCCTACCTACCAGGAAGCAACCACTGCAAGGGTCTGTTCCCCTATTGCTCAGGAAACAGCTGACTGAGGTTTCCAGCCCTCTCTCACACAAGTGATCTCTAGCACGAAGAGGAATTGTGACAGGGATCTTGCTTTTACCTTTCACAATGGAGATCACTCATGGGAGGAGGTGGGAACTTCAGTCAGCTGCTTCCTGAATGATAGCAGAGCAGACCCCCATGGATTGCAGTGGCCGCTACCCATCAATTGGGCGTTAGGGGATGTTGACCAGCAATTCACTATGTAGCCCTGTAACTATGCATTCACAACTGTCCAATAGGATTCTGAACAATAGTAGTAGTAGTAGTAGTAGTAGTAGTAATAATAATAATAATAATAATAATAATAATAATAATAATGCATTCAGTATTGCAGTTATGGATTTGTAACTTAGAGTTACAGATCTATAATTGCTCTGTGTTCACTAGAACTACATAGTGTTACTGCAAGACTATGTAAATGCCATCCCAAGCCCATCTTAAGAGTCACCAGCTGGATTGGGTGAAGGAGGTCTGCGCAGCTTCCAGCTGGAGGATGATGTTTCCACCCCTCGACAATCACAGCATCACTCACTGGCAGGAGACAGTGGTGGATGCATCCTCCTTCTTTGCCCTGATTGGAAACTGAATGGACCTCCTTCACCTGATCTGATTGCTGAGTCTTAAAGTGAGCTGGGGAGGGGGACGTTGGCCAGGAGACATTACTTAGTCATATGTAACTAAGTAAGTGCCAGTGCAGTGTAGTGATTTGAGTGTTGGACTATGACTCTGCAGGCCAGGTTTGATTCCCCACTCAGCTGTGGAAACCAACTAAGTGACTTCAGTTGCATCACATACTCTTAGCCCCCAGAAAACCCCATGATATGCCTTAGGGTTTCCATAAGTCAGAAATGAAGACACACAACAACTAAGCTGCTGGTGTAGAATATCAGTGATCAATAATGATGATGATGATGATGATGATGATAGTAATGAAACTTCAGAATTGAAACTGATAAACAATTAGAACATAATATGCCAGATAAACTTGTACTGAGAAAAAGAAGTTTTGGATTATAGATGTCGCAATCCCTGGGTATGGCAGAACTGAAAATAAAGAGAAGGAAAATATTATGAATTATCAAGATCTACAACTAGAAATTTCTTTTTTTCCTTTGTTTGCTCTAACTCTCCCTTTTTGGGCAAGATTCTGGAGCATGTGTTAGCCTCTCAGCTCCAGGACTTTCTGGATGAAATGGATTATCTAGATCCATTTCAGTCTGGCTTCAGGACTGGTTATGGGATGGAGACAACTTTGGTCACCTTGGTGGATGACCTACACTGGGAACTAGACAGCGAGAGTGTATCCCTGTTGGTTCTGCTGGACCTTTCAGCAGCTTTTGATACCATCAACCATGGTATCCTTCTGGGCCAACTCTCTGGGATGGGACTTTGGAGGACACTGGAAGTGGTTCCAGTCATTCCTGGAGGTGTTGGGGGACTCCTGTTTGACTTCCTGGCCATTGGCCTGCGGAGCCCCTCGGGGTTCTGTTTTGTCCCCCATGCTGTTTAATTTGTACATGCAACCACTGGGAGAGGTCATGCGGAGTTTTGGGGTTTATGCTGCTGACACTCAAGTCTACCTCTGCTTTCCCCTGATTCCAAGGAAGCTGTCTCGATACAGAACCAGTGTCTGTTGTCAGTAATGGTCTGGATGAGGACAAACAAATTTAAGCTTAATCTAGACAAGACAGAGGTGCTCCTGGTCAATCAAAAGGCAGATCAGAGGACTTTGCCTGTGCTGGATGGGGAGTTACACTCCCCCTGTAATCTCAGGCTTGCAGCTTGGGTGTTCTCCTGGAGTCATCTTTGAGCCTGGATGCCCAGGTTTCAGCAGTGGACAGGAGTGCATTTGCCCAGTTAAATCTTGTGCACTAGCTGCGCCCATTCCTTGAGATGTCAGATCTGAACACAGTCTACATGGGGCTGCCTTAGGCAACTGTTTAAAAACTTTAGCAGGCTCAAAATGAGGTATCCAGAATGCTGAACAGATCCAGTTACAGGGAGTATATAACTCCTTTGTTAAAATAGCTTCACTGGCTGCTTGTTTGTTTCTGGACACAATTCAAAGTGCTGGTCACAAAGTCCTATATGGCTTAGTTCCAGATATATTTGAAAGACTATATCTCCCTATACAAACCTGCCAGAGCTTTAAGATCTGAAAGAGAAGACTTTTTTTCAGTCCCACTACTATATGGGGCTTGCTTGGTGAGGATATGGGAGAGAGCCTTCTTAGTTGCTGCTCCCATCCTACCTGGAACTCCCTTTCACAGATGGCTAGGATGACCCTTTCCTTGCTTACTTTTTGCTGGCAGGGAAAAATGCTCAAGAGGCTTTTAATGTGTGAGCAGGTGAGCTTTTTATTTTAATTGTTTTAAACTATACTGTATATGTTTTTAACTTTTCTGGAAGCTGCCTTGGGTCCCACTGTTGGAGAAAGGCAGCATATAAATGCAATCAATCAGTCAGTCAATAGCAACAAATGGCAGTAACTCTACGCAGACTCACAAGAGCACAATTGCAAAAAGTGGTACCACTTGGAGCATGCCATGTTATCTGACAATCCCTCACTAGATTCTTGGACAGATGGGGCAAAGTTCCAGTCAGTAACATCTGGCAGGTGTTGAAACTGTGATGGTGGTGATGATGACGATGAGGATGAAGAGAATGACTGTAGCAGTACTACCAGTACTAGGGACTTAATTTTACTGTCTACTATCTCCTCCATTCATCTTTGGGCAGTGATTACATGCGGACTCATTGGTTTCAGCATCAGCCAAATTAATTCTGCCTTCCCCCCGCTTTGTTTTCCATCTAGCATGCCTGATTATAAAGATGACCATGAACTTAATTTATACCTTGCTTTCCTCCCAAAACTGAGCCACAAGGTACCTGATGAAAACTTTAGCTGAACTCAATATCTTCCATATTTTTATGACATTTTAGTTGATAAAGGAATTGCCTAATATGGATTTTGCCATAAATCTGCAGTATTCTTTATTATTGCTTGAATATTTTTTTGTCTCTTATTTCCCCATCTTTCTCCATCTGGTGCTAAGGCCCGTTCTGCAGAAGCCTCCCATCCTGGCATGGGGATGGGAGAGGAGTGGGACTGCAACAACACTTCTGCATGATGTCATCATGGTCCCGTCCTTCTCCCGTTACCAGGTGGCACAATCGCGGATTAAATCATTGATGGGTTTTCCCTGTCAATGACCCATGATTGCACAACCATCCCACACTTACTTTCCCTGCGGGAGCACCAGAAATGTGATGGAGTGCTTCCTGCCCCAGCACAGCCTGGGAAAGTGCCTGGCTGCGCTGCAGAAGGAAGAAGTGTGTCCATCACGTTTCCTTCATCAAGGAGCCAGCCGGTGCAGAAAGGGGTGCTCCCGTCACACTCCCTTCCCAGCACAGGAATCGCCACCAGAGGACAACAGTATAAGGCAGGGTATGGAAAGGGCCGAAGACTTACATCCAATTGTTAGTCCTAACTAAAACAGATCTGTTGAATCAATGAAATTTACTGAAGTGTTGATGTACCAAATTTACACTGTTTAAATAGATCTACTGTTGCTGGGACTGGCAATTGGATTTGTACCTAACTATACTAAGATATACTAATACTTTTTTTTAGATCTTTGTACCAATGACGCTGAAAGCTGATTTATCACACAGCATTCTGGCATTTTCCTTAGTAAAGAATAGTAGCTGCCAAAATAGTTTTCTAGCTTTAATAACTGGGATGTCCTTACATGAGTCTTTTGCGTTCGCTGTCACCGGGCCAGAGAATGATACATTTGGGTGTTCCATCATCAGTAATTATTTGGGCATAAAAGAACTGGGGAAAAGCAAGACCACAAGCCACCAGCCATATGATTCCTATGATCACTTTGGTGTTCCCAGCAGAAAGTTTTCGCTTGAAGGGGTAGATTATAGCCACGTACCTGAGAGAGAAAAAGGAAGTGGTGGTAGAATTATTCATTGTAAAGTGATGGTAAACAATGCAGAAATTGTAATGGTGACAAACCAGATAATATATAGGTATCCGAGCTTCAAAAAGTGATATCTATGATATACTCATTTAACAGAATCATGGAACCATAGAATTGGATGAGGCCTTATAGACCATCAAGTCCAATCCCCTGCTCAGTGCAAGATCTTTAGCCTAACAGGTAGCTGTCCAGCCTTTTTTAAAATTTTTTATTAAATAAGTATTTAAAAAACATAGATAACAAGAAATAGAATTATAACATAAAAGAGAAGAAAAGGAATAAAACAATAACACATGATATACCCTAATCTACAACTGATAACATCAAATAAAAGGTATATACAGAATCAAAATAAAAATAGAAAGAAAAAAACCCATCTTAATCTAACTATACTAAAATACATAAAATAATATGACTTCCAACCAAAGTTTAACCTCTATATTAGTAGTTACTACACAGTAATATTTATTCTAAATTAATATAATTTCTTATACATATGTTTATATCTCTTTCCCTGTAAAAGTAAAGAAAATAACTAAATATTAAAAACTAATTAAAAAAGCATTTCTGCTTACACATATCATCTCTAGATATCTTAGCAACTCAGGTAAGATTATATTAATCTATCCTTTTTTTCTTCATTTTCTCTATATTTTAAATAATCTTACAGGTATTTCATGCCCCTCTAGAACCAGAGCCTTCAACTTACATCTCTAGACATCATTCAGATAAATCGTTATCCATGCTGCAGTCACTGTTCAGCACTTTTCTGAAGGTGTCCAGAGAAAGAGACCCCACCTTTCTAAGTAACTGTTTCCACTTCTGAATTGCTCTTACTGTCAAGCAGTTCCTTCCTAAATTCAATCAGAATCTACCTTCCTGTAACTTAAATCCATCAGACCTGGTCCTACCCTCTGGGGCAACGGAAAACAAATGTATATCCTCTTCTCTGTGACAGCCCTATAAATATGTAAAGAGTGTAATCATATCGCCATTGGATTTTCTCTTCACCAAGTTGAACACGCCCAACTCCCTAAACCTTTCCTCATTTATTTTGTTCTCCATACCTCTTATCATCCTTGTTGCCTTTATCTAAACCTGCTTCAACGTGTCCATATCTTTTTTAAAATGAGGTAACTGGAAACTCCAGATGAGGCCCGACAAGAGCAAAATATAGTAATACTATTATATTCTTTGACTTGGAACCTTTGATTCTATTAATGTAGACTAAAATATTATTTGACTTCTTTGCTCTAGCATCACATTGCTGCGTTGTGTTCAACCTATGATCAACAATAATTCCACGGTCATTTTCACATGTACTATTGCCAAGCCAGTTATTCCCCTCTATACCTGTGCATCTATTTTTTGTGGCCTAAATATAGAATTTTGCATTTGTCTTTGTTGAATTTCATTCTATTCGTTTCAGCCCAATTTTCTAGTTTATTAAGATCCTTTTGAATTTTCATTCTGTCTTCCAGTGTGTCAGCTGCCCCTCCCAGTTTTATATCATCTGCAAACTTTATAAGGATACCTTCTGCCCCTCTTTAGGGGATTCCTTCTATTTGTTCTTTTAATGGGCACATGTCATATTCGCTTATCATAATAAGACATTGTTTGTGTTGACCATCGTTTGTTGCTTCAGCCATCAATTGCATGGCAGATGACCAAATAACTGCAACTTCTTTTCTCCATTTTTGTTTTGTTGCTGGTTTTTCTCCTGCTGCCTTATTATCAGCTGCTTTAGGGTTTTCAGACAGAGAAGCAAGGCAGGAATAAAGCACATCTGTGGCTTTGAATGCCATGACAAACCACAGTATAACAACCAACAGCCTGGCTTCGGATTGTGGTTAATGGCTAGCATACTCATAGAGGTGAACTCCCACAGCACAACAAATCAGTGTTCAACCACAAACCACACCATGACTTTTTGTAAATGTGGTCACTTTCCTTAACTGAGCCTGCAGAAGAGAAAGTGTTGGTCTCTCACCTACTTATTGAGGTGGATTAAGGGAAATTTATCTGCACCAACCTTTTGTTGTGTCCTGCACAATACAAGTGCAGTGTTCTGAAGAGATAAGTAAATATACATTCAGTGAATGAGTATTTGCCACAACTTCTCAGGAGATATTAAGAGGAATGGATTTTCCCTACAATTAACCTGTTTTTCCTACCACACCAGGATTTCCTCAGAGATACATACTCCAATGGACTTCCAAATTCAGGCCATATTTATCTTACGATGACCAATCACACACAGACATATCCATGCAAAACACAATATTTGTGGTGAGGGGAAGTGCGTGCTATGAGAAAAAGCTGTCATTCATCTCTTGGAGGAATACCTCTGCCCAAAAGTGATAAGCCACTTATCCTATATCTTGACTTACTTTGAACACTTGAGTGAACAGAAGTTTTCTATTCATATCTGAACTCAGGTAGTCCAAACAATTTTGGTGACTGAAGTAGAAAATATGAATGCTGCCCTCTTCACTGGGTTAATATATAATTATAAATTAATGAATATGCTGCCAGCCTTTAATGGAATCCAGAATCTGCTTCCTGAGGTTGCTATCTCCTCCTTCATCAGAGTAAACCATGTCTTGGTAGAATACATTGCTTTATTCATTGGGTATACTAATCTACCCATGCATCTATTTTAGAAAACTATAAAAAAAAAGCCACCCAAAGAAGTAATTTGTTTCATACCATTTTTCTTCCTCAGTTTCTAAAACAATTTTCTTATACTTGAACTCTCTTAAAATTTCCTGATAGATGAGAAAGGTAGGGGCAATGATAATAATCAGAGAAATAATAGTAATGAAAAAGTAACATACATTGCAGTTTCCAGTAGCCTTAGCTAGCTAATTTGTGAAGAGTGCTGGAACTGCAGTTCAACCAGAGGGTTGCATAATTCCCACTCTGAAGGAAATAGTGGTCTAAATCCAGTTGCTAGTTCAAACTAGAATAGATGTACTGAACAAAGTTCTGAATAGCAAGTCAACACTTATGTAAACCCCATTAATTCAACAGGTTTACTCCAGTTGGGACTAGCACTTTCATTTAGACCATTTCTGCATGACGATGCTTTTCTGTATCATTGTGCTGCAATCCTGGGTCTGGAAGGGATCAGCAGTGCTCCGCTCCACACCTGCTCAGTCCATGTAGAAGGAAATGCAATGGCACCATCTCTTCCTTCTGCACTACTGCCAGGCATTTCTATTGCGTTGCTACTGAAGGAAGCATAGTCATTGTGCTTCCATGGCTTCCACGTGGCCAGGAGCGACAGGAGTGCTGCGTGATTGTAGGTGCAAAATAGATTTGTTTTGTTTTGTGGAAACTTTGTGAGTGCAATGCATGGGGATGGGATGGAAGTGGACTGACGATGGCATCATGCGGAAGCATGACCTGCTGACTGCTGCCATCCTGTCCCAGAAGCAGCACAGCCTCATCATGCAGATATGGACCTAGGCTCAGGCATGGAACTACCCTTTGTATCACTAAGCATTTGCCATGTGGAAACACATACTTAGGTAGCACCATTGTTTTCAATACGTTTGTTCCAAATATGATAAATCTGAACCCAATCCATTATAGACAAATTCCCTTGATAACTATTTTTCAAAATGCATTTCGAACTGTGAATTGTCCTTTCGTGCCTTCTTAATTTAATGTATACATGGTGAAGATGAAGATGGCAGAGAGAACTTACCTTCACATCTGTGTTGTGTTGATAACTCTTACCCCAACATTGTTGAGGGAATCTGAGGACAACAGGGGGATGGAGGGCAGAGATACTAGCACACACAACTGTATCTTTTAAATAATTTGCTGTCATAATATTCCCTGCTTCTGCTGCCAAATACATTTACCTCATTTTTATACTACTCATTGCCTTCAAGTACTTTCCGATTTATGGTGTCCCTAAGGCGATCCTATCATGGGGTTTTCTAGGGCTGAGTGTGACACACCCACTGGATTTTCATGGCTGGGTAGGGAAATGAACCCTGGTTTGCAGGGTCATACTCCAGCACTCAAACCACTACGCAATGCTCGCTCTCATACTATCCATGTTACTCAATTATAGCACTGTAATTCTACTTTAACTGCCACAACTGCATTCTAGGGAGTCCTGGGATTTGTAGTTTTGGGGCACTAGAGCTCTCTAGCAGAGAATTCTAAATAGTCCCCCAGTCGCATAGGAACATGGGGGCAGGGAGGCGATTCGCCCCGGGCAGCAATGTTTCTGGGGTGTCCCAGCCCATAGCCACGCCCTCGTCTGCCCTGGCCATGCCCCCACACAGTGGCCATGCCCCTCGCACAATAGCCCCAACGCCTCCCGCCCCCCTCCGCCCCCCTCTACACACTCCGAGATCCGCCACTGAGTCCCCCATAAATAGCAAATCCCAGGATTCCACAGGATAGCGATTAAAGTGGAATCACAGGGCTATAACTGGATAGTGTGGAAGCTGCTATTCCAGCAGCTTCCACATATTGGCCCCACTCGGTGAAGCAGCCCTCAGTGAAACACAATAAATGATTAATTGACACTTAGTCATGATGATATTGAATACAAAAATCAATTTGGAATTCTTCACAGATACGTTATTATGGTTTCTCATTCAATTTTAGGTGAGAAATTATTTTGTTTCATCTAGTACTTCTGTGGAACAGATAATCAAGCCGAACTGTTAATATGTGTGACCCTTGAAAATTTGCTTGCTCTTGTTTTTCTAACAGAAAAATCACTGGACTACATTTTACCATGGACTTGATGTGTTTATTTTGTAATGGAAATTTTATGAGTCACTTTCCTTTTCCCCATCAGTTCTCTCTAGTGCTTGTGCCTTGCTTTTTAAATGGCACGTTGTTGTACTTTTTATCTTACACCTGTTCCGAACTGTCATATCAGATTGCTTACAGAAACATTTTGAGGAGGGCAATGACCTGTTGTATAAATGTGCTCTGTGATAGTAGCACATCCGTACCATGTGGTACTGCACTCTATAGAGAATCTTATTTTTGACAGCTATGAGTGTTGAAGTTTTGACATTACTAACCTTTTCCAGAATTGGTAATATTTGCTGATTTAAAAAAAGTCCAGGGCTTTGTATAGCTAAACAAGGGTTTCTGCTGAGAAAAGAAAGGTGTAATCAAAGGATCATATGAGATTGTATGAGAAGGGGCAAGATATAAATATTTTAATAAAATAAATAAAATGTCCTTATCACTATTTTCTGCATCTACACACTAGGTTACTCTGGAGTTGTAGGAAGCAGTACATCTTGTTCCATAGTACAATAATATTGGGTCAAGTAATTTTGGGGCATAGCAGTAACTAGTCCAGGCGGCTAATCTGTCCTAGGGTCCATTCACATTACAGAATGATAGCATCTTTATCCCACTCTAACTGCATGGTTTTATCATACGTAATTCAGAGATTGCCAGTTTAGGGAGAGGCATTTAGAATTTTCAGCCAGAGTTCTCCAATTCATCACCACTCCAGTTCATCACCAAACTACATATTCCAGGATGCTATAGAATGAAACCATGGGAGTTAAAATGGCAGAAGAGTGTTATAATTCTGTAGCATGAATGAGTCCTTTAGTTGGTTTATACTAGGGATGAAAATGTACAGACTTCCAACTATCATTGGACTCCAAATTCCCTCAGTCCTAGGCAGAATAACCACTGTTAAAGGGTGAGGGGAGATACAATTAAAAAACAACTTGAGAGTTACAAGCTGCTATAAGCTTGTACATGGACCTTGGAGACTATCTTTTTTTTTTTTTTTGTAAAAATGTTTAACAACTTATAACACTTAAACTTTGTCAGAACCCAAATATAAAACATATGCTTTCTTTTCCATAGGAGAGTTTTGAGACCCCAAGCTCTCACTTGTTAGAGTGTTGAACATAAACATACATTTGTCTAATGTTTAGAACATAGCAAGAACACTGGAAGATAACATTTTTTTCTTCTCATAGGGCTCTTGAGCCTTAAAAAGCTCCATGACAAGTAGAAATTTAGCAGGCAAACCTTTCCCTATTAATGTAACTGCATTCCAGAAAAAGCCTGTCTGGAATCAGAGAGAGAAAAAGAGAGAGAAAATCCACTGGCAGCCCTAATCCAAACAACAAGAAATTATGGTGTGTTTCTGTAAATTTACTCAAGGAAGATTAGCTTAGCCTCCCTGTTTGCTTCACAAAGGATTTATTAGTTTCACAATTGCAAGCAAGGCAGAAATTCAAGAGATGTATCCTGTCCAGCATGGAAAAGGTATCAGACACTTCTAAGTGGAGGGAATTGTTCAGAACTTATATGTCTAGTTATTTGCACTCTTGTTCCTATGTACAGGTCAAAGGGGCATAAGATTGGTGTGGCTGAGCTCAGAAAGTATCTGCAGGTGGCTGCAGTATGTGATCCCATATTGCAAAGCAAAACAGGTTGATGATGAACTAGACAGATGGGACTAGATAAGCAGGACGATAATGAACCAGACAGGAAAGACCAATTAGTTTTTCTCATTTGATTGGCACCTTCAGTCCCAATAGAGTACTGACTGGCAATAGGAAAAGCCTTAAAATTGATTCTGTCTATGTGACTTATATTTATGTTACTGCCCCCCCAGATTTGATATGGTTTACTTGGTGAAATATGATTTAATTGGCAAAATACATTAATAAGCATTGATATAAAATGGGCCATGATGTGACTGTAAGGCCAAGCTGGGCAGAGGAAAAATACTGGTTGAACATTTGTGTTGCAAAGTAGGTCAGAGATCCCCTCTTAGGCATAGCCAAGGTCATCGTCAGGACAATCACCAGGTAACTCCACAGATAATAGGCTTAAGTTGAAGCTGTAACGTCTCTGCTGCCATAAAATATGATAGGAAGTTCTTGCCAAACCACTGATTGTTTCAGGTTTCCTTCCTAGCACGTGGACATTTCTCCACATTGTTCCGTTACCTGTCCACTATTACAGAGCTATTACAACAGCCATTAACTCTTTGTTGCCTAACACTAAGACCATTAACTCCATCTGGACCCCATTGTCCACATTGCAACCTCCATTGTTTGCTTGGTCAAAGAGCCATTCACACCTTTGCCCTCCAGGAAGATTATGGGTATAAAAACCCTCCATTTTGAGCAATTTGGTGCAGTATCTCACCCTCCGAATGCCATGCTGTTGCTCAGATTTCTGAGTAAGTACTATTCTTAGGCGCAAGTCTAAGCCTCATCTCTGTTTCTTTGTTGCTCTCTGGATTTGTAATTATTGCTCATTCCCTAAAACTCTGCTATCAACAACTTTCCCACCTTTATCCTTCAGATAACTGTTAACCAAGTTAACCAAGTTAACCAAGCTGCTTTGGGTCCCAATCTTGGGAGAAAGGCAGCCTATAAATATAATAAATAAATAAAAATAAATAAACTCTTGTGTGAGTGCTGGGATCTTTTTGCGCTTGTGACTGAATCTTTTAATTAAACACCCATTTAGTTTATTTTGGAATCTCTGGGTGGTTCTTTCCTTCAAAGACCCCATAAACATTGGTGTCAAAGATCTCATTAGGTTACCCCCTTCTTGCAGGTTTCCTAATTGAGCTAATTATTTCCCCATTGTCACATGGAGATACTGGCATTGTGTGTGGACCCCTGAGTCACCCACGCTTTGGAGTAACATTTAGGCACTCTTGTACATGATGGCAGTGTGACTCAGACATTCACTCTCCAAATGTTTTGGACATAAAGCCCCCAAAATTCCAACCAGCATGGCCACTGGTCAGGGATTCTTGGAGTCGAAATTCAAACACCTGGAGGGCCAACGGTTAACAACCACAGCATTATGGAATGGTGCTAAACAGGGAAAGCCCTGGCTTAGTACTTGGATGGAAAACCACCAGTGAATATCAGGCACTGTAGGCTATATTTCAGAGAAAGGAACTGAGTATTCCTTGCCTAAGAAAGCCCTATGAAATTCAGGAAGTCACCATAAGTCAACAGGCAAATTGAAGGCACATACACACACATAGAGTTTGAAAGCAGATTGTATACCACTGAAGGAAACTGAGGGTGAGGTACATGGACTTAGTGTGAGCTGTTTTTTACAGGCAAGGAGAACAGTATACAACAACACCAAAAAAAACCCTGGTTGGCTAATATCAACATGCAATTCATATTTATCCCCCGACTGTCCCAACTCAGCAGTGACAGTCCAGATTAATCCTCTGTTGTCTCACTTTTAAAGCTGCTTTTAACATGTTCCATTTCTTCTCTTTTCCTCCCACTTCCCCCTTTGTCATGGTGTTTACACACTGTGCACTGCAGTTGCACATTGTGCATCGCACAATGGCACTCAGTCTTTGGCGTGTGTTGCTATTCTGCATGAGGGTTGCATAGTCCTGGTGCAGCATATCTCCTCATACAAATAGTTATGCTATGCTGAGAGAATGTTGGATTATAGCCTAAAATTTAGTTTGCACCAGTGGAAGTAAGCTGAGGACAAGGTGAAAACGAGGGAGGAAAACACAGAAACTGGGACATTTTAAAAGCAGCTGAAAAGGTGGGACAACAGATGACTAGTCAGGACTGTCCCTGCCAAGTCAGGACAGTTGGAGGATATGGACCACTAGCAGAGTACACCAACAGATTCTGGATAATAATTAGTTTGAGGCTGCACCAAGTGGTGAAAACTATCCTTTTGATTACATTTGTGGTTTAGCTTGCTTTTACAGGGTGGCAGAATGCTGAATTGGATCAATAAAGGAAGCTATGGCCCTAAGTTTGTAAGCTTAGCTCAGAACTGCTAATGACCAGGGGACATAGGGGTGTCTTATTGACATTGTTCTTGTTCTGTCCCTGCAAGTCATTTCTGACTTATGGCGACCCTAAGGCGAACCTGTCATGGGGCTTTCTGAGGCTGAGAGTTTGTGACTCACCCCTGGTCACCCAGTGGGTCTCTGTGGCCAAGGGGGGAATTGACCCCTGATCTCCAGGATCGTCCAACACCATTGCACCACGCTGGTTTTCTAGGGTCATATATCCTCCAACATTTCACAGATGAATACTGGGACACATGTGACCAAGCAACATCAGAAGGCAGTCAAGATGGCAAAGGAAAAACCTAGGAGGGGCTGTAGCAGTTTGCTTTGGCCTCAGCCTATAAGGAAAGACAAAGTTCATTCCCCTCCTCTTCTCTTCCCTCTACTGAGTTAATTGAGGGCAAACTGCTTTTGCACTGTGGATTTAGTTTGCAGCAGCTGATATAAGCCAAGGACAAAAGAAGAAAGTGGGAGGAAGAGAGAGAAACAGGGATGTTCTAAAAGCAATTCAAAATGTAAGTGGATGGAAGATTAATGGGGACTGTCCTCGCCAAACTGGGCCAGTTGAAGGGCATCAGGTTGCCATACATTAAGTTGACTTGACAGTACATAATAAAAACAAAAACGAGTGTGTATAGGATTGCACTCCCATTTGGAGTCTCCTCTAGATTGTTAGCATTTGTGCACCCAGAGATTTCCATTCTATACATGGCTAGCACTGTTTTGCTTTTTAATTATTTGTTTGATATTGATCCTTTCATAGTGATCTCATCACTAAGCACTGCAGAGCTCACACACATACACCCAACTATGCACAGTAGAGAAATATAATGCTTTAACCCTCATCTTAGCAGATTGGACTCTTCAGTACCCCCAAAACCACATTTGGTTGCAAATTTCTCCCCAAGGTAGGCATTTTATGACATGGCCACCTCAAGAATTGTAAACAATATCCTTGACTTTCAGCCACCTGCCATGTACTGCTATTTTAAATAGACCATACATTCTGCCATAGTGGTACTTTATTGTTCAACACAATGTAGTTCTGTATCGGGATAAAAATATCCCATGCAATTTTGTGATTGAAATACAATGCAGAGGAACTTGTGACAGTAGTTGGATAAGAAATAACCTCTCCACCTGTTCAAAGAGTGGGAAGGCAAGCGAATGCAGCTTGATCTTCTCTGGAGAGGACCAAGCGGAGATATTGATGTCATGAGAGGCACAGATGGGGGGACATGGTACAAACTTCCACTCACAGCTGACCATAGAGCAGTCAGAGATATAATTCAAGAATGGCCATGCCCAAACAAAAGGGAAGCAAAGAAACACTATTAGAAAGCTTTGAACTACTCCTCATTGGGCCATCATCTCTTCTGAGGTGAGACATTTCACTGGGTAGTCAGCCTGGTACAACACAGCATGCCCAGCTTGGTAGTAAAACTAGCTAT
The DNA here is from genome assembly GCA_948472985.1 of Iguana delicatissima. Taxonomy (NCBI): domain Eukaryota; kingdom Metazoa; phylum Chordata; class Lepidosauria; order Squamata; family Iguanidae; genus Iguana; species Iguana delicatissima. The sequence goes on from CAOKZL010000615.1 coordinate 271,800, forward strand.
ACTATATGTCCACACTGGGCTAAATGAAATGAGAGATAATTTTTTATCAGCTTAGAGCTGGCAGGTTTGCTAACCCAAACACTAGTATACATTAGCAGACTAAGGCCATTTCCACGCAGGATAAGTAAAATGGTGCAGTGTGTCCTCCACAGAGGATATCTGCACTGTGGAGTGGGCTGGGTCCAGACTACTTACCGTAGATCCGCACCTCAGTCCTCTCCGGAACGACCGCAAGTGGTCCTCCATCATGTTTTTGAAAGACCTGATTTTTCAGGTCTTCAAAATGCCGGCACGCGCCATTGCATGCCTGCTCTCCGATGCAGATTCGCAGGCTCGCACCAATGCGAGCCTGCGATCTGTGGAGGGTGGGCTTTAGGCTGGCAAGCTTCAGCAGTTGGTCAAGACCCATGACCAACCGGAAGCCGCCATTTTGGATGCCGGAGCAGTGCGGATCTACGACCACGCACTGCTCCTCCTCACCCCAGAGTGGACCAGACTGACAGAAGATCTGGTGAGTAGCGGCAGGGAGCGATTCCCTCGCCATGTGTGGAAATGGCCTAAGTCATACCTCTCCCACGCATAGTTACTTCTGTATTAGAGCAGTGGACAGGAAAACCAGCAGTGCACAATGTGTGGAAAATTTGCTTGCAAGAACCACTGTAGCACACAAGTGACATGCTCTGGTTGTCTGTAGGGTGGCTGACACAAGGAACGGCCCTTCACCAAAGACATTTCCTTCATGAGAGACTATTTTCTTATTGCCATTGAAAATTATCCTGTAACATCATTAATGCTAGGTCTTTGTGCAAATGAACAACAACAGCTCTTCTCTTCCAGGGTTTATGTCTGTTTCACTAATATTTTCGGTCACACAACAATGGTGGAGGCTGTTTGTTTCTGGCTGGAAATGGCAGTGGTGGTATTTTTAGGGTACAGAAATTTTGGTTATAATTTTATTTCTATTTTGTGCAGAAAAGAAGCTTTGTTAGCAACCTAAAAGATTCTACTTCTTATGAACAACTGTTTTATGGCTCTGGGTGTTTTGAGTGTTATGAAGTACTCTTCATTTTGCACCCACAAATGGGCATGGGGCATATTTATCCTTTGAAATACACTGGAATTCTTACAGAGTCAGAACATATCCAGAATTCAGTCAATGCAAAGATGAAGGTTAAACCTTGGCAATAATAGACTTTTCAGGGGTAGCACAGTATTGTTTCAGGACTTTTATAGAGATGAATTGCATTCTGGTTTTTATGATGAGCAATGTTTCTGAGGAAATTGCCAGGCTGTTGCAAAAATGTCCTTCTCTGGAAAGGGAAAAGGAGCCTACTTTGCATTGTCATGAGTCACTGTCTTTAAATGATCTGAATAAGACAAAAGACTCAATGCAAATGTAAACAAACACTTAAAAAGTTAAAAATAGAAAGATCAAAGCCATTTGTAAGGCTTTCTTGAAATGAAAGGTGCCCAGGGAATAGAATAGGATTTTCCAAAAATGACCAACATAGTAGGAGCTATGTAATAGAAACTACTCTAAAAGGAGCTATGTAACAGAGCCCACTTTAATACCAGTTTTCCTCTATTGATTTGCTATTTTGCTATTTGCTAACTATTTTCATGGTTAGATTTTAACATCACAGAATCCCCTTCCTTGGTGTGTTTATGTTTAGAGTACTACAGAACTTTAAAGCAAGTCCCTTATCTTCTCTTTGAGAGGAATACAACAAAAACAATCAGTCTGATAGAGGGATGAAGGACAGCAACATTTCTATCAGGACCAACCAAAGACAATTTGCTGCCTGAGGTAAATGACAAAATTAATAATAATAATAATAAGAAGAAGAAGTTATTTATATCCTGCCTCTCCCAACAGATCGAGGCAGTACTACAGCAGTACATAAATACATTAAAAGCAGTTAAAACATAACCCATCCTCCCCACCCACCAACCCATCTAAACCCCCTAAAACACATTAACTATTAACAACAAGAAGACAGTTGGTGGGAGGCGGTGGAGCACTAGTCTGGGAAGGCCTGTTGGAAGAGATCAGTCTTGACCACTTTTTTAAAGCAATCAAGACTGGTAATATGCCGGGTCTCTTCCGGCAGGCCATTCCATAACTTGGGGGCGATAGAAGAGAAGGTCCTCTGGGTAACTGCAGCCAACCTAGTTGTGACCGGCTGCAGTAAATTCCTCCTAGAGGACCTTAATGTGCAGGGCGGATTATATGGGAGAAGGCGATCCCGCAGGTAGGCTGGCCCCAAGCCATGAAGGGCCTTGTACTGTGCCCGGAAATCAATAGGCAGCCAATGTAAGGACTTCAGAATTGGTGTTTTATGGTCAGTTTTAGATCTTCTGGTGATCAACCTGGCTGCCATATTCTGAACTAATTGAAATTTCTGGACTAAGCACATGGGTAGCCCTATGTAGAGCGCATTGCAGAAGTCAAGCCGTGAAGTTACCAGCGCATGCACCACTGTTTTTAGGTGTTCCAGGTCCAGGAAGGGGCACAGCTGGCATATCATGCGAAGATGATAACAGGCATGCTATGTACAGGTAGCTATGTACAGAAGCTGACTGGACTGGTAGCTGATGTGATGGTATACTTCATTGTATCTGAGGCAATAGTCGAATTTTGGGGGCCTATGCAAGGAACACATACCTTTCCATCTTCTAACAAAGGAGAACATCTGGGGAACTCATAAGAAATGACCTAAGGAGCTGTTGCTTATCATGTTCCCCCTGTTCCCAATATACCATCTTTGATTATTGCCTCATTTTGCCTAATGGTGGGACTGTCCCATTTTTCTGTGCTGTGAAGGATGTTCTTCTACTGTGTTACAGGATTATATGGTTGTTGAATGTAACGCTTTTTAAAAAGTTACCCATCTGCTTCTATGCAGTTGTTTATTAAATTCTTAAACTCCTTGTCAGACAGTGCTCACATGGGGATGTGAAAAGAGCACTGCTGGATTCAGCCAAAGGACTATAGTCCAGCCTCCTGTTTTTCAGAATGACTAATGGATGGCTCTGAGAAACCCACAGGGTAGCAGGACCTGAGGGCAAACAGCACTCTTCCAGTTGTTCTCCAGGAAATGGTATTGAGAAGCACATAGCCTCTCTTCCTGGATATAACAGGCAGCCATCATGACTGGTATAGTCATGAGTTTCAGGGCTTGGACCCTCTTTTTTTCCAGTCCTCAAGGCAAGAGGAAGAATCTCAGGGTAAGAGTGCTGCCTCAAAAATGTGTATATACATATGTGTGTACTTCTCATCACTCAGGGTTGGTTTTTTGTTTTAATGGCCTGATTTGTGCAACTGCAGTTGATGCTTAAGGTGTTGTGCTGAATGACATCACAGCAGTTGCCCCTGAATCATCACTGGGGCCAACTCCTGCAACATCACAGGAGTTCATTCCTAGGGCTCAGGTTTTAGCCCTGAGATTTTGGCCTTGAGATTTGGCCCTGGGATAATCCTGACCTGGCAACCTAACCAGTAGCCATGAGTGCTCTCATCTTCCATGAATTTATCTCACTCCATTTAAAACTATTCAGGTTGTAGCTAAATCCATCTCTTGCAGAATTCCATAATTTAATCTTGCACTGTGTGAAGAAGTGCTTCTTTTCTCCATTCCTGAATCTCTTGCCATTCAGTTTAATTGGTGACTGAGGACATAGGATCTCAGGTAGCATTAAGTACAGCAGCCTCATTGTGGGTAGGCTTTGAGGCAACAGTCTTCAGGATACTAGAGTAGGAGTTGGAATCACATGGCCCCCCAAATGTTGTTATGAATTACAACTGCCAGCATTCCTCACCATTGGCTATGCTGGGTATTGCATTTATCCAATGCCCTTGGTTAAGTTTCCTCTTCCACACTCATAGTGCATTAGGGTTCAGAAAGCTGGTATCCTCCTGTGATAGGCCCTTATTTCTCCTCAGACTAGTTTTGTTGTTCCAGCCAAATAAGGTTCCCTGACACTGTCTCTCAGCATTACCCCATCCTTTAAACACCACCTTTGTGTCAAAGGGGTAGAGTCTCCAGTGTTCCCTCAGAATTAAGTAGTTTATTTATGGTAATGGATCCTTCTTTATTATCAGTGACTTTAGACAACTCAGGCTGACTCAGTAGTTATAAAACAAACTGTATCTTTTGTTATAGTAACATTAGAAATAAAATATCTTTGTTAGGTTCATATAAAGTACAGTGTTATTACATAAACCAGTTTTAACTTCTGACAGGCTATGCCAACAACTCTCAGCCTTAGAACCTGTTCTCTGTGCTTTATTCCTCAGCTGCTTAAACACATCTCAGCCACCCTCTCTGGTCTAGATCTCACTGAAGACTCTCTTTACAAACAGACTCTCTGCCTTATATATAAAATCCCTCTCACTCATAAGTCCCTCCCAAGCACACCACTGTTCTGGGTTTCACTTTTAAAGTACTATTCCTGTTGCCTAGCAAGCCACCCTCTAGTTGCTCTTGCAGTTCAAATAGCTGATTCCTAACTTTGTCATATCTCCAAATCCCATAATCTTCTGGAAAATGTGAAAGACAGTAGTGGATCTCACAGGCAACTTAATGATGCTGACAAGGCAGAAGCTGAACAGCATTCAGTACCATGCCTGAATATCTACATACCCACAGAGAAGAAGAACAATGACTACAGGTTACAGTGCTTCAAGATTAGGGAGAATTTGGGGGAAATTTAATAAACACAAAGGTAAATATATGCTATGCCTAAACACTTTAAGAGAAAAAGGAGATCAAACTATAGCTTTTCTCTTCAGCTCTGGGCAGTCAGTGCAGGGCCTGCAGCAATTGTACCAATTGACCCATTGATAATCCAGCCCTGCTACTGGGCTTGCTGACTCCAATTTCTGGAAGTTGTATTCAAAAGCATCTGGAGGGCACTAGGCTGCCTGGCCTTTATCACACATCATTTAGTGCTAAAAAATCATTCAGGATCAACATCCAATTCACCTGAGTTACTAATACTTGTGTAGGTTTTAATCCTTTGTGTCTAACAGAGTAGAACAATACAGCAATGGTATCAAATTATTACATCTCACTGCAGTTCTGAACCATAAGAAGAATGACACTTACTCTTCTACCATTCACTTGAACTACTTGGTGTGTTAAACTAGTTACTAAGCTGTCTCATGTTACAGCAGGGCAGGAGAGCATCTAGGACTAAGGAAATTCCCTGTCCAGCCCAATGAAGGCCATGGAAGGCTCTATCCCTTTGATGCAGGGAAATTCCTCTGCTCACTTTCCTGGTTGGTAAGGCATAAAGCAGGTTGAGGAAGCAGAGGCCCTTTCCGCAGCTAACCTTCTTCCGGCAGCGTCTGATCTGCCAGGAAGGGAGCACGAGGCAGCACTCCCCTCCACACGGGACCAGCTCTCTGTGGAACGGAGCTCCATGGACACGCAGCTTCCTTCCATGGCTCAGCAGGGTGCTTTCCCAGGCTGTGCTGGGGCAGGAAGCACCGACATCATGCTTCCTGCCCTTCCACAGGACAGCTAAGTGCAGGATGGTGGTGCTATTGCTTGTCATTGCTGGAGAAAACCTGTCAATGGTTTAACCCACAATTGTGCTGCCTGGGGACGGGAGAGGAGTGTGACCACAATGGCACTGTACAGAAGCATTGTCATGGTGCTGCAGAAGGGGCCAGAAATAACAGTGAGATCCCCAGTCTCTCCTCTCTTCCCTCTTTGTCTTTCCTAGTGAGGGAAAGAGTGAGGAGTGGGGAACAAATTGACTCAATCACATGATTTGAGGTGTATTTTTTGAGGTACACAAGTTAGAACTTTGCACCTCATTCTGCCACATCGAGAAAAGATTATGCAGGAAAAAACAATGTGTGACTACTCTGTGAAGATTCCTCCCCTGTGTAACAGAGCAGCATCCAACACTAAAGGAATGGGTGTTTCCTTGTACAATCCCACACACTTTACTTCACCGGTCCCCATCCAGATCCAGATGGGAGGAGTGGCTGAGCAAGGAAAGGGAAACACATTCCAATGATGGATGATATTCAGTTGATGGACAGTTACATAGATACATGTCTATGACTATATATGCCACTTAATCTAGTGGTGTGTGATCACACAGAAAAACAACAATAGCTACTCCTACTCCTATTCCAAATGTTACTACTAATTTATAATTTATAACATTACTTTTTCCTAGTTGAAGACTCAAGATGGCTTACAAAAGTGAAAAAGATAGAAGCTTTAAAAATGCATCATGGAGAAGCTAAAAATATAATTAAATAATCAAAAGAATTCAAAACAGTTAAAAGTATGAGCATTACAACGAAAAACAAGTATAGACAACACAGCACATGGCCATTTCCACACTACAATGTTAAGAGTACTTTAGTCCGCTTTCAGCCTCCTATGGAATCCTGGGGTTTGTAGTTTAGCTAGGGAAATGTAGAATTCTCAGCCAGAGAGGTCTCTGGTGTCAGTAAACTACAAACCCCAGAATTCCACAGGATGTTGAAAGTGGACTAAAGCACTCTTAACAATGTAGTGTGGAAATGGAACAGGCCCTTTCTTCCAGGCCAATCAGACCTCAAGGGCCTGCTGAAACAAAAAGGTCTTCTCCTGGTTATTGAGGACAATAAGAAAGCATCAATCCAACCTCTCTAGGAAGGGGGTTTCAGAGTCTCGAAGCAATCACCAAGAAGGCCCTCTCCTGTGTTCCCCATCAGATGTACTTGTGAGGTACATCTCAGAAATTGGCTTGAACTGGAAAGAAACAACTTCAAACACAGATGAACCTGAATCAGAAACTTTTAAAAAGCGGTTTAGTACCCTGTTGAAGCAACAAGTTACAGAACAACAGATTGGAAAGCAGTGCTAACACAACAGAAAATGCTAATCACCACACTTTATCTTGTAAAATATTTGCATTGTGTTCATATTGTACAATTATCATGTACTGTTACACTGACTGTTCTATGTCTAATTGGTCTATCTTCTATATTTCCTACCTTAACATAGTTTATTGTACTGCTGTATATGCATTTGGCATTGCAGTGCCAATTGATTAGCATTTTGTGAAGTGAAGCTAATGCTTTCTAGCTATTTTAGCCATTTGTAAAGCCAGGCTTCCAAACACATGATGGAGGAAACAATAAGAAGTATAGTTTGGTTGACATGTTTCTCCCAGTTTATCGTGTACGTATTGTCGCTTGCAAGCAGGAACTAAGAATGGCAGAAACCATATAAGGTATTTCCAGATGCTGAGATGTAGCCCTGGGCAATAGCTTTCTTGGAAAGCATATCAGTTTATGGGTGGACCATTGCCACACTCACTAGCACCAAATGGCCTGTCAGTGTCTTGTCCCAGACCTCTATTCATTTCTATGCTTCTCTGCGCTCATCCTACCCCTGCACCCCTTCTCACTCAACCCACACCTGCACTGGCTACTGGGAGTAGGGCTATACAGAAGGACTATCCTAGAAAGGCCTCTATTGACCCAGGAATCTTATGTGCAATGCCATGTGTTTTATACACAAGCACATTGTCTGTTACTGAACTGAACATTCAGCCTCCTGAGAATCACATCTTTTGAACATTCTCAGCTTTTGTAGTGATACTAGCTGTTGTAGTTACAGATATAGACACTCAGCAGAATATTATATGACCATTACGTACTACGTAACACTGTAACTATGGTGCTATGTAGTGGATTCTGGCAAGATCACCCACATCCCACTTTACTGGTATCAACAGGGGTCTGTTCCCCTGTAAATCAAGAAGTGTCTGCCTGATGTTCCCACTCCTCTTGTAGGTGATCTGCAGTGCAACAGGAGAAAAAAAGACTCCTGATGCAAATCTCCCGTGTGCTGGAGATCCTTTGAGCAAGAGGAGGTGGGAATGTCAGCCAGCCACTCCTCAGCTGACAGGAGAACAGACTCCCATTGATCCCAGTGGCTGCTTACCAGTAATAGGGTTTGGAGGACATTCACGGTCTCTACGCAGCCCCTAAAATAAAAGCTACATTGTTTTTGTGTGTTTTCAAGTCATTTCCTGTTTATGGCAAACCTAAGGCAACCCTATCATGGGGTTTTCTTGGCAAGATTTGTTCATAGGTGGCTTGCCTTTGTCTTCCTCTGAGAGAATGCGACTTGTCCATTGGGTTTCCATGGCTGTGCAGGGATTCAAACTCTGGTTTGGATTTGTAGTCCACTGTTCAAACCACTGCACCATCCTGGCTCTCTTAGGGGTTACATAGGGATCATGAATATGTAGCAGTTAAGAATCTGTAACTGTAAGCTATGCATTTGTCACTGCCCAACAGGATTCTGGCCAATGTCCTCATCTTTACCATTTCCCATATCTAACGACAGCTCAAGATGAAAGGTGAGAAAAGAAAGGTAAAGTTATATTTTCCATAGTTGCTGGATAATTCTTCACAGTGCTCTGAAAATCTCTGTGACCTTCTTTTTGACCAGCAAAAAACAATAAACTATGCAAAATAAGCTGATTTGTATAAAACGGTTGCAGACTTAGAGCTAACCTTGGATAAAATTAAGCTATTCACCATAAAAGCCTATGCATATCTACTCAAAGTCCTATTACTTTCAATAGTACTTTATTCCTTTGTTAGTAGATACAAAATTATAGCCTCAGACTGTTACCCTAATACATCTACTACAGTAAGACCACTGAACTCACTGAGATGTAGTTCTGAGGATACATATCTAGGTTTGCACTGTTAGTGTTCATATTCTAAGAGAAATATCTGCGTGAAACAATTGTCATTGCAAATGTGTATTTCTAAATAGCAGAAGGTTCAGCTACTTTTCTGTAGTAACACTAAAAAGAGAATAATATAGAGAGGAACAACAGCAACATTCACGGTCTCTACGCATTCATAATGAACTCTTCATAATGAAACATCTTACCTCTCAGCAGCAACAGCAGTCATAGAATAAATGCTCACAAACATAGCAGTAATAGGAACAAAGTTGAGAAATCGACAGAATCCCTCGCCAAAATACCAGACGTTGTGACTGGCATAAATAAAATTGAAAACAGTGTTCAAAGCTGTCATGAGCAGGTCAGAGAGAGCCAAATTAACAATAAAATAGTTGGTAACAGTCCTCATCCGTCGATGAGACAGGATAATCCAAATGACAGTGCCATTGCCCACAAGTGAAACAATGACCATGGATAAATAGGTAATCGCCCAAATTGCTATTTGCCAGCCAGGCTGGGAAAATGCAGTTGTTTCCGTATGGTTGCCATCATCTACAAAGATGCTACCTATTGAAACATTGCTAATGTTAGAGGCAGAAGATGTCTTCATATCTTTCTTCAGCTCTGTGCTGAAAAATTGCAGCAAACAAGGTGATTTTCTTTCCACGGTCTTGATGTGAAAAGGATATATTTAATCTAGAAAAGTGCCTTCAGCATTGATCTTCAGACATTTAAGGTAACTCCAGAGAAGTGACTGATTCTCTTCAATATTCATATCCACTACAAATCCATTTGAACAAATCATTGCATGAATATAAAAAGTGTATGCTAGTGCTAACAACTAACTAATCTATTGTAGGATCTTCTTAAAAATGAAATATCAGATTATTGTAACAGCAGTAAAAAACCCTCACTGATTTTTGTTTACACAGAAGGATTGATAGTTATTGCAGCATGGAGCTGCTCTCATTTACTTCTGTCTTTCTGGAAACACTAAGGAAGCAGCCAAACGGGAAAAAAAAAAATCTACAGAGGCTTAAAGAGAATTTGAAAGGAGGAGGAGAGACAATAATGTACAAAACCTAACTACGCATCAAATCAGATTTCATGAAGCTGGTGTTTCATTTCTCCACAAGCCTTTGCAGTGATCTCTGTGACTCTCTTGCATTTAGGTTTAAAGTGAACAGCACTACAGATTTTACCCTATTAGGACCAAGGCCTTTATTCTTTGTATATTCCCATTTCACACTTGACTTTGGTGGGAGCTTCAGGGAGAAGAATTTGGCCTGTACAATGCCATAAATACTACATGGAAGGTTTGAGAAAACAGACAAAAAACAACTCTGTGGGAGAGAACAAAATTATTTAGGAGTAAGAGAGAACTTTACCATGAATTTGAAAATCTGCAGCTCCCTGGCAATGAAGGTTTCTTCTAAGCTTTTTCTCCATCCTGCACAAGGCCAGAGGAACAGTTCTTGTACCCAATAGAACATATGCTCTGTTGTTGTTGTTTGTTGTTGTCTGCTGTCAAGTTGTTTTTGACTTTTGGAAACTCTAATGTGAACCGCTCATGGAGTTTTCTGGAACAGAGAGTGTATGATGTGCTCAAGGTCATCCATTGGGTTTCCAAGGCCAAACAGGGAATTCAACCCTGGTCTCCAAGATTGTAGTTCAACTCTCAAATTACTCCACCATGCTTGTTAGCACACATCATTTTGTGTGGTCATGCACGATGTGACCATGCTATAGCCCTCTTCTCAGAAGCTGGGTAAATTGGATCTTTTCTGGCTGTAGTGTACATGAAGCGGGTTCATCAGAATCACTAGCAGCAATAGTGTTGGCAGAGAGTTTATTCCAGTGGCTGCATCTACATGTGCTCCAGCCAGAAAATCCCTGATTTCTTCTACTTTCAGGGTGAAAGGCTACAGCATGGCTGATGCCAGATGAGAAGAACAGAGGAGGTATTCTCCCATCCTGCCTAAAGGCTAGCATAAGATACACAACCCTGTGAGGCTTTTCCAATGGAAAAAAGGAGGGGTAGAGGAGGGAATGAAAAAATGGGAAAGAAGGAACAGTAAGTCACAATGAATCAAGACAGAAGGACAGAAGGAAAAAGGACAGTGTAAGAAAACAGAAGGAGAAGGATGGAAAAAGTTGGCACTTCCTTTAAAATGGTTGAGAACAGAAGCCTCCTGTAAAACTGAGTCCACTCTGCTGATTACAATTGTGAGTTTTGAATGGTACACTAAGGAGAATAAGAGTCAGCCTATGCAGAAATTGACTGGAGACACATCAGTAGTGTCCCTGAAGCAAGACAGTACTGTGGACTGAACCAGAATTATCAAAATTTATATAACAGTGAAAGTCATTATAGCATCAGAGGATGAAAAACAGTACTTTCTAAGTACCAGTGAACCCTGCAGCCATGGGGCAAAAAGAGTGCTGGATGCAGCTGACAATGCTTGCAGCATCACTATTGGCTCCAAAGTAGACAGAAAGATTGTCATGCATGTATCTTCTTTCACAGAGGTATAGCTATGGGGGGAGGAGGAGATGTGTATTGCCCCCTCCCCAAATTCTGCCTTTCAAAATGAAATTTTCCTTCAGTCCCCAAGTTTCTAGCATTGCAGTAACTTAAACTTCCGCTGAGCATTCAGAAATACAGTTTAGGCAACTGAAGAAGATGGGAGCAGACCAAGTTACTAAGGGAAAGAACACAGCATGTATGAATTTTAGATGTGAGGCATTTTTAGTGTCTCAGTATCTGCATTTGAGGTCTGAAGAAAACATTCATTTGGGGAGACAGAATTCTTAGCTGGGGAGCAACGGCCCAATTTTGCCCCCTCACCTAGCTATAGAGATGAAGCAGACAGGTAGTCGTCCACAAGAGCATACTATTCATATATGGTTGTGAAGACTGAAAAGTAACAGTAGCCATTTTATTATTTTCCTCACCTATTTGTTTTAAGAAATAACCTTGTTCCTAATTAAAGCCCATATTGTCAACTGCAGAGCCAGGATAGTGTAATGGCGTTTGAGCATTTGATAAGGCCCTAGAAACCATTTGGCCATGGAAACCCATTGGGTCACCTTGGGTGTGTCACACACTCTCAGCCCCAGAAAACTCATGATGGATTCACCTTACGGTCACCATAAGTTGGAAACAACTTGAAGACACACAACAACAATTGCCAACTGCACAAAAGCCTATTTTCTATTGTACATTCTCTTTTCCTAGTGCACAAAATGTGTACAACTGCACATTAGAATAATGACTGCGAACAGCTTTGTGAACTTCACAGAATATATTTTGGTAACTCATACATTTTTATGATCAAAATTCACCTCCTCAGAACACCATTCCTTTTTTTAAAAAAATTAATTTGCCTAATCTAGAGAATAGTCCCCTTTATTGTATAGTTATTTCTTCAATGGAATTTCTTTAGTTATTACCTCATTTATATACAGAAGCATTTTGAAAACATAGCGGAAGGGTTGCATACAGTTAATTATATTATTCAAGTTTTTTGAGAGGTTTTTTTTTTTAAAACTTGTTTTTTTTGGACTTTTCGTTCCTGCATTGTACAGCCAGCATGGTTTCTGGCTTTTCAAAACTATCTATCTATTATCTATCTATTGCAGAACCAAAGAATATTTTAAGAGCCTTCAAAAACAAATAGATGGAATGTGCATATTTGTGGCTGTTGTGTGCCTTCAATTTGTTTACAACTAATGATGACCCTAAGGCAAACCTATCATGAGCTTTTCTTGTCAAGATTTGTTCAGAGGAGTTTTACCTTTGCCTTCCTCATAGGCGTATAAGAATTATTCAATAATACTATACTCAGGTCCTAAACCTATATGAGGCTGCCTGAAACCCAGAATCTTCATTCTGAAGTCTGGTGCTTGTGAGCCCAAGGAGCATGAGAAAACAAACTACCATTGTAACCCAAAATGTAGGTGCCACAAGGGCCACCCTGTGATGCCAGTACCTCTGTGCAAAAGTGGGGAATGAATTAGCTCAAAATCAGGGGGCAGAGGGAGAAAACTTAGCGAGACCATTCTACCAATGTTTACAGGCTCATGCAGGAAAAGGACCAGCCAGAGATTCAAAAATAAACTAAAAATGTGTTTTATTGAGGGGAATTTACTCATGCATGCACACAAGATACAAACAGTCAAAGATTCACACAAGAGCTAACTGAAGGATAAAGGGAGGAAAAATTATGGATAGAGAGGCTGAGGGTTTGGGGTTATAATTACCAGTCCAGAAGAGTAGTGAAGAAGCTGCAACATGGTTTGGCTTAGGTAAGACCTAATGACAGTTCTTGTTCAGGAGCCAGATGGACAGAGTAAAGGCTAGACCTTTGAGAGACTGTGCTGGGCATCCTGGAATCAGGGTTATTTGTACCCAAAAAATAGCTGGTGGTGGTGGAAGATATGTGCAGTACCAGGTGTGGGACAATGGGAGTTGCAGCACAGACAATGGGCTATCAACCCACTAATGTCTGCAGTATTTGGATGACAAAGACATAATGGGTATTTTCTGGTGCTACGAGTAAAAAGGAAGGAGTCCAGCTGCACAGGGGATGGCTGTCAATCAATGTCTTGGTGGGCTGCAACTGTGTTCTCTGGGAAACTCCAGCTTCTACTTTAAGCTTACTGTCCACAGGAACAACGATTGTTTGCCTGACAAATGACTTAGTCTTACTTGGAGAGTTTAGACTGACGTACCTCTCCTTCTCACATTCACGGTCAGAGTTCTACCTTGGACGGTTTGACCTCTCTATCACCTTTCAGGTTTGATTTTGATATCAATGCCAATTAAAGTGTGTTGACAGTTAAATATGATGCCAATTAGATATGGTGCTCATCTAAACCATACCATTACTGGTAGCCAGATGTGGGTCCTAACACCATATCTAAATTGTAGCCCATGACATTGGCTTAAAATGAGATAGTGCCCAATCTTAAATTAACATCTTTTCACACCAGCTTTCACGTATGCTAATTCATACCAGCATATTCCCATGCATGTGATCAATCTTGTAGATATTTATATGTGCGTATGTGCCTTCAAGTCACCTGTTGGCTTATGGTGACCCCAGGAATTTCATAGAGCTTTCTTATTCAAGGACTGGTTTTGCCAGTTCCTTCCTCTGAATTATATAGCCTACAGCAACTGGTATTCATTGGCAGTTTTCCATCCATGTGCTAACCAGAACTGACTCTGCTTAGCTTTCAGGATCAGACAGGATCTGATGCCTTTAGGATATAGGCCACAATATGGCTCTAGAGTGAGTTAAAGAAACTTACAAACACTAAAAGCTGCAAGATTGGAAATAAGAGGAGAAAAGGAGTTGTTATTGTTATTGAATTCTCAGGTTGACTGTGTGTGGGACAGAAGTTTGATATTTTTCAGCGAAGGAGCCTACTATGGTATCACTAAAGTCCTAGACAGAGTTTTAAAAATTTAAAAAGGCGTTTTAAAGGGGTTATGGAGAGAGGAAGTAGGACAGAAGGCAGAAACATCCTCAAAATAAAGACAGGTGAGTGATTGGGTGACTATTCCAATCAATGTGAGGAGCAAATGCCATTGACTCTTGTCTTTGGGGTGGGAACAAAATACTTCAAAATACTGCAGAAGAAGAAGAAGATTCAGTTTGAAACATCATGTGATTGGCATGCTATTATTTGGACCTTTAAATAAATAGAAAGTATGGCAACAAATATCACTACTTCACAAACTATTTTCTCTTGTCTAGAAGGGCCCTAAGGCTGGATACAACCCAATAAAAAGTGTTAAGAGAACCTTATAGAAAAACAACTTTTTATATGTAGATGACAGGGAATCTCTCCTCCCCCCATGATATATTCTTTTCCTCAGATGTGCAAACATGAGCCTGGACATTATTTATTGTCACTCTGAGGTAAGGTGAATAAAGCGTAGCATCATTTGAGATTTCCCAGTCTCACTTAAGAGGTGCTTGAAGTCATGGATGCTTTCCAAAACCTATTTGCACTGACGAGCTTTAAAGGATTCTCATCTCAGAACTGATTCATGTAAGCAAGTTTTTAATGGATAAACAAATTTAAGAATCTAACACTTAAATGTTAATGCCTGCAGTACAGCAAATAAGGATGTAAACCATCTTTAAGCTTTTTGCATACACTAACTCGGCCACACACAAAAGAGAGAAAAGGACAAAAATGTTGGACGTTCTGTGTGTGGTCAAAGACAAGATCTCATTAGACCCAACTTTATCAAATGAATATTTCATTTAATCCTATGTTTAATTATTTTAAATTACTGCACGGTATCTTGAAGAGTCTTCTGACAAGCTGAATTTGTGCTGTTACATTCTTGTGCAAGGAGTTTCACAGCTAGAGAACTCCTGAGGCTGCAGAGGATGGATAAATATTTATACAAAAGGCTTTGTATGAAAGAGATGTGTTACATTTTACTGTCAGATCCTTGTAAGGGGATGAGCTCCTCTTTGGCGAGCATAAAGATTCTGTTCTGTTCTTACAAGAAAACACACTGAAAGGTCACATGTAGGAAGTCTAATAGCATTCCAGACAAATCACTGTAATTTTACACAATGGAAAAAATTATTAAAAAGCAGCATAAATTTAGCTAGTGACCTAGCAGAATATTATTTATAAGCTACATATTGAAAATGCATATTTAACACAGGTGTTTTTTTGTTTAAATGCATAAGATTTCCTGGGATGCTTGACACAGTAAGCAAGAAAAAATGAAGAAACACTGAAACGTCTTAATTGCAAACACTCGCACATTTCACAGCTTCTGTTACATGAGTCGCTTATCCTCAATTCCTTCATTCATTCCCTTGTTTGTTGGCAAAGGGGCAAGAACAAATCCAGCAGTTGTTGGCAACGTCAATGAGCTATTCTCCCTCAAGAAAATAGCTTTCTTGTTCAGGGCTTGCAAGTGATGGGTTCCTCTTTCTCATTTAGGTTAATACCAACCAGATACTGTCTTTCTGATTGCTAGCTAAAACCCACATAATAATTCACATTTATTATCTTGTAGCCCAAAGGAGTTTAAGTGGGGTAGGTACTGTGAATTCATTGTTATTAGAGTTATTGTCACTATTACTACTACTATTGCTATTGTTGCTGCTGCTTTTGTTATTCCTATCACATGTTTCATTGTGTATTGTAAGCAGAGTCAGATTTATAACACAGGCAACACACCTGGAGAAAATATATGCCAAAATGGAATAAATTTTTGATCTTAGAGGTTCTTGACCTATTTGATTCCAGAATCCAGACAGCTGGTCAACTGTGTTTCTTACAAGATAAGTGCAAATAAAGAGCAGAGGACAGTATACTATTACCAGACTTTAAAACATTGCAGTAACAGTAAGAACTTGATCCTATATTTACTTGAAGAACCACATCACTTGCTCAATCCAGTAGGTGTTTGTGACACCACAGTGAATGACATGCCATCTCAGTTGCTAGAGCCAAGATGTCACATTAGGAAATAGTGAGACAGATGTGACGTTTTGGCAATGGAGGAAGTATTTCGGACACTCATTCTTATTGCCCTGAAAAAAATAAAGTCTCAGAATACAGCACATGTGTATTCAGGCCACTTCATTTACACATAAAATGCTACATTTATCTTTCCCCTTACCAATCACTTGAGACCAGCCCTGTCATTAGTCAGAGTAAGCCCTCAAGCATTACATTTCTTCTGTCATTAAAGGGCAGCAACCATCATTTACTTTGTTATTAATGGTTGGAATCCTGTACCAGCTCATACTCAACTAAGTACTTCTTAAAGTCACTTCTCCTGGCCCAGCCTCTCCAAACCTGATGGAAACATCATTCAGCCATGCTGGTTGTTGGTAAAATTGACCTCCTTCTTCCTATACAGCTGTTGCCTGGTAAAGTAGGTTGAGTTGCTCTGAGGTCCTTTGATTTTGTGAGACTGCAATGTAAATGTGGGTATGGCTGCAACTTTTATCTCATTGAAGTGAGAACCACTGAACACTCTGGGCCTTCATCCAGAGTAAATTGGAACAACAGATAGGTGTTTTTTTTTTTTAGGGCAGTGCAGATTGGAATGTTAACTTGAACAATTACTGTTATTCACAAATGTTGATAGTTGGAAATAGGAAATTAATAGTTATTAATACTTGAAAAGTGGAAACATAATATGTTGCATTAATAATCAGTTATTGATTAAAGGATTTGTTTTCAAAGGAACTAAAGCAGTTTAAAGAAAATGGCATGCTTGCTTGTCATCATTGCACCTGTTTTCTTATTGGTTTCTTCAAAAGACTTCTTTTTGTAGTTTCTAACTTACCTTAATGTCAAAGCCACTGTAAGGACTAGGAGCTAGCTTATTTTTATTTATTTTCTCTCATATGTGACCTGTAGGAGTTGCATGTCTCTTGAATGCATTTAAACTAACACTGTATATGGTGAAAGACAGAACTGAAGGGCTGGAAGAGCTGCAAACAAACCCACACACTCCAAACTCACTTTCAACCACATGGGATCCTTCCTGATGGGTTTTCCCCCATGGCAGATCAGGTTAGGTGACACTGCCAGGCCAAAAGGAGCTCCCTCTTGGACCAGAGTCAGTCCCTTTTGGGCTGAAAGGAGGGGGTAGCTCTGGTAACTCGCCACAACTTGGTGGTGGCAGCAGCATCAATGTGCCACCTGCTTCTCCACACACACATGCTGCCATTGGGAAATGGGGCTGAGGTGGGTGTTAAACGCCACCAAACCTTGGGGACAGCAAGGGGAGAGACACCTCTACTGTTGCCTCTCCCCAGCAGCACTTCTCTCTTGACAGCATCTCAGTGCAAAAATCTTGCACGTGGAGCACCACCAGCAACAAGGACACCCATCCACTAGGTGCCCTGAAGCATGTGTTCAATCCCACCATTCACAATCTAGCCTTGGGGGAGGAAGAGCCAACCAGGCAGGTCAGGGCAGGGGCAGGCCCGCCGATGGGAAGTAAATCTGAGCGGTCATTTTTACTTCTGATCTTGGGCTCAGTGGCACCTTGTTTCTTAGGCCATTTCCACGCGAGACTGTTATAGTGCTATTGTTCCACTTTCAACATCCTATGGAATCCTGGGGTTTGCAGTTTAGGGAGGGGCCTTTGAGGAACAATAGCACTGTAACAGTCTAGCGCGGAAATGGCCTTGGTGTTTTACAACATGTCTGTCTACTTGAATCACCAGTAGGACACCCCACTCCCGGAAATTATTTTGCCCCTGTCTCCCCTTGGCGGATCCGAGGCTTGTAATCTACCAGCAAAGCAAAACAGCCCAGGTAGCTGTTAAGACAAATCCCCAAACTCTGAGAGGGCGCCGAGTACCACGCCGCGAAGCTTTCGCTTTCTTCAGGCAGGCTGTTGACAATCTAAATAAAATAAACCAGCCAGAGGAAGGGCAAACGTGCGTTGGTGGGAGCGGGAAGGCTTTTTATCTTTACGTCGCGCCGCCGGACAAGTTTGCTCGCCGACTAAAGCAGCCTCAAACCCAACCGCCTCAGCTGCCCCGCTTGGCACGCAACCGTCCGGCCGCGAAGCTCGGACTCGGGCGCAGCTGATAAGGCGGCGGCGGCGCCGCCTCCCACGCCGTGGCCGCCCGAGGGGGCGCGCCGCTTGGCTCAGCTCCGCAGGCCCCGCCCGGCGACTGGCCCGGGCGAGCCTCTCCCGCCGGGCGGAGGGCCCGCGGCGCCTGGGGCCTGCCTGGCAGCGGGCACGGCAGGTGGCGGGAGGAGCAGGAAGCGCGGCGGCGGCGCGCGGGGAGTTTCCGACGCCGCGGCAGAACCCGGCCAGCGGGGCGGAGGGAGGATGGCGCCGGCGGCGGGCGGCTCGGAGCAGGTCCGCTACTGCGCCCGCTTCTCCTATCTGTGCCTCAAGTTCACCCTCGTCACTTACTCCACCGTGTTTTGGGTAAGCGCGACGCGGGGTGGGCGGAGCGGGGCAGGGAGGGCGCCGCTGCGTGCGAGAAAGGAAGGGAGGGCGAGGGGGGCGCGCCAGAGGGGCGGGGGCGGGGGTCGCTGAGGCGTCCGCGGGAGCCTCGTCTGGCCCGCTTTGCCCGGTGCCGAAAGGGCGGGAACTACCTCAGCCGCCCGGGCGTCCGGACTACTCGGGAGACAGAAGCGCCCCCGGGATGCTCCGAGGGATCTGTGTGGCATTTTGACGCGCGAAACTGACAAAACTGGGACGACCTGCTCCGACAGGTGGTTGCGGTTTCTATGGAGTGACTAAGGGAGGGAAGTGGAAAGTTCGTGCGGCAGCCAGGAAGAAACTCGCCTGTAAATCTTAGGAAAGGCGTGATTATTAGGGAGTTGCACGCCAGGAAGCCACATCGCTCCGTCACAGCAGCCTGTCCTGCTACTGTCGCATCAGTGGAATGGTCAAGCCGTCCTGCCCGTTCAGTGGCAGGGAAGCAAGTAGCTTTCTGGACCACTGAGGCACTTTCTGGCTCCATTGTTATAGAGCTATTATTCACCTTTCAACATCCTGGGGAATTCTGGGGTTTGTCGCTTACTGAGGCCAAAGAGCTCTCTGGCTGCAAATTCTAAAGGCTCCTTCCTAAACTGCAAGCCCCAGGATTCCATAGGATATTGAATAATAGCACTATAACAGTGTAGTGCGGAAATGGTCAGATTCTCAGGGTATCTGATGTGGAAGATTGACGGTTATTCTCTTCCATTGTCTGGTTACAGTTGTTTCTTTCCTGGAAACTTGCCATGGACCAGTGGCCACTGATTCAGGGACTGGCAACAATCCACAGCCACCAGTGCTCTAGAATAGTTTTTTTTAAAAAAAGACCTGTCAGAAGTAATTTTGTGTTGAAAAGAAACATAATTTCAAACTAAGTCAATAATGTAATAAGTAACCCATGAGGTCAAAATAGTTGCCACTTGATTTCTGTGTAAACATTGCAAGCATTTAAATTAATGACGATCAATTTACAGAGGGCATGTACTGCATTAGCAGAACAAGTGAAACTACAGTAATTGTTAAAGAGCACATGGGACCTCTCTTGTTTCATAAACTTTACAGGGTAAAGACATCAAATGCCAACGCAGGTTCATATTTCTCCCCTGACATTTATCCCCTTGGAAATTTGCTTTGATTTATTTGTAAATTTCTGTACAGTTGGCCCTCCAAATTTGTGGGTTTGACTTTCACAGATTTATTTGTGAGCTTCTTCAACCCCTGACCTCAGGTGCTTTCCCAAGGGAACCTTCCCTTTCCACAGCTCTGATCAGGCTGCACAACCTTTTAAAAACCCTCCTCTTGTCCTCCTCATTCTTCCCCAGCTTCTGCCTGGCCACCTAAGGATGGCTTGTAGCCCAGTTTCTCAGTGTTACAAACCCTTTCCCTATGCTTCTCCCACACCCAAGGAAGGAGGTGGGTGAGAGAGAAGAAGTATAGGGCCATCCATGCCAACCCACCCACCTCTTCCCTCTCCTTTTCCTGGCCTGGTTTGGACCTTGGCTGCCCATTCACCCTACCATGCCGCGTCTTCCTTCCCACAGACACACACATTTTGATATTTGTAATTTTTCCACTTTTGCAAGGGTCCCGTGCCCCAACCCTAGCAAATGTAGAGGGCTAACAGTATTTGGATATCCCTGAGAATTGTGCCTTAAGAGGCATTAAAAACCCCCCAAACCATTAAATTAGTGATCTGTCTCATCCAGCATTCTATTCACCACAGAGGGTAACCATATGTCTCCATGGGAAGATCACAGCACGACAAATGTAAAAGAGCACTTTGAGTATGGGAGCATATTATCCCTGATACTGGAGGGAGTATGTACATATAATCCATCATAACTATCAGGCGCTGATAGAACCATTCTCTATGTCTTGTTCTTTCTCTTCTGTTTACCTATGTACTGTATGAAAAACGATTTCCTTTTCTGCATCCAGAATCTCCCATTTAGCTTTGGTAGTTAACACTAGGTTCTAGCATCATGTAAAACCGCTTTTCTGTATCCATTTTCTCCACAGTAACATCATTACTTTGTTCATATTTCAATGCTAAGGATAAAACTTTATTTTTTAGACGTAACAAGGCATACTTGCCTGTACTTCCACAAATGTTACTGGGGAAGAGGTTTTGAAACTATTTTAAAGAAAAATAAAACTGAGAGAACTTTCTTGAATTTGGAGGCCACTATAATCACTAGTGAAAACTAACCTTTCCTTCTGTTTCTTACGCTATAATACAAGCTACTCTGGACAGGTAGGGCTGGATAGCCTATAGGACTACAGGAAGCTTTCTGGAAGCTAACAGGTGTATAAACAAGGTTCACAGGATATCGGTGTACTCTGCTTCCATTGGAAATTTCTGCAGGGCTTTCTGCCTGACTGACATGTTCCATGTGGCTTGTATTTTGGTTTTTTGGGAAAAAAGGTTAGTTTTCACTGTCACCACAGGAGCAGCAGTGAGGTTTGGGAGATCCTTCAGGGGTGCTTGCAGACTACTTTAAGAAACAAAATAAATTTTAATAAAATAAAATATGCCCAACAAAATGTTATGTGACTCCTTTCCCATGAGTAAGGAACAATGAGAATAAGTAAGCCATAAAACGTAACAAGCACCAAATAATGTGTTGCCATTTTTAGTAGTGGTTCCAAACTGTAAAATATATAAACAATTACTTAGAATTATTTTAAAATTAAATATTTAAAGCTAAATAAAATTCCTGCCCATATAACAATCTAGAATGCAAATACACTTGGAATACTATGTACTGCTCAAGTTGCTATGAAAAAGAATATTGCGGAGTGTGGAAAAGTTCAGAAAAGGAAAACCAAAATGTTCAAAAAAGTGAAGCATCTCCCTTATGAGGAAAGGTTGCATCATTTTGGAATGTTTAGTTCGTATACAAAAGGTGAGTATGGAGAGATGTGATAGAGTTGTATAACATTATTCATAGTTGTTAGTTTTAACAAATTGTTTCTATGCTCTGAGAACATAAAGCAGACATGTGAATGCCTACCAGAAGGAAGTGTAAGAGTAGAGATTAAAAACAACAACAAAAAACCCCAGCTTGGTAACCCTTCTACTTCTAAACATATTAAGATTTTTCCATATGTGCTTGTTGGAAGTTGCGTTTGTCTTTAGGGTGTAAGTTGTGGTTTTTGTTGGGCAATATTGAACTGGTTGAGCAATGAGTAAGCTGAATAGGTTGAAAGGTTAGGAGTCAAAGCCTTTGACAACCTTGCTTTGTTTTATGACATGAGCTGAGATGGTCACCGGGGTTATGAAACTAGAAAAGCCAATTAAAATTTGTTAATGTAGCATTGTGGTTGTAATTGTATTTACCTATATATGGTATTATTAAGAGATGCAGTGTTTAGTTGATTTATTTGGAAATTGTTTGATTAAAAAGGTCTACTTGATTGATTGGGCAACAGATTTTGAATACAAGTGCCTTCTGTCAAAGTCAGGGGCCATTTTAGTATGTGAAGAAAAACCTTTTTCTCTCTTTCTCTCATACTGGAGGGGGGGGGATGAACCTCTTTTCTGTCATACTGGAGGGGGAGATGAACTTTTAAGTTGGTGCCCCTTGCATGTGTGCTTATTTCCTTGTTTTGCAGTCCTCCATTGCTGCTGTAAGACTGGAGTTATTGGGGCAGTGTGACTGAAGACCTTTATTTAAAATGAGTTAGATCCTGACTTAGTTATATTTAGAGTAGATCCACTGAAATCAATAGGACTTAAATCATAGTGATTCCAAGTCTCATTTGATTTCAGGAAGAAGCAGGTTACATAGAATGTAGTTAATTGTAGGAAATTACTCAGTGGTTGAAGAGCTAGAGTGCAGTGAAGTTACATTTCAAAGGGAAGATGTTGGCTTAATCTTGTTTTCAGTCCTGATTAGCATAGACTCATTGAATCAGTCAAAGAGCCTTCTGAAAGAAATCCTGAGATTGTCAGAGGGTGTGGATTTGAAGGGGAATCTGAAGCCATTTCCGCACTAGACTGTTATAGCACTATTATTCCACTTTCAACATCCTATGGAATCCAGGGGTTTGCAGCCAGCCAGCCCCTCCTGAAACTATAAACTTCAGGATTCCATAAGATGTTGAAAGTGGAATAATAGCGCTATTAACAGTCTAGTACAGAAATGGCCTGAGTCTATAGGCACAGGCTGGTTCAGTGCACAAAAGTATTGTTTTTTCTCCTTAAGAATTATATTGGTGTTGAAATACAGACATAACAAAATGATCCATGGTAACCTTATACAGTATTTATACAATCTTTCCAGTAATTTGAAAGACTGGTTGCTGAAGTAATAAAGTGGTCCAAAATACATAAATTTTCTAAGGAAAAGACAAGGAGTGATATTAAAAAAATGAAGGGATGAGTGAAAGACTTCATACATACTGCTTCAGATAAAACCGTATGCTGCACTTTCTGCTAAAGAGAGTTTGTTGTTATTTTCACTTCCTCATGCAAATGGCGAAAATATGTAGAGCTGCAATCCCATATAACATTATTTACATATAAATTAGAAGTGAGAATTTTGTGCCCTCTAGATCAGAGCTTTCCAAACTTTTCGTGTTGATGACACACTTTTTAGACATGCATCATTTTGCGACACTGTAATTTCAGTTTTACTATCAAACTGGGGGTTAAAATAACCTCTTCTAAGAGATGCAGACACATACATAAATTGTGATAACAAAATGTATGGGAACACAATATATCTCATGAAAACCTTTCATATATTTTTAAAAATATGTGATTTCTAAATAATAACATACATTTCCAAGTTTGTGGGCGAGACACCTGCACACTTCAGGCGACGTACTAACATGTTGCGGCACACTGTTTGGAAAGCCTTGGACTAGACAATAACCTGATGAAATACATTTTACTCAAACCTGCATCAATTTGAATAAGAAGAACCATCTTCCCATTGAAAATACTTCATTTTTAGTTCATATAGGCATGTGTTAAGATGAATGTTGTCTCAGAAGTGTTCCTTAGCTTATTCTTTACCAACTTTCCGACACTGAATGCACAACTTAAATTGTGCATTAAAGCATAGCTGCTGAGAACCCAGAAGAGACAACAGGAAAAAAAATTGATTTTTGAACTATAAACTTTTGATTTTAACACCTTCCCCCGTGCACTACCAATATGAATGTGTTTTTGTGTGTGTACCTTCAAGTTGCCTGTTGACTTATAGCAATCTCATGAATTTCACGAAATAAAGGGCTTCGCAGGTTTGGGATGGGATTCAACTGCAGTTCCTAATATTTCTCACCATTGGCTATACTGTCTAATAAGACTATTGGGAGGTGCAGCTCAAAAACATTTTTGTAGTTGCATCCCTGCTGTAAAGCGTATCATATAAGCAAACTCAAGTGAAGCATATTCATAAGGTTTTCTTATCAAAGTTGGAAATGTGTGTACTTTTGATCTAAACACATCTATCCTGTTTCTTGCCCCTGTAACTATTATATTCTTCTTGCCTTCTGCTTCTTGAGGCCAGCAGGCTTTTTAAATAGAATTTGTTAAAAGTGCTTAGAAAACAACAGTTGTTGAGCTGAAGGAAGTTGTATCTCTCTATGTGTTAATTACAGAGATCACTGCAAAAGGATTCTATTTACTAGCATAATTCTTCCTGCATTGGGAAAGAGATCTTTTCAGTCTACCTTTTCCTCATTAAAAAAAATCAGTTAATTTTTTTTTGTAACTTCTTTTCTAGGTCTCCAGTTTAGTTAGAACAGCTTAGCAGTTTGTACCTTTCTCTCTCCTTGCAAAGTCTTCAGAACTCAGGAACCCTGAACTGAAATATCTGGGGGGAGGGTTCATATTATTTTTTATTCTAATGGGGAAATTCTTAACCTCTCTGTGGCACTGATCAATCTAACATGTGTAATCATGCCTACTTATATTATGACTATGAAGCTGTCAATGGTTCCTATTTCTACTAGTTCTTCATTAGTAGTTCCTGGTTTCTTGTTCAACAAAAGCATACTGAGTAGCCTGGATAAGTTGCTGAAGTTTATATGCTCCTGCAGCCCAAAATAAACTTAGGGGTGATTTCATGTCATACATCTCAGTGAGCAAGAGACTGTCTTTTTACTTATTATTTTGTTTAATGACAGTATCTTTACACTGTCCATTAACAATATGGTTTTTGCTGAATAGTGTATAGAAAAAACATATAAAACATACAGTTGCACTGTGAACATAATGTATGAACATTCTCTGTGGGCAAATTGCTTTTGTACCATGTAAACAAATGGGGATCCTGAGCTACACATATGAATAATAAACTACACTCGTTGGCTATTCACAAAGAAAACGGTCTTATACTCTATCACATCATTAGCCCATATAACTCAGTTTTGTCTATAGCAAGAGCGGAGGTTTCAGCCAGTGTTTTTTTTGAATCCAACATAGAACTGAACCTGGGGCTTTCTCCATTTAAAGATGTACTTTTTCACTGAGCTATGGTCCTTTCCCTAAACAAGTGCTCTAACATGGTATGGCATTTGGCACATTCCAGAATTTATTCATCTATATGTATATTGGCAGTTTTGGAGTATGCCCAGCATGCTTGAAAGTGACTTGCCTGAAAACAAAACATTAGGCCAGATATAATTCTGGGTTGCTGTGTAGGAGAGAATCTCCTCATTATGTCATTGTTTGATTTACACTGGTCTAAATGCTATTTTAGAGTGTACAATCTGTTCTTTTTCGTTTATATGTGTTCTAGTGTTTAATGTCTTTGGAAAAACACACTTTAAAATTATTACCCTCTCCATTTACTTTAATTTACTTATCTTCATCTGGCTATTCATGGAGGGGTTAAAAATAACAGGAAGGAAGAGGAATGCTGCAGATACATGGAATCTGCATGTACTACATTGGGGAAGTCTTAATTATTATATGCAACTGTGGGTTGAATTGGGAACTGAGAACCAAGAATAACTAAATGAGGACATCATTTTTAGCCCCATGATTCCTTAATATTTTTTTCTCCATGTTTACTGTTTGGAGAAATTCTGAAATAGTTTAGGTCTGTGTTTGTTTTCTGTTGGTGGGATTGCATGCTTCTGTGAGACAAGAGAGAGATAACTGCCATGACATCTTACGAAATCCTACACACATACATAGAAAGCCAGTGTGTTAGAGTGGTTTAAGTGTTGTACTAGGACTCTGGGAGACCAGGGTTCAGATCTTCACTCAACCATGGAAACTCACTGGGTGACCCTGGGCATGTCACACACATTCAGCCTCAGAGGAAGGCAAGGGCAACCCACCTCTGAACAAATTCTGCCACAAAAACATTGTGATAGGTTATCCTTAGGGTCGCTGCAAATCAGAAATGACTTGAAGTCATACAAAAACAACACACACAAACCACTTTGAATGCGTCCTCTAGAGACTGGGGAATCTGCATATTGCTCTACCTGTCAGGACTAGTCTTTGCATAAGGACCTACTTGTTGGAATCGATCTTTGCATATGGCTCTGTTTGTCTCCATTGTTGGGGCTTTGTGTGTTAGTGCTGATAATAGACCTTCTGCTTCCCCTAATGAAGTGCAACTTCCTTTAAGATAGATATAGGCTTCTTCTTTCTTGTTCTCTTTCTGTGCACTGTCCTGCATTATATTCTTTGGTAGCTGTTTTCTTTTTCTTTTTCATTTTTTGGACCAATGGCCTTCTCTGGGAAAGGCAGTTTTGTTCATCTGTCAGTGCAACAATGGCTGCTACGCTGCTTAAAAGTTTCCCTGCTTTCCTGAAAGTCATATTTATTCTCTCTCCTGAGCAAACACTGGAGGACTAGTTTTTTTTTTTGTCCAACCATGTCTTTTTATTGCATCTTGTTACTAATTAACTAGGCACTGAGTAGTTTGACAAGTACTTACTTATATCTGAGCTACTTAAGATTATGTCAGGAAACCTGGGAGAGCTTGAAAAAAAAAAGAATCACTAGCTCTCAGCAGTGGATGCTTCTTGACATAACTTCCTGTGTAAGTCTTTCTCGTGTGGCTCCTGGACTCTATAGCCAAGGACTGAAACAGAACCTCCAAGGAACTTCATCTTTCAGGAAGTTCTGCTGCAATGTGGGAGGGAGAATGGCTATTTCCTTTACTGCAGGATGAGACTGGGCTTGTCTTGCAAACACTCACAGGCACATTTTCTCAGACATCTTCTCATGGAGACAACAGCAACGCAGAGTGCAAAGAGTATCGTTCTTCTGCTCACCTTCACTTTCTCCATTACTCACCAGAGGCACCACCTTTAAAAAAAAAAGTTTGCTTAGCAAAGTACTCAGCAATTGCTGAACTTGACTTTGGGACTGGATGATCACAGTCCTGCAAAAACAGTCCATGTGGTCATGTCTCTGAGAGGAATCCCGTGGAATGCAGGATTTGCAGTGTGGGACTCAGGCAATTCCCACGTGACACATCCTAGCTGCCATGGGGATGGGGAAGAACGGGGCTGCAAATCATTGACAGGTTTTCCCCTTCAATGATCGTGCCACCTCCCACCATGTGCCTGCACTTACCTTCACTGCGGAGGTCCTGGAAGCGCAATGGCTGTACTTCCTGCCTTGGTGCAGCCTGGGACAGTAGCCGGCTGCACTGCAGCAGGAAGAGGCATGGCCATCATGCTTCCTGGTTCCTGCAGGCAGCCGGTGTGGAGGGGAGTGTTTCACCGCACTTCTCTCCCTGGAGAGCTGCCCCTGCCACTGTCACTGGATGTCGCCAGGACAGAGGTAAGCTGCAGAAAGGGCCTCAGTGACATCTTTCCTGAAAGATGGCTGTCAGGCTTCTGCTTAAATACCTTTCACAAAGGGAGAGGCTGCAATGTTTCTTACTTAATTTTCAATTTCATTATTTGGCAGTCTAAAAGAGGTTATAGCAAAAAAAATACACTAAACAAACAATACAAGGAAAAGTGAAAACACAAAGTTTAAAATTTTTTAGAAGATAATATCAAAAATACAATATTAACAGCGTACAAATATAGTATATGGTACAGAAATACAAAGTACCAATACAGCATTTACAAATATAATTGCTGAGTCTACATTTCTTGTGAGAGAAATTAATTTCACATATTCTCATGGGCAATTCTGGGTTAGGCTGCTTTCACAGCAAATCTAAATATATTAACCTGGACTTAATTGAACTAAACAGCAAATTCATGATTTTATCCCTGTTGTTAAAGTTAGCTGTCATCTCTAAACATCTTGTCAAATATTTTCCTTTTGGGATTTGATACAATTTGCAATGTAACATGTAATGTACAGTGTCCTCAACTGCTTGGCTTCCTCAGATACAGATTATTCTCTGGAAATATTCTTATATCTGCTTTCCATAAAGTGAGTCTTCATAGTCTGAAAATCCAAGGTTGTAAATGCCTTGTGGAGGAGCAGTTGGCTAATCTTGTTCAAATATTTCTCTTCATCATAGCATAGGAAGAAAGAAATCTGGAAGAGAATCTAGAGACCTTGATTTCTTCAGTGTCCATTGTGGCATAATATTCCTACAATTGTTCTTTGACTGATTTGCAAATTTGTTGTGTGTCACTGAATAACAGAGTTGTAGGTTTAAAACTAAACTTTCTCAGGTATGCTGGGGTGTGAAGTTTAGGGACGGGCATTTAGAATTCTCAGCCAGAGAGCTCTTGGCCTCAGTAAACTACAAACTCCAGAACTCCACAGGATGTTGAAAGTGGAATAATAGCCCTATAACAGTGTAGGGTGGAAATGGCTTTGGTTTCTCTTTTCCATCTCTTTAGTGCTTTGATGGCAACGTTGTCCCTGTTCCTCACTTACTGCACCTAGATTTTCAGGGCAAAACCCCCCCAAACTGCGCATTCAAGAATGAATTTTAAGAGGTTTCATGTAATTTTTCACTACTGATTTCACTCAGTCATATATTACAACATAAATATGCCAAAGCAAGTTGTGAAAAAACTGTATGTAATGGAGCAAATCTGAGGTCATTTTTGGATTAGAATTAAATTCCTTTAAAAGCAGTATTCATTTTTCTAAACAAATTTATTACCTTCAATTTTGCAGGCCTGTGTTACTGACGTTACTCCAACTTCTGCCTGCATAAAGCAAGCAGATGTACCTGGTAGAAGACTCAGTAGATTCTTAAAGATGCATTCTGTATTGACTCTATTTATTCCCCCCCAAACCCTCTTAAATCACCCCCATTTATAATCTGTAGAGTAACCTTTGCAACAAAAATACTAATGACTGAAACAACTAAGGCCCTTTTCACACCTTACCTGGTGCTGCTGGCGTCGTGTGGGGATCGTGCAAAAAGCCTCCTCTGGGAAGGAATAGCATCCCCTGCACTTTCCTCTGCACCAGCTCCATGCTGGATGGAAGGAAGCACGATAGCTCCACCCCTTCCTTCTGCAGTGCAGCCAGGTACTTTCCCAGGCTGCACTGGGGCAGGAAGCATGGCCATCATGTTTCCTGAGGTTCCGCATATCAGGTTAGTGCAGGAGGGACACGGGAGGAATGCGCTATTGCACATTGTTTTCAGCAAAGAGCCGAAAGTGATATAATCCGTGATTGCTGCAGGATTGCTACGGGAGTGACGCGCGATCGCAAGAACGTCATGCGGAACCATCCCCGTGATTTCACATCACTCCCGTGGCCATTTCGTGTTCCAAGTCACGTGTGAAAAGGGCCTATGTTGCCTCTTTTGATTTTTGCAAATTTTAATACTGTCTACCTAGATTTTTCACCTTTCAGCTTCTTAGCTGACAGATGCCTAATCCAAGATTCATTTTGAGAGAAACAAATTCCAAAATAATTAAATTGGCTAGCTTGTTCCAATTGATACTCATTTATTGCCTATTTTTGGCTATGGGGTTGAATGCCCAAAAACTATAACTTCAGTCTTTGAATCAGTCACGTATGTTGTTGTGTGCCTTCAAGATGTTTCTGACTTGTGGCAACCCTAAGATGAACCTATCATGGGGTTTTCTGGGGGCTGAGTGTGTGTGACACACCCAAGGTCACCTAGTGGGTTTCCATGGCCGAGTGGGGAATCAAATCCTGGTCTCTAGGGTCTCAATCCAATGGTCAAAGCACTACACCATTCACATATAGTTGATTTTTATTACAAATTTCGCTCCCAGACTTTCCTCATACCCACTAAATTCTGTAATAGAAGGTCTAAATCATCGGCTGGTCCTAACATATTATAAGTTATAAGCTTCTTTGATGAAGATTGCAATTGTTATTTTTATGTATTTTTCATATTAAACATAGTTGGTCATGTGGCAAAATGAACTCTCCCAAACTGAGTGCAAATTGCTGAAAATTGTATTTTTATTTTTCATTTGTTTACCTTAGTTATAAAAATAGCCTATGAAATTCCAGGATATATCTAGCTCAGCAGTATGTGTCTGCCAGTAGCAATTCACACGTGGGTAATTTTACAGTATTAAGTGGGACAATATTTGAGGCTACTTTCCTCCAGCCTTCTTGTCACTCATGAGTAGATCAATTTTTTTTTATCCCCTGTAAGTGGGGATTTGTGAAAAGGAAGGGCCAGT
Organism: Iguana delicatissima; assembly: GCA_948472985.1. NCBI lineage: Eukaryota > Metazoa > Chordata > Lepidosauria > Squamata > Iguanidae > Iguana > Iguana delicatissima. The sequence goes on from CAOKZL010000615.1 coordinate 302,095, forward strand.
TGCCCAGTAAAAGTATACTGAAGCAGTTGTCTGTTATCTCCCTCTATGACCTTCCTGGAAAAAATCAGAGGACTGCTGTATGAAGCAGTCGAAATTTCTGCCAAGCAAAGTCCCCAGAATCTCACTAGCTGTGCTATTATTATTATTCAGCCATAAAACAGTTCAATAAGTTGTTTCTACTTTTTTTTATTAGTGCCACCTATTGAGATTCTGTAGTCTTATGATGTTCAGTAATACGTGTTTCTCTTTTTAGTAACTTAAGGTTCAATATGGATATTATAGTTGTGATTTTAACATGACCAGCAGACAACGGTCTCTCTTTTTCTATTTCAGTTGCTTGGAGCATTTGTTCTAGCTGTGGGCATTTATGCCGAAGTTGAAAGACAGAAGTACAAAACCCTTGAAAGTGCCTTTTTAGCCCCAGCAATTATTCTAATACTCCTGGGTATTGTAATGTTCCTTGTTTCCTTTGTGGGCGTGCTGGCATCCTTAAGAGACAACCTGTCCCTCCTTCAAGCTGTAAGTACTTTTATATAAGTGTACTTGTGTAACTACTTGTAACTTGATGCTTATCAGAATGTTTTATTTCTTATTCTGTAAACATTTTGAGACAGCTCTGCCAGTAACTTTCTTCTTTGATAAATAGCAAAGAGAAGCCATATATTATTATTTAACCAGTGAGAATGGGATGCTCAGTTCATGACTTCTAATAATGTCACCTTTGCTAGATTAGAGCTATTTGTATCGGTCCTACCATGGTTGTGGAGAATGCTCAGGTGCAGTTATTTTTAAAACCTTTCTGGTTAAATAAAAGGTTTGTTTAAGGAAAATGGATATGAAATAAGCTTCCAATGTATTTGATATTTAACATGATTTAGTCGCATAGCTTGATATTAAAAGCCAAGGTTAATCATGATATTTCCATTCACAAGAGTCTGATGATTAACTGGCTTCACATTAGCTAAGCAAAGACAGGCAGGGTTGTTTCACAGCCTGTATGTTGGAATCTTGTGTATCAAAATGGCAACACTTACAATATCTTATAATAAAAATATGTACTTTCTGCTAATGAATGGGGTCTTTGCTCCACAGCATTCTTCCCATAGTTGGTTCCTTCTGCAGTGCCAGCTTGATGGAATATTATGTCCCCTCTCTTCCCCTTGGAGCTCTCTGGAGATTTTGGGGATGTAAGAGGGACTGCAGGGAAGAAGAAATCATTCTCTCCTAAATTGCAATGGTGAAGAGAGTTCTGTCAGTAGATATCCCCCATTATAATTAGGCCAGATGTTTTAGACAAAAGATCTCATTATCCTTGAATACCTGCTGTGGAGTTGATGGGATCTGTAGTCCAAAACATCTGGAGGGTGCTAGATTGAAGAAGACTGATCTAAGATAATGCTGTGATCTCACTTAAGGTGGAGCCAATGATCAGGATTTTTTTCCTATCGACAGTAAAGCAGACTATATGCAGTTTAAATTCAAAGAAGAATCTGGAATAAGAAATGAACACTCTTAGTCCATTTACAAGAATAATGACACAGATGTATGAAAGGAAGACCACTTGTACTTGAATGAGAAACTGTAAAATGGGTATTAATGGTTTTAGCATAGGAAGAAGAGACTTGTTTTTTAAAATATAGCATTTTTTATTATTATAAAACAACATGAAACATAAAAAGCCAAGCCAACAACATAAGAACAAACATAAAAAATGACATAAAAAAATCAAGACCAAACTATACTATACTAAAACATAAATATATATGGACCTTCAACCAATGATATACTCAGTCATATTTATTTAACCCCTATGTTAGTATTTATTACTAAATAATAGTTTCTCAAAATTAATAAACTGCTGTTTTGTTCCTATCTTTAATCTACTTCTCTTTCCCTCTGATATTAAATAAAAAACCCCATAAGATATTAACAATTTTTTTGAAATCATTTTTCTTTAACAAACTGCTAATTTTTCTTTATTTTATCAACTTATATTTAGAAATAACCTCATATTCATTCTATCTTCTTTTCCTCGTTTTCTTCTTCTTTTTTTAAAATCTATATTAGAATAATCTTACCAAAAATTTATCTCCTTCTAACAATACTGTCTTATCATATTAGTTCCCTGGACATCGCAGAAATAAAGCATAACCTTTTAACGACAAATACCTTCCTAAGAAATTTAAATTTATCAAAATACTTATTATCTCATCCGAAGACGGGACTTTATTTAAAATATATAACTGACCTGATGCATGCTTGGCAAATGAAAGAGGCCCTTTTAGTAAATAGTCCAAGTTCTATTATATCACAAATCTGCATAATAATTTCTCTCCAATTGAATAACAGTGTTTCAGTCAAATTTGTCATGGTCATGAACATGGAACAGATTACAGGTACTTCAGCTGGAAAAGTCACAGAATATGAATTTTTATGTTGAGGGATTTGAAGGAAGTTGGCACTGCTATTTGATGGGCTTCTGTAGGAATTTCTGTGTGCAGTCTCTTCCTTAAAAACAATCCCTTCCGTAAAAGAAATGGTTATCTTGTATGCTCTATCAGCATACAAATATGCCTGGTTCTATATTTCCTGGTACAATGGGTCTCATTTGTTTGGGTTTTCTTCCCTTTTTTTTCCAAATGTTTTCCCCTCAGATTTTCATAATTTGGCTTACTTTAATTAGATTATATAGATGGAGCAAGAACAGAGTGTTTGTTTATTAGATTCCATAAAAATACAGACATTTGATTTCCAAGACATTAAAACTCAGCAAATGAACCCATCTCTTCATGAAGTACAAAAAACACAATATTCTGTGAGGGTTTTGTTTTTTTGGGTAGATATTAATTGATGCTGTGTTTCCAGAGCCACAATACTGGTAAAATGAGAGAGGGAACGTTGGGTATAATGAAAAAAAAAATGGTTATTGCAAGTATTGAAAAGTTATGATTATTTTATGACTGCAGAAACCCTAAAATTATCAGCATTGGCCAAGTACATTAAAAATGAACAGATAAAAGAGAAGGTACAAGAGAAAAAGTGGGGGCAGGGGAATCATAAGCAATTATTTATTTTGTTATCTTTACAGCAAGGTGGTACGATAAGCAAAACTGCTGGATGCTATGGCATGGTAGCATATAGTAGAGGGACCTTCTTGCTGTAAAGCAGCAGGTAATGCCAGAAGCAAAGGCTGCCACAACTAAGCAAATGGAGGTGCCTAGCAGCTAAGTGGAATATATTTGCCCTAGTCAACCCACTACTCAGCTATACTGCAGTTATTATGGTGCTGGCTGTGGCACTCTAACTCTCTATAGCTGCCTAACAGTAACAGCAAAATGTCCCCACTCTTTCTCTGTTGCCAGTGTCACTGATCCACCACATCAGCTGGTGTCATATCTTGAGATGCTAAAACCTGGGTTCCTTTCACACTCCACAGATACAATACTGTGATTCCATTTTAACTTCTGTTGCAACATTGCATGCAATCCTGGGATCTGTAATTTAGAATTGTTAGAGAGCTCTAGTACCTCACCAAAGTACACAGCCCAAGAATTCCTAGGATGCAGCCATGGCAGTTAAAGTGGAATCAGGGTGCCATCATTTTGTGGTGTGAAAGGGCCCCGGAGTTTTACCCAGGTGGTGCAACTTACAGGCCTTTATAGAACAGCTGGAGTGGGTAAAGAGGGTCATAAAGCATGGTGTAGTGGTTTGAACATTGGATTATGACTTTGGAGACCAGGATTCAATTCCTTGCTCAGCCGTGGAAACTTACTGTTTGACCTTAGTATGCCACATACTCTCAGCCCCAGAAAACCCTATGATAAGGTTCTTTAGGATTGCCATAGATCAGAAATGACTTGAAGGCACACAACATCAACAATGCTTGGCTGTGGTATTATATCTAGGTGTGTACTCTTGGTTTTCTCCTCTGTGCTGTAGGGTTGCCATAGGTCAGAAACAGCTTGAAAGCACACAACATCAACAAAACTTGGTTGTGGTTTTATATCTAGGCCTATATTCTTGGTTTTCTCTCCTGTGCTGTACTTTTCCTGCTCTCAGTAGACTAGAAGAATTGTTACCCTGTAAACTGGGGGTCCCGGGAGGGGCACCCAAATAACCAAACCAAACAAGCAAAAATGGGGAAAATTAGCTGGAGTGCTCTCTTGGCTAACAAGAGAAAGGGCAACACAGCGAGACCTTTTGTCTATGTATACCGGTTCAGGTCAGTGAGGAGTCAAGCAGTTTAAAATACTAACAGTTTTTATTAAGCAAGAAAAATAATAAAATTCAAACACACCTAATTAGAGAGGAAGGAAAGAGAGTTTTAGAGAAAATAAGCAATAGCCACCTGTCCAAAGTCCTGAAGACACCAATTGGGGAGAAGGAAGGAAACCCGGTGTGGAGACCGAGGGGAATCTGTGGAGCCGAGCGGCAGCGAGGCGAGGGCGAAGATCCAAGAGGAGCTTCGAGTGATTTCAGCAAGAGTTTAAGTGATTTCAGCTCAGTCCAGTGAGAGTTCCGGTGATTTCAGCAAGAATTTAAGTGAATTCAGCTCAGTCCAGTGAGAGTTCCAATGAGCTCTCAAAGTGGGGCAACTTTTATAGGGAAAGAGTGACCACAGACTAGTCTGGTTTTTGCAAGAGAACAATAAGTTTTGGTCTGAGGACAAAGGCTCCGAAAGGTCGGAATTTGCATGATTGAGTTATGAACCGAATTGACAATGGTATAGCTGGTATGCAGATGTGGCTAGCTCGGCCGTTAAGTGCCTGGCTTGCCAGGGTGCTTTCACAGGCAAAGAGTTCTTTTGTTTACAGTCAAGGTGTCTGTTTCGGGTGTCTGCCCCCTGAAGTGGAACTGGCTATATCTGGTACTTTACAACTATCGCCCATGCCTAGCGTCGCGCTTGTCCGGTGGCGCCCAACAAACACTCAGCTGATGGGGGAAAAGGGCAAAGTTATGATATCAAAATGATATCTTAGTTCACCAAAAACCAGACTAGAATGCCGTGGTAACAGAATGACCTCAAGATGTGAAAGGGTATTGTGTACTCCAGTACATAGGCAGTGTGCATGTGGATAGTGTGTCTCAGCTACAGTTGTTATAAAAGTTGCTCAACTTATTTGGAAGTTAATTCATTAATACAATGCATTTTTGTTTTTGTGAGCTTATGTACTGTTTCTGAAAATGTTTTGCAGTTCATGTACATCTTGGGAGTCTGTTTGCTGATTGAGCTAACTGGTGGAGTTATGGCCTTAATTTTCAGAAATCAGGTAAGTAAACTAAGATTTAGAAAGTATGCCCAGCTAAAAATCTGCCTTCCTCTCTCTATTCAGTATGAAAAAAAAGGAGGCAGTATTTTGTTGTCTCAAAATCATTAAGATGTACTTGTATAATTGAAGGTCAGGTTAGTGGGAAGAGCTGGAGCAAACACAAGACTGCATGAACATCACTTGTTTGTATTCTGGCATCTTATTCTGTGCCAAAAACTGCTGAGTTCTGAAAGCTTTGTAAATTATGCAAAATGAGAACTTTAAAATAATTTCAGTTTTTTATATATAGCTTATTTTATTTTGCATTGCTTACTATTTCACACCACCTATTCAGGGCCATCAACATCCTGCTCCAAACTACATGGATTTTATCTTAGCTTTTCTGCAGAGGCTTCCTGACATACCTTCAACCATATTTTTGCAGTTATAAAGACTTGACTTATTATTTCTTTAAACATGAAATATAAGATTCTCTGTGAGTTGAATTCACTAACTAAGATGCCACATTTTGTGGCATTACTCTTGTCCTATGACATACCTGCTGCACATACATTTTTCTTCAGATGGGAGTGGACACACTGTGGTGCCTGGAGTCTATACAATCCCATTTTTAGCTCCTCTGAAGGGTTGCAGTCATTTTTGTAGCCATCATTTTGGGAAGACAGAAATGACAACATATCCTTTTCAGGCACCTTTTTGGCAGTTCTTGAAGGGTAAGGTTGGCTGTTTCAAGGTGGGGAGTACCCCAAAACAGCATTTGTACACCACGGTGAAGATTTTTCTTTTTTGCATATTTGGGATACATTTTGGCCAAAAATATATGATGGGAACAGTCCTAAAGCCTTGGAGGTGGTATTTAGGGAGGGCACTGAGGCTTTGGGGATGGTCAGTGGGGAGTTCCAGTGGCTGCACTGGACCCCCAAAGGGCAGGACTCCCACCCCTGTCTTAACAGAATTAAACTGTTTTCTATACCAGGGAAACAACTTCCTTTCATTTCATACCTTTTAATTCTTCATGAAGCATTTACTTTGGAAATCTTACCAATTTTCATAAAAGTCTGTACATGAGGCTTCTGTCACTGAAACAGTGTTAACTTTCTTGTGCCAATATTTTATAATTAGTCAAATGTAATAACATGAGTGCATTTTTGGCTCAGTGAAAACATAGCCAGGATTTAAAGGTCAGAATTGAGTTGTACCATAGCATACAGTGTAGGAACATAAGAAACTTGTCTTAAACTATCCATATAACACAGTATTCTCAAATCTGAATGGCAGCAGCTCTCTAGGGCTTTAGGCAGATTCTCCTCTGGTAAATCAAGGAAGTTTGCAAGACCTGAGCAGGGCAGTTACTGACTGGGAATCCTGGAGTTCTCTCATTCATAAAGTCTAAGTCAACTTGATGACAAATAACAACAATATCTTGGTAAGCTCCCATCCAAGTATTAATTACACCTAGTCCTGCTTAGCTTCAGAATTCAGACAAAAGCGGGTGTTTTCAGGAAGCTATGGTATACTGTGTTATTACTGGTAATATGTCTAAAATGTTATTCTTCTCAATTTTTTTGAACAAGATTTTCTACAAAATATCAATCATCTCCAGTTATTAAGAACTGTGTGGACATCTTGCAACCTGAGAACGTGCTTATTTATTTTAAAACTGTTGTTGTTGGGCATTGAGGACTGAGCCTATGTTCTTTCCCATGCAGAGTGTACAGTCTCCTACTTACGTAGATTCTCCTCCTTTCCCAAACAGCCAGGCAAGAGGGGTGTCTCCAAGAGAGCCATCAAGTATACCAGTGCAAATGGGATGTGACATACTAACATGGCCATAATCTTAAGCTAGTCAAAGAAGTATTGGGGTGTATTTAGGACTGAAGTCTTTCAGTGGGTAGATTTAATAGATTAATCCAGGCAGCAGATCTATTCACGCTGGCTTGAATGTGGCAACAAAGGCATCCCCTACAGTCAGCACTACTTCTCCCACACAGCCTTTCTTTGAAGGTCAGCAGAGCCAGGAAATCAGAAAGGAGGCAGTTCTTCATGCCAGGACAGGGTGTTGGAGTTGTGTTTTTTCTTTGTTTTCTAGGATAGGCATCTATATTTTTTTAAAATGGCAGGCAGGGAGTTTGGCAGTGTCCTAAAGATAGGGAGGGTACAGAAATAGGACTGTAGGCTATGTGCAGTCTACAGCCAGCACTTTCCCCACCTCTGTTGTAGCTTAGTATGATTAAGGTAATTTGTCTCATAGTTCTGTGCATCTTTATTCAGAAATAAATTCCCATATCTTCAGTGAGACTTCGTCCTGGGAATGTCGTTAGCAGCTTTAAGATTCTGGATGCTGAGAATGAAGGGGAAGAAAATTGAGCAATTGAGTTTTAGTAGCAGTGCCTTTAAAAACTCACGGACATTTTAACTGGCCCCAATACCAGTTGCCAGGGAGTGGGTGCAAATTTGGCAGACTGCCCAACTATCAGAATGATGTCATGTTCAGTACTTGGTGCAGTGAGGCTTTATGTTATATTCATCCTAGTTAGGCTTTTAGAGTGGAGATGGAAACAACATTTCTCCCAAAGTTCTTATTTCACAACCTTCTGCCAATCTTTTCCCTTCATTGATGAGAAATTCTGGGTCATTGTTATTGTGGAGTTGCCAGAATACAAGTCCCCTCTTGCTTGGCAATTCTGTTTGTCACAAAAGTTTTGTGGAGAACTTGGAAAACTTACTTTTTTCACTGCTGGCTGAGAGAGTCTGAGAGCTGTAATCCAAAACACTAACTTCCAAGCATTGCTAAGCCCCTTTATTTATAAGGGCTTTCCCCTATCTGGGCTGAAAACTTAACTCAGAAAAATTATTTTCTTGCTAATAATGAAATGGATAAAAGTTTCTCAAGAGAAAAAGTTGACTCTGCAAAAGAAATAGAAACATATAGTTTTTATTGTAAGGAGGATCCTCCACCTACAGATAGGATCATAATTTAGGATATTGTGCTAAGCTGTGTGCTAGAGAGAGAGCTGGAGGAAGACTGACTGGAGAAGGAAATGAAGTCAATCCTAACAGTATTGATCTGTGCCACACAGCAGAGAGGGGATAGAGGCAGTGCCGATACATGAGCAGGGAAACACCCAGGTTGTGCTTAGTACTTGATGCCGTAACTACTGCCTCCTGTAGTCTTTCTTGGAGCTTCATGCAAAATGTTGTTGAAAGATTCTTCAGCTCTGAGAAGCTCAATGTAAAGTTACTCCTTTTATAAAAAATCATTTAACAGTGCACAAGGTATCCTGTTGGTTAGTTCCCACTAAAGCAGATCCACTCAATCAATTGTTGAATTGTAAATTTAATAGATTCAGTGGGTCTCTTCCAGTCACAACTAAAGCAGAATTCAGGCTGATTTGTGACAATTGAGAAGTGAGTACCACTGGGTTTGGTGAAGTTTACATTAGGGCAAGTGAATGTCAAATGAACTGCAGCCCGAAAGAGGAGGTGACTTCAGAGGAAAACCTTTAATACCATCTCATTTCTCTCACTCCCTCATGTGCAATTTACCATGCAAATCCTGCTCCCAGCACAGGCAAAATGCTTGGACTATACTAATGTTTACAGCTGAGGACTGTCACTTAACCTTGTAATAGGAATGCCATTTAGCATGGGTGCATGTAGCATATTTCTGCATGTTGTACATAGTGGGTTGGTCACTGTGCAGTTTATATTTCTATGGCCCAAAAAAAGTAATGCCAATCACATCTGAGACATCTGAGACTTCACTGGCTGGCCCCTCCCAAAACTGCAAACACAGGATTCCATAGGATGTTGCAAGTGGAATCATAGCGCTATAACAGTCTAGTGCGGAAATGGCCTAGGTCTCCTCTCTTCATTCCTCTCCTATCAGGCGGTGGGAATTCTCTCTATTGTACAGACAGACAGTCAGGAGTGGGCAAGCTTCACTAACATAGATCTATTATACAGCAATGAGACCTTTATGAGAAAAACAAAAGATAAATGTTTAGGTGTGTCACCCAAACCTCAAACCTTCTTGCTATTAAGGTAACTCCCAAACTTTCTTGCTATTAAGGTGACTTTTGAGGAGTCCTCTTATTTCTGAATATCCTTATGACTTCTTCATAGTGACTCAATGTGATTATGTAGACTACAGGCAAATTCTTAATAAATTAAAATTAATTAATCAATTTTAAAAATAAAACAAGTTTTGGATGCATATCTCCAGTGTCTCTTTAATATCTATGCTAAATGTCAGGGCTATAGGTTTTGTAGTCTTTTAGCTATGACACAGACACAAATGTGCACGTTATTTATTATTAAGATAACACAATTGTTTTTCTTTAATGTAGTATGTGCTTGATCTTTCTCTTTTTTCCCCCTCTTAGACAATTGACTTTTTAAATGACAACATCCGAAGAGGAATTAAGAATTATTATGATGACTTGGATTTCAAGAACATAATGGATTTTGTTCAAAAGCAGGTTTGTTTTAGGATGTCAAATGAGAAGCACGGCAATAGTCTGTTCAGTGATCACTATACTTATAACTTGGTAGATTTCTCAGTAATGAGGAATCAATCCTCAGTGTGGATCTTGGGGGACTATTCAGGAGTGTAATAGTCATAATTGATTCACTGTTTTTTGTTGAACTGGCTATGGAATCGTTATGCCTTAAAAGAAATGGAAGATTGCTGTTTAATTGCCTTATAGACAAAGTGGTAAGAATCTATGGGCCAAATTTCTGCTTCTGGACTTCCAGAAAGGCTTTAAAAAAAACAACAAACAAACAAAAACAAACAAATACCTCCCAAAACCTCACAAGAAGCTGAGAGTGGCTGAAATAATTGTTTCTTGAGAAAGTCTGGAAGGGTCAGGGCCCACAAGAAAAGCCTTGAGGATGTGCCTGTGGTCTCCGGTTGTAGTTTACCCACTTGTGACAGAGAGAAATGGACAAAATGCCAACATATGCATAAACATGAATGATAATTCCCAGAATTTAGAAAAAAAAACCCAAAATCTTATCATAGTGGAGATGTAGGGCACAGTTCACAAAAAAGTTTCTTGCAGATGAGCTCAGGTGAGTTGAATGGGAGATGCTTAAGAAATACACTGCTGTTTATATAAATGGAACTTGACTCAAAGTACTTCCTAGCAAATTATTTCTTTTGTTAGGCAAGGTGTTTTTTTTAAAAAGACAATTTTCTTTCTTTAACAAAGAGTTAAAGAAAAATTATTTCAGATTTTTAAAAGTTCACAACTTTTTAGAATACATCTGCGCTGCAAATTAATTACAGTTTAATACCAGTTGAACTGCCATGGCTCCTTCAAGGGGAATACTAGTGTTTGAAGCTTGGTGAGGTAATTCTCTACTATAGAGCTCTAGTGTAGTCATGCTTGAAGTCTTTGTAGTGTAGATATACTCCAAATCTCCCATATAAACAAGGATTCAAAGTTCTTATTGTAAGTTCTTGGCTTATTCTTGTTTAGACTTGTGCAAAGTAGATGTTTGATTGATGCACTGAAGAATAGTGCGCAGTGTTTAGTTTTTGAATTCTAGTCCTTTTTTATGACGGTTAAACTACCTTAGCTAATATCTGTTATTAGTTTACTCTGTATGGAAGTGTTTCTGATAAAATCTGTCAGACTCCATAGTAAGTTGTGAAAGATGAATAAATTAAATAGCATCAGATAGAAGGTGTGGGTCAGAAATGATGCAACTAAGATTTATGACTAAATTTGTTGTGAATCTCTACTGAAAATCTCGTCACATTTTGAGGCCAACCTTCTTCAGGAATGTGGTTATTGGCAGATCTCAGCTTTTAGATTTTTGTCTATTTTGCCAAATGTATTAGGAATTTAATCAGATGTCTGTATACAGACTTCATGAGATTTTAACTATTTAGTTACGGATAAAGCATATATACACAGCATTTTGATCTTTAGCTGAACCAGTGATGCCCTTTTTATTTCCATTTCAAACTAACTAGTTCAGTAGTTCAGTATATTCTTCTTGGCCTGAGGTTAAGGAGCCTGTTGCTGACAATTGAACATAATGAAGATACTTTCAATAATGTTGGGTACCAGAGGTTGGCAAAGTAACTTTCAGATTACAGGTTCCAGAATCCCTCTAGCCACAGAGGCTGAGGAATTTTGGTAAATTAAAGTGCAAAAAATTATTTTTCAAAGAGCTGCTTTTGACAGTGTGGTCAGGATCAGACCTTGAGTTCTTACTTCCTTTGCAAAGTCCTTCATGGGTGTTCCAGCTTCTGTGAATCAGGGAGGCTGCCAGCCACTTAACTTCTACATAATTGGATCAAAATATGCATGCTTGGATGTCAAAATACACTTCAGATTTCCTTTTGCTTCCTGTTTTTTGAGAAGCTAGGACATACAGCCTGCCAGTCTTAAGGAACAGAAACTCCTGATACCGCTCATCTGCTAGCAGCCTTTGAGACATCTATTTATGGATATATATTTTGCTTTTCAATAAAGATATTTCCAGAATGGATTACAATGTAAAAACTGAAAACCACTAAAATCATAAAACAAGAGCAGAACAATAACTGTAGTATAATTTGAATTCTCTGCTTCTTTGTCTGTAATTCCATACAGTCACCAAACTTAGGGACTTTCCATACTACACTGTTATAGTGCTGTTATTCTAGTTTCAACATCCTATGGATTCCTGGGGTTTGTAGTTTAAGGAGGGTCATTTAGAATTCTCAGCCAGAGAGTTCTTTGGCCTCAGTAAACTACAAATCTCAGAATTTCACAGTATCTTGAATGTGAAATAATAGCGCTATAACAGTGTAGTGCAGAAAAGCCCTTAGTATTTGTTATATAATGAGACCAAAACAGATGGCCATTTCTGCAGTATACTCTCATAGTGCTATTATTCCACTTTCAACCTCCTCAGGAATCCTGTGGTTTGCAGTTTAGGGAAAGATATTTAGAATTCTCATCCAGAGAGTTTTTGGCCTCCCTAAACTACAAACCCCAGAATTCCACAGGAAGTTGAGGGTGGAATAATAGCACTATAACAGTGTAGGGTGGAAATGGGCAAAGACTGTAGTAAGGTTTTGAATCCAATCCATTCATTTCATATTTTATATTTCTGTATTCTTTGCTTTAGAATGGACATTTATGAAGCTGTCCTGACCAAACTTGATTTTACACTTAGATTGACATCCCAAATATCTTCATGCAAATTTGAGACTGATTAGCAAACACTGGAATTTTTTTCTTCTTCAGAGAAGTGCCATTTTGGTCCATTTTGCATGGAACTAGGTGTGAGAAAATTTTAAGGGTTGTAAGTACAGTCAGTTAAGTTTTTGTTTCATTCTAATCATACATTAAACTACTAGCGACAACCCAGGCAATGTCAAATACATTTCCTAGTAAAATGTTTCACACAGCCAGACAAAAGCTTGTACCACTGCAGTACCTGTCTTGTTCCGGTTCAGTCCACTTAATTGTCAGCATGTCTGTGAAGTGCCCCCTCTCTTCATTCGGTGGCACCTTGGCCAAATTTAATTTGTACTCAAGGACATGTGTACACTTGTCATGTGCATACGTGTAGAGACAAGTAGGCATTCAATCACAATTATGCACATTTCTTTCTCACAAGATCACCAACACAAGGATGTATATGCATATTTATGTGTATATGTCTTTAAACTTACACTTTTCTCCTTGTTTCACGTGCAACGGTATGATTAGGTCCTTGACTGGATGTGCAGTGTTCCTTGCCACATATTTGGATTCCACACATCAGTGTCAGCATGTAACACTAGCAAAATACCTTTCACTTACTGAACTTTTGTTTCCTGTCTTTGTCCATGTCTCTTTGTGAGCAGTAATGACAGGTTTTGTATTTCAGTTCTTTCAAAGTTAATATGTGATTTATATATTTTAAAATAGTATTGGGCATCTCTGCATGCATTTGAAAGATGAGAAATTAGACCATGAGGCCTCTATAGCAATCATTAAGAATTTTTCCTCTGATTTATAAAAAGCTTTTTGATAAATACTACTTACATTCAACAATGTTAAGAATGTTGCCTTATGTAATATCCTTTTTTCTTCTTCTTAAAGTTCAAGTGTTGTGGTGGAGAAGATTTTAAAGACTGGGCAACAAATCAGTACCATGACTGTTCTGCCCCAGGACCACTAGCATGTGGAGTTCCGTATTCTTGTTGTATCACAAATAAGGTAAAATTATTATTTGATATTAATTTGGCAGTTCACTGTTCCACATGTTTCAGCAAATATCAGCTTCCCATGAAAGGATGTTAGCTTGGCAAGTTAAATCAGTACCAATCAGTAGCATCTGTGAGTGGATTAGAATTCATTGTGTGGATCCGCACATGTTTGAGCTGATTGTAAAGTTACATTTTTCAACTGCAGATCTCAGAGTTCCACAGCCAGCATGGCTACTGGCCATGCCAAATGGTGGACTTCAGGTTTCATAGTCTAAAAAAAGAAATGTCAAGCCCCGGACTGTGGAAACCACCAAAGGTTTTTTGCACCAGAAATTGATTATTCATTAGCAACCTGGGGAATGATGGATTATAGAGATATAGTATAGAAATTCTACAGTCAAGCAAGACACGTTCCTGAATCCACAAGTCATAGTTAACTTGACTGCAGTTAATAACAAAATAAATTTTAAATATAATTTCTTAGAAATGTTCTTAGAAGTCATTTTATTATGACAGACTTTAAAAAATCCACAAACAGTAATACCTTTCTGGAGCCAACTCTAAAGAATAAAATATACTATGAGAGCTTTTGAGGCTTTACTGGCTTTTCATCAGAAAAAGATGTTCAAGATCATACAGGAGAAAAATGGTGATGATGTTAGAGTCACAGGCCTACATTCTGTCTGAGATGTCAGTTAAGATGGTATTGGGGGATTTCAGTGCAGGCAGAGGCCACTCCTCTGACTGGCCTTATGAGGACTAAAGACAAAGAGCAATAAAAGGTAGGTAATTTAGTTGTGTTGGTTTTTACAAACCCCTGGTATGTTTTGAATAAAATCTTAAAATCTCCTTCCTTCTAAACAATTTATGGAACAATACATTTGTTATATCTGCTCTTCTAGGCTCAATTCTCATGATACAGCTCCTTGGGTGTCTCTGGGGCCCTTTTCGTACAGCATTTTCTATGCAACAGAGGGCCTGGAGCGTCACATGATTGTGAGGAGTGATCTGCACAATGCACTCACAATCACGTGATGCTCCAGGGGCTGGCAGGCGCCGATCGCGCACCTTTTCATTTTTGGCTAGAAGCCGAAAATAGTGCATGATCACACATTGCTCCCGGGCTCCGCGCACACTTACCTGGCGTGTGGAGCCTCCGGAGCTGCGCCAGTCGCGCTTCCTGCCCCAGCGCATCCTGGGAAACTCCCAGGCTGCACTGTGGAAGGAAGAGGTGGGGCCCTCGTGCTGCCTGTTCGGGAGCAGGCAGCTCGTGTGGAGCTGAAGGACACCAGACGTGAGAGCCTCTTGCCGGAGGCTGCTTGTGTGATCCCCGCATCCCAGCGCTGGAAGAAGGTAAGGTGCGAAAAGGGCCTGGGTTTTGCAAGTGATATCACCATTGCATCCACTCGTTCCATTTAATTTTGGGACAGTTTGTAGTGATTTCGTGGATCTGCATTAAGACTCTTTCCATTTTTTTTTAAACTGGAGCATGGTTTACTGAGGTGGTATTGTAGTTTGAAGGGAAACTCTCTTCTGATTTTTTTTTTTAATTACAGAGTTAGAGTGCAAAAGTGTCCTTTCACTGATGCACTAAAGCACTATTGCACTATAATGTTGTGATGTCTTGTCTTCAAGCTATTTCCAATGGCCACCCTATCATGGGGTTTTCTTGGCAATATTTGTTTAGAGGAGGTTTGCCACTGCCTTCCACTGAGACTGAGATAGAGTGACCAGACAAAGATCACCCAGTAGGTTCCCATGAATGATTGGGGTTTTGAACCCTGGTCTTACAGAGTCTTGGTTCAACACTCAAGCTACTACAGCACTGTCCCACCCCATATTTTTTTAAGCAAAGGAAGTGAAGTGAAGAATATATTTTGTTTAATATATCTCTGAATTAAAAAGAAACCTACTTGAATGTTGGAATGTTGCAGCCAGTACTGGGAAGTGTCAGAAAATAGTGGGGACAACAGAAATGTAATCTGGATATTTGAGTTGTCCCTAACAAACACCGCAACCTCTAGCAACTTCCAGACCCATTTACTCCATCTGAAGAGCTCCGTGAAGGTCTTTAGTTAACTGGTTGCAAATAAGCAACATAATATATAGCTTTCCAAAGAGCATTCTTAGTAAAGGAAGTCATAATAGTTTTAACGTAATAAAAACCCCAACATTTTCAATGAATTACGAATTTATATTCCACTGAGATTGGTGAAAGAGGGATGATACATTCAGGCAATAAAATATTGTCATATCTCTGAGATGAAAATGCGGAAGTAACTATAGTAAAATGCTAAAGCTGGAAGTTTTTTTTAAGAAAAAGAACACAAAGTTATCCATATATTAAAGTACAGTCCTTGAAATGTTGCAGTACTATCTCATTACTTTAATTTGTCTGGAGGATGAAATACCAGCAGTCTTTAAAAATGAATCAGGGTGAATAAATCTTTGCTGTTTGACATATATTTCCAAAACCAGCTTGACTGTTGCGTTAGAAAAGTACAGATGTGAGCAGCAATTAGTCATTTACTTTTGTGGTCATGGAAACATGTTGTTAATGTATGAGGTCAATGCTATTATGTTTCGTCAAGTTTCATGCAATGCATAAAATACCAAATACTAGACTGATCCTTTAGAACAAATCTATAGGGGTTGTAGAAGCCATTTCTTATCTCAGCCAAGCTAAGGGCAGCTCACAAGTTTGGTTGCCCCAGTAAGTTGTTCCAAATCAAACAAGTTTACTTTTTGACATTGACACTGAGATGTAATGTTTATCTATTAGAGCAGGGATTGGCATTACAACTGGACTGGAGTCCTTGGGACAGTTTTCACCCCTTGTGATCTCCATAGTCCATTTAGCCCCCTCCAGAGACTGAAAGTGCACTTTCAGTTTTGTAAAACCTCTTTGGGAAGCACAGTGCAAAATGCAGGGAGACTTGCTTCTTGTTTTAGCGGAGATTCAGAGACAGCGTTAAGCAAAGCTTTGTTGTTTACCTAAATCTGTTGTTTAAAGGCTCACCCAGATGTGAGGCATTGACACAATAGGCAGTTTTCCTTGCTGGGAGGTGCTATCTCTAGGGTGGCATCATCCAAAAACAGCTGTCATGTGTATGTGTCTGGCATTGGTCTTGTCTCTCCTCGCGCTCTCTCTTCCACCACTGCTGCAGGCCTAAGACCAGATGAGTAAACGCTCCTGGCAATTGAGAGAAAATTTGCTGCCCTTAAATTGCATCTCAAATTTACTGCCCACAGGGAAGCCATCAGCCTCCCTTAGCCTATAAACAAAAGTGATTAGAAATGTCATCTGCTTCAACATGCTTACTGATGTAACTTACTGCATTGTAAATCAGTGGATACTTTTGCCAAAGCTGGAGACATAAATGCCAGGTGGTAGTAGCAGGACAGCGGCAACTTGTTTGTGTCTGTGCCTCTGTCTATAGCATAGATTCTGGTGGTTTCTTCTTTTCAACAAAGGCCCTTCTTCTTGCTTATTGGCGCTTTACAGGCTTCTGGAGCATCTCAGGATGCATGTTGCAAGTAGTGAATATATTGACATGCCGTGTCTCAAAAATAGTGATAAAAGACACAAGGTAGTGGGGTTTTCTGCTTTGTAAGCCATGCCGAAGGATGATTAATCTCATACTCAGAAATAGTTTTTCATGAGAGAAAGGACATTCCAGGCAAACTACATTCAGGTTTTAACATGTGACACTTGCAGACACATCTCTATCACTACATGTAAATGAACTTAGAAGGTACAATTAGTATTTACTTGAAACTTCCTACGGGGAAGTATTTTATTTAGACAGGGCACTTGTCAAATAAAATGGATGGCAGTTGTGCAGAAGCACAGTTGTGTTATGGAGTCAATTCTTCATATATTGTGCAAGTGAGGGAGATGTTCCCAGCAGTTTGTGCCTAGACTTGCTGACCCCACCTGTTTAGCAGTATGTCGATGTGCTTGTTCAAGTACTGATGCATAAAACAGAGAGTCACAATTTCTAAGTGGCATTCATGATGAGAACATGGCTCAAATCCCTTACAGACATGGATAAATTACTCTGGTACCTAGTGTTATATAATTATAAGGTGAGTGTAACATTTGCACAAGCACAGTGGCTGAGCTTGGAGTCTGTCATCATGGGGGCTTTGGGAGTTTGAGGTGCTGTAGTAATAACTGTGGCAGCAGTAAATTCAGGACCTTATAGCACTACATTTTTATAGTGCTATTACTGCACTTTCAACACCCTGTGGTATTCTGGGTTTTGTAGTTTACTGAGGCCAAAGAGCTCTCTGGCTGAGAATTCTAAATGCCTTTCCCTAAACTGCAAAGCTGCAGATTCCACAGGATGTTGAAAGTGGAATAATAAGCACTATAACAGTGTAGTGCAGAAATGGTCTAAGTAGCTGATACAAGATTCTGGCCACAATTGACAGTTTTCAATATATAGAGTTGTTTTTTTGAATTATTCTGGTTTAGTTGATATTTCAAGACAGGTAGAAGGGAGGCAGATGAATATATTGTTTTATGGTTTTGTCATATCTTTTTTTAAAAAAAAGATTTGATAAAATTATTTATGTTGCACTTGGGTTCACTGTGTATTCCTTTTTTCCTTCAGACAGCAGTTATCAACACCATGTGTGGATATAAAACTATTAACGAAGAGGTAGGAGCATATATTAATTTCTTTTTTTCTTTTTTGTCCAGCTGAAAGTCCCAGACAGACTTTACAGTTTGTACTCTTGAACCTTGCATTTGGTCTGTAGCATCAGCCATTTCTGTTGTGAATCTGGGGAGGGAAAATTCTCTCTCTCTTTGCCTTAGTTTGCCACTGTGCTGGTTTTTTGAAAAACATTTCTGCAATACTCATGTACAAAGACCAGGATATAAATAACTTGAAAGTCCAGCTGTCCTCCTCTACCCGTGGCACTCACCATATCTGCTGTTTAGGGTGTGTGTGATTTCCTGTAAGCACATTTACCTCCCTTAATTTTGAGCTCTGAAAGGGTGGCACAGGGTGATTTCCCTCCTCTCTGTGTGTGCATTAACCTACTAAAGATCAGGCTAATGAGAGACAGAGTTCCTTGTGTTTTCTGTGCATCATAGTTAGAATCCCTTCAGCAAGGTATCTACTTTACTGAAACAAAACAGGAAACAGGAAGAACTGCAAAATGCATCAGATGTCCTTGAGACACCCTAGTTCAGTAGAAACAGAAATGCCCTTGGTTTCTTGGCATTTATTGTGGTGTGGGATAGCATTTTGTCCCATTTGGTAGTTCTAGTGATAGACTAAAATAGGAATGAACTGCATATTCTCCCTGACATCCCTTTGTGATTTAAAATTGTGGTCAAATGCCACTTAATAAAGCAGGAAGGTATTTTGAGCTAGAACTTTTGTTTGTTAATGTTCAAATGGATGTTCCATCAAACAAAGCTCCTTGGACAGTTGACACTAGAGCTGTGAAAAACTCTCAGTCTCTGTTTCGTTGAATTTCTCAGAATCCCACATGCATTCCCATCCTTTATTCCTATTAGTTGTGAGATTTCATTTTTTTCATTTTTTTTCTTCCTGTGGGAAAATTCATGTGCATTTTCCATATGTATCTTTTCTAGTGCATCTATTATTTTTTTATAAGAATGCATACAAAAATGCACACATTTTCATTAATGTACACTGGCCTACATTTCCCCCATCAACTAAAGTGTCTTAAATCCTGTAGTTTTCAACTGAACACCTTTTTAGCTGTTTTCATTTTTAAAACACACATCTGATTTTCTGAATTCTTTATTTTTTCCAAAACGTATTGCATTCCTTGAAAATATGCAGATATCTGAGGTGAGGAGTCTGTTGTCTCACAATGAATCTATCAAGTTATAGGTTGTATCACAGTGGATTTAAGGAGGCTAATGTTGTCTCACAGGGAGTCTAAGATGGATACTTTTTGTGGAGAATTTTGAATCCACTCTCCCATTATTTTTCAATTCCAACTAATGTTATATAAGATGGTAACAAATTACAATGTATTTAGTGAACTATCACATCTGTGACCAACAACATCTTATAAGCATCAAATCAGCAGCAGCAAAAAGTGAACTTGCTTGGCAGGTTACAAAAATATAGTGTCCCGTGATGCCAGATCATAGAACCAGGAAAGAGTTTTGTTCCTCCCAAATTCTATTGGAATGAAAAGGCTGTCATTAGTATTCTGAAAGTAAAAACTAAGCTAGCTTGGGGTGCTTTGGAGATGGGATGCCACAGTGGGATGCCATCAGAGAAAATCTCTGCTTCTTGGTCTCAGCTCAGAGAAGGATCTTGGACCAAGGCCTCCTCCAATGATCTACTAATGGGGGGCGGGGAGGCTTGTACAAGAACAGATGTTTGGTGAGGAAGTAGTCATGCCAATTAAAGCTGACAGGGATCCAGCAGTAGCATTTGAGTCAATGCCCATATTGTCCAAGGGGCTTGTCAGACTACTATGTGAAGGCTGTGCTTGTTACTTCACAGCGCCTGAGTGTTCAGCACATCATACATGTCAGAGGATGCACCAATGCAGTACTCATTTGGTTTTTGGACAACTATGCCATCATGGCTGGCATTCTTCTTGGTATACTGTTGCCACAGGTAAGTCCAATTGCACTGTTGGTAAAAGGAAATATTTACTCCCTCCCTACCTTAATTTTGCAGCTCTGAAGGGATGGCACAGGGTGATTTCCCTCCTCTCTGTGTGTGCATTAACCTACTAAAGAACAGATTTGTTGTTGTTGCATGCCTTCAAGGTGTGTCTGACTTATGGTGACCCTAAGGCAGGCCTGTCATGGGGTTTTCTGGGACTGAGTGTGTGTAATGTGCCCAAGGTCACGCAGGGGGTTTCCATGGCTGAACAGGGAATCAAACCTTGGCTTCCAAGGTCATAGTCCAATGCTCAAACTGCTACAGCACACTGGCTGTCACAGAAAGGGTTAAAGAAGGGCTGTGTTTTGTGACATTGCCTGATTCCTTTATCTCTGAAGTCTGTTGGAACAGCTTAGTGCATTCATGTTCTTGGGCATGGCTGGAACGTTTTGTATAAAACCAAAAGAATTGTGTAATGTGGTTTTTGACAATAGCCTCCTCCCTCCACACCCCATTTTATAAATTGAGACAATAGGCAGGATTTTTACAACTTATAAAATTGCTGCAATAGCCAGGTGGAGCAAATAGCCAGCTGCGGGGGAGAAATCACATATCCCTACTGCAGTTGTGGAAATGAAAGTCTCAGCTTGTTGTTAATGACTCTGCTTCCTGTTTGGAAGAGCTACCTATGCTCCTTGTGCAGTATCTTAGAGACCTTTGCTGTTGCATACACATTTGGGGCATTTTTTCTTATATATGATAATCATATGTTTTAAATGCCTCGTGAGAATCCATAATGCAGCATTGCCTTATCTGAGTTGCAAAATAGCAGCCTTTTTTCAGGCATATTTTAAGTGGTAAGCTTAAATCCTTGTTTGATGTGCCACCAAAGTTCTTCCATACTTGGGCCTGGACATGAGTTTCAGAGGCCTATAAAAGCTTTCCTATAAAAGCTTTGAGAAAACTTTTATCTCCTAAACTATTAGCATAGCAGGGAAGCATGAGATCTCCCTTTTGTCACTGCATTTGGAGCATAGCCACTGTGATGTGCATAAGCCTGATTTTAAAGGAGAGGAGGGGAGTTCTTAGAGACATATAGAAACTACTTTTGAGGGTGTTTGGGTGGCCAGTATGGCTAAGTGAGAAGGATATTTCCAGAAGGTGGCTTTGCATGGAAAATGTCAAGCTATTTCTGGCTGTTTGGGAAATCACTTGGCCTACATCCAAATGTAGGCCAATATGAGCTGGAGGAGGCTAATCCATCTATTCATCAAGAATGTCAGTGATTCACTTACTAGAGTGGGATATGTTTATTCAAAAATCTTTTCATGACACTGTACAGTGATCCATTCCATCAAGTCTTACTTTTATCACAATATTGGCTTTGTTTCTCTGCATATGAAATTCCTCAAAATGGCATTGATTTGAGGACCATGTCTCATGTTTACATTTTCCCTGGAACTTAGAACATTCCTTTTTATAATAATTGGTCTTGTTTCTTGTTGTAATTAAAAAGTAATCCATTGTCATTGCTCATTACAGTGTTCAAAAATAACTCTTGTTTTTGCATTGCCCATTCCTTTTGGTGTTAGTTTCAGTTACCTTAAACACTTGCAGTCAGCCCTCCACATTTGCAGGCTTCACTTTTGCGAATTTGATTATTCACAGATTATTTGCTGTCACTTCTGCTGCCTTCCTATGTCATTTTTAATAGGGACTGCAAGCCTTGAGGCTTGTAAGTGCCTACTAAAAATGGTGTGAGGCAGCAATGGAGGTGGCAGTAAGCCCCAGCAGCCCCCCACTTCTGCCTTGTGAAGGAACCCTGATGCCTCAAAGGAATCCATGGTAGGTTGAATATGGTGATCATACTTTGTTGTATGTTAAATATGGTTTGGAAGGGCCTAGAGTTATTCACGATTTTTTCACTTTCATGGGGGTCCTGTTCCCCTAACTTAAGCGAATGTGAAGGGATGACTGTAGAGTTGGGAATAGAATGGTATAAAATATTAATAAGTCCTGCCAAAATGTTTCTCAAAATACCACTGAGAAGTAACTTGAAAATATAGTTTGTTACACCAGTTTAGGAACACAGTTCTTCCTCCATTGGCCAATCAAAATGCAATCAATCAATCAAGAATAACAATGCATGTGCAAGCTTCAGAACATCACAGGCTTCTTCACCAAGCAAAAGATGTTTTAAAATATCGTGCAGGAGAAGCAACATGATGATGTTAGAATCACAGGCCTACATTTTGTATAAAATACTCTGTTGTAGTTCAGTTGTTCTGGAGGAAGCCTAATGCAGGCAGAAGCCACTCCCCTTCTTGGCATGTTCAGAAGTGGGGACCAAACCTTTCACAGTTGTTGTTTGTGTATGTGCCAAACATTACATATCTGGATCCATTACATTTGGCAAGAAGGGCAAGTACTTTGCATGTGGGTATCCATGCCAAAGAGAATCAGCATGCAGTAGTAGTTTAAGCATTAGACTAGGGTTATGAGAGACTAGGGGTCGAATCCCCACTGAGCCATGGAAACCCACTGGGAAAGTCACACTCTCACTCTAAGAAGATGACAAATCTCATCTGAGTACATTTTGCTGAGAAAACACTATGATAAAGATCACCATATGTCAGAGTTGACTTGAAGATATGTAACAACACCAGCTAATCCATACCAAAGTAAAAAGTATAGGTTCTGTTCTGCTTGGCTGCCATAAGCATGCCAGCGTAGTTGGCAGCAAAGGTAAATGGCCACAGGCACTACAGTTACTGGTGGTGGGGAGGAGGGTGGAAGTGAAATTCCAGTCACGGGGAAAAAAACTGCCCTTCATTCCCCCCCACTGCTTCTTTGCACTGCTCTGAAAAGTTTCTTACACCCATGTAATAGATCTTATGTCAATGTAAGCCACTAATAAGGTTTTAGCCGTTAACTCTGATTCATCTATCATAGCCAAATGAGTGTTAGCCATAAAAAACCCACTTTTTTATAGACAAAATGTTTGCGAACAATAGTGTGCCCTAGTCACTGTTGACACTTTCTTTTTTAAAAACAGTTCCTTGGAGTGTTGTTAACTTTTCTCTACATCACGCGGGTAGAAGATATAATTTCTGAACACAAGCTGAACGAGACACTGCTTGATAGAGGGAGACAGAAGATGGACGTTGAATTTACTGGAGCCGGGTGCTGTATGTGCTATCCTGAATAATGCTAAGTAGTCATCTGAAGAAAACATGTGACTGGCATCCCTTTGCATTGTGCCTTCAGTGCTGTCAAGTGGTCAGACTGATTGTGATCTCTAAACAGTAGTACTTAGGAACAAGCCTCTTAATTCTTTTCAGACCAGTGGACATGATTCAGTCAGAGTCCTTCACCTCTGGGGATTACCTGTTATAGTATCACTGGATCTTATCTTGAAATGTGTTGTCTCTTGTGACATCTAAATGTGACATTTCTTGTGATATTTCCTTGCTTTACAGTAAACAATGTAGCTAATCTGGGAGGTAAAAAAGGTTATTTAAGATAATACAATAATTACAGTAGACAAGAGCCATCAAGCTTATCTGCCTAAATGATGGTGCCACTAACAAGAAAAAGTCATCCTTATTTCAATTTATTTTTCCAGTGATTTTCAGAACATGGGAACTTAGCAATGTAGGGAGCACACAGAAATAAAATCCCTCAGCCACTTGATTTCTCCTCCTCAGAATGATTGCTTGAAGCAGACCTGGCTGGCATTCTGTTCAGCAGCTGCAATGTTGTTAACCTGACTCATGACTTCATAATTATTCAGTTCATGTTGATGGTTGTTGCATGGTCATCATGTGTGCCCCAAAACCTACCTTTTGACACCTTGCAGCCACTCTCAGCACAGCCATTTGCAAGGCACTTGAGAACATGGTGATGAGTAATGATGTGTTCAGTCCTCTTCTGGTTTTGGGGTGGACTGAGACAGGCAGCTGCAACAGGACCCCCTGCAGAGGTCTCTGTAGCTGTCTCAGCATGCCCTGTGACTGGGAGAGAGCGCGATGCACCATTACTCACTATTCCATCCTCCAGCTCCTCTAACGCCCTTTCTGCATGTGGAGGGGGAAACGGGGAAAACGCGCTGAAACGGAGCTTACTGGCAGCCGGGTAAGTCCATCCCCATGCAGAGCAGCGCAAGCTTGCTGTTCCGCAGTCCTTCGGCATCCAAAATGGCGGCTTCCGGCTGGCAGAGGCTCTCCACCAACCAGAGAAGCTCGCCAGCTGGAAGCCCGCCCCTGGCAGATCTGCAGGCACACACTGGTGCGCGCCTGCAAATCTTCACCGGAGCACGGGAATGGAGTGGCATGGAGTGGCGTGCTCCGTGCTTTTGAAAAACCTGTAAAACAGGTTTTTAAAAAGCACACTGCACAACCACTTCGGGTCGCTCCAGAGCGGACTGAGGTGCGGAACTGCGACAAGTAGTCTGGCCCAGTCCGCTCCCAAGGTGCGGACGGCCTCTGTCAGAGGTCGCACCACGCCGTACTACTTACCCCATGCGGAAAGGGCCTATATGCCTCAGTTGCAGGGGGCTGTGAGGTCTCTTGGAGGATAGCATCAGAAAACATTGTAGGTACATTTCATGATGTGGAATCTTGGCCTCCATTTCCTAATGTTATCGAAGCATACCTGCTGTTGTGTTTGATGAGTTGCCTAAATCCTTAGTTTTTAAAAACATGAGTTTTATGCAGGTTCTACTTACTTATTTATATTACTTTTGAATCTTTGGTCTCACCACTAGGCCAATTTCATGATGACAGTGGCAGGTCGTTAGTAGACTTACTGTGTGGGAATGTTCACATGCAAATTCTTGTGTGGAAGCTTGTGTTAATTAAGACTTGCTATTGAAGTTTTCAAGATTGTTTCTTCATGCTGATTCCTAACCAATGAAGTATTTCAATATATTTTACAGAAGTGATTTTCATTACCTGTGCAATCATGTTTCCCTGCTGCTTCTGATCGGTTACTGAAACCACTCTGGAGGCCTTTGTGAGTCTTTTGTGCCTTTCTAGTGATAACCACTATCTGACTCAAGTCATGTCATGGCTGGTTACTTCAAAGACAGTGGTTTTGAAATTTCAGTTTATTAATGTACATAATTTTATGATAGGATATATTTTGTGTCTCTGATTAATTGTGTCCTGGAGGTGTTGTACAGTATTTTTCTTCTGCTTTTTCTCTATTGATTGGAGTTGTTGTGTGTACAGATAAGCCATTAAAAATGGAATTGTTTATATAGAAAATAAATTTTACGATTTTGTAAAAAAAACCCCCTCATACTGAATTTTTTTTACCATTTACAAATATTTAAAAAACAAAGGACATGAATTTAAAAGTGGCAAAAATAAATTCAGACACCCTCCTGACCACATTTTTG
This sequence comes from Iguana delicatissima, assembly GCA_948472985.1. NCBI lineage: Eukaryota > Metazoa > Chordata > Lepidosauria > Squamata > Iguanidae > Iguana > Iguana delicatissima. The sequence goes on from CAOKZL010000615.1 coordinate 327,580, forward strand.
CTCTGTCTTTTCATAAGCACTGCAGGTAAGGGAGGAATCTAATTCAAATGAAAGCTTACAATTTTTAACAGAAATGAAATGCTATGAGCCACAATAATCAAACCCAAACACAGCACATTGATAGGCCCTTTTCTTGAGAACTTGGAGGCAAAGGAAATCTTCAAGGGTCTGTCTTTGCCTTTTCCTCATGAATAACAAAAAGATGGGTTATGTTTTATTTTTTTTCAGTACATAATACCTTGAACTGGAAGTTCTATCTTCATTCCTGTACCTCCTAATCCATAATAATTTACATTCTACCTTAAGAGAAAAGAGGTGTGAATCCATAAATAACTAGAAAAGCAAAAAGATCGTTGTCTCGTTTATTTGTTTAAAAGACTCATCAGCCACCTTATAAAATCCTCCCAAGGCAGAGTATAACAAAATGTAAATCTACAAAACATAACTAAACAACGAGATCAAAATTAACCATTGAAACCAAATAGCACCATATATGCAACAGCCCCAGTACAGCTCTAACTCAATTATAGGCCAATGTAAGCAGGTGAGTCTTTAATCCCTACGTCCAGGGCTTTGGGAATTTGACCTAGCATATATTAACCAGAACAAAGTTTCACAAGCAGGGGGCTGCTACTGAGAAGGCCTTATCTCTCATCTCACCAGCCTAATTGCTTTGACACAACCCAGGCCTCTAATGCTGATCTCAAGGTGCAAAGAACACGCACACGTAAAACAGTCCCGAAGTACTGTAATTATTCTAAATGCTTCATAAAAGATGTAGGCCTAGAAGAAGAGTCAGCTGCAGATGGAACAAAGGGAAAATAAGAAGCACAGGTGCTAAAACTATTTTTGTAGACAGGTGTGTGCATGTGTAGGTGCCTTCAAGCCACCTGTTGATTTATGGTGACCCCATTAATTTCACAGGGTTTTCTTAGGCAAGGAATACTCAGGTGGTTTTGCCAGGTCCTGCCGCTGAACTATGGCCTGCAGAACCTGATACTCATTGGTCATTTCCCACGCAAGTGCTAACCAGAGCTGACCCTGCTTAGCTTCCAAGATCAGACAGGAGGTGGTGCCTTTAGGGTATTTAGGTCTGCAGACAGGTACCATCAAAACAAAACTCATGAACTGACAGGTGTCCACTTATGAAATAATTCAAGAAATAAAATGGGTGCAGAAGCAGTCTGACTTGAAGTTTTCCTTGAATTGTAGTTGTTATGTATTTGTAGGATTAGCTCGTATCAACAGAATGTTGATTCCTGCAATACAAGGAATGCCCTGTATTTAAACATTTTGGCCACAAACCCCATTTTTACTCAGCTGAATTTATCACTGAAAAGTAATATATGTAATTGTATTGTTTCAATTGTATTGTATTTCAATTTTAAAATTGAAATACATGGGTTACAATCCTGTTCTTTTAATCTTGATGTCAGTAGGAGCAGACAGTGTGTATTTTAACTTTTCCACTTATTTCCCCCTAAAAATTAAAAATTAACTTGGCAGACAGTTGCTATGAATTGAAAAAAAAATGGCCTAAATTTGCCTGTTAGTCCCAGCTACAAAGACTCATTGAATCAATGGGCTGTTGGTTAGTGAACACTTGTATAAGTTCCAGGGGTTCAGTGGATTTCCTCTTTTGATACTAACAATCAGATTTAGGCTAAAATATCCTGATTTTATTGAGACTGAAGACACAACGATTCCAGTAAAGTGTTTTATAGCTGCCAGGTTTCTTGCAATGATGATCTACTTCCAACGGTTTATCCTTAAAAGTTGTACATAAGAAAAAAAGAGGAACACAGTTGCCAAACAGAAGAGGGCCAACTCATTCTCCCAGAACCCCCAGGTGCTATAGTCAATATCTTGCTGCTCCAGGTAATACTCCCCAGGGATTCTGAAAGGAAGAAAATAAAAAGTTGAGCAAATGTGTGCATCTTTTAAAAAAGACTTAAATAGTTGCAACTATTTCACTAATCGAGATGCAGAGCTTCTCCTTATCTCTACAACCACTGAGAAGCCATTGATTCCACACAATAAAACAGGTACCCCAATATGGATTCCTCTTTTTTACTGACAAGGAAAGAAAAGAAAAACAAAGACTAGAAGTCAGTATGGGACCTATGTCTTCATAAATGCATATATCTGTGTGGGAAATAGAACTGAAGCATTTCTCAACATTGGCATTTGCCTAGGGGCTGCTTTGACATTAGTATATATGGGAATCCATGGCACAATGGTGGAGTAACTGATGCACAGTAGGCATCAGGGTATTCCTCAATGCGCATCTGGATTCCAGCTAGGAGGCAATGGACTACAACAGGAGCACAACAGAAGTGCTCAGTGACTGCCACAAGTGTCCAAAATGCATCAGAAATGCCCAGCATGCATCAGAAAAGCCCAATGCACATTGGAGCACTCTTGCTGTTGCCTTGATATTAAGACATTTTTGTTGCACCTCTGCAACGTAGCTAAAAATGTAGACCATGATACAGAATCTCAGCCAACATAAATAACACAACCATATATGTAGGTAAGAGAGGAAAGTTAACAGGAAAAGAGGGATGAAAAGTCATCTGCCTTCTCATGGGAGAAAAAAAAATCACTGCTGAGATCTTGCTGATTATTTTTAAGAAAAGGCACGCGTATCCTCACAGAAGCAGCTCCTAAGCAGGACTGTGTTAGAAGAAATTAGCTGCTTTCCATAAATACAAGCTTTTTGGCTAAAAGTAAAGTACTGCAAATTCAGACCTTTTGAATACAACAGAGTACAAATATGGCTCCTGAGCAAAAACCAAAAACTGAAAAGTTTGCATAAAATTCAGTAGTTCTCCTAGTGGAGGCATACTGCTTTTGGGTGTGTGAAGATGATTTCAAAAATAATAACACAAAAAAATTGTATGACAACACCACAAGCTATTAGATATCACAGCTAAATGGAATATAAATGGTCAGAGGCAGATAGCCTCTGAATATGAGATAGTTTGGGGGTAGGAATGAGATGAGCGATCATTGTGTGCTTCATGCCCTGCCTGTGGAATTTCTTGCTCTGATACAACAGAGCTGTTCTCATGACTTCATAGTGTGGAAAAACAATATGGCTGTAGCAATAAACTCCACAGCAGAAGACCAGTGGCAGATTATAATAACCAAAGAAAGGCCCAGTAATAGAGGGGGTTGGGGGAAGGATTAAATATTACCATCCAAAAAATTCAGTCTAGGTAAACAAAATAACAATGGCTGGAATCCTGCATCCTGTACACTTAACTAAATAATGTCTCCCGGACTGACTGCTCCCCAGACCTGATGGAAATATCATTGATCTCTGCTCCAATCACTGACAGAATAGATCTCCTTATCCCTGTGCAGCTGATGCCCAGTAAAGTAGGTTTTGGGTGGCTTATGACTGTAGCAATAGTGTCACAATCATGACTAAGTAGCGATCATACATACAAAATATTTACCTAGGTTTACTCATCTGTAACTGTTCCATATTCATGATTGCTAGTTAGTCATGATTTTGATACTACTGCCATAGTTACAACTCCATCTCCAAGCTACTTCACTGGGCATCAGCTACATGAGGAGAATGAGGTCCTTTCTGCTGGCAATCAGAGCATGGGTAAATTAATTTCTGTCAGATTTGTCAAGGAAAGTTCAGGCCAGGAGATATTACTTAGTTAAGTATACTTCTTAAGCAGCTGATGCAAGATTCCGGCCAGTATGTCAGTTCAGATCTCAAACTAAGTTGTGCTACATTTACGACAGAAGGTTCCAAAGCAGAAAGATGGTTGAGGTTTATTTTGATTGATATTTATGTTGGTCCCATTTCTTTCTATCAGTCATGTGGTGTTCGAGCATCTCTTTATGAGAGGAAGTATATTTACCTGGTAGAGTTCAAGTAGAAGGTTAATCCTCTAAGTTCATTGATGGTCAGAGCCTGAAACAGAAACATGATTTTTACAAAGTCAGATAACTTCAGCTGTTGTTTCTCCTAGGATTATAGAGGATACATTTGTATTTTAATGACTGTCTTTTATCAGGTTGTAGCACTTCTTCTGGGTTTTAGCTTTGTTTCTAGTAACGAGGAAAGAGAAGAGAGAAGTGAATTTTGCCCCAGACAATGAAGGCTCAAATTACAATGTGAATCCGGAAGCAAATGAAAGACTTGCATATGTTTACCTTTCCCCTACCTTTGAAACCCCCCTTGTAAATTCTCCTCCCAGAACATTCTCCTCCCAGACACCTTGGAGCCTGCTGGGGAAATATCCCTTCCCATTTTAAAGCAGCACTACCTCCCACTAATTAGCCTTTGCAAATAAACCCTGCCCCTGAGCATTATGAATGAAAGATACATAATCTGTACCCTTGTTTTTACTTAGTAATTCCACCACATTTTTGAAAATCCTTAAATATTAACATGCCCTTCAGATGTTGCTGAAACTTCCATCATCCCTCACCACTCCCCAAAACCACAGTGTCTGGTACTGGATGTATTTATGCATAGGGTCTCCTCTTTCCTTTTGGCACATAAATAGTTAGTACAGGTTGAGTATCCATTATCCAAAACTTTGAAATCTGAAATGCTCCAAAATCCTAAACTTTTTGGGCTCTAACACATAAGTACCTGTGCTGTATTTGCGAGGCTGGAGAGAGCTCTGGCTGGAGAGAGATGCAAGGCTCTGTGAAATGGAGGGAATCCATGCCTCCCAACATTGCACAGATCTTCATATCTTTTTCCAGCTGAACAAATAAGCATGAGCACCACAGTGGCTGCCTTTAAGGTGGAAGCGGGTGGCTGGCAACCCTGCCATTACTGGTGCTATTGGAGTTGGCTGCATTTACTGGGTTCCCATCCATGGAAGACACGGGTAGGAAAGGCACTGACTGGGCTCTGGTGGTGAATCAGGGAAGACAGTGAGACTGTTTGATTTATCTTTTTTGGTGTGGGGTCCTCCTCTGGGCCAAGGCTGGAGACAGTGACCAGCAGCTACTGCTGCTGTGTCCTGCTCTAGACCTCACTTTTGCTGGGTGGTGGTTGAGGAGGAACAGCAGCAGCTGCTACACCATCGCAGCCACTGCTTGTGCCAAGTTTGGCTGTGAACTTGGTTGCACCATCTCCCTCCACCTGCCCCTCTGTTTTCCCCAGAAGCGGGGGAACCCAAACAATGTGCCTGTGGTGGCCAAAGCTTACTGCTGCTTCTGCTCCTGCCCTACACCATTTAATATACAGTTATATGTACTATGTTCTAAAGTCTGAAAAAAATCCAAAACATAGAACACTTCTGGTCCCAAGCATTTCAGATAAGGGATATTCAACCTGTACCAGATCCAGAAATATCTAGAATCAAGAATCTTAGTTCCGTTGTCCTTTTGAAGTCAAATCCCTTTAGAAAAAAAAAAGATGGATTAAAAAACTGAAAGAGGAAATAATAGGCAACTGTTTTTGTGAATGATTTACACATCTGGAATTATTTTCTCTTGATACCAGGGAGGAGAGACCTTTTATCTAGCTCAAAGGGATTGCAAGAGCTTGATCAGCTGATGATGGGAAGCATACCCTCAACCTAACCACTGCTCTTGCAGGATGGATGGTCTTAGAAGGTGAAATAATGAAGTACGCAGCTCATCCTAAAAGGATGGGGTTATATAGCCCTGAAAAAACTGGAAAGAGGAAACAAGCCTTCAATTAAGAAGCAAGAGTGACCTATAAAATCTCTAATGTCATGCATGTGAAGGCACAGCCATTCATATGTAAACACATTGTGTTCCTAAGCCTTTTGTGGAAGGAATGGTCACCATGTCGGTTCTTTCAGGCAATGCACAGCAGTAGGATGTCCTCTATTTTGATCCTTTGGAGCAAACACCACCAATGCTAACACAAGGTGAAGCAAGTGGCAGAAAGGGTACTGTGCAAATGACGGTACATTTTATTTTACTTGAACTTTGCAGAATTTTCCCCTTCCTTCCAAAGAGGAGCTATGTTGACTCACATTCATGCCGTATCTGTAAATGCTGATCCATTTGATCCAGGACAACCAGTCCAGCATGGTATTGAGGTTTACAAGAAACCCACCAAAGACCTGCAGGGTGCAACATTGTTTCCAAACAAATAAGCAAATGGAAGTTAAAAGCCATGGCAAAGATCTGAATTACATTCAAGGAATATCAGGCTCTCTGAATCATACAGGGGAAAAAAGAATTATTTTCAAGGAATGGGTAGCCCTGGTCCCTAAATCCATGAGCACAGAATGCTCTAAAAATGCATATTCCAGAGTTGAAAGGAAAGTAAGAAAAAGTTATCTGAACAGGTCATTCCTTCTGTGGCACTTTCTAATGGAGCCTCCCCAATCTAGTGCTCTCCAGATTTATTTACTTATTAAGGATTTCTAAACCATTTATATTTAGATACTCATACATCAATAAAACTCAAAACAATAAAATGGCAATACAGCATCTAAAAATGTAAAAGTGCAGAATTAGGAGCTAGGGAAAGCATGGATAAATTGGTGTATCTTCATGGAAGCACTTAATGCACTAACAAATAATGGGATAGTGGGAAGAGTGTTTCAAAATACAGGAACTACAATGGAAACTGTCTGAACTGGCCTTAATGTTACAGATAAGATCTCCCAGAGTTAACTTTCTGCTCTTGAGGTCTATAACAGGGAAGGCAAACTTCAGGCACCCTGTTCTAGAACTGCTTAAGGCTGCATTGGACTTAGCTCTCATTATCCCATCCAGAATCTTTGGCCAACATAATGAGCATGGGAGTGCAACATTGCTTAGGAGTGTTGGTTTAATTTAAGTGTTTTTGTGTAAGTTTCTTCTTAAACTTTCTACTCCTACTATTTCTTCCATTTAAGATCATAAAAATCTGAACAAAAAAATTTATCATGAAACAGGTGGAAGTCTTTTGATATGGAGTAGGCTTGTCCACAAGGAAAACATGAAGTAGCGTTTTTCATAGCTTTTAGAGTCAAGGGGCATGCTGCATACAAAATAAACATAACAAATTTTTGAAATGCCCTTTTAGTTCCTCCCAGCAAATGTTGGCTGCTTTGGGAAGTATGATTGTGAGGTGGGAGGCTAGGACTTAGGCCTTTCCTTGCTCTGACACATCTCTTTCTCTTGAGGTTGTTTTTGCTGAGAAAGGAAGATTGACAGAGGGAAAATGAAAGCAAGAGCACCATTTGGGGGACTTGCAGGTGGAAAGGAACCAAGAGTTGGTATGTGCTAGGTTTAACCCTGTATCTCATTTTTACTGGGACATATGGGATGGATGCAGGGTCTGCTTTTCATAGACAAAAGAGTCTCTGGAAGGAATTTCTGACCAAATTTTGATGATTTTTCTCCACCACCACAAGCTGATTTTCAGCAGAGTCCTCCAGTTTTCTATGCAGCATTTTTAGTGGACTTGAGGGGATACTGTGAGGAGAAGTTGAGGGAGAATATCTGTTTCCACTAAACTCAACTGCACAAGCCTAAAGCTAATCCAACCAGACCTTGGCATAGTTTTTTTTTAAAACTTCAGCCTCCAGGATCTCCCACTCCATCTGAGGATTTCAGGATTTATAGTCCAAAACAGGGTTTTAATTCTAAGCTGTAGATCCAACCACTGCCAGCATCTTAGACTTCTGCATCCTTCTGTCATATCTAGCTAAGTCTAAAAATGTTATACACAGAGCTTCAGTACCTAATATCTTTGTAGGTAGATGAGCTTGCAGTGGCAAGTTGGTGGCTTTCATGCCATCAAGAGGTGAATCCACTTCAGGCTTTAGTTTGCATTTCAAAGGAGCCTTCAAGACTCTGAGTCCTGCTCTCAAAATAGAGTCTCACTAAAGCTTAGAACATATTCACCATCCTGCTGACACAGAAGCCAACATCTTGCGCCTTCAGGGATTGGTATCCACACAGAGCCCTCTGCCTACAGGACAGTTTTGAAGAGTTTTTTTTTGTTTCAAAAAAAGCAGAAACAACTTGCCATCATGAAGACGTAGGGCAGGGCAATCAAGAGGTTGGCAACGGCAAAAGTGTTGACACTGGCGCTGACCAAGAAAGCCATGCTCACCGCCGCAAGGTTGGTCAGGCTAAGCGACAAAACGTACAGGAAGAAAGATTCTACTTCAGGTTTGAGACCTGGGAACGGGTGGGAAGAAAAACAAAAACACGTTGCACAGCACACACAAAAGTCCTTGCTCATGGACTGTTGTGCTGGGACATTTTGAACCCTGTATCCATTGAGATCCCTTTTAATCAGTCTTTATCATTTCTTTACACAGTATAACTGATATTGTTTCTAAAAGCCTTGGATCTGAAAAAGGTTCCACATTTACATTTTATATTCCCTTCCCCTCACTCCTCATCACTATGACCTCTTGGTTGAAGCTATACATCATGACTCACCCATCATGAAGTATGCAATGGAGGAGAACAGCAACACAGGGAGGATGCGATTGGGAAGAAGATCAGCAAATACTTTGGCCAGAAAGAAGGCAGAGGTCCTATAGTAACTCCTGGCACTCTCATGGCTGGCAGGGATGGGGTGAGAGGAAGAAAACTGTTTTAAAAAACACATCACCCATGAATGGGCATTTTATGTTTTAAGAACAGAAACACATAAATTAGATTTCCTTCCCTGCCTATATAATAACCAGTTTGGCAATGGGATTTCTGTTGGATAGGGATGTGTGAAGAATCCACTCCAGCAGACTCATTCTGCAGATGTTCCCATATCTACATTGCCTGGCCAGAGCACGGAACACACAAACTTGACATTCTAAAATCTACACATTATTGGATGTCTGCAGGTATATCTGAAAAAATGCATATGTCTGAAAAGTGTACATAGGAATATGTGCATGTTTCAATTGCGTACAAATGGACAGATCTGCAAATCAGAGGAGGGAGACTGGATTCACATTCTTTTTCTGCCTGGAGTATGAACACAAATGATGTGCTGCAGACTCTGACAAATACAGGCATTCCTCCACACAAGCCCCTCAGATCTTGGGAGTGGGGACCAGGGAAGAGGTTTGAACATGAAATTGATATTAACCATTCCACTCCCTCTATCTCTATTCCTACACGCAAAGCACAGACCTGCACCAGCTAGCATGAGACGGACCGGCTGCTTGATTCTATTACACAGTACAAATTATATTATGTTTGGTTCTGGATGAAAGCTGAGATGTCTGTGCTAATAGGCAGCCTTGCCTGCATGAGATTCTGCAGACACAGTGTTATTTCTCTGGCCTTATCCAGGATATACAGATATATACAGATAACGGTTTCTTTGAACAATGTCAACTGCTCACATGAAGAGTTTTCTGTCATAGATGAAGATCTCCACTGCTGACAGATTCCCAAAGATCTGAGTGAGGACCATGAAAAAGAAAGCTCCTAACCTGTAGCAAAGATAATAAATAGATACATTATGGAGGAAATATACTTACTTGTGTGAATCCTGCAATCTGGCAAACTGCAGGACTTCAAACAACCCTCCTGCTTCTTTTCATAAGCTAAAATATGACTTGTTGCACTTTGAAGAGTGCCAAATTTCTTGTAGCATTTGTTTCCATAGACTATAGTCCACTTTATCAGATGCATGGTATGTTAGCCAAAATTTCATATATATGCAACATACATGGTTACGGATAACATTCCATGCATCTGATGAAACGGACTACAGCTCATGAAAGCTCATGTTATAATAAATCTGCTAATCTTTAATAATGTGGCACATGATTCCATGCTGTTTTGACTGCAACAGTCACTCCTTCGGAAATTTTCAAGTTAGCAAAGACAAGGGTCTAGCACAGAGCTTTCCAAACTTTTCATGTTGCTGACACACTTTTTTAGACATGCATCATTTTGCAACACAGTAAATCAGTTTTACTAGTAAACCAGAAGTTAAACTAATCTCTTATCAGAGATACAGACACATACATAAATTGTAATAAGAAAATGTGTGGGGACACAACATATCTCATGAAAACTTTTCACAGATTTTTCAAAAATGGATGATTTATAAATAATAACGTACATTTCCAAGATTGTAGGTGACACACCTACACACTTCAGGCGACACACTAATGTGTCACGGCACACCATTTGGAAAGCCCTGGCCTAGCACATTCATGTGGTATTCACTTCTCCAGTCATCCTGTATAAATTAAAAAGTGTCCATTATAACTAGTCAAGCAGAGACCAAAATTACATCCACTGGACCAGCTATGAGGACACAGCCAGACATTTCTGAAGTCCTGCTTGCTCCTCACAAAGTAGGGAATAGCCATGTCTGGTGTGTGTATGGGCTTCAGAGGCTGTTCGGTACGTTGGGGTGGTGTATGGCTTAGCCTTGTATATGTCTATTATGCTGCACGGAGCCATGTAGGATTGCAATCACTTTGTGTTTTCTGCCCAGTGTTGCTCTAATCACCATCCCACTCAGTTCAATGTCTGCAGCTCCCTTAAAAACCCAATGACTTCATTTTATTATACAGAACAGGATAGGCTGCTCAGGATGAATTGCCTCAACTGTTTGGGTCATTTTAATATCACAGACTTCAGCGAGAGCTTTGAGATAATTACCTGTTGAGGTAACAGAAAAATTTTCAAGATCTGTCAGAAAACCACTTACATCTATCATTCTTTTGGAATGGGCCATCTTAATCAGTTCCCTATCTTGCCCAGGTCTGAATCCCAGTAAGTCTAAATCTCATCAGTTAATGATCAGTCAATGACAATGGACATAAAAAGTTCCTTGACACTACCATCTCATCTAAAGTAGAAAACTAGGACCAGAGTGTATCCTAATGAATGAGTGAAGAAGATACCAACCTGGACAGACTCGCTGTTGTCAAGCAGACCATTAAGTCCTGAGCTAGTCCCAACAGGATGGCCTCATAACGGATGTTGAGGTCTCTCAACATAACAAGCCATCAGGACTCCATCACTTCCCCTAAAGCCATCACAGCTTGCTCAGGCAAGGTGGTTGGCCAGCAGAGTGGGTGGCACATAAAAGAATCACAGTGCTACTGTGCACTCAGCTTTGCATAAACAGACTCATAGCTGGAAGATTTCAGGAATGGGCATCTGTTTATGGAACAGTGGAACTCATGAGATACCACTGTAACTCTGTCTTCCTCTCTCCCGCTCTCAGGTCTCACCTTCTGCAGGACAGAAAACCCAGATGGGCACAGCTGAGAAAGATCTCCCATCTTATCTAACCAAGTCTGTGATGCAAACAAGGCCAACACACTCATTTAGAATCAAGTGCTAGACAACTTACTTTCCCATTCATTGGCCTAGCATTTAGCAACAATCCTTTCATCCCAGTGGGTCAACCTCTAAGACTGCTCAGGCTTTCTGAACTGGGACATGGCAAATTGTATAGAATTCTGGCACTAGAATTAGTACTGTCTTGGTGCAGAATTCCACATTTTTAGAAGAGTACACATCATCTGTGTATTCAGGAGAAAGCTGTATCTTCTATTTTCTGTGCTCACAGTATTATAGAATTTGTTTCCTGGTGAGATACAATATCATCATAGGAGTTGCATCTACAAGACTCATACTCATGCACTAAACAGAATTAGTTTGATTTAGTTCAGCTCATAAACAGGACTGCTGAGGAGCTTATGATGCTGCTCAATAGTTATTCACGTGGTTAGTGCCATTATATTTTTTAGCCGCTAGATGGTAGGAGACTTTCTTAAATGCAGGCCTAATCATAATCTTCCCTGTTATCCTCTTGTTGGAGCAAGACAATAAATTTCTTGTCTGGCTCCCTGTTTGGTGTACATCTAAACCTTTCATTATGTGTGCTGGCTTGACAACTACCCAGGATGTCTGAACTGGGCACAAAGGAAAGTGGGTATAGTAGTGCCCTGGGGCTATCCTAATACAGACAAGCTCTATAATCCTTCCTTACCTGTTCTGTAAGGCTTCAGGTAGAGTGTCAGGTATTTGGTAGTAAATAAGCCCAACCAACACAGAGAAGACAACACCCAAAAGGAGCTGACCGAAGGAGGTCTGAGGGTTCCTCAAGAGTTGCTTCACATTACGACAACTCACAATGTATAGCTAGAAAACATTAAACATTAAATTTTCCTATAAGATATCCTTCACCAGACCATTTGATACATTGTCTCAAAATAGGAGATGTTACTAAAGACAGCTTTCTTTCACTGTGTTTTGATCAGAATTTCTCCAAAGGGTTGTCTGCTGAACTGAGAGACATCCAGGAGTATTATCCCCTTGGGGGCAATTGTGAGTTATTAGTCATCCATGTATACAGATGCTCTCTAACTAGGCTTTGCAAAATGCAAATGAAAAAGAATCAAAGAGGATGATGTAGAAAACATTTCCTATTCAAAAAAATCTGTCAAAATATCAATTTTACTGAAAGGCAGAATCTCATGTCTGGGACAATTATCTGCAAAAAAGTCTATTTAGAATAGTGTTGCAAAGCGCACATCACAGTTGCACATGACATTTACAGCTGGTTTGATCTTATTCATTTAAAAGTAAGAATCTCTCTCTAAGCAGTATAACAGAGATCACAATAACTGTTGCACATAGCATATTTATACCCTTATACATAGCTAGCAAGCAGAATAATTCTAACCTCTGCCAAAGGCTAGATGAGAGAGGTCAGCGTGGGGCAGAAATGCAATCCTGCAGAAGAGTGAATTTCTACCAGTAGAGTCGTAAGTCTGTTCCCGAGCCCCCATCTGCTTGTTCTGGCTACAGAACAGAACTTGGGAAAGTTATTTTTTTGGGGCAATAACCAGAATCCTACAGCTAGTACAATGCTGGCTTGGGGTTCTGGGAGATGTCATCCAGAAAAGTAATTTTTCCAAGCTCTAGATCAAAGATACCAACAGCTGGAACACTAGAATAGAAAGGAGTAACTCTGGACTTATTTATGGATGCCTATCTGTTTCTCTATCTATCCCCATCCTTAATACTTCCATCCTCACCTGGTGGATGAACGAGGTAACGTAAGTGGGTTTGGATGCAGTGGTATCACAGGAGTGGCTCTGAAATGACTGCAGGCTCTTCAAGTCCTCTTGCAGCTGTTCATAGTAGGTAGACTGGTGATAATAGTTGGACAACAGGTTCTTGTCAAGAGATGAGTTGCTGGAGAAACGGATATCTTTTTTACTTCCTGATTCAAAGAAAAGCAGGATTACACACACCATTCAAACTTCACCTAAGGTAAAAGCAGTTTGAATAAATTCAATACAAGGGCTGGCCCCAGAAATTCTGCTGCCTGAGACAAAAGGTTAAGATGATGCTTCCATGCACAGAAGCTGACTGGATAAGTAGTTGAATTGTCCTTCAACACTGGCCGTGGAACAATATCCTTTACTACATCTGAGATTAACAGGTACTACAGGGCACTTACGGGAGGTGTCAGGTAAGCAAGGCCTCCTCAACTGAAGTGCTATGTGTTTGTCAGTAGTCTAGAACTTCATCTTTTATCAGCACTGTTTACCCCTGATAAAAATATTCCTAAAAATATCACTTCACACATCTGCTTTACATTTTCTAAAGTGAACACAGATGCAAAGAGTTCATTAGTACTCCTTTAACTCTTTTCACGAAATGATCCAACTACCTTCATTGCCACTTTCCTGTTTCCAATATATTTGAAGAATTTTGTATTTTTGGCTCTAATGTTGTTAGTAATACACTCTTCAAAGTCCTTCATATATTTATGCCTGCCTGCATTACTTTGTGCAAGTTTGAGTTTCCTGTTGTTCTTCTTGAGAAGAAATTCTTTGTCTAATTACTTCTTGACACTGCTTAGTAACTATGATCTTGTGGATTTAGTGGTACTTTCCTGAACTATGGTATAGTCTAGCTGAGTTTTTATTACTGTAGTTTTTCAGCAACCCAAAACCATTCTGAAGGATTTTACCATGAGGTGAAGAGATATGATTTTCTCAACTTGTCTCTTCAATGCCTTTTTTTTTTATCAGTTCCCCCATTTTAGAGAAAATTCCTCTTTCGAAGACAAATACGACAGTATTCAACTTCCTTGGTGAATATTAAAGTTATTCATCTCTACTAATAAAGAAAAAAGAGTGTTTGTCTGTCTCTTCAATAGCTCCCAGGCCATTAAATCAATTATTTGCTTTTTAAAAACTAATTTAATTAGTTTAATCCATCCATAACCTTTTCAGCTACTAAGGCCCTTTCCGCAGGAGGGGGCTATGCTGCGGTGGGGCCAGGATGGCAGTGGTCAGCTGGTTGTGTTTCTGCAAGACATTGTCGCTGACTCACCACCAGCCTGCCCCAAGCGGTGCATGTGCATGCAGTATTTGCAAAGTGGAAAAAATCAGTTTTACACCTACCATCGTGTAGTGCTGGTGCCGTTCTCAACTGTGCAGAAGGGTGGAAGTGTGTTGGTGATGCCTCCCTTCCCAGCACAGCAACGGCAAGTGCCTGGATGTGCTACGGAAGGGAAGAGGTGGAGCCAGCACGCTCCCCTCCGCAGTGACTTGGCAAGGTGCAGAGGGGAACATTCCTGGCGCACTCCCCTTTCTGCCACGGCTGCAACGGAAGAACTTGCCGGAGCCCTGTTGTGTGGAAATGGCCTAAGTGGCAGCCTAATCAGGTTAAATGTGTCTGGAATCTGTGGTACATCTTCACTTACTAGGTAGCAGACTTTCCCAGCCAACACATAGCTGTTATTTACGACAAATGCTTTGATAAAAGGAATTTTTTTTTATAAGAGGCAATAGCAACTAAGACTTCAGAAAAGCAAGTTTAAGAGACAAACAACAGAATAGATAAGGCTATATCCAGAGCAGTTCAAATTCCCAATACCACCTTGGAAATAAAAAGCCAAACAGTGCAGCTGAGACTATGCAGCAGAAATTTGCAACACAAGAAGCAGTGATGCCGGTGGCATAGGTGGTCTTATCTAGCAAGCATTAATAAATCAAAATTGAATCACTTTGCTTTTCCATTTGAATTGATTCCTGCAAAAAACCCACCTACGTCTTCTCTAAACTGGAACTGCACAACCTCTCCATTGATCACATCCAAAAAGAAGTCTAAGGGATTATTAAACTGCTCACAGTGGTAGCCTGAAACAGAAATGCAGGGCTTAACACTGACTTCATTTCAGAGTATTTCCAGGCACAGCTTTTGATATGTTGTACTTTCAGAAAAGAAATATGGATTTTAGATATTCTCTCATCCTATCTTTAAAAAAAAGCAACCTTGAGGCAATCTAAAATCCGTTCAGAATTAAAATAAAAGCCATACTGTGAATCAATATATCAGCATTTGGTTAGGTAAAAACAGTTTAGAAATCCACACAATTTCTGTAATTTAGAGTAAACATTCTGCTAACTTAGATCGATACATTTCTTCTTATACAATACTAGCACATATACTCAGCGTTGCCTGTGATTTTATTTTCTCATAGGTAATACTTGTTAGAAAGATTTGAGATCCTGTGTCTCTAATTCCCCAAACTGTCTTGTCCAGTACCTGTAACTTTTCCCCATATTCCCCAATCCAATCTGTATTCAGAGTTATTAACATAGAGAGGTTGGGTTCCTGATGGAGTATACTGCCCTCCTCCTTCTTGCTGCTAGGCCTCATCTCCTTAGCAACCGGCCAGGCCCAAGAGCTCTCTGGCTGGCAGAGAATTCTAAAGGCCCCTCCCTAAACTGCAAACCTCAGAATTCCACAGAATCTTCTCAGGCAGCCAACCATATGAGGTCTTCGCCTGCCTGACACAGTCAAACAAACTTTGACTTTTATACATTAGTATAATGTATACTAATTATCATGGAGTATAGATCCACCAAAGGCTATTAGATTAGATATAGCCATTACGCTTAGTTCCAGGCTATCTGAAAGACTGTTATCTCCCTATAAAACCCTGCCCAATTCTTAAGATCCTTGGGGAAGGGTTTTCTCACAGTTTTATCATCTTCAAGACCTATGGTGAAGAACTGCTGGCCACCTTAGTCAACCTGGACATGGTATGTGTACATCCTTGTTGGTTTTGCTGGATATTAGTTTGGATATTTCAGATGGCGTTTCAGCTTCCAGTGGACAGCCAAAACAATGCTGTTTCGCATGACATTCAATGTTTGAAATTGTTTTTAAAAACTGTTTTAAAACGGGATTCTGGGATTGTTTTTAGACTGCTTTTAGGAATTTTTAAATAAGTATTTTAATACGTTTTTTAAATGTTTTTCTCTCTATATCAATTGGTTTTTACTTGTTCATCCCCTTAGAAGCCCTTGTGGGTTCAAAGGTAATACTGAAATACTTAAATAAATAAATAAATAAATAAATTGATACTACTGATTTCAGTATGTATTTGAGGCATTTCACTGATGGAAGAATTGGGGTGTGTGCAATTTTGGCTCTGGTTCAAGTTTGGCTGAATGGTCCTCAAAGGTGGCACGTAGAGGGGTTTCCTACTGTTCTGCCTCATATCCAGTAGCTTAAGGAGTTCTTCAGGGTTCTTCAGTGCTCCCTATGCTTTTAAACATCTACACAAAAACACTGGGAAAGGTCATCCAAAGTTCTGGGGCTGGGTCTCATTACTATGCAGAAGATACCCTGCTCTCTTTTCAACAGATGCCAGGGAACTTGAATGCAGCAACAAATTGTACGCGGGTGGACAAATCAGAGCTCAAGCCAGATGAGACATGCTTTTTTCTGTTGTAAATTTTCAGGCATCTTCCTGTCTAAATGACCTATCTTTTGCCACCTGTTAACATTTGGATTATTGCCTGCTGGTGAGAGAAGTTTTTTTTAAAAAAAAAAAATAAGAGGGAGGGAGATGATGGGAAACAGGAAGTGGCCATTAGAACTATAGAGGGCAGAGGAGAGTTATGGAATGAGGCAGTTATGTTATTGTGGAAGAGCGGAGCACAATAGCTGCTGATGGTTCCTAAACTGTTCCCCAGTTCTGGAACCTTGAGTAGTCTTTGGTGACAGGTCCCCTGGATTGATTCCATCCTTTTACCTTTCTATAACCATGTTGTTGTTATAAGCCTTCAAGCTGACTTGTGACTACCCTTTCTCTGGGTTTTCTTGGCAAGATTGACTTACAGAAGTTTGCCACTGGCTTTCTCTAAAACTGAGACAGTGTGACTTGACCATGCTCAACTATTGGGCTTCCATAGCTGAACAGAGATTCAAGCCCTGTCTCCTGGAGTCCTAGTCCAATACTCAAAGTGCTACACCGTGATAGCCCTAATCTATAACCATATTTTCCTTCTTATTCCCCTTCCTCCCACTGATTACTGTAATCATTTCAGAACCCTGGGGGTGCAGTGGTTAAATGCCCATACTGCAGCCACAGCATTGTGAGTTCGATCCTGCAGGGCTCCAGGTTGACTCAGCCTTCCATCCTTCCGTAGGCTGGTAAAATGAGTACCCAGCTTGTTGCAGGCAATTAGCTAAACACATTGTAAACCACTTAAGGAATGCTTCGCACTGATAAGTGGTATAGAAATGTAACTGCTATTGCTATAACGTGCAAATTTCTGCCAGTAAATTTCCCATAATTAAAACAAGCCATACCTACCCGGGAAATTTCATTTAATTTGTACAATGCAATCCAATCCACCCATAATTTTGATTCCTGGTGGCAAAAGTTTTGCTTGTTATCTTATTCTGGTTCAGGTTCTGTATGCCGAGATCTTGGGCCTTCTTGGCAAATATTTGCAATGCTATCTTCTGAAAACTTACTGAAGGAAGCAATCCTTCAGTATCCATAAATCCTAGGTCTGCTCTCAGAGGGATTCCTTCCTTACCAATGCTATTGAAATAGACTGTGGCATCATCTGCTGGCCCTGCAAAGATTATTTCTCCCTTGTTCATCAAGGTCAGATGGTCGAACAACTTGAAGATAGAGTAGCGTGGCTGATGAATAGAGAAGATCACTGTTCTTCCTTTCCTGGAAAGTCTGTGAAGCAAAAATAACAGTAACAGCATTATGAGAGAATAGCTCCATCAGGCCCTGCATATATGGTTGCACATGCTGAACTACAGTCCTGACAATATACTCCAAGGAAGCGACATAACTGCTGCCCAAACATATCTTTCTCTGTACAGATTGGTATTTTTGGAAGTAAGCTAAAAGTCAGTAAATTACGCACATCCATATATGAGAACTGCATACTGCAGAAGGTACTTACTTTGCTCATTCTCCTGCAGAAGATACCACAGTCAGAGGCAACCTACTTACTAAACTGAAATGTGGTTTCAGCTTCAGGATATAAAGTATTACAGGAGACACAACATACTAAGTTCTCTGACACATGGTGGTCTATCATGCGTGTATATCTTTTGTTTGGCTCACAACCTTAAATCTTGTGTGCGTGTTTTTGAGAAGGTATGAAAATGTCTGTCCATGTTAGTCTTGGGTTGAGACAGAGGAAAAAAAGGTCAGACATAGAAACTCACTGGTGCAACAGCTGCATGATGGAATTAGCTGTATTTGCATCCAGTCCTGTGGTTGGTTCATCCAGAAAGATCAGAGATGGTGAAGTGATCAGCTCCATGCCAATGCTGCATCTTTTCTTCTCACCCCCTGAAACACCACGCAGGAATTCAGTCCCAATCTGATGTCATGGAGAGAAGATGAAGATGTGAAGAGAGAAAGGATGTAAGGACTGAAGAATCCATTGAGTTTCCCAGGACATGATAGACAACAGAGTAATTGTACTTTTCCAAGGTACATTCAAAAGCACTGGTTCTCAGTCTTTGGTTTTTTAGTCTTTTGGTCTTTGAGTGTTGTGGACTTCAGCTACCAAAATCACTGACTATCCACCATGCTGGCTGGGGCTTCTGCAAGCTGAAGTCCAAAACATCTGGAGGATCAAATGCTAGGAGGTTAAGAACTGCTGGCCTAAAGCAAAGGTATGGATGCCAAGCAGGATGCTTCTGCATGAGGATTAGGGGCTGACTGGTCACTATCTTATTTTGTAAGGAATCATGATATAGGGCTGCTTCTCATGTAAGTCTAATTCTCTTCCTCCTTCATGGCAGAAGAGGAAGCAAAACTGTGCTCATACTGCAGGTAGGGAGTCACCAGGTTCAATTTTTGTCTATTAAAACTATTAAATATTTAAAATACACTGAGACACAGAAGTCTGGCATGGGAAGGAAAAAAGAAAAGTCTTGTTCCCAAGTTCTCTATGTGCAACGATTCATTTTTATATAGTGGAGATTTTTTTGAATCATATGACTCTCTACTTGCAGGATGAAAATGGCACTGTCTAAGTTTGTGTTGCTGTATGCCGTCAAGTTGTTTCTGACTTATGGAGACCCTGAGGAAGACCTATCATGGGGTTTTCTGGGGCTAAAAGTATGTGATGCACCCAAGGTCACCCAGGAGGTTTCTATCACCAAGCAGTGAATCAAACCTAGGCCTCCAGGATTGCAGTCCAACATTCAAATTGTTATATCATGCTGGCTATCACTGTCTAAGATACAGGCCTACTCTCTCATTAGAGATGGGTGAGAATTTTGTTTCCTTCCTTTTAAAAATAATAATTTGCTAAAATATGTGATTCCTTTGTACATTTAACAGAATGCAAGTTTTAAAAACCAACAAGCTTTTGGAACTAGTAAATTTGGCCAGTACAAACAATGAAAGATTTCTTTTTGGTTTGTTTTCGATGGTTAAGTTTTTTTTGTAAATCTGATGGAAAGACTTTAAAACTCTGAATGCAGCAGAAAGAGAAATAGGCAAATTTCTCAATATCTGCCCCTGACCATTATTTGTGTGAGCTAGGTCACATCATGACTTACTTTGGTGTCGGCACAGTCCTGCAGGCCCAGCTCCTGTATCACAGCCTCAACCTTGAGCTTCTTCTCTGCGTTGCTGTTTCTGCTTGTTGGTAGACGTAGACTGGCAGAGAACTGAAGATTCTCCCGAACACTGAGTGTCCCAGTCAGAATGTCCTCCTTCAGGTCATGAAAATGTAGATGTTTAAGAAACAAAAAGGTTATCCAAGTGCAAAAGGGGACTCACTGGATAATAATATAGCTTGACATCATGTTGAGAAACTGTAAAAAATTATTGTGCCAGGGCCAGAGCTTGCTGGACAATGGATAACAACATCTATCCAACACTTTAGCATTTCTTTGTATAGCATACTAGGATATCTACCCGGCATTGCCCGGGATTGTATTTTCTCATAGGTAATACCTGTTAGAAAGATTTGAGATCCTGTGTCTCTAATTCCCCAAACTGTCTTGTCCATACCTGTAACTTTTCCCCATATTCCCCAATCCAATCTGTATTCAGAGTTATTAACATAGAGAGGCTGGGTTGCTGAGGGAATCCTCCTCCTTGCTGCTAGGCCTGATCTTCATAGCAACCGGCCTGAGGCCCAAGAGCTTTCTGTGGCTGAGAATTCTAAAGGCCCCTCCCTAAACTGCAAACCCCAGGATTCTACTGAATCTTCTTAGGCAGCCAATCATATGAGGTCTTTGCCTGACACAGACAAACAAACTTTGACTTTTATATATTAGATATGTCATATTGCTATGTATCAGGCTCCAAGACAACCCAACCCCACAGTTGCTTAGACGTCTTCCCGATGTTTATTGCCAAAGGCACAGGGCCAAGAGCAGAAACAGAACACAAACAGATTCAAACATTAAAGGCTCTTTTCTTTTGCAAGTATATGAAGACAGCACTTACTCATAGGATGACGACTGCACCCTTTCACACTACACAATTAGTTTACTATGACACCACTTTAACTCCTGTGAGTTCATCCTGTGGAATCCTGAGATTTCTAGTTTGGTGAGGCACTGGAACTTTCTGGATAAGAATTCCAAAGGGCCCTCCCTAAACTGAGAATCCCTGGATTATGTAGTATGGAACTACAGCAGTTGAAGCAGAATCAAAGCACTATAATTGTGCAGCGTGAAAGAGCCCAACGTGAATACCAGCAGCAACGATGTACTGAATCAAGATGAGAATACGTC
Organism: Iguana delicatissima; assembly: GCA_948472985.1. Classification (NCBI taxonomy): domain Eukaryota; kingdom Metazoa; phylum Chordata; class Lepidosauria; order Squamata; family Iguanidae; genus Iguana; species Iguana delicatissima. The sequence continues at coordinate 348,574 of CAOKZL010000615.1, forward strand.
TAGAGTATGACCTGTTACTGTTAGCCAACAAAAAGGGACTAATGTACAAGTGTGTGTAGCAGATCTGAAATTTTCTTCTTCTTCCCTTTGTTATAACTTATATGATAAACACCTTTGGGTCCCAAATGACAGAATGTAAGGAATCACCTTTTTCATCCCTGTCACTTCTCTGTTCTAAGACATCTCTGCTCACAAATCATAATTCCCTCTCTTTACAAGAGGGTTCCAAATATGTTTTTAGACAAGAAAAATTAGCTTGAAACACTTTGAGAAGAAATGCAGCTATGAGGGATATCTGGAATAGAGAAGTGGAAGCTGGAGAGAAGGGTGACTTCTCCTTTAGTCCCATGAACTACCAAATTGCTGAATGAGAACCAAAAAAGTGGTGTGAAGATGAATTTACCTGTACTACATAGGCAGAACACTTATGAAAGTTAGCATCTACCAACTTTCCATCCATAAAGATCTGTCCGCTTTTAAGACCTTTAGGGTCTTTCCATCCTGCTATAACATCAAGGAGCCTAAAGAGAATACAACAACAATACTGCAAGTAAATGTCAATTCCTAAATCTACACACTGATATCTGTCCCACTGTGGGTCCAGAACTTTTCAGAAGTTTGGAGCCAGCTTCTGAGAATTGAGTTTGCCGTCAAGACACCCATCTAGGCAGTCCTTGGGGCCACAATGCAGCATGCTAAGGAAAGATGACTTAAAGCAAGACATGGGGCAGGTGGAGTTTGGAAATCCAGGAGACACACTCCTTTGTCTTGGAGTACAGCTCTTAGAATCCCACAGAAAAACAGGGCCAGTGGACATGCTGAGTATGGGGTACTCAGAGATGTAGTTCAAAAAAGGTAACACTTCCAGTCTCTGAAGGAGGGTGAGCTTGCTTTTGCTGCTGCTACATTTTAAAAAGAAAGCTGGGCAGTGATCCTTCGGCACCAGTCATAGTGAAGTCTTGCATTAGTCCTGAGCAGGTTGTACTTGAGTTTTTGGTGTAATTGGCCACTGACATGTTTGTAGCTAAAGAGAAAAACACAAAACTTGGGGGAAAGGTTCTTGTATCAGAAGAATCATAGTTTAATAGTAATAGCTATGATTGTTTCCACACTAGCCTGTCTTACTGGGATTAACAGTCTTCATTTAGCTGAATAGTATCTGAATGAGTTTTGCCATAGTGCTTTAGAATGAACCCAAATAGTGGTTCAGAAACTTTCACTTGGCACTAGAAAAACCCTGTGCAGAATGGACTTTGGTTGTGTGTGGAAAGGGCAGATATTCTTGGCCATGGGAAGTACATTACTCTTCATTCATCATTGTACCATCTAGCAGTGCAAAACCTTCATCTTAATTTGATGTTCAGCTTATTGTGGAAAATGCTTTAGCAGGACTGCATGTTGAAGCAAACTAAGGTTTCAGAACTATGCCTTGGTTCCGTACCCGAGGCTAAGCAGCAAACTGTGTTCTCCTCACAAGAAGTGTCCTACATCAATGGTTTTCAGGCCATCTGGTGTAGGGGACCAGCAGCAGGGGTGGGTGGGTTTCATGATGTGATAGAGACCAGCACCACATTGGTGCTCACTAGCTACAACTGCTTCTTTGTATCCTGGAAACGTGTTGCAGACCAGCAGCCAATAACTTGTTGAACTAGCACTGATACAATCCCCTGGCTCACTTGGAGTAGCAGCTGCCCTAGGCAAAAATCTCCCCTCCTTCTTCCCAATAGTCAAAATACAACAACAAAACAGTAAATACCTAACAACATATTGACCTTTCAAGACAAACTAAATGTGGTACCTGAGGCAGCTCCCTCACTTTGCCCAATAGTAGGGCTGGCCCTATTTAGAATCTGCATATTATCTATGGTGATGAATGTAGACTGTATGGTTGGAACACTGATTTATCTACTCCCTGCCTCAGGCATGTGCAATTGTTTCCCAGTGCAGGTCATGAATGCAGTATGTGTGCCCTGAGTTTTATTCCACACTTTAATGGAGTGGTCTAAGGCTCTGAATCGTATCTATAAAAAGGGTCAGCACCTTGGAGAACCCTCTTTAAAGTCTGGAATAAAACCCAGAGTGGATTCACTGCACCCTTACACTAATGGCTGCCACTGCCTGTGGAGAAACAAAGAGCCCTTTCACACTGTATAGTCACAATGCTATGATTCCACTTTAACTGTCAAGGTTCCATCTTGCAGAATCCCGGAATTAACTGCAATTTAGGAAGTGGTGCTTAGAATTCTCATCAAACTACAAACCCCAGGATTCCACAGGATGCAACCATGGCAGTTAAAGCAGAATCATGGCACTATAATTATGCAGAGACAAGGGACTCCAGATCATCTTCTGGACAGTTATACATAAGCGCTAATGTAACGCAAGAAAATACCTACGAGGTTTTCCCACTGCCAGTTGGTCCCAAGATGGCATTCATCCCAGGTTTCATAATACCACTGTGGAAAAGGAAAGATGCAAGTTGGCAGTTAGTTTCTATGTGAGCAATTTCTAATATGAAATGCATAGATTTCTTAAGATGGGAACTTGGGAGATTAAGGTTCAAGTCCTCACTGAATCATGACACCCACTAACTAATCTTGCTCTCTCTCTCTCTTCTCTCTCTCTCTCTCTGCCTGATTTATCTCACAGAGTTATTGCAAAGATAAAATAAGAAAGGGAAAAGAGTGGCTTACATTTACTTGAGCTCAAACGTAGGAAATAAATGATGTAACTAAGAAAATAATGTTATAAACTGGCATGGAATTTAAAACAAAACAAAACACCTCATCTGTCAGTAAGAGTGTAATGAAAACCTGATATGAGAGCTACATTTTTATAGCCACACTTAGGGCACACCCTAAGACCACAAAGATGTGATCTGTAGAGGGAAATAACATGTTATAAATAACAGCATTTCCTGTATGGTATCACTTTTAGGATTTAGGTACATAATGACATTCCTTTTGTGAAATAAAAGGTAGTAGTGATGGTGGAGTAAGCAGTAAAATACTTGTTAACTTTCAAAATGTTTTAAGGTATTCTGCATTTGGCCATTTCTGTTCATTTTGACACAGGCTAAAGAGTAAAAATTAATTAAAAACTAATTAAAAAGGATCACATTACTCAGAAAGTAGTGTGCAATAGTTAACACATTACTTTTTCTTTCAAAAGGTAACAGCAAAGGAACTAACTTTTTCAAACAACATTTCCAAACACTGGAGATTTAAAGTGGGGGGAGGGAATGATTCATGGCGTTGTCTCTTTAGCCAGGTCACGACATCTCTTTACTATGGGCCCTTCCACACTAGACTATTATAGTGCTACTATTCCACTTTCAATATCCTATGGAATCCTGGGGTTTGCAATTTAAGGAGGGGCATTTATAATTCTCAGCCAGAGGGCTCTTTGGCCTCAGTAAACTACAAATCCCAGAATTCCACAGGATGTCAAAAGTGGAATAATAGCACTATAACGGTGTAGTGTGGAAAGGCCCTATGTCTCTTTAGCCACTATGCTAGACAACCTCTTGTCTGTGGCTTGCCACCAACACAAGTTCAGTATATTTAAGTGCTACTTATTTCAATGGGAATGTAACTTATGGAACGCAATTAACTAGTGTTGATCCAACCCTAACTGATAAGTACAAGCAACACTGTAGCCTGAGAGGATAATTTATTTACCTGACATCCCTGAGAACTTCTTTTTCTTCTCTTCCTTTGAAAGGGAACGTGCAGGGTGTGGTGACAGAGTAACTAATGTTCTTGAAAGCCAGTGTCAGGCCATGGATGTTCAGTTGAGTAACAACATCCTGAGCATTTGTGAGCTCCATTCCAAATAGTCACTTCAGATTGGCAGGAGAACATGCAACTCTTGCCTGTTTAATTTACCACCTGAAGAAGGAAAAAAAGCAGAAAGAGAGATGGGAAACACGCAACATTTTAACTGAGTTGCTTGTCTACCGGTTCTGCCTTGCTTTGTCACAGCTCACTCCCATTAGCTATCAAGCCCACAATCTAAATTTTATCTATTACGCTTGCTTGAAAGACATAATTCAGGCAAAGTCCTACTTGAGTAGCACTCCAGCACGTAGAGTTTTATGAATACTAATAAAACACCTCAGATGTCCTTTGCAAGAATGATGACCCAAGGGTGTTTGTTAAAAAACAAACATACACAGTAGTTCCTTATAGGGGAACAGTATGTGCTATATCCAACAAGTGTATGCTGTGACCTCTGGACCTCTAGACTTGGTCAAAGTTTGGTATTCCAAGAAAGCCTGTACTACGTGTTTTCCTTTTCAGATTGTTGCCAACCACTCTTTAGATATTATACACACTCTGCATGGCTTGAATTTTGAATCACAGAAAACATCCTTTCACAGCTACTCATTTTGCGCCTGGTTGCACATTTTGAAAAACCCTGCTATATAGAGCCTGGATATAAGGCCTTCTAGTACATTGTTTAAAGCAGAGCTGAAGAGTGGCTCTTCTTGTGTTACTGAACTACAACTCTCATCAGTCCTCATTACTGCCTATGCTGGCTAGGGGCATGGCCTCCATACGTTGCTGCCCTGAAATGTGGAAGAGAAGTATGATACAAATGCAGGGCAATGCAATGGAATGAAATCAAAGTATCTCACTGGTAGTGGTAACCAGAGAGCCAGCATGGTTTAGTGGTTTGAACATTTGACTACAATCCTGGAAACCAGGCTTGGCCATGGAAACCCACTGACCTTGGGAATGTCACACACTCTCTGCTCCAGAAAACTCCATAAGAGGGTTGCCTTAGGGTCATTATAAGTTGGAAACAACTTGAAGGCACACAATAACAAGTAGTAACCAGCCTCCCCAAAACTTGTGCCTCAGAGAAATGACTGATGAAGCAAATGGTTGTATCAACTTGAGAAGTTGATACATGAGATGTTCTGATATTCTAGGTCAAATCTGCCCCCAGGTTTGAGAAGCCCCTTTGTCTGAGAGTCCCTCTACATCGGTGGGTCCCTAGTGCTATTAAGCCTACCGCAAAGTAGCAGTGAGCTCAAGAAGCTGTCATTTAAAATTTCCCACAATCCTCCTGAATGGTATTATATTAGTGCACTGTGGGAATTTTAAAATGACAGTTCCTGTTCCAGCCATCCAATATGGAAGTATGGAACAGGTATCAGTGTCAGTGAGCCTGGTGGTGGCATTAAGGCTATGGAAGCTGCCAAAAATTGCTGATAATGGGTTGGTATATACATATGTAGAGAGCCAGTGTGATATAGTGGTTTGAGCATTGGACTTTGACCTTGGAGACCAGGGTGTAATTCCTTGCATGTCCATAGAAACCCCCTGGGTGACCTTGGGCACACACCCTCCGCCCCAGACAACTTGGTGCTACGTTTTCCTTAGGGTCGCCATAAGTTGGAAATGACTTGGAGCACATAGCAACTATACATACACATACACACACACATATATATTTGTATATGGGTGTGCATGTGTGATTCAGGCTGCCTGATCTACTGGGCGATGAATTTATGGCTTGGGATGATGGCACAGGCTACATGTGGCTTCTTGCCACGCTGGACAGTCGGAAGCCACTTCTGCTTTCCCAGCAACCTGTGCAATGCTGGATGGCGCCAGGAAGGCTTCTGCTGCTGACAGCCAATCAGTTTAAACCTAGTGGTTTAAACCATTGGCTGCCTCTTCTCGGACCAGAGCTGACTGCAGTCTTCCCTCTGGTCCACGCAGGGCCTTTTACAAATACTCCTTTTATTCCTAGGTCATTCTTTATCTTGTTATTTAGAATTTCAGATACTCCTTTTATTCCTGGGTCATTCCTTATCTTGTTAATTCAGAATCATCTCATTTTCAAGAACCAGGAAGCAAGGAAAACTTCATGTATCAGAGGAGAACAAAATTAAAACTGAAGCATGTGATCTGAGCTTCCTAATTAAATAACTCGGATCCTGGAAACAAAATGTTTTACAGCACAATCTTATGTGATCCATTTCAAAAACAAGAGTCACTGTGTTAAATGGAGATGAATCTCTAGTGAATTTGTTTAGGATTATAGTCATAAACTTTAATGTCTAATGAGACAGAGGGATAAAAGAAATGGATCTATTAGAATTTATTAGATCTTTAGGAGCTCTGCAATGAAACAGTGAGAAGGTTGGATTGGATGGCCCTTGTAGTCTCTTCCAACTCTATGATCCTATGACTTTGATTTCCAAACTGCTTTAACATGACTCCCCTCAATACTGTTGAAATAAAGAAAGCCTATGTTAATCTGGAATACATTTTTGTGTAAATGGAGTATGTGCTCTATTCTCTTCCAATATATTACAAATAATCTAAAACATACTGCATGTGCTATTTACAGCTGTTTATTTCATTGTTATTTTACATTTCTAAGATAACATACCTAAAAATGCTCACAGAATCACAGAATAATACAGTTGGAAGAGACCACAGGGGCCATCCACTCCAATCCCCTGCCATGCAGGAACACATATCAAAGCACTCCCAACAGATGGCCATCCAGGTTCTGTTTAAAAATCTCCAACAAAGGAGACTCCATCACACTCTGAGGCAGCATATTCCACTGTTGAATAGCTCTGACCATCAGGAAGTTCCTCCTGAGGTTTAGATGGAATCTCTTTTTCTGTAGTTTGAATCCATTGTTCCTTGTCCTAGTCTCTGGATCAGTGGAAAACAAGCCTGATCCCTCTTCGATATGACATTTTTTCAAATATTTAAACATGGCTATCATGTCTCTTCTTAACCTTCTCTTCTACAGACTACCCAACACCCTAAACTGCTCCTCATAGGGCACGGCTTCGCCATTTTGGTTGCCCTCCTCTGGACAGGTTCCAGCTTGTCAATGGCCTTCTTGAAATGAGATGTCCAGAACTAGACAGATGAGGTCTGACTGAAGCAGAATACAGTGGTACTATTACTTTCCTCAATGTATACACCATGTTCCTATTGATACAACCAAGAATTGCATTGGCTTTCTTGGCTGCTGCACCACACTGCTGTTCAGCCTGTGGTCTACTAAGACTCCTTGATTCCTTTCACATGTACTGTTGTCCAGCCAGGAGTCTCCCATCCTATATTTGTGCATTTCATTCTTTCTGCTCAAGCGTAGGACCTTATATTTCTCTCTGTTGAAATTCATTTTGTTAGCTTTGGCCCAGCTCTCCAATCTGTTAAGGTTGTTTGAATTTTGATCCTGTTCTCTGGGATATTAGCAACCCCTCCCAAGTTGGTATCATCTGCAGATTTGATCAGCATGCCCTCCACTCCTTCATCCAAGTCATTGACAAAGATGTTGAATAGCACTGGGCCCAGGACAGAGCCCTGTGGCACCTCACTAGTCACTTCTCTCCAGGATGATGAGAAGCCATTGGTGAGCAGCCTTTGGGTCTGGTCAGGTTTTGAGACTCTTTTTGAGACTGAGACTGAGAATTCTTTAATGTTATTAAGTATATGACTACTGCAACCGATGCCAGATGCTGAATCCCATGGTTTACCAAATACAGACGCAAATAAGTAAATCATACAAGCTTGTAGTCTCTTCACCTTTACCCTAAAGCTGCACTACTCAATAGTGGTTGAGTACCAATCCCATTCCACCAGCCTTCAGCTGCTGTTCCCTGGAAAGTTTGAACAAAAAAACCCTGAACAGTTGTAGCCAATGAAGACAAAGATGCTGTGGGCCCCTGGCATAATGGGGAAAAAATACCAGTCCCCCACATTGGATAGCATAAGAAACATCAGAATAAAATACTGAAAGAAAACAAAAGAAATGCCATAATCACATTGTGGCAGTAGGTGGCGCTGTTTGTTCACAGCTAATGCTAGGTCAAGGCTGGTGAAATACAAGGGGCCTGCAGTTTGGAAGCTATGCTTCTTCCATAGGTGCAGAGCAGTGGCTCATCAGCTGGGGTCCATGTACCTCTTAATGGATTTGATGATGGGCTTCAGGTCATCTCTAAATTGGGCACATAACTTTTTCTTCAATTTCTTTCCTTTCACTTTTTGGTCAGGTTGTATTTTAAGACAAATATCAAGCATTTTCAAGTATCCCTTATGATTCCCCCCCCCCATTCTACACTAATCTCTGTGAAGGAAATCTATTTCCAATATTATCAAACAAACTGCTTGTAAAATTTTGTGTGTATACAGTTGGCCCTCCACATTCACTAGGGTTAGGGGCACAGGACCCTCGCAAAAGTGAAAAATTCACAAATATCAAAATTTGTGTGTCTCTGGGAAGGGGACCGAGGCACAAGTGGGGAGAATGGGCACTCAGGGTTTAAACCAGGTCAGGGAAAGGAGACAGTTGGCATGGTGGTTCTGTACCTCCTCTCTCTTGTCCATCTCCTTCCTTGGATGTATGGAGGGCTTTGGGAGAGGACTTGTGGTGCTGAGAAATCAGGCTTTGAGCTGTCCTTAGTTGGTCAGGCAGTGGCTGGTGGAGGAGGGCTGGAGGTGGGTTTTTAAAGAGCTGTGTTGCCTGATTGGAGCCACCAAGAGAGCAGGTTCCCTTGAAAAAGAAGCACCTGAGGTGTGTGTGTGTGTGTGGGGGGGCAGGGTTTGGAGAAACTCACAAATAATCAAATCTGTGAATGTCAAATCCACAAATGTGGAGGGCTGACTGTATACTTACACAGATTTTTCTGGGGAGAAAATGTCCACAGTTTTTGTCAGATTCTCAAAGGCATCTATGGTGCAAATAAAAAATAAAATAAAATAAAGAACCAGTAGTGTAGAGAGATGGTATAGTGGCATGGGTGTTGGACTATGACTCTGCAGACCAGAGTTTGAATCCTTGCTCAGCTATGGAAACCCACTGGGCAACCTTGGGCCTGTCACATTCCTTTCAACCTCAGAGGAAAGCAAAAGCAAACCCCCTCAAATAATTCTTGCCAAGAAAACCCCATTATAGGCTCACTTTGGGTCACCATAAGCTGGAAATAATTTGAAGGCATACAACAAAGTGTAGAGAAATTTTAACTTTTTTGATTTTCAAGTTTGGTTACAAAAATGGAACCATCAGAATCAGATAGATGTGGCAGGCCACCTCCTTCTGGTTTTCTGAATTTCACACACTCTGGTGACACGAGTGTTCTGCCATTCAAACAGGCACTCAGAAGGATATTGTGGGAGGACTGGCTGGCTCAGCAGAAGCAGTATTAAAGTATTAAAAGCGGAAAACATGGGCACACATGAAAGAAATCCCCTCAAATCACACCTCAGCAAGTACCTTTCCAGCTCATCCTCTTATCTTTATTCCTCACTGTAAACAAGGACAAGCAGGCTGGCTGTAGTGAATTATGCGCAGTGAACAAGCCACCTCAGATCTGGTCTGGGGTGTTACAAAAGGGCAGCAAATGATCAGTTATTTTCATTTTTTTCTGTCTCTCAGGGAGAAAAAAATTGTGGTATTTTCTGCCTCAGATGCAAAAAAACCTCACCCAACATGATGGAGCCAGTTTATACCCTAGACAGGCAGACAGGGGAAGCATTTTCTGTCTCCCCTTAAGACAGCCCTGGGTTCAAGTATGTATAACTGTATTTGCTGTTGTGACCTCCTCTTTCCACTATGTTGCCTTCTCCACTCCCAATGCAGAGTGCATATTATATCAGGAGAGTGGGTTTTAAAATTATTTATTTATGCTTGTAAAACTCTGAAGTGACACATGCACAAAAGGGGTTAATGTTAAATGGGCACCCCTTCCCAATCCCACCACTCTTAGTTGTGGGGACAGGAGAGAGGAGGCTTTCTTGGTGGTCTCTCCCAGGCTCTGGAACTCCCTCCCAACTGGTCAAGGTTGTTCTTCCCTCTGCTGTCCTTTTGCCTGGAGGTTAAAGAATTTTTGTCAAAATTCAGGCAGCTTTTGGCCATTTATCAGCTGCTGAAAAGGGGCTTGAAACTTGGTGGGTCCTACACGTTTATGTCAGGTCTTCTTTTTAAATTCTGTATCACTGATCTTCTACTGTATTTTAGTTATATCATTGTTTTATGTAATATTATTATGAGCTGCCTTAAGTCCCATCTTAGGAAGGACATAAGTCAAGCAAATGAAGGTCCTCATAAATAACTTTTTTTTTTTAAAAAAAGGATTCCTGTATATTTTCAGAAGAGGGGCTCCACCCCCCACCATGCTGTTTGTCACAGAGTGGAGTGAGAAATGCGGCACCTACTGAAATCTTGTACATTGTGGAATTATTTAATGTTTAATTATTTAATGTAACAATATTAATGTTAATATTGTTCCTAGCCACCCTAATATATTTTCACCTCAATTAGCAAAGCAGATGTTTTCCTGGGCATTTTAACTGAAAATTTGATCCCAGAGGGAGAAACAACATGGAAGGAACAGGGATGGGTTCTTATGCCACAAAAAAGAAGAGCAATTCAAACCTAATGATATGCACATGTGAAATGAAACAGCTAGGTCAGGTAAGCCTTGAAAACAAAAACATTTTGACTCTTCTAAATATGACTTGAAGTCTTCTTTCAAAATGCATCAAGAGCTCCCCTCCTTTCACCAGCCTCCACTTTTCTTACAGTTTTCACTTTGGTGACCAAACATATAGCTTTACGCTTTTTGTTTTTTAATATGTTGGGAGAAGTTGGTAAATCAACCTTATCTGTTCTCTCTTTCCTGTTTTGCTGTTCACGAATGCTAAGTAAAGGATTTTGAGGCAGCTGCTGCCTTGGCTTACCTTGGCTATTGTAGGTATGCACTCAAAGCTACAGGAAGATCAGCTACAGTAGAATTCTATACTTCCCCAATTCAGCTTTTACTGCATTGTTTACTAAAGATATGTTGCTGCAAGCTGACACTGAAAATCCTTCTCGCCAGTTCTCCTTCTCCACCACCCCATATACTGACAGCATTAAAAATCTTCCAGCTAGGCAGATGATAAAGAAAGAAAATGGGCGCTGGAAGAAAAAAGACTTTGTAAAAAGGAGCTTCTTTGCCAGAGGCTTTGTTAACTGAGATAAGTCTATAGCAGGTGTCCCTACTAGTGAGCTCATACAGGTCCATGTGCAACCAAATTAGCATCGCCCACAAATAAGAGGTAATTTGTGTGGAATTCCATGGTTTTTAGAAGTACAACCGCAAAACACTTTGGGGTAAAAATGAGGTGGGACTGAGTGTGTGCTGTGGGCACCAAATACTAACCACTGAGGGGGAATGAGTATGGAAATCCAGCAAACAGGGAATGCAATGGAGTATTTTGGAAAAGGATACGGCTGGCTGCAATCTTGAGCAGAAAGTTAACAACTTCAGTTTCCCCAGTATGGGTAGGTGATACAGAGGTGTTTTTTGATACACATGGGATGTGTCCATCCAGGAAATCTGCTCTGATCACACTTTCCAAATTACAGGTGAATTACAGGTGAATCTCAATTTGTGTTACCCCAGTTTACAACATTTCATCAATCTATCAATCTATCAATCTATCAATCTATCTATCTGTCTGTCTGTCTGTCTGTCTGTCTATCTGTCCATCCGTCCATCCGTCCATCCATCTATCTGCTCCCTCAGCACAACTGTGTAGTTAAGTGAGGCAGGAGAACAAGAAGGGAGAGGAGAGAGAACAAGGAGCATATGGTGAGGGTGAGGCTGTTTGCAGCATTAATGTGGACTACAATAAGAAAAGGCAACTGAATTGGTTTTCTTTTCCCTGCATAGAGTGGGGATATAGCGAGGGGAAGAAAGAAACTGCAGTTTTGGCATTACTGGAAGGAAGGAGTTTTCTCTGCCTGCTTAGAAAGGGAGTATGAATGAAAGGAAGAAACTTCAATTTTGCCATTGTTTGGAGGAAGGAGTTTTGTTTGCCTGCTTAAAAGTGGAGGTGTAAGGGGGAAGAAGAAACTGGAATTTTGGTGTGACTGGAAGGGGTTTCCACTGCTTGCTTAGGCGAGGTTGAGTAACCGTAGTCTTTCATCACTTGGCAAGCCTGCTGAAGAATGAACATCACGCTATATCCTGCCTCTACTCCTTTTGTACCATCTACACCTTCTATGGAAGACATGGGAGATGTGCTATTTCTTTCCTAATGTGCTTTCTTTATCTGGAAAGCCTGCTGGAGAAGTTACAGCAGAAAAACACAATTCTTACTAGTTGCTTTCTGTTGGTGTGCTCCTCTGAAGTGGAATGGTCATCTAATAGCAAATCAACTCATTCCAGTCAAGCCCCTTGGGATCAGCAGTTGTTGCCTCTTCTGCTCCTTTTGGAGAATGTCTGACCACTGCTGTACTGTGGAGAAGATAATCTCTGCTGTTTATGGTTTAAAGGTCTTTAAAGTAAAATTGCTAAGGGCTACTTCATCTCTGTTGGAAGCCATCCCATCTCCAGTAATTCTCTATGACACTGCCTCCCCACATTTACATCTGTCTCAATTTACACTGTGAGACCAGGAACATAACCCGGATGTAAATCCAGACTTGCCTATATTTCTATGCTTGATATGTTTACTGCAAAGACGCCAGTGTTTCCCCACAGTGACTATGTAATATACCACCATGTTGAGCTTCTCCTCAGTTCCCCTTTGGTTTGGATGCCAAATCAACCAACGGACAAACTGTTCATGACTCTGAAAATTCTACGAAAATCATGTCAACTGTAAAAAAGAAAGTCAAAAGTGGCTCCACGGGGATTATGATTCAAGCATGGGGAAATGCAGAGATGCTGATTCAGTGTCAAACTTCTCATTCCACTGGGAGCCAGAGGAGCAAGACTTCCAGTACCTTTCCCCTGCATTTTTGTCATCCCCTTATCCCACTGGTTTCAGTTCCTTAAACCAATCAGGTTTCCACCCTCAAAGAAAATGAAGAAAGATTCAATCAGAGCTTGTGTGCATTTTGTATGGGTGTGTGCTGTTGCAACCAGTGTGAACAATGCAAAACTTCTGGAAGCTCCTCTTGAATCTTATTTCAACCCTGGCTGCCTTCTCTTGAGGAGAAGCTGAATCCAAACTCAACTTACAGGCTGGAGAAGAGGAAAGTAATGAGAGAGAAGGAGGATGCTATTTTGTCCTTCACTTTAGCCAGCAAAACCTGTTGGGCCTCCTCTCTCTTTTCTTAGCATGCAGCCTGACTTGACAGCGGGTGGAAGGAGCCTTGGGGTGTCTTGACAAGCCTTGATTATTTCTCTCATTAAGTGCTATTTTGGGGGCCAAGGAGGAGGGCTGAACCTTCTTTCACTAATGAGTGTCAGCTGCCACCCCAGGGCTTGCTCTCTCCATTATCTTTTCCAGCTGCTTCCCCCAGAGGTTTAACTACTTCATCACTAGGGCAAGACATAACTTTTACCACAGCTCCTTTTGACGTACATCCAGTAGAAGTTAGCAGCCCACCACTGGTCATTGTGTTGGGTGAGGAGTGTGTGGCAGAAAGAGATAAGGATGGTATTAACCTTCCACCTCATTAAATGTAGCATCCGAATGCATCAATATTGTGGAGAACCTGATATTCCTGATAGAATTTACTGAATTTCTTCCGCCAGCAAAAGAGAGTTGACAACATTTGGACTAAATTCTGTAGCTGTGCTTTTAACAGTCACTGGATTTGCAGACACTGGCAGATGCTAATGCTTAACTCCATGCCTTTCTGATTTTTGAAGGGCAATTTAAACAAGTAGGCCAGGCCTCCCTATCTATCTATGAGTTTTGTCAAATCACTCCATGATCCCAGACATTGCAAATAGGTTGAACAACCTTTAAGGAATAGTGAATAGGAATAGTGAAAAAATAGTGTCTTCAAGTCCCACCCCAGAAAGGCATTTCAGAGAGATACTCTAGTTGATGGTATCAAAAGCCAGTACAAGGTAAAAGTGGAACTAAAGGGATACTCTTCACCCACCCATTTCCAGTTTCTGTTGACTAGCTATGTATAATGACAGACTGAAATGGTTCTAAATAATTTGTCTCATTCAGCAAGTGCTAAAGCTGAGATTATACCACACATTTCAGCATCTTGTCCAAAATACTGGAGATTAACAGGAAATTATCTGTTATGTTGGTATTCAGATGGGCTAAAAATCCAGGTCACAGGTCTACCTCTTTTATGGATAGTAACTATACTTTATCACAAAGGAGCATTCATGATTGAACTTACTAGGTTGGCTAATTTCATACGTTAAGAAAAGCAAGGGTCAAGAGCACACTTCAGGGGCATCTCAAACTGCCAAGGAACCTGTCTGCAACCTCAGGCTATATGAGAATTGCTTATTACACCTGATATAAGCAGAGGCCAAAGTCATGTCTACTGCACTTGTGTCAATGATAATGTCCAGGTCAACAGAGAGCCAAGCAATTACACCTGCAAAATGTTGCACAGATTGATCACAATGGGCTGCTGAGTCTTCTGCACTTTTCTTCATTCCAAATGTAACAGGCTACAATGGTAGCCTGCAGAGAAGAACAAATAAGCTCTGTTTTCAGCTCATTAAAAATGGTCACAATATGGCCATCAGGGTAGCTCAGTGCAATTTAGGATGCTAAACAAAGGAGTCGTGGAAGACAAGCTATATAGCCTTTAATGGCAAGGAGACAGGGATCCTGTATCTAGGCAACTCGGTGTCCTCTAAATTACTATTGAGATTCTTAGACTAAATTACTATTGAAATAGATACGTTTCTCTGACACAGGATTTTGGGTAATGTGTTTTTGGCTTCTAGTTGGCCACTTCACCCTCTCTCTCATCATTCACTGCAGACATCCCACAAATAAACCTTGGTTTTACCACCAGGTGTTTACTTCACAAACAGCTGTGGTCAATCTCAACTTTGTGACCAAACAATGTGCATGATGAAGATGTTTACAAACATAATTGTGTCACATTACATTCTCCCGTTTTCTTTTTCAGTGTACCCGCAAAACGTCTTAGGTGGCACACTTCCAAAATTTAACGTCTGAATCAATTCTCCCAATTCAAGTCTACTCAACCATTTAAAGACCCCACGTCCTCTTGCACTCCCTCCCCCACAACATCTGAAACAAGAGATGAGAACAGCAGGCTAGCATCAAGCCACAATTATTGCTGGGTGTTGACAAGGATAAATGAAAAGAATGAAGGAGAGTTGTGAAAAGGGTCACTTTAGTGGCTCTTTCATTTCTTCTCTGAGGAGGAAGTTAGAAAAGCAAAGCCCTCAAAGCAGCATTGAAAGAGCGAGAGGAACAAAATCCCCGAGTGCAAACCACAGTATCTTAATTATCTGTCAACAATTACTCCTTTCAGGATGGAACATATGGTAGATGGTTTGCTTAAGAAAGAAAACAAAAATACTTTAGAAACTTAAATGATGTTGGGAAAATAGTACAAATTTCTTTAAAGAGATTGCAGGACTGGAGTGGGGAGGGAGGCGTGTGGATGAAGAAAGAAGGTAGCAGAACATATACTTCCTGGGGAAATCAGCTAGGTTTGGTTTTCTTTGACACTGGTGCTCCCACTGCACATGTGACCAAAGATCCATGCCTCTTTTCCCTCCCTCGCTCCCTGCAGGCCACTTTGAGGAAAATGCTCTATGCTTAGACCCAGACTCCTGGAAACCATACCAGGAGCGCTTCTCTAGAGAAATAGCTCCCTGAGGGACGTGTGACCAGGATGTGAAATATGCTTCATGTTCATGGATACATTACTGCTTGTACTGCAAATAATTACACAGATGTACTGCACTGGGGCAAAGTCCTGCTGAATTGCTGGCAACAAGGTGGAACTGCAGGCAGGGAAATTTGCAAATCTGTTAAGCCTGAACTCAGACTTAAAATCAGTTTGGTTAGGATACGTTAAAATAAACTGCTTAATTCACCCTCACTGAATTCACAAGAATGAGAGCAAAAGGCAGTCAGTATTCCTACAGGGAAAAATCAGGATTTCTTCCTTCCGTCCTTTCTTCCTTCTGTTCTTCTTTTAAGAGTATGTATGAACCTTGTTTTATCTTCACTTCTTGAAAAGAGGGGATTGGACTTGATGCATTTGGTCATTTGTGTGTAAATTTGTCAACTGACCAGAGGGAAAATGACCATTTCGTGTATTTGGTAACTGCCTCATCTGAGGAAATCAACAGGGGAAGTTTTTTTTTTCCACAGCATGAGGCTGTGAACACCAGAATGATGTTTGAGTTGCCATGCTACAACTTCACCCCATTACCGTATTTCCCCCTCAACACTGCTGCTTCTTCAGTGCACCAAGACTGCATTACGTTGGGGAAATGAAGAGACACATGGACTATCTAAAGGATTAGTCATACTCGTCCTGTGTCTAAGAAACAGAAATGCCAGAACTCACTCTTCAGATGAGGATACATGGCTGCATCCTGGCTGAAATTATTCCCTTTAAAACTGAATCCCTGAAGGAAACATATAACTATCCTGAATTACAGCTGTGGTGGCCCTCAACAGGCAGCCAATAGGAAAGGGAGGAAGAGCTTGGAAACTGTAGTATGGATGAACCCTTTAATGCACTAAACAGCCAGATGTGAAAGGATTATATTATTCACTGAACTCTGGAGGATGCCAGTGGACTCCAGCAGATGATGTTATCGTCTGGCATCTGGCCAACTGGCATCTGGCTATAGCCAGGCAGTTCTCTGATCTCCTGCCACTTTTACCAGGCATGGGATGGTGGTGATGGTAGTGGTGTGGCTGCAATGACTCTATGGTAGGCCTAGTGGTTGGACAATGGCCAGCTGCATGTTTCACATGTAGAACTACTACAATACATGGAACCATACATGACTGCAGCCAAGGTGTGAGAAAGGGATTACCCAAAGTAATCAAGTGGGTTTCATGGCTCCTGGGGAGTTGATCCTGGCTGTCCCACAGCCAGCAAAGTATCACTACAGAATACCAGTTCTTAGTGCTTAGAAGATGAAATCTGTTTAGGTTCTTTGGAAGCTAGCCTAATTCTCCTTTTCTTTTGCTGTTGTGATACACTGGTAATTCATGAGCTGAGCAGTGGCAGGGTGGAGGAGAATAACATTGCTCTACCGTTTCAGGGTAAGGTGATCCCCCCCCCGACACACTCTGCTTAGAACACAGAGCAGTCCTGGACATATGGGAACCTGTAGTGCTCCTTCCCATCATACAACAGCTTAAGCTACCTCCACTGCTACAGGAATCTTCAAGTGGAATACATGCATTCAGTCATGAACTCAACCTATGCCTACTGTACAGCCCCAGGTCCAGTGCTAACAGTGCCACGTGAAAGGGAGTATTCAAAACCTACTTCTACTGAAGGAGGACATAGCCTTGTTCTCACCTGAAAAATGAATTGTTATTTATGGTCTCTTCTAAAATGTTGCTTCTCCTAGGATCTCATTAAAACAACTCCAACACTGGTTGCTTTGCTGTTCCTGCCATCTGCATCAAACATCCCTGTAGGTCAACAGGTACCATAAGCCACCTGTCAACTTACAGTGACCCCATGAATTTCATGGGGTTTTCTTAGGCAAGGAATACTTAGAGGTGGTTTTGCCAGTCCCTTATTCTGAAATATAGCCTACAGCACTTGGTATTCTCCCTACCAAATATAAACAAACATGTTGTTTCTGAAGTATGTTCTTATCCTTTTCTAATAGTAATAACATATTCTTCCACTGACTTTAGTAGTAGAAGGCTTTACTTGGAGCTGCCGCTTTAATGGGGATTTTCAGTTCTTGTCTCCTTCATCTTTCTTGTGACAGAAAACCAGAGACTACTATTTCATGTTTCTTTACATTCAATAAGATACCATGAGAAAGCAGCCTATGCAAATAATACCCTAGCCAACTTTTGGCAACCATGGACAAAAACAGAACCATCCTCTCTGTCAGCCTTCATCTGATGGGTATTATAATGGCTCAGCCTTCCAGTGTCAACTCGACATCAAGCTATCACTGGCGAAGTGCAAATTCTCAAACATCAAAACTAATTCCAGTGCTAAGTTTGCAAGTGTTGAAACGTGAGTACATGCTCAGTGCAAATCTGCCATGCGTATGCCACACTTTAAGCAAAAGAGACCGAAACTGAATAAATAGATAAATGATTGCTTATTTTATTCTCTTGATCTGGAACACTTCCATCATACTTAAAAAGCTAAGGTATCGTATTAAAAACTGCTCTAAATCAAAAGTTTTGAAGCATTCTGAAAATGTGAATGAGAAAAAATGCAGTCCCCTCTAAAAATCCTTCTGGGAGCTCTTAGGGCCCGTTTCAACAAGAAAGTCTTTGCCTGTTGGTGGAAGAAGAACATAACAAAAGCCAACATGGTCTTCTGTCGGAGGGGTTCCCCACCCTGAGAGAAGTCTCAAAGAAAGACTGCGTTGGAAAACTCTTATGCCCTCACCAAACATTTCTGAATTTGTTGGTACCACGAGAAAAGCCTTTGCTGAAGATTTTGAAACGCAGGCAGGCTTGTATGGGGAGATATGGTTGCTTTCCACATGACACAGTTATAGAGCTATAATTCCATTTTAACTGCCATGATTTCCTCCTAAGGAATCCTGGGATATGTCATTTAGGGAGGGGGATTTAGAATTCTCAGCCAGAGACCTCCTCTGGGGCCTCACCAAACTACAACCTTCAAGGTGCCAGAGGATGCAGCCACAGCAGTTAAAGTGGAATATAGCACTATAACAGCATAGTGTCAAAGGACCCCTAATCTTTTAGATAGTCTGCTATAATGAGGGAGTTATATGTTTCCTGAAACCTGCTCCAGTCAGTAGTCTGGCCACAGGGTCTAAGTTTTCAGACACTGTCTAATGGTAGCCCCATGTAGAGTGCATTGCAACAATTCAGAAAGGATATAATGGAGACATGTGCCACCATGCTTAGATTAGACATCTCTAGAAAATAGATGCAGCTGGCACACTAATTCTAACTGTGCAAATGTATTCCTGGTCACTTGCAAAACCTGAGCATGCAAGAGTCCAGGAGCTAACCTGAGATGCAAACTTAATATTTTAGGGGAAGTGTAGCCCCATCTAGCACACACTAAATCCCTATCCATTATTTGCCTTTCCACCAACCAGAGCAACTTTGCCTTGCTTGGATTAAGCTTCAGTTTGTTCACCCTCTCCATGAATGACATCAGTATAGCACCAAAATCAGACCAGAAGTTAACTTTCTCCAGAATTTATTTCCCCCATATTGTTGCAGGATCAGGTTTCTAAGAAACTGACAAGTATTTCAATATCTTTGCATAAAACAAATTCTATGGCATGAAGCTAGCCAGCCCAGGTACTGGTCTAAGGTTTTTCTCTGTGCTTCCTCTGACACTTACTGTGGGGCAAAAGAGTTTTAGGGCTAAAGTAAGGGGAAAAGAGGAGACCAGTGGAGGAATGGACGAAGAGTTCCAAGAACTGCAGTGTCCTTCAGTGCCTTCGAGTGCAAAAGGTATTTGCATATTTTCCTGTGCACACCTCAGAACCTAATGCAAGCCATTCAAACATGTGCAGGCCTCCACAGAATGTGTGAGACTTTGACACCAGGCCTCTATTGATCTTTTTCTTTAAAAAGGAAGTTTCTAAATAACTGCAGTTATCTCTGACAGATAAAGGTGTTTTTTATTATCACTTGCCTTGTCACTTTCTGTGGGCTGGGATCCTCCCTGTAAGTGGACCAAACCCTCTTGTGGGTAGTGTTTGGGTAGTGGGTAGTGTTTGGAAAAGTTACTTTTTTTCACAGTACATCCCCAAGAATCCTAAGCTCTGGGAGTGGCTGATCTTTCACCTCCACCACTTAGCACTTTCATCTTTCACTTCCACCACTAGTCATGGCTTATGGGCTACCATGGGAGACGCAGAGCGTGGTTCACATCCTTCTGCGTGCATTAATTCTAACTCCACCCCACAGCAAATATGGTGGCACATTCCCTGATTCATAGACCAAACCTAATAATATCCGTAGCTGGGCAACTCTCCACAATAGTTTGTATGCAAACCCCTCTATGGTTGAGCAGACAATATAAAAGAAGAACTGGCTACATGAGCACTCTGCTTCTTCTCCCGTATCTCATTCATCTATTTAGAATCAAAGTGAAACACATATCACAGAAAGGCTGTTTCCTCACTGCACTGTTATAGTGCTTTTATTCCACTTTCAACATTCTGTGAAATCCTGCAGTTTGCAATCTAAGGAGGGGCATTTAGAATTCTCAGCCAGGGAGCTCGCTGACCTCAGTAACTACAAACCCCAGCATTCCACAGGATGTTGAAAGTGGAATAATAGCACTATCACAGTGTAGTGCGGAAATGGTAAAAGGATTAAGAAAGCTTTCTCTGACCTGGGACCTTCCAGGTCTGTTAGCTTTTAGCACCCAAAATTTCTAGCACCATGAGACCCTAATTTTCATTGTTCCTGGGGTGTGTCTAATAATATTTAAAAACCACTCATCTATATATCATAAACTGGGCTATGCATTTGAGGGATTATAAAACTACAGTTCTTTAAAAAGATGATGAAGCTGTTTCTCAGAAGATGGAAGGGAGAAGGGAGGGGAAAGAGGAAAAGCCTCTGAAGCTGAAGGCTAAACATCTTACATGTCAGAAGTATTTTATATACGTTGGAATGAAAGAACAAGGCTGTCCCCATGTGGCAGAAACAGAAGGCAGGAAGTGGCTCTTAGAGCGCAATGCTGTACTTGTTGCTCATAAACAAACAAAGTCCCACCGTGCCCAGGGCGTCCCTTTTAATCCCTGGTAAATTTGTTTAGGATTGCAGCTTAAACAGGAAGGTCTGAAAGTACACGGCGAGGCTGGGGAAAGTGGCTCCGTGCAGCGCCTTGAGGATTTAACGTTACTCACTGTGCTCCAGTCCCCTCGCCAGAGAGAGCTGCTGCCGAGCGGAGTTCCTCTCAGCCTTCCTCGGGGCGGGGCGGGCGGGCAGGCCTACTCCACAGCCCCTCGGCTGTCGGGGTGGCGCTTTCTCTCTCTCCCCCCACCCGGTAGCTGGACTGCTAGGTGCCTCTCACGACATGCCCCTTGTGCCTCTGGGCCGCCGTGACAGGTCTGGAAATGGAGCCCTGCCTTTCTCTCGGAAGCAGGAGGAGGTGCAGCCGCGTCCCTTGGACACGGTTCCCTCCCCTCCGCTGTAACCTGAGCTCTTCCCACCCGCCCTCTTAAGAGAGGCGATTTCACTCCGATTCGCTGCCCCGGGGAGAGGATGTCTCTGCGTGCAGAGCGCCGAGGAGGGCTGCAGAGCTCCCCCGGGAGGGAAAGGAGGACGTGCGGGAGCCACCACTGCGCTTTGCCGCTGGCCAGCAATAAGCACACATTCCCGGAAACCCTTCAGGTCCTCTCCTTTTTGAAAACCGCATTGTACCATAACGCCTCTAACTACAATACAACGGTTTGGAGGGAACACAGCTTGGAAAGTGCCAAAGCTTTATTTCTTTAAATGATGAGACTATTGAAGACGTCCTCTTCATCAGCAAGAAATGCTTACAACAAAAACTATTGAAAGGCAATGACAAATCTGTAACTCTACAGGAACAAGAGAGAGAGGCCATTTCCGCACTAGCCTGTTATTCCACTTTCAACATCCTATGGAATCCTGGGCTTTGCAGTTTAGGGAGGGGCATTTAGAATTCTCAGCCAGGGAGCTCTTTGGCCTCAGGAAACTACAAACCCCAGAATTCCACAGGATGTTGAAAGTGGAATAATAGCACTATAACTGGCTAGTGCAGAAATGGTCATAAACATGCTGATTTTTCTTGTGTAAAAATATAAATAGTAAATTGGATAAGCCGTTTTCTTCATGCATGCTGCAACCTATACAGGTGTAACTGAGTTAAGGAAGTAGAAAGTTCCTGGGCATTACTTTCACAGAAAATTTGGTACCAAAGTCAGAAATAATGTGGAAATTTCGAACAAGGACATTTCCTGTATCACAAAAACAGAAGAGCAGTTCAACATGGTTCAGCAAACTTTATTAAAAATGCATATGTCATAATATGTACATGTGAAATTAAACAATCAGGTAAGCCTTGCATTGGTGAACAAAAATCATTTTGAACCTTTTAGAGGCCATTTGAAGGCTTCTTCCAAAATGCACCTGTGGTTGACTTTTTCTTTCACAAACCTCTACTTATGTTTTCCGTTTTAGTGATTAAATTTACAGAATTCTGCTTTTTAAAGAACATGCTTGGGGGAGGTAGTGAGGCAGATTAATAATCCCCCCCCTTTCCTGTCCATTTTGCTGTTTGCACATGCTGTTAGGAGATTGTGGAGGCAGCTGCTGTTCACCTTGCTTGTTGTAGGCATACACACACAAGCTAGTGTAGGATTGGATAAGATCCTGCCTTTTCCCAGCTCCAGCTTTACTGCATGTTTACTGCAGACATACTGCTGCATCCTGACACCAAAACTCAGTTTTTCTCCAGCCCCTTTTTGCCATCTTGCCAGTGTCAAGGCTACTAAAAACTTCAAGCTAGGCAGAGAATGAGGAAGAAAGGAAGGCTGGTGGGCTCATGAAAAGAATTTGTAAAAAAAGAGTTTCACTGTCAGAAGCTTTGTTAATTGAGGTATATGTGTAATCACACAAGCCTACCTCTTCCTCTACAACTCCTCCTCCTCACTCCTTTACAGTGCAATGTCTGCCAAGGGGTACATCCATCTACTCAGGATCAAAGTCACTTTGCAGATGTCATATGGAACAGGGAAGAATATTCAGAGGTGGTTTTGCCAGTTCCTTCCTCTGAAATATGGCCCACAGCACCTGGTATTCATTGACAGCCTTCCATTCAAGTACTAACCAGGCCTGACTCTGCTTGGCTTCCAAGATCAGACGGGATCTGATGCCTTTAGGGTATTTAGACTCCTAATTCATAGGAGTTGTTGGATGGAAACACTTCCAGAAGTAAGCAAAAATCTTTCAGCCTTAGAAAGGTGAAGAAAACTACATTTTAAAATCTATTTTTTCTGCAATAAAATATTCATCAGTGCCCTTTCACATTGCACAATCATAGTGCTATGATTCTACTTGAACTGCCATGGCTACATCCTATGGCATTCTGGGACGTGTAGTTTGTAGAGGTCCTAGAGCATCCTGGTCAAGAATTGCCCCTCCCTAAACTGCAAACCCCAGGATTCCATGGGATGTTCCCATAGCAGTTAAAGTGGATTAGCACTATAATTTTGTAGTGTGAAAGGATCTTCAGGTGATGGACTGCATTAGATCTGTTACTCTAACAAAAAAAAATCTCCTGATGGTATAAATTTGAAACATTCATTGATATGTTACGCCCCACTTGACATCATTTTGAATCACACAGGGGCCTTCATTAAGATTGTGTTATGCTTAATATTTAAAACATTGCCTGGGGTTTCTTGCTGAAAATGCATGGATGATAAGTGTAGTGCATCCTACAACTGGAACATTCTTGCAATTGTTTTAAGTGAGAGAATATACTGTTTTTATTTTTGAGAGGTTTCTCTTCTCTCTGGCATTTGATATCTCATGTGGCAATAGAGGTAATTAATAATTACCTTAATTAATAATATACCTCTAATAATTACCTCTATCTATTACCTCTAGAAGTTACTAAGTAAGTCAACCTACCATTGGTAGAAGTGATCAGATCAAATATTAGTTGTAGTGTGTCAGGTGAAAGGGCTGAGCCCCAGAAAGCCCCAGTTCCCCGTTCTGATTCTATTTTATCAAAGTTGTTTTTATAAGTAACTGGAAAGCTTCATGGTTGGCCAACCTAGTATTCATATCTTACTGCGAATATTCTTTTCCACCTAAGATAAATGGCAGTAGAGATGGATATATGATATTAAAGGGGAGATAGAGTTGTGAGGGATAGATCTATGATATTAAAAAGTTATGGGGAATTTTTTTCTCCCTCTTGATGCTGACTCCAGCCGTCAAGTAGAAGATGGGAACTCCCCTTTGCCCTTGGAAATCTTGCTGCCACCACCAACTGATTTTAACCCCTAACGGGACTAGCTAAAAACATTCCTATCTACTCACATTGTTATCCAGATGCTGGCATGATGAGGCGGGGAAGAGGAAGCCAGGAGACTAGGCCTAACTTGCCCAGCCTACCACTGGCTCTCTTTGTCTCTCATGGATGGTCCTTTGTCTCCCTCCCTCCCTCCCTCTCTCTCTCTCTCTCTCTGCCTCATAGTCTCTCAGGCCTTTTTAAAACTTCTTGACCGAAGCATCTTGAAACTTCTCACCCTTTCACCTATCTGGTCTTGCTGATTGGGCAATTTATTCTTGTGACCTTAGATGTCCTCTGTGATGCTGACCCCCAGTAAATGTAACCTAAACCCAACACCTCATTAACCTCTTGTTTATTTGGAGCGAGAACTATCTGTCTTCAGCTGTGTTGCCTAGATAATGGGAAAGGAAGGTCTGACAGTAAAAGTTTGTGAGATAAGGAAAAAGCATGGTTCTAAAAAGATGGCCAAATGTGTATCTGTGCATGTACACACACACACTTTTTTTTCTCACCTTCTTTAGGCTGACAAGTGGCAGCCTGGCCAAATTACAGAATGTCCTTTGAAACAGGCGGTCTTCCTCCCAGTTTCAGGCTGGATGAATAGCCTGATGAGCATCTGTTGTGGTAATTTGCCTTCAAATCAACTCCACCTCATGGCAACCCTATCATGGGGTTTTCTTGGTAAGGTTTATTCAGACAAGGTTTGCCAATGCCTTCTTCTGAGGCTAAGAGAGTGTGACTTGCCAGGTCACCAGTGGGTTTGCAGGGCTGAGCGGAGACTCCAGCCCTGGTCTCCCAGAGTCCTAGTCCAGCACTCAAACCACTATGCACACTGGCTTTTATATGCAGGCATACCTATATACCTGCATATAAGCATGGTTACATATATATCCATGCTACATAGGCTCTGATGCAGCAGAATTCTGATGTACAAAATGAAATGTGTACATACATTAGTAGAGAGAAAATCAAGACTGATTATCGCTAGTTAAGTGCATTGATGTGACTATTTTGTAGCATGTAAGACATAACTTGCCAAAGGAAACATAGATACAGTCTTGACAACTTTGCAAAGGCATTTCACTGGAGATAAGCACTATATCCCCAGAAGAAATTGGTGGCATACGTTTAAATAACTGCATAGTGTGCCATTCCTTCAACTCTGAAAACTGCTTCTACTATGCCATTTTTCAAGTGCTGGGTTTCAGAGTCTCACCCAGAGGCAGATTCTCACAGCACAAAATTAAGTCCTGTCCCCATCTTCCAGCCATAAAAGGAACCTAGAGTACACTGAGTAACAAAACAATAAGCAAGATGTAAGTACTTGCTTAATATAGTATTAGCACATATCCAGCACAGTGAGTGACTTTCCTGGAATTCAGAATTTATTTGGCCACAAGACATCTGCATTATGCAACCAGCTAGAATGTGCTTTGGATGTGGCAGGTCCTTGTGTCTATTTTGGAACGTGAGCGCTGGACCTAAAACAAAGCAGGTACATGAGAATCCTTGTTTCATGCTGAAGAGAAATTATCAGTCAATTAGGAAAGTGTGAGTCTTTGCTGGAAGCTGATGAGAAAAAGTCCTGGGCATGTCTTCTCATGAAACAAACCGGATGGAATCAAACCAAGGCTGTTAGATCAAGTTTGCCACCTGACTTTTACTTGTCTACTGTTTTCACATATCTTTTTTATTGCAGCTTTGTCTGTGTAAAGAATTTCAGTTCCATTAAGCTGGCTTCACAAGTCTCTATCAGCATCTCTTAATGATCCCAGGAGCGTATAGGCAGAAGTCAGAAGACCTAAATGAGCCAGCAACAGAAATCCATGTAGACCTAGGATAGAGCTGGAGAGTTTGAAGCTGCTTGGAAATGTAACTTTTTGGACTATAGATCCCAGAATCTTCTAGCCAGCATAGCCAATGATTGTTACAGCTAGGGTGGTCCTAGGATTTATAGTCCAAAAATTAATGTTTTCAAGATCTAGTCTAAGCCATTACCCTGTTCCCACAGTAGCCAACAAGATGCCTCTAGGAAACTTACAAACAGAACAGAAAGGTACTAACTTTCTCCTGCTGGTAATTCAGAGACATACCTGGAGGAAAAATGACCATAGCCATCAGTAGTCTATCCTCCATTAATTTGTCTAAACCTCTTTTAAAAGCATATACATGCATTCAGGGTTGTCAAGACATCCTATACCAGTAGGCTATATGAAAAAGGAGGACAAATGAAAAGAGTGCAGTTGGAGGGGACAAGACATATAGCACAAGTGACAAAAACCGTCCTATAATCAAAAACTCCACCAGCTGTTTTTCAGAGCTGATTTTTAAAAAATATTTCTCCATACTTCTCCACATGTCCAGGTCTAGCTTTATAGCATTCCCTGAGCAAGGTGAGACAGAAAAACCCAATATTACCAACATATTTAAGTCTTCTTTTATAAAAAAACAAACCAAACCAAAGCAAAAGCATGCAGGTTTAGAAGACTAGCATAGTATGTGAAAGTCTCCAATCCTTCAGACTTTCTTCTCTTGGAATCCAGCCCTCTTAATTGTTAACAAGTAACATTTAATGTAAAGTCAAAGGCTTTCCTGGCAGGAATCCATAGGCTGTTGTGGGTTTTCTGGGCTTTGAGGCCATGTTCTATTAGTATTTGCTCCTGATGTTTCACCTGCATCTGTGGCTGGCATCCTCAGAGGATCTGGTGGCCTGGAAGTGAGACAGAGTATATATATACTTGTGTAGTCCCTGGGTTGGAGGAAGCAATTATATGCAAACACAGTTGGCCTGTGTGATGGCCTGTTGTTAAATGGGATATCCCACAGGGTTGTGTTGTTAGTCAGGGGATATGCATAAGAGTACATTAAGCACATTAGCAACCCATTGTATTGTTCCCTGTAGAGGGACCCCCAGAGTCTGGGTGGTGTTCATTGGCATATTTCTGAGTCTTGATTTTAGTGTTCTTCAGTACTGGTAGCCATATTTTGTTTACTTTCTGAGTTTCTTCTTTCCTGTTGAAATTGTCCATGTGTTTATGGATTTCAATGGCCTCTCTGTGTAGTCTGATGTAGTAGTTGTCAGAATGGTCCAGAATTTCTGTGCCTGCAAAAAGCATTCTGTGTCCAGGTTGGTTTATAACATGTTCTGCTACTGCTGACTTTTCTGCTTGGATTGCAAAAAAGTTGAAAATTAGAAAAAGTAAGAAAGGAGACAAACTTCCTGGTACAAAAAGGTCACAGGCAAAAACAAATCATTATATCACATCAGCCTTCTGTGGTCAGAAAAAGGAATGGTATGGCAAGAAAAAAACCGAATATAATAATAAGGTAAAAATTGTTATATTCCAAAAGTAACATTACTCTTAGTAGTAAATCTCTATTACTCTGGAAAGATCCTGGAGCGGATCATCAAACAGTCAGTTTCTAATTACTTAGAAAACAATGCCGTAATTACGAAAAGTCAACATGGATTTCTCAAAAATAGGTCATGCCAGACTAATCTTATCTCTTTTTATGATAGAGTTACTTGCTTGATAGATGAAGGGAATGCTGTGGACATAGTATATCTTGATTTCAGTAAGGCCTTTGACAAAGTTCCCCATGACATTCTTGCAAAGAAGCTAGTAAGATGTGGGCTGGACAGGGCTACTGTCAGGTGGATTTGTAACTGCTTGACTGACCGTACCCAAAGGGTGGTTACCAATGGCAGATTCTCATCCTGGAGAGAAGTGACTAGTGGGGTGCCACAGGGTTCTGTCCTGGGCCCGGTGCTGTTCAATATTTTCATTAATGACTTGGATGAAGGAATAGAGAGCACGCTGATCAAATTTGCAGATGACACCAAATTGGGAGGGGTTGCTAATACGCCTGATGACAGGATCAAAATTCAAAAGGACCTGGACAGATTGGAGAGCTGGGCCAAGGCTAACAAAATGAACTTCAACAGAGAGAAATGTAAGGTCCTACACTTAGGCAGAAAAAATGGTATGCAGAAATATAGGATGGGGGACACGTGGCTGGCTAACAGTACGTGTGAAAGGGATCTAGGAGTCTTCATAGACCACAAGCTGAACATGAGTCAGCAGTGTGATGCGGCAGCCAAGAAGGCCAACGCAATTCTTGGTTGCATCAATAGGAGTATGGTGTCTAGATCGAGGGAGGTATTGGTACCACTCTATTCTGCATTGGTTAGACCTCATCTTGAATACTGTGTCCAGTTCTGGGCACCCCAATTCAAGAAGGATATGGATAAGCTGGAGCAGGTCCAGAGGAGGGCAACCAAAATGGTGAGGGGCCTGGAAGCCATGCCCTATGAGGACAGACTTAGAGAGCTGGGTATGTTTAGTCTGCAGAAGAGAAGGTTGAGAGGGGACATGATAGCCATGTTTAAATATTTGAAGGGATGTCATGTCGAGGAGGGAGTGGGCTTGTTTTCTCCTGCTCTTGAGACCAGGACAAGGAGCAATGGATGCAAGCTGCAGGAGGGGAGATTCCGCCTGAACCTCAGGAGGAATTTCCTGACGGTCAGGGCTGTCCGGCAGTGGAATGTGCTGCCACAGAGTGTGGTGGAGTCTCCTTCTTTGGAGGTTTTTAAGCGGAGGCTGGATGGCCACTTGTCAGGAGTGCTTTGAGGGTTTTCCTGCATGGCAGGGGGTTGGACTGGATGGCCCTTGTGGTCTCTTCCAACTCTACATTTCTATGATTCTATGATTCTACTCATTCATTTTATCCCGCTAAATCATTTCCCATGGTGCGAGTTTTAAATATATGGGGCATATTCTCTTCCTTACTTCTGCTAAAGTTATTAATATTGCCGTGATGAATTTGAAAAATAATAATAATAAATCTCGGTGTTGTGGTTGTATTTTAATTAATATGGCTTACAACTTCTAAGAGGAAAAAAAGAAATTAAATTTTATAAGAATTATTAATATACTCTCATTCAATGGTTATTTCTCAAACAGGGAGCACTGCTTATAGATTAAGTTAATTTGGACCCAATCCCTTTCCAATCAGAACTGTAGAGTTATCAGATATTCAATTACCAAATCCAACTGCAATAGCATCTCCAATTATCACTTGAAGTTATTGCTTAATCGATTCCCAATCTTTACAAAATTGGACGTTGGACTACGACCTGGGAGACCAGAGTTTGATTCCCCACTCAGCCATGGAAACGCACTGGGTGACCTTGGGCACGTCACAAACTGTCAGCCCCAAAGAAGACCCTGTGATAGGTTTACCTTAGGGTTGTTGGAAAGTTTTTGTTAACAAGTAACAAGTTATCCCCTTTCCCCTTTCAAAAGTAACAACTAATGCGTTATTTTTTTAAAATCAAATAATATTTCTAACTCCAAGGAGAGCAGTCATCTCTAGTTGTTGCTCCCTGTTTCTTCTGCTTGAAGTGGAAAAGCCCCTCTTATTAGTCATGGTTCAAAAACCTTTATATTTTGTAACAACCTAGATGTAAAAAGTAAAGCCTTTGACAGGTACAGCTGGCGTAGCCCATTACTACAGAGGGATGGGTTGCTACAAGAATGATAAATCAGTATTCCAAGATTTTCACTGATAGTCCATTGATCCTAGGACACAGTTTCCAAACTGAGTTTAAGCCTGAAATTATAGTGAAGCACCGGAAGAAATGTCACAAGTAGCCCTTCTTACATATTACAGCTTGTTCTCATGAACAGTAGCTGTTTGTGAATCATGCCACTTCTGAGTGCAAAAAAAAAAAAAGAATTCCCAGGATAGATGGCTTATTTATACCAATTAAACAAAACTAAGGAAAGAAAATCCTTGCGTATTGAAAACTAGCATGTTAGACAAAAGTCTTGGTTAGAATCTTTCCCCTTTGACACATGTGTTCTATGGCCCTTCTGTGGCGTTTAAGTGAATCTCCAGCTACAGTCTGAAGCAGAGCCATGCCTGCCATTAAACAGAGTGAGCCAACTGCCTCAGGGAGCAGATTTTGGATGTCAAGATATAGCAGCAAATTCTTATTTAGTTTATTATTGTATTTTCACTGCCAGAGATGGACAGAGGCACTTGTCAGATTTTTAGGCTTCATGGGTTGAGATACAAACTACCTTGACTTGGGTGATGGGAGAAGGGTGATAGGGACTATATTTGATGTTCTGCCTCATGCAGCAAAATGCCTTCAGCCAGCCCCAACCTGAAGGAGTTTACTACCCTCTGGAGTTGCCTGGACTAGAACTGGGAGGTTCTGTGTGCATCTGCCCCATGTAGCGACTTATGAGAACTGCAGCTTGGAAATTGCACAGTGAAATATTAGGTGCAGGTATACCTCAGTCAATAGACCTTTTTGCACGGCATTTTTGATGTGAAAGGGCCCCTTGAGTGTCGCACAAATGTGAGGAGCGGTCCACACAACACACTCACATTTGCGCGACGCTCCAGGGCCTGACACGGACTGCACATGCATTTTTTCATTTTACCGAAAATGCTGCATGGTTGCACATCACTCTGAGGCCCTGCACGCACTTCCCTTGTGTGTGGAGCCTCGGGAGCCGGGCCGGTCACGCTTCCTGTTTCAGTGCAGCCTGGGAAGGTCCCAGGCTGCACTGCAAAAGGAAGAGGTGGGGCTATCACGCGAGCAGGAAGCTCGTGCAAAGCCCAAGAAGCAGGGAAATAAGAGCCTCTCTCCAGAGGCTGCTTACATGAGCACTGCACCTCAGTGCTGAAAATGAGTGAGTTGTGGAAAGGGCTAATGAAGCTGATGTGTTCCTGGGCACTAGTGCTTTAACAGAAAAATTGGAATCAGAAGTAAGTATAACATGGAAAAAATTCAGGATACATTTCTACATCCTCACCCCCCCAAAAGGGAGCAGTTTACCATATTTCAGCAGCCTTTTTATCCAACATTAATTATACAGTGGGCCCTCGGTATCCACTAGGGTTTGGTTTGAAGACCTCCTGTGGATATCAAAATTTGTGGATGCTCAAGTCCCATTCTGTACAAAGGTGTAGTAAAATGGTGTCCTTTATATAAAAAGGCAAAATCAAAATTTGCTTTTTGGGTTTTTTAAAAAAATATTCTCAAGCTGTGAGTGGTTGAATCTGTGGACAAACACATTTTGAGCCTTGAAATACAACTGGAAAGTTTCTTTCAAAATGCATCTAGAAATGATTCTTTTCCTTTAGCCCAGTGGTTCTCAACCTGTGGGTCCCCAGATGTTCGTGGACTTCAGTTCCCAGAAGCCCCAGCCACTATGGCCAATGCTCAGGGCTTCTGGGAGCTGGAGTCCATGAACATCTGGGGACCCACAGGTTGAGAACCACTGCTTTAGCCAGTCTCTGCTTTTCTTCTAATTTCCATTTTGGTGGTCAAGTTTACGGATCCATGTTTTTTTGGGGGTAGCTGGCGAGCCAGGCTTGCCTGTACTTCTCTTTTTCCTCATCAGATGTATGAAGCATAGTGCTGAGTTACAGGGATATAATATATACATGTAGCAGGAAGTAAACAATGAGAAGGAAACAAAATTGAAAGAGTTCAGAATTACTTTCTTAACATTTAAAGACACAGACACGCTAGTCTAGATCGTATTCAAAGGGATTTTGTAGTATCTGTGAGACAAACTGAAAGATAGAAGTTGGTAGCATAAAGTTTCAGAGACTTAAGTCTACTTCATCAGATGCAGGGAATGAAATGCCTATGAACAGATCTGTAATAGCTAGGAATGAGGAGGTTGTGTGTGCATGAGTAGCAATAGAAATGTGAACCTTGGTCATTCACTAAACTGCTGGGTGATAATGACAGAGACATGATTGAATTAGTGATTTGTGGATTGGGTAAGGTTATAAATGTATGAGAAATCTAAGAAGAAATAATATAACTGTTCTTCTCTCTGTAAGATAGAAATTATGTTTGTAATGGAATGGAAATAAGCAATTTCAACTGGAAGATTTAAGCATGGAAGTGTGTGTGTGTGGGGTTATTTTCGAGTCAAACTTTCAATAATATTTTTTAAAAAAAAGAATTAGTGATTTGATTGACACATATAGTGGGATTTTTAAAAAAATCATCCTGGTAACGAGTACAGGAGATGAGACACGCTGTAGATCCACAGTAGCTAAAGTCTTTAGATTTTTCATAGTTTATTCATTCACCTATGGAGAATACAGGCCATTTTACAGTCCAACTGGCTTTAGAAGATTAAAGTCTAATTTAATTCTTGCACAGCTCTCTGGGGATGCTGGCATGAGAGGAAGGCTGCTTTCTTGTGTAGTGGCCTGAAGGTGTGGCTGGAAAGAGATGGTATGCTTTGCCCCAATTTTACCTATAGTCCTCAGGCAGTCAGCCAATCATAGGTTCTGACAGCATGGCCTAGGGACAGATCTGCCTCTGAGGCCTCTGAGTAGACCTTGAAGAGGAAGTTCTTCCTCTGGTCTACTGGGAAAACATTAAAATATTACCACAATGCACTGCAGCATCATTCATATATCCTTTGACATTTCACAGATGAAAACTGGGACAACATGAGGCCAAGCAATGTCAGAGTTTGGTTAAGAAGGCAAAAATTATTAATAAGGAAGAACAAACAAGCTGGGTGAGGCAGCATCAGTTTACTTTTGCCTGAGCCCACTGAGAAGGGCAAAATTCTGCCCCCTCTTCTCCACTTTTCTGTCCCTTCTACTGAGTTAATGGAATACAAACTACTTTTGCACATTGAATTCAGCTTGCACCAATGGAAGTAAGCTGTGGGCAAAGTGGGAGGAGGAGAGAGAAAGTGGGATGTCACAGCAGCTGTGAAAGTGAGGCAATAGAGGATTAACTGCAGATGTCCTTGCCAAATTGGGACAGTTGGAGGGTAAGCATTCAGCTGGTGGCAAGCACCCAAAAAGGATCTGCTGAAGAATGGATGAAGAACTGTTGGCAATGATGAAAAAAGTGTTGAAGGAGAAGTGTCATAGGAAGACAAGGGCCAATATAAAGGAGGCTTCAGGAAATGGCCTGTGGCACACCCACCTAATGATGGGATCAGCAGAAATGGAAAGAGAAGAATCAGTGGATCCATCTGAGATGTAGTGAGTTGGTGTGGTAGTAATAATGGGAGATATTTCAATTACTCAGATATATGCTGGCAGTCAAACTCTGCCAAGACAGCAAGGTCCAGCAAGTTTCTTGCTTGTCTTGCAGACAACTTCATGGTCCAGAAGGTGGAAGAGGCCACAAGGGGATCAAATATTCTAGATCTGATCCTGACCAACAGGGATGACCTTGTTAATGAGGTAGAAGTGGTTGGATCTTTAGGGGGGAGTGACCATGCCCTATTGGAATTTGGCATTCAGTGGGAAGGAGAAGATAAGGGTAGCCAGACACTCATCTTAGATTTTAAAAAAGCGGACTTCTGTAAACTTAGGCAGCTGCTGGCTGGAATTCTGTGGTCAAGAATAGTGAAAGGGAAAGGAGTTCAGGAGGCATGGGAGTTCCTTAAAAGGGAGATACTGAAGGCACAGTCTAAAACTGTGCCAATAAGGAGGAAAAATGGAAGGCATCTGAAGAAACCAGAATGGTTGACTAAAGAACTCTCAGCTGAGCTCAGTGTTAAGAGAAACATGTATAGGAAATGGAAGAAGGGGGAAACCACCAAAGAAGAATTTAAGCAAGTGACCCGGAGATGTAGGGAGGAGGTCAGAAAGGCTAAAGCACAGAACGAACTTAGGCTGGCCAGAGACATTAAAAACAATAAAAAGGGCTTTTTTAAATACGTCCGCAGCAAAAGGAAAAAGAAGGAGACGATAGGGTCGCTGCGCAGAGAAGATGGAGAATTACTCACAGGGGGAGGGAAAAGGCAGAACTACTTAACACCTTCTTTGTCTCAGTTTTTTTCCAGAAGGATACAAGCACTCAACCTGGCGGTTGGGGAGCAGGTGAGGAAGCAGGGGAAATGAGGCACATAATAGGTAGAGAGGTGGTACAGGAATACCTGGCCACACTGGATGAATTCAAGTCTCCAGGGCCAGATGAATTGCATCCTAGGATATTAAAAGAGCTGGCAGAGGTCATTTCGGAACCGCTTGCTATAATCTTTGAGAAATCTTGGAGGACAGGAGAAGTTCCAGCAGACTGGAAGAGAGCAAATGTTGTCCCCATCTTCAAGAAGGGGAAAAAGAGGACCCAAATAATTATCGCCCAGTCAGCCTGACATCAGTACCCGGAAAGATCCTGGAGCAGATCGTTAAGCAGTCAGTTTCTAATCACTTAGAAAGCAAGGCGATAATCACGAGAAGTCAACATGGATTTCTCAAAAATAAGTCATGCCAGACTAATCTTATCTCTTTTTATGATAGAGTTACTAGCTTGATAGATGAAGGGAATGCTGTGGATGTAGCATACCTCGATTTCAGTAAGGCCTTTGACAAAGTTCCCCATGACATTCTTGCAAAGAAACTAGTAAAATGCGGGCTGGACAGGGCTACTGTTAGTTGGATTTGTAATTGGTTGACCGACCGAACCCAAAGAGTGATCACGAATGGCTGCTTCTCATCCTGGAGAGAAGTGACTAGCGGGGTGCCACAGGGTTCTGTCCTGGGCCCAGTGCTGTTCAATATTTTTATCAGTGACTTGGATGAAGGAATAGAGGGCATGCTCATCAAATTCGCAGATGACGCCAAATTGGGAGGGGTTGCTAATACGCCAGAGGACAGGATCAAAATGCAAAATGACCTGGATAGATTGGAGAGCTGGGCCAAGGCTAACAAGATGAAATTCAACAGAGAGAAGTGTAAGGTTCTACACTTAGGTAGAAAAAATGGAATACAGAAATATAGGATGGGGGACAAGTGGCTGGATAGCAGTACGTGTGAAAGGGATCTAGGAGTCTTAATAGACCACAAGCTGAACATGAGTCAGCAGTGTGATGCGGCAGCCAAGAAAGCCAATGCAATTCTCGGCTGCATCAATAGGAGTATGGTGTCTAGATTGAGGGAGGTACTGGTACCACTCTACTCTGCTTTGGTTAGACCTCATCTTGAATACTGTGTCCAGTTCTGGGCACCCCAATTCAAGAAGGACATGGTCAAGCTGGAGCAAGTCCAGAGAAGGGCGACCAAAATGGTGAGAGGCCTGGAAGACATGCCCTATGAGGATAGACTTAGAGAGCTGGGTATGTTTAGTCTGCAGAAGAGAAGGTTAAGAGGGGACATGATAGCTATGTTTAAATATTTGAAGGGATGCCATGTAGAGGAAGGAGAGGGCTTGTTTTCTGCTGCTCCAGAGACCAGGACAAGGAGCAATGGATTCAAGCTGCAGGAAAGGAGATTCCACTTGAACCTCAGGAAGAACTTCCTGACGGTCAGGGCTGTCCAGCAGTGGAATATGCTGCCTCAGAGTGTAGAGGAGTCTCCTTCCTTGGAAGTTTTTAAGCAGAGGCTAGATGGCCATCTGTCAGGAATGCTTTGAGGGTGTTCCTGCATAGCAGGGGGTTGGACTGGATGGCCCGTGTGGTCTCTTCCAACTCTACATTTCTATGATTCTATGATTCTATCTAAGAAATGCTCAGAGGGTCTCTAGTCATCCAAGTCACACCATCATCTTAGAGCTGCTGATCTGGGGAGCCAAAAGACAGGAAAGCAACCATCAGAGCTGAATTGATGTGGTAGTGGGAGGGAAGGGCATCTCCTACCTCTTTCTGCTTTTTCCTTTTTCCTGTTTTTGAGAAGAGACCTTCTCTTCTTGGTGGACAAGGCTTGAGGCAGCTATGAGAAGCTGGGCAAAGAACTGGCAAAGGTAGTGACTACTCCTTATGCATGCTCAGGCTGTACAGGGTTGGACTAGTTAATTAACTGAAAGCTAAACATTCTGTTTGAAAAGGGTTGGGTTTTTTGGAACTTGCTAGATAATTGACCAAGGAAACCACTGCAATGTTTTCTAAGAGGGCTACTTGAACTGGTACAAGAATTCCAAGAGAGGGGTGAATAAATTTGGCACTGGCACCAGGAAACCTACTGCAGACCCCTGGTAGAGCACATATTTTACATGAGCAAATGCTAGGTTTCTTGTCTGTTTCTAGCTTAGAGTGTTGTTCAGTTTATAGCTACTGAGTTTGTCTTCCGTTATTCCTGGAAACATTATGCTTACAAAAACGGATACCTGGCTCCAGCCTCACCATAAACAGTTCCTCCACCCAGGGTATGAAATAGTTAAGTAAGGAAATTTTGGGCTGATCTGATTCTAAACAGGCGAATCATAAGACTTTAGTTATCCGGGGAGCCTTGTACAGTAGCACAACATGATAGCAATGTACTGCTGTGAGGCCTCTCCAAGACCCTCAAGCATGTGAGTGAGCAGGTTAAACAGCTTTCCTGGGCAGTAGCAATGGCTCAGCCAATACTGAGGGTAAAACATCATGTATAGGGCACAGCAAGGGCAGGAATCCTGTAGAAACTCTAAAAAGCAGAGCTCCTGTTGTCAGAATAAGCACTTCCAGCAGCCAGGAGCATAAATCACTTAGGTCATTTCCGCACTACACTGTTATAGTAGGGAATCCTGGGGTTTGCAGTTTAGAGAGGTTCATTTAGAATTCTCAGCCAGAGAGCTCTTTGGCCTCTGTAAGCTACAAACTCCAGAATTCCACAGGATGTTGAAAGTGGAATAATAAAATTTAACAGTGTAGGGCAGAAATGGCCCTAGCCTCCAAAAAGGAAGGCCCACACACAACAGTGGTGATATGGTCTGTAGCCACTAAGTGTGTGGTCTCTGGTATTGGGGCTTGTCAGTTTAGTTATAGAATCATAGAATCACAGAGTTGGAAGAGACCAGAGGGGCCATCCAGTCTCCATCCTGACTCTGTCAGGATGTTGGCTGAAGGTGGGTGAGGGTGTGGCTTTACACATTCCTGGGCTCTCTGTATGGGTCATCAGATAGAAATTTAAGGCAAGGTAGTGAAGCTAGGGCAGTGTGGCCAGAAGGCTGGGCTCTTTATGATGCCCCATATCTTCAGCACTTAGGGACACTGAAGAATCTCCTGGGATCCATCTTGTCCTCAAAATGAGGTGGTGGATATTAAGTGGCTAGTGTTATTGTTATTTTGGCAATAAGGCAACTTTGATATATGGTGATACTAGGAATGAGAGACTTCCAGGAACCCTGGTTATCAACTGCCCTGCTCAGGTGTTGTAAACTCAGGGCTGTGGCTTCCTTGATTGGGTCAATTCAGTCCTCTTTTTGGTAAAAGTGGACTAAACACAAGTTGAACAATTTGACAATTTAAAATACATTAGAACTGTGTAAAAACTTGTGTAGATTTAGGCAAAATCAGACAGCAAAGGCTACAACAAAACCCCATGCTTTAGCTTGGTGTAGAGTGAGGTTAGTATTGGCACCAATTGGGCCTCAAAGGGGAAGGAATTCTACACCAGGGCATCACAACAAACAAGGCTCTTTCCCATGTTCTCACTCAGTGTATTTCTTCCATTAGTGGGGCACAGAGAAGAGACTCTCTGCATACTTAAATCCTTCAGCGAACTTCAGTCACACAGTCAATTGTATTTAGTTATGTGGAAAGTGGGCTTTAACAGCCGAGTATGACATCCAGTCAGCCTTCAAGCTGCTTCCAATATGCACAGTGGAGTTCCATCTGTTGGGTTTGCCTTGACAGGGCTCATTCATCAAGACTGGGGCCAGGATACACAGCTATATGGACACTGTTACAAATTTGATGGCTTTGATGGGAGGGAGACAGATGAGGAGATGCAGTAAGTCAAAGATGTCGATAACTTTCTCAACAAGGTACAGCCCAGATTGCAAGTCCAAAGATCGGTGGGATCTGGAGACATGAATTTGCCTGCAACCTTTTGGTGGAGCCATTTGTGCACAGCCTCCAGTGGTTGCAAGCCTATCATCAGAGAAATTTGGGACTCATTCTTTCAGGATTGGAGTAGCTAATTTGGGAGTCTCCTCAACCCACATTCAGGCCATAGAGAAGTGGGAGTCATCCACGACAAAAATCTGTTTGCCTTGAGTTGGGAGGGAACTGCTACGGTACTCCTTTCTTTTTTTTTTAAGTTTTGATTGCTGATCTTGTTCTTTTCCAGCATCAGCTATAGTTTCAAGCCTTCACAAGACTCATTTGGTACCAAACACTGGCACATATTACTGCTACAGCAAAAGCCTCATTGGTGGTAAATGATGCTGCAGATGGTATACAGCAGAGGAGCATTCCATTCCTTTGACTGATGGGGTCCACCATCTCCTCACAGCCCTAACTAGATCCATAAACAATTAATTGTAGCCAGGCTCAATATGGCTGGCAATTCAATTCACTGTGGCTGACTGTGGGGACCCTGACCTGGGATGCACCCCCTTAGGATGAAGCTGATGAAAGAGAGACACCCAAGGAGAATGTATTGCAGAAGCAAACAAACCGAATTCAAAATACACAAGCATGATCCATCTCCTCCCTCCACAGGTATGAGAATTGTACAAGGAAGTTAATTAACAGAGAAAAATTTCCACCTTAGTCTATTTTCAGCCTCCATATCTTTTCCTAGCCTCAGATTAGTGAGATAATGCAAGAAAGTATCAAAGTCAACAATACAAATTAACTCTCACTATACCACTGGATAGGTATTATTATTTGGCAATGATGCTAACAAGGACTCTAAACTCCATCTGCCTGGTGCCAGAGGCTCAAATCACTATGGAGCTCAAGTTTTGTGTGAGTTTATGGATGCAGCATCATCCATTGGGCTGGAATCTTCATTTCACCAAATTGGTTGGGCCCAAACACTTTGTGGACTGGATGGAGGAAAATATAGAATGAGCTGTGGCCTACCATTGATCAGTGCAAGGAGCAGACTGGGTTCCTGGAGGCACAGATTATTGTGCTGGGCAAAAACAGCCCTGCAACATACAAAGGTCTTGTCAAGGCATCCATGAGATTTCTGTTTGCTCACCCACTTGGGACATAGCCATACTGGTCAGAACTTTTGGAGAGGTACTCCTAGCTGGGTACCCTCAACTTTGTGTATGTTGTTGTTATCCCATATTTTTTCCAATCCCTGACTTAAGGCAGTTTATAGGGGTTGATGTTAGGAGAAAGGCCAGCAGGGCCTTCATCACAGTAGCTGGGGGGCCATCTGATTCAGTATCTGGAAAGGCAAGACATACTCTTTTGCCCTAATGGAGTTCATTTTTCCAACAGGGGCCAAGACCTATAGTTATATGGACTCTGTTATAAACTTAGGTCTTAGCTGAAATTGCAATAGCTTTGTTGGAAGGCAGACAGCTCATGTGTGACTTTATTTTTGTGGCATTTGAAGCAATGGGTAAGATCCATTTTAGGGAGAATACAAAGCCTACATGCTCATCTTCCTCCATGTTGGATATTAACTTAAGGGATCTAGGGGTGAAGACCTTTAGGAAGATGGCAAGCTCACAGGCTCTTGGCTTGGCTTTGGTCCCTGGTGGCAAAAGATCTACACAATGGTCTGTGCCTAGGTAGAATCCCCCAGCAGGTGGGCAAAGAGGCCATTTACTGGCTGGCTGATGGGTCACCCAGTGGTTGGATCTGTTACCCATGCTGTGACAAGGCTCTTTTGCTTCCATATTCAATATCTCCAATAAGCATAGTATTGTGTGTATTATGTCCCTCCTCCCATTCTTTGCTCCTGCTCAACTCTATGGGTAAAACACAGCATCACAAAATACAGGTTCTACTTTGGGCCCCCCCCCAGTAAAGCACAATCATACGAATAAGAATTTAAAAACAAACTACTATGTGGTAGGTATGATCTGGTTGTAAAAAGGAAACTAGGACTTAAAGAGAGGATGCGGCAAGGAGGAAACAGGAAATGGCTAACCTGGGGCTGTGAGAAGCAGATGAGCCACCAAACTGGCTGATAGAAGGCTACAGTCCTAAATATACTGTCTGAAACCCAACATGTTTCTGTTTTGAGTGAATATGTTTGAGTGGTTGTTTCTGTTTTGAGTGAATATAATATGTCTTCTCTTATGGGGTCAACAACAATATACTAAAATTTGTATGGAAGCAGTTTCAATTCTTTAATTCTTTATTATTATAACTGGTTTTCAAGCTTCATAAGTCCCTAGACCCTGCATCTGTTCTCAGATGCTGAAGTTTTCTTTCTTGAGAATGTCTTTAGGAGGTATACCATTTATATTCAAATTTGTGTCCCAAACTATGCTGTGGCAAATCACTCTGTCCTGTCAAAACAGTTTAGGACTTCCCTTCCCTACAAATTGCTCCATCTATATTTCTGAAAATTTGCAGGATTGTTAACTAGGGTCACTGTATTCTTACCTGTTATTTTTGAAATGATGGATCAGAAGGAAACTTGGAGGTAAGTGTCATTTTTACGAGAGCCAGAGTGGTGTAGTGGTTTGAGTGTTGAACTACGACCCTAGAGAGTAGGGTTCATTTTGGCTATGGAAACCCACTGGGTGATCTTGGGAAGGACACACACTCTCAGCCCCAGAAAACCCCATGACAGGTTTGCCTTAGGATTGCCATAAGTCAGAAATGACTTGAAGGCACACAACAACAACAATCATTTTTTTAACTCTCCAAATAGAAAGGCTGCTTTTGCAACAACAACAAAAAATTCCTGTGCTCTGAAACATGGCAGCCTTGCGTTCATTTGAAGGGGCAACTATGCCCACAAAGTTCTTCCAGTTATGTAGAGAGAGAAAAAAGAGTTATTATCAATTGTTTTTTTTTAAGTAAAGGTACCCAGCATAATCACTCTTCCATATATCTGCTTGCAATTTAGCAAGTGTAATCTTTTTCTAGAGTAAGGGGTTACTATACTACAAACAGCATTTAAATTTGACACACACACAAAAAGGCCCTTTCTGCAGCCTACCTTCTTGCATCATCATCTGTTGGCAATCCTGGCAGCAGCTCTGCCAGGAAGGAAGCGTGATGGCAGTGCTCCCTTCTACACAGGACAGGCTCCCTGCAGAAGGGAGCGCAGTGGACACGCTGCTTCCTTCTGCAGCACAACCATGTACTTTCCCGGGCTGCACTGCAATGGCAGCACTTCCTGTCCTTCCACAGGATAGATAAGTGCAGGATGGTGGCACGATTGCGGGTCATTGACAGGGAAAACCGACCAATGATTTAACTTGTGATTGTACCGCCTGGGGAGGGGAGAAAGAGGACCTGTGATGACATCATGCAGAAGTGTGGCCGTGGTCTCATCCTTCGCCTGTCCTGATGGTGGGATGGAAGGGTGCTGCTGAAAGAGCCATAGTCAATGGGAAACATTGCCTGTTGGAGACTTTATCTGTTGCACACCAAGCATGATACAAATGAGGACGGTTGGACAGGGAGACTGAAGAAGTTTATAGGAAACCAAAAAAAGACACAGGAGATGTGAAAATGGTCAACCAGTGACCACATGTTTTTTTGGCATTAAGAGACTTACTGCAAAAAGCTTTCAGTGTAGAAAATGATTTATTGCATTAAATTTTTCTTGTGCAGCAAATGGTGCATTTTGTGCAAGTATGCTGTTTTCTGCACAAGATGTTGTATTTTATACAAAACATGGTCTTTTGCATAAAAATCAAGGGACTTTGCACAAAATGCATTTTTTTTCAATAGATGGTTTTTCTTGAGGTTGTGATGGCAATCGTTGGTCTTGTCTAAGAGGGGGTGAAAAAAACTTTTGAAGTTATTTGTTCTTGCATATAGGAATGAAATAAATGAAGATTTACACCCCTATTGGGCCCATTTGCTTGCCATTATTTGCCTTGATGGAATGCCTCACAGCATATTCTGAGACTAGAAGACACTATACTGAGCTATTCATGAACGGGTGACTAAGGACTCTGCTTTTTATAAATATTTAAAAGTATACTACAAAGAAATGAAACAGAAAAGAATAATAGAGAAAAAAATAAAGGAAAGAGGGAAGGAACATGCATAGAATATGAACAAGAATTAGGTATACACATTGTTTTAATGTGACTGTATTTTCTAAAACACATACATTTTCTTGAAATTGACATCTGAAGCCACAATTGTTTTCCATTGGTTAATTTGCACAGAACAATCTAATACTCAGTTTCATTCAGTTCTAACTTCATTAACTTCAAATTTCATACTTTTCAGCAAACATTTATAAATGAAACTTTTTGGTTTCACTTTCTCTGAGGGCACAGTTTCCAACACAGCAGGGCTGGCTGAGGCACTAAGATCTGATGATTCATATATAGACACCAAAAGCTGTTGTAGTTGTAAATATTGTCATGGTGCAACTGGAAGTAACTAATAAGTAGGCTACAATATAGAAAATGCCCAAAATTCCAAGTTTGGACCGATCAATTGATTGAAAATATAAAACACACAATCAATCAATTTCTTCTATAAAAATGATTGTCTCACAGTCTTCAAATTAGGATGGTTCCATAGAGTTAGTTTAGCATGACTGTGAGAATTGAATGGTAACAGACAAGGATATAGTTTGCCAAACCATTCTAGCAGCAGTAATCACAGGGGACCCTAATCCTTCTGTCCCCAAATGAACAGAACTAAGGCAGTCCTTCCTAAAAGATGTCCCTAGTAAATTGATTGCAAAGTTGCCCAAAGAGGAGTGTTTGAAGTAGGATGATGTCTGCCAGCTCTTTGACTGAGTCAGAAGGTATGTCTTGTGATACAAACTCAGGTCTGGAAAATCAAATCCACTTTCTGAAAATTACTGCTGTATCCTTTTAAGTGAAACATGGGGTGGTAATGCCCCTTCTATAAATTTCCTAAACCGAGTATTGATTTTCTGAAAGTAAATCTGAAGGATGTATAATGAAATACCTCAAAGAACATACAGTATCTGTGATAAAACATTAATCTTAAGTGAGCTATTGTTATTACTGTGAACTGGCCTGGCCTTTGGTAACCTTTAGATACCATTTTGATATCATAATTTGGCCCTGTTCTGCCACCAGCCAAATGTTTGTGAGGCCACCGAACAAATGCGAAGCTAGGCATGGCTACATTTGTTTACACCAAGGCAAGCCAGATACTGCCAGATCTGCTTTAGGGGACCTTCCGAAACAAACACCTTCATTATGGATGTGCATTAGAACAAAGAGACCTCTGCCCCGAGAAGGCACCCTGGCGAGCTAAGTGCTTAACTGCCAAGCTAGCTGCATCTACATACTGGCCATACTATTGTCAATTCGGTCTATAACTCAATCATGTAAATTCTGACCTTTCGGAGACATTGTCTCCAGTCCAAAACTCATTGTTTTCACCCAAGACCAGACTAGCCCACAGTCATTCCTTCCCCTATAAAAATCCCCAGTTCCGAGAGCTCTTCGGATCCCTCTCTGGAATGCTCGGACTTGCGTTTGGACTGCTCTCCTGCCTTGCTGCCTCTTTGTTCTGCGAGCTCCCCTCGGCCACCACGCTGAGCCCTCCTGCCTCAGGACTGCGAGATTGGTGACGTATCACCCATTCCCCCAAAGCTCTATTTCCTATTTCCAGTTAGCAAGTGTGTTTGTGTTTTTCTTAATAATTGTTTAATAAATATCATTGCTAGTTTGAACTGTTTTGCCTGCTCACTGATCCAACGCTGTATACATAGGGTAAAAGATCCCCGCTACGTTACCCTGCCTCTCGTTAGCCGAGAGTGTGCTCCAGCTAATTTCCCCCATCTTGTTATATTAGTTTGGTTGTTTGGGTGTCCCTCACGGGACCCCCAAGTCACAGGGTAACACTATCCTTACTTCTAATACTTAATTTGATCAATACTTAATTGGACAAATTCAGAGGTATTTCAGCAAGCCATGCAGAGAAATTCAGTTTAATTATCTCAGTAATATCCCAAGGAACCAATATACCCACCAAAATATCTAATAGCCTCTGGACAC
Source organism: Iguana delicatissima (assembly GCA_948472985.1). Lineage (NCBI taxonomy): Eukaryota > Metazoa > Chordata > Lepidosauria > Squamata > Iguanidae > Iguana > Iguana delicatissima. The sequence goes on from CAOKZL010000615.1 coordinate 392,360, forward strand.
CAGTGAAACTGCCAGTTGGCAAACAATCCAAAGGGAGTAGTAACCCAAAGAGGCATAAGCTTCAGAGTTATATAAATTAAAAGACTAGCCAGAAAAAGTGCCAAAGCTATCCCTTGTGATAAGGAAGAATCTGGCCTATAAATAAATAACAAAAGATTGTCAGCATATAAAATTGCCTTATACTGTATTATTTTCTGCATATAAGCCCAGAAATTGCCAGATTTTGTCTAATTTCATGCAATAGTGGTTCCAAACACAGGTCAAATGTTAAACAGAGAAGGAGGACATCCTTGTCATGTACCCCTCCTGAAAAAAGACTAGAAATGATGCACATCATGTAGAGTCTAAAGAACTGCCTGTATCTTCAGCCCTTAATGACCAGATACATGCTAGAATTTATTGTCTGTGTTCTGTATGTATTCCTCCCATGGTGATTCAAGATATGAGACCACTGTCCTACAAGATTCAGATACCAGATAATTATGAATTACATTGCTCTGTGGGTCAGAATACAGGAAAATTGTGAGCCTCTCTAGTCCTTGCTGAAAATACTGAGGATGCTGAATCTTCAGGTGGCTAGTCATGGCCACTCCAGAAATCAGGCAAGAATACATATGCCTAGATACTGGAATGATCAAAAGCCGAGTGAGATGCTAGGTTCCCTCTGCCATTGACATAGGAAGCTGCCTTAAACTGTCAGATCACTTGTCTGTTTAGCATGGTATTCTCAGTTCTGGCTGGAAGTTGCTCTGTTTATTTCAGGCAGGATTGATTGATTTAATTAAATTAAATTTAATTTATATCCCACTTGTCTCCCAATCTGGGACCCAAAGTACCTTAAGTTCAGCTAAAATCTTATTTCACAAAAGTTAAAAAAAACAGTTAACCAATAATTCTGCTTTTTAAAAAAACCAGATGTTTACAATGTGTAAAAGGACATTTAAAACATAATTTAAAAGATAAAAACACACTACACCACACTGAAAAACCCTTCTGCCACCTGATTTAGGAACCAAAGCCTGACTAAATGAAAAGATTTTTACTTGCTATTAGAAAGAGAGGAGTGACGGAGCTAACTGAACCTCTTGTGGAAAGGAGTTTTACAGCTTAGGGGGCAGCTACTGAGAAGATTCTGTCCTTCTCAAATGTGCCTTTGCTGGTAATGCAACTAAAAGAAAGCCCTCTCTCAAAGATCTTAAGGCTTGGTCAAACTTATGCAGGATTCTTTCCTAGACCTAACTGGAGATTATTGATCTTTCCTTGGCCATCATCCTAGTACATAACAGGCCTGACCCTACTTACTGCTGAAAGCAGATGAGATTGGATATGGTCAGGGTGGCATAGTTGGCCAGCCAGTTATGTTGGTGGTGGAATGGAGGTTCTGGCCCTATTGTCTAAGAAAAGGAAGTTTCCAAGCTCTGCTCAGTAGTTATGGCAACGTGACCAGGCACATCTTCTGTTACAGAAATTACACATAAATGACCCAAGAAGGATATGGGTTACTTGGAGAAGCTGGCATGAAGAGGGGATAAGCTACCTAGAAAACAGTAGAGGTGTTCCAGGAGACAGGTTGCAGCTTATTGAACACATTGAATAACATATCGAAAGAAATAAGATGTATTGAAAGAAACAGAGAAAGAGAGAGCTAAACTGCCAGGTCTGGATGCACTTTGGGGAGCTGGCTACAACTCTAATGTGGGAGCAGGAGATTTGGCTGTTGAAGAGTTAAATTGTATTTTCAGCAGAGAGTGGAAGAGTTAATTTTTTAGGATACAGTCCCAGAACAACCAGCTCCTTGATTCTACAGAATACCTTCAGAACACCTTCAATGGTCTCTTTCTCCAGGGAAAGAAATCCAAGAAAGTAGAAAGGTCAGGCCAAACCTGCTCCCTGAACCTGTAAATCCTCCCTCCTTCTTTCCCTGAACCCAACAGGATCTCATGTTATTTTATATCTCCTTTTCTCTCTCCTTTCTTTCCCTCTTTGGACCACTACAGTTTTTTTATACCTCTCAGTTACCCTTTTTTTTAAAAAAATTATCACCTGTGGTCTCCGTACATGCCATTATCAGCTTCTTCATCTTCTTTTCTTCATATCCCACAGGATTCCCTGTTCCTTCTCTGTGCCACCATTCTCTTAGACTCTTTTGTCACCTTACCTCTTTTTCTACTGGTCTACCTCACAATGTGTTGATTATTTGATTTTTATTTGATTTTTATTTTTTGCAAAGACAGAGACGGAAGAGAAGAGTTCTCAATGGCATTTGTAAAAGTTAAATAATACATGTGTGTGTGTGAATGTGTCTTTAGGTCACCTGTTGACTTATGGCAGCCCCATGAATTTCATAGAATTTTCTTTGACAAGGAAGATTCAGAGGTGGTTTGCCACTTCCTTGCTCTGAAATATACTGCTTGGTGTTCATTGGTGGTTTCCCATCAAAATACTAAGCAGAAATTACCCAGCTTAGCTTCCATGATCAGGCAGGATTTAGTAGTGCCTTTGGGGTTTTTAGGCAATAAAAATTAAACATAAAGGTTGATAAAAGCAGCCCATCACCCCCTCCCCCAAAAGTGTCTAAACACAACCAGCAATGTATTGATGCAGTTTTTAAATGTATATTCTCCACTCTCACTAGAAATAGTGCTCAAGGTAGCTAGCAATAAAATAATATAAACTAAAATTAGCATTAAACTAATAAAATATAAAGAGATCCAATAAAAACATTTTAAAAAAAACTCCTCATCAATAATATATCCTCCTGCATTTTACAGATAAAAACCGAGGCACCAGAATATGGTGAAGATAGCAAATGTTTTTTAATGAGGAAAAACAGACAGGCTGGGAGAGGCTGCAGCAGATTGTTTTTGCCTGAGTCTACTAGGAAGGGCATGATTCTACATCCTCCTCTACTTCCTGCTGAATTAATTGAATACAAAACTAATTTTGCACTTTGAATTTGATTTGTAGCAATTGAAATAAGGTGAAGATAAAGTGCGAGGAGGAGGAGGAAGTAACTGGGATATTTTAAAAGCAGCTGAAAAAAGTGGGATGACAGATTATTAATCAAGATTGTTCCTGCTAAATTGGGATAGTTGGAGGCTATGCAATAAGAAAGACATTGCAGGATTAATAAAAATTAAAATCCATTTCAAAAGACAAACATCTACCTGACTAAAGATATCTTTGCCTCTTGGCAGATATTCTTCGTAGGGGAAACAGCACTACACAATGGTGTCTTCAACTACCAATATTTATTGAAACATCCTAGAAAATAGAACAATATCTGACTTAAAAGAAACACCAATGCTTAGCTGAATAGACCCAGGGTGGTCCTAGGCTTTCAGGAGGCAACACAAACCTTGACTGCTCCTATCTGCTGCTGCTCCAAATGGAAAGCATGTCTGTTTGCAACTCATGTTACCCATTTTCCCCCTCTGAACACTACAGTCCTTGATGTTCTGTCTCTGCACTATCCAGAGCCTAGAAATAATGATTTTTCAGTTAATGTCTGAAACTAGTTCCTTCTGGGTAATGTGTTCAAAACAAAGTCACCTTTTGAAAACTATGCAACAAGAGCAAAGTTACTTTAGTGGTGCAATGCGCAATAGTTTCTAGCCATTTTCAAAGGTTGTTTTTAAAGGGAATTTTAAGAGGCCTTTTGATAAGGTGTTTTGGGGTTTTATGTCATTCTCTTATAAATTCTAACGCATTTCTCTCTCTAAAAAGTAACAGAAAGTGGGGGGAACATAAGAAACAGTACAGCAAGCAACATAGGGAGTATACATTTTAAAAAATAAAATCATTAAGAATAGCGGGGTTGCTTTTCTAACACTGTAATGATTGATTAAATGAAATACTTTTTACAAGTCATGTCTCATGCTCTACTAGCACTCACATTTATGTATCAGCATTCTTCTCCTTTCTCATTGCACACATCTTGGAGCTCTTTTTTCTCCTTCTTTCTGAGTCTCTCTCCTCTTCTACCCTGTGTCCTGCCGCCACCAATCTTCCCCTCCTCCTCTTCCTCTTCCTTAGTTTGGCAGTGGGTGGCAGCAGTAGCACAGAGAGCTTTCACTCTCTCAGAAATCCACACCAGTGAAGGGGTCTCAGATGCAAGTGGACTCTGTAGCACAGCTAATTTACTGTAATAAACTGGGAAAGAGAAAGTTACTAGCACCACTCCGTCACAGGCCTCTGGACCCAAGGGGAAGGGCAATGCTGACAGAGTGGTGCAGGTGTTCCCCTAGCTCCACTGCTACTTTGGATGGGCCTGAGTGGGACTCAGATGTTCTCACAAAGGTGTGGAGGTGGACCAGAGAGAGTGAATGTTTGGAGTGCCTTTACTGGGTTGCAAATAACCATGGAGGAGGCGGCAGTTGACTTACAAGTCTCAGGATGTACATGCTTGGGAAAGTGGCAGAGCTTGGAGTATGTGGAGGGGAGATGGGAGGGGGCGTGGCCATGGTGTGCAGAGGTGTGGCTACAAGCTGGGGTGCCCCAAAAACATTGCTGCCGGGGCGAACTGCCCCCATCACTCCCGCCCCCCGTCACTACATGACTGGCTTGGGTTAGATAGGCCAGTGCTCTGACTTCAGAGAAGGTGGCTTGGCTTCATAGTCCTTTGAAGTTATTCTGGAGAGCTTTGAAAAATTACTTCTTTGGAGTACAACTCTCAGAACCCCAGCCAGCAAAAAAGTAACTTTCCTTAACTCTGATGCGCTGGACTTGTTAATTTCTTCTGGCTGAATTTCCCTACTACAGCTTTACATGTTTTCTGAATAGGGTACCTGTTTTCCTGATACCCACCAGCAGGTAGGTGGCAACATCACTATTAGATTTTTTTAGTTATTATTAGGATGGTTTAAATTTCTTCTAAGTGGCTTTGTTGATCCCCCCCGCCAAAAACCAGGCATAATTGTTAACAATAAATGGATATATTTCTGTTGGGGTTCTTACGGAAATCATTATAGTGCTCTCTCTCTTTCTCTCGCTGTCTCTCTTTCTCTTTCTCTCTCAGTTCTGTCTATTAAATAGATCTCTTCATTTTCTACATTACAAAAGCTGCTGCCCATCTCACTTCTTCCATGTGCTTTTCAGCAGGAAACTGAGAGAAGACCCTAGTCCAGACAGGGAACACATTCTGGATGCAGGACTCACAGCTACATATTCTTCCAAATCCATCCAAAGAAAAGCGATCAGTATAAACATAAACTCTTTCATGTTTTTAAACATATAATTTTAAGAAAAAGAAGAAGCATGAAAAAATGTGATGTGTCATTTGTCTCTAAACATAATGTGACTGAAGAAGAAAAGCCCACAGCACCTTGGAATGAGACACTTGAGGAGTAAGGGGCAGAGTGTGGAAAGTGACTTCTAAGAAGAATGACTATAATGACATACTGAAGCCATACCTAACAGAGCAGTGATAGGATGGGGCTTGGGTCCTAGAGCATCATCTGACCACTGCTCAGTTACTGCTTATATAATGAGCATATATAATAAGCATTTGTTGTTGTGTGCCTTCAAGTTGTTTCCGACTTATGGCAACCCTAAGGTGACTGTATCATGGAATTGTCTGGGGCTGAGAGTATGTGGTATGCCCAAGGTCAGCCAGTGGGTTTCCATGGCTGAGGAGTGAATTGAACCATGGTCATAATTCAACATTCAAACCCCTACATCAGTGGTTCTCAACCTGTGGGTCCTCAGATGTTTTCGAATTTCAGCTCCCAGAAGCCCCGAGCATTGACCATAGTGGTTGGGGCTTCTGGGAGCTGAAGCCCGAAAACATCTGGGGACCCACAGGTTGAGAATCACTGCCCTACATCATGCTGGCGTGGTGCTTCTTCCTCTTAAAAGTAACTTTTAATATTCTGGACTAGGAACTGGCAGAAACTGCAAAACAGTTTCAGCCTGTGAATATCTCTCCCTGACAAAATATTTACGGAGCTAATTGTTATGGCTGAGGGAAAAGAAGCTCTCACTCCAACCCCCAAAGTCAATGGGTCTAGTCAGACAACTCTGCTTCCCTGGTGGGGTAGACTGGAAGATTGTCTGTTGCTAACTAGCCCCCAGGCATGTGTGTATGTTGCCCAGGAAGACCCCCAGAGACCTTTCTCTATGTAGACAGCGCTGTTTTTATCTTCTGTTTTCTTTGGACTGTATGCACAAAGGGCACTGTTTAAAAGGGCAGAAGATTTACTGTGCCAAAACACAACTGCCTGGGTTTTTATAACAGTCCTTTGCTTCGTCCTCTATTCACTGAATTAGAGACTGATTATTCGAAAGCATTTTTAAGTTAGCTGAGTAATTAATTATTTCCCTTTTTAAATACACCATAGATCTTTCTAGTGCAGCGTGTGTATACAAACTGGGAGATGGCAGGGGGTGGTGGACAAGGGTTGGGTAGGGAAAGAACATATTTTAAGCCAGCCTTTCAGAAATCAGCCACATTGTTTCACCTTGTGGCAATCAGGACAAAAATGGGATTTTCACATATCTTGAGGTTCAGAATTTGTTACATTGGAAACCAAGGCCCTATTCCCTTGTTGATCAATCATTATGCCTGCTTGAATGGGTTGATCTTCCCACTCCTGTCCTTCTGCCTAAGTTTAGTTAATCAGTGCATTTTTAAAATCTGGATTAGAGAAGTAGCTCATCTCCTCAGCAGAAGACATCAGCCATTTCTGCACTAGGCTGTTATAACGCTATTATTCCACTTTCAACATCCTATGGAATCCTTGGGTTTGCAGTTTAGGGAGGGGTCTGCCGGCCCCTCCCGAAACTGCAAACCCCAGGATTCCATAGGATGTTGAAAGTGGAATAACAGCCTAGTACAGAAATGGCCTCCCTTAGAAGTGGTCCCCAGGGGCTACTCTGTCCTGTAGAGCTAGAGCCCAGAGCCAATAGCAAGTGCAGCTGAACTATAATCTAACCTTTTTACTGTGATAGACAGACATTGCTTCTAAAGTTCTCAGGACTGCATTCCCATTGACTTACAGTACTAGAACAGAAGAAGTGGAATCTTATACTGTTCATCTGCATGCAAAAGTAAATACCACCAGGAAGTTCAGTAAGGGGCTTGGTCATAGGCAGCACCTTTAGGATTACAGTACTGCTATTCCTAGAACATTATACTCTCAGTATCTCATTATTTGAATTGTAAGTATTGCACTAAGACAGGCTGTTGATCCACTTAGCCCAGTTTTTCTTTTTCTTTTAGTTTTAACGACTTCTGTGGCACATTCCAGAAGCATCAAGTTCTCTCAGAGTCATTAAAAAAACACAACATTCAATATATCATAGCAATAAAAGAGAGCATCTCTGTCACTGTCTCTGTCTCCACTGGAGCTCCAAAACTGTGAAAGCTAGACACCTAAAAATAAACATGCATATTAAAGAGGCTGCAGGAGACTGCATTATCAGGATTGTTTGGAATGATTTCAGTTTAAGTCAGTTTGTATTCTGCAGTACCATCCTCACTCACCAGGTGGAAGACTTCCCTAACCATCAGAAAGGAAGCTGTAGTCAGGCCTAACATATCTATTTCTTTTGAGAACCTATTGGCAGATCCACGTGGATCAGGGGAATGATGGGAATGATAGAGAAAGCAACATGCTGGGCTTTCCACTGCAAGTTCCCAAAATTCATCAAAATGGAGAGAGAGAGAGAGAGAGAGAGAGAGAGAGGTCCAACTGTCTACTGAATAGATGGAAAAGCGCAGGGAGAGACAAAAGGTAAATGAGTTCTTAAGTAGTAGGAAGGGACAGATCTCATGATTGTGTCAGAAAAAGGAAAAGGGTGGGTGAGAGGAGACAACATCTGGATGGGTTAGGGATGAGGAAGAGAACTTAGCTCCATGAGTGTGAGAAATTGCCAAGTAGGTGGTCAGTGAAGAAAGAGGAAGACCACCTAGTTCAGTGTGTGAGGATGTGGTGAGACAGAGGCCATTTTCTCACTTTGCTGTTGTAGTGCTATTATTCCACTTTCAACATCCTGTGGAGTTCTGTGGTTTGTAGTTTACTGAAGCCCAAGAGCTCTCTGGCTGAGAATTCTAAAGGCCTCTCCCTACACTGCAAACCCCAGGATTCCATAGGAGGTTGAAAATGGAATAATAGCACTATAACAGTGTAGTGTGAACATGGGCAAAGAGTACATAGGTTGGTGGGATGTGATGAGCAAGCTGGATATTTCTACCGGTAATATCTGAAAATGTCACTTCTAAAATGATATTAAAATCCATTAAATGTTATAAGCAGAAAAGTAGCAAAATGCAACAAAATACTTAATGCTGTCAACTAACTAGCAGGATGTCCTCACCATCTTAACTATGAATCTTTCCTAACTTTGAACCTTAGCAGCAAAACTTGCAATTCAGATGTTCCCATATGTTACTCTTTTTCTGTTGGACCATTTCTTTGTGTCACCTCGTACTATTTGCTTAGGCTGACCTAAGATAGTTTGCTATCTGACACAAAGAACAAGACAGCATTCCTTTCTATTCCATGTACAAAAATCTGACTAGACTAGCCAGCCTCTCTGGGGATTATGAAAACTGTGAATCACAACAAGAAAAAGTCACCCTCCAGCCTTCATGAGAGTTTGGAAAAGTTTCTTTTTGAGGCCATGAATCCACAAATTATCCAGCAGGCATAATGGCTGGAAGATTCAATGAGTAGTATTCTTTAAAAGTAACTTTTCTAAGCTCTGTTCTATGTTCTGATCTCAAATGGTAGGCCCAGACAGAGGAAAGCATCTCAGAACATCAACAGATTAGTGTGGCAGCAGTTCTTGTAACTGAGGAAGAATCTAAGAGTATAAATCTCTTTCTGAAAAAGGAATAACACCTTCTTGTATTGTTCATTCATGTAAAACGCTACAAAAAAGGAATCCAATAGTTCCCTCCCTGGGAAATATGACTGGTGGTGCTGCTGAAAGCCAAAAGAAATCTGGGACACCCTTAAAATACTTTACTGGAAGTGATCTTCCTTGTGCCTGAAGACTCCAGATGGACTGGCCTACAGTTTCTACTGCCACTGGCCTTACATATCTAAAGTGTAAATGGCTGGGAAATGCTGACAATATCATGCCACCTCAGTTCTTAAAATGTTAAGTAACTCTAGCACTATCATTAATACTAGAATTTAATATGCTGTTATTATTCAATATAAATTCAATAATAATAGAAGTAGTAGCAGGAGTAGGACTAGTGGTAACATCAGTCATTTATTACATCAGATACTAGGGGCAAAATCTGTAGACCACATAATAGGAAGAACTTGTCTAGAAATATCTAATGTGGGCTGACATCCTGATGGGAACTTATATAATTACAAACCAACTTATGATCACATGAATTTGAATTGCACTGTTCTTCAATGTTCATATTCTCAGGGAGGGGAGCAGAGACAGAGCTTTGGGGCCACTGTATCAGTGCAGCCAGCAGTGGCCATTGCACAAAAATTCTGATGCACAGCATGTCCTGATGTGCAACATATCTCCATGCATAATGTGTCCCATTGCACAATGGGAGCCCCTGTTACAAAACAGGACATGTTGTACAATTCCCCATTGTGTCTCATTGCAATTCATCAGCATGGTTGCGTATTGTGATGATGATGTAGCTCATTTGTTATAAAGTTGCACATCATAGCCTCTGATGCAGGCTCTTAGCCATGATTTTCCTGCACTCATATGCATGCTTCCATTGTAGTCTTCTATAAAAAGACATAAAGAAATCCAGGAACACCTTTGAGACTAATTAGGAAGAAGAAGTTTCTAGCATATTCCAGAAAACTCTTCTTCCTAGTTAGCTTCAAAAATGTGGCTGCATTCCTTTATTACTTTGAACAAACACGGCTATTTCTGTCACCTACTGTTAAACAATTGGTTTCTGCATTTCAGGGATGGGGAAAAGATAAAAAGCCAGATCCTCTTGTAAACAATTCATTTAAAATAATGTTTCCCAAACTTTGGTTTCCCAGGTTTTTTGGACTTCAGCTCCCAGAATCATTGATCACTGGCCAAGGCAGCTGGGATTTCTGGTAACTGAAGTCCAAACACCTGGAGGACTAGAATTTGGGAATCACTGATTTAGAGCCATATATTGGTAGTAGATAGAGCCAATGTCAGTAATGGGCAGGTTACAGCCAAATTGTGAACTGTGAGCCCTTTCATTCTCTCTTTCCTTTTCCTCAAAATCTCTCTCTCTCTCTCTCTCTCTCGAACACACACACACACATTCTCTTTCTTTCTCCCGTCCTAGTGGGTTGCTGCAGAAACATTAGATCATTTTTGCCAAGGGCTCTTAGCTAAGCACTTGCAAAGGGATTTTGAAATCAGGCTAAGGCTGTATGTGTCAAGGATGGGGAACATACAACGCACAGGAAATTTGCCATCCGTGGTCCAGGTCCATGGCTATTTTGTCCATGGCCACCATCAGTACAACTGGGGAGATCTGCTATGACTGCTCATAGAACTATGCTGAACATCAACAAAAGCAACAAATAATCTGGTCTTTTGGGCCTTTCCTTTCATAAAGGAGGGGAAATGCTGCTTTGCTGACCATCCTGGTGCTATGGTTCAGCTGGAGGACGTGGCACTCTCCTGACCTATACAGTGCCACAGATGACACTGATTTTAGAAGCAACTGCCACAGTGGTTGGAATATGGACACTGGACCATGAATTCTGGAAGTGGCAACAGGAACTATGGATGTGATTCAGGCCCCTGTAGGTTGTGGGTCCGGTGCCCCAAGCAAGTTGCCCACTCTCGCCCTCAAGCCACATATTTTCCATTTGTGTCATATTAATTGAGTGGATCGCTGGGGGAAAGCTTACTCTGTGCAAAATAGTTGACAAATTAATTAGGAAAAAGGGGTTTGTTTTCTCTTATGGTGTGTAACAGGGCTCCCTCCACTTATTTTTGGTTATATGATGTTTGAAGTCCAGCTTGTACAATCTACTTTATATTGTTGTGTATGTGCTGGTGATACTCCACCTCAAAATAGTTTTCTACTGAATTTTGTTAAAGCCTGTGAAAATTATGACCAGAGAGGGCCAAGTTCAAATGTCCACTCAGCTGGGATATAGTTGTCTTAAACGAATACTTTTTGTGAATGCGGTGGTATCATGATCACAATGCACTATCCATTTTTCCATGATTTTGTAGGATTGAGAACATTGTAACTGAAAGCGAGTCAGAGCACTCAGAAAACATGCTCAATGGCAACATCTTTTTATTAAATGATCATTGCAACAGAGCCGTGTCATCATTCTGTGCCCACTTCTTCCCTGCCCAAGTGTCTGTCCAGTCATGATGCTATGTATCCATATTTGGTATGTGCTATTTGTACTTTGGGAAATAGGTCATCCTGAGGCATTTTGCTGCTTGAGGCAGAAGAAGGGACTGCCTTCTCTTCTATTCCACTAGTAGTTGTCACTGAGAACCAATCCTGAATCACATGAAGCTTCACCAAGTATGTGGGAAAAAATACAATATTTTCCCCATAACAGAATGATTGGAATCTATGGTTTCACTTAACTTGCAGTCTGTTCCAGAGCCATGGCTGCTGCCATTGGCTGGGGTCCTTATTCTGTTCAGCTGGACCAAGAGACAGACTGTCTTTCCTTGCCTGAGAATGGCACAGGAAGCACTGCATGGTTCCCCCTGTGCCCCTCTTGGCCAAGGGAGGAGATGGGAATTTCTTTCTCGGCCAAGAGAGATGCAGGAAGCCTGGCATAGCTCTCCCTCCATGACTCTCTCAGCTAAGGAAGGAAATGGACACTCCTTCCTTTGCCAAGAGAGGCACATGGCTCTGAGCAGCCAGACCTCTCACCAGATTTGGTTCCCAGGGAGGGGGCTACTCACCAAACCCTGTTGGGAAGGAAGGAAGGAGGAGCAAGTGGAGCTGCCTCCCCCTTCACCACCTTGTCTGGCCTGGGGGTGAGGATATAGCTTTCAGTATTATCTGTGTTTTTCTCTATCCGTGTTAAGTCTAGCCCTCATAGATATGGGGAACTACTATGCCATGTGACTTAATAGAGTTTGGTGAGACTTTACAACATCTGGTAAGATTTAAGGGAGGCCTATATAAAGCCTCTTCTAATGTGGGCCAGCCTCTTTCTGTGCTGTTCCAGATATTGGCAGCCTTAGAGTGCTTGGCCAGAAAGCAGACATTGTTCATGTTCTCTTCTTTTTGAAGGGAGGTGGGTGCTGCACTTTTATTGTAAATAAAAGAAAATGGCTTTCCAGTGGCTCTCTGTTGCCTGACTATAAAGGTGCTGGCCTGGTCATGGAGTGATACTCCACCTGTGCCCGCTGGCTTAGTAGGGTGATGGCTTGGCAGTAGTGCATGCCTCCAGGCAGTTGCCTGGCTGGCAAGGGTGCACCACTTCTGCTGGTGTGGCAGGGATGTGAGTAGGTACAGAGCCCGGCTTCTACTGCCTCTCCCAATCCACAACATGAGGCAGGTGGCTCAAAGTGGATAATGATAGGTAGAGCCTGGAAATAATTCATTAAAAATAATTTGTTAACCCTTTCAACAGTAAATTCAGAATTTATTATTTTCCTCATTTAAGACCAACAGCATGAAATTTTTTAAGGTAGCAATTTGCATTTCACAGTATTTTGAGTTGTTGCTTTTGAGGGATAATTAGGGATAGTAACTTTAAACGACTTTTATTTAACAATTTAAGAATTAATGAATTTCATAAATAGTTATTGTGATGAATTCTTCTGTGATGTAGTCTTGATGGGTTAACGTCAACTAAGTAATTTTCTCTAGTGGTATCATAACACAATTGATAGCTCTGTTGCTTGGTGATTGTTGTTTCTGTGTACCTTGAAGTCATTTCTGACTTATGGCAATCCTATCACAGGGTTTTCTGGGGGCTGAGGGTGTGTGACATGTCCATGATCACCCAGTGGGTTTCCATGGCTGCATAGGGAACTGCACCCTTGTTTCCAGTGTTGTAATCCAACACTCAAACCACTACATGCTCACTTAGTGGTGCCCCATCTTAATAAGTACAATGAGTTTCCCACAAAGGAACAAATAACAGCTTGGTAAGATGATGTTTTACAGTAAGAAAACAGCATTGGGGAAGGGAGGAGTAACTTCCCCAGAAGTGCCATTGTTACAACCTGAATCCATCTTTCAATAGCTACATTTGAAAAATAGGAAAAGAAGGGAGATCTGATCACGGATCTCCAACATTTTACCCAGCTACTCACACAAAGTAGGGTTTCTTTCTTTTTTTCCCCTTTTCTTCTGGCGACTTGGAAATGTTACTACACCTCTTTCCCCTAGTCGCCATGCCCATGAAGACCAGATGATTCTAGGATTTATACCCCCAAAATAATTTCACCAAGCTTTGCTTTTTTTTTTTGGTGGCCCTTCAAACCTAGAGGTATAGGGTTCCATGGTCGAATGGTCCCCCAGGGAAAAAAATCTTTTGCATATAAAGCAAGATCATATCAAGAAAAAGAGTGCAATATGATAGACAATGCACCTTCAGCATGACATGATTGTTTTCTTGGTGCAGGGACTGTGGTTGAGGTGGAGAGATTGCGAGAGGGAGGGAAGGAGGGAGAGGAGGATGTGAGAGAGAGAGAGAGAGGGAAAGAGAGATGGGGCACTTAAAATTGCTATATGCATTTGCCACCTGCAGGCTCATATAGTACAGTTGAAGAAGACAACCACTTGATCTGACTGAATATATAAGCTGGATCTCAGGCTCTACCCATGGGTAGATATTGGTAGCAGGGTATGCATCATGAATAAAGTAAACACACCTCCACATGAGTGATTTGAATTTATGAACTGTGAACCCTGCTGCTACCACTTGGATGTACTTATGCCACTGGTGCTAAATCCCAGCATGACATGGACCTGTTATTTTTCAAGTAATTTTTAAAAATTTATAAGAATGAGGTTTGAAATAATTCAAGCAATCTGCTGATACTGCCACTTCAAGTTCTCACTGCTCTGATTTTTGGCACCATTTATATGCTGCTCTTGGCAAACCACCTCATGTGTCGTATCATTTTTTAAAAAAAGATTTGAGTGCACAAAATGGCCTTTCTGCAACATATTCCATGAGACTTAAAATAAGGTGAATTGTGCACCCAGAGACTCATTTATCACCCCTGCCTAGGTTGCACATGGGTGCCCAAATGGCTTCAGCCTATTTGCCCCACTGGGGCCAAAGACAAACTCACACTTTGGGAAAGTTATCTTTTGTACTATAACTCCCAGAATCCTCTGGCCAGCATGAGAGATTCTGGGAACAGCATCCAAAATGTAACATTTCCAAGTTCTGGTAAACATGCTTTAAATCTTGGTGCAGGCATGATCTGAGTATTGTTGTCTCGAGGGAGGCAAGTAGACACGTCCTTGTGTTTGCTTTGGAGAACTACTGCAGGGATTACTTGCTCCTGGGGTTCCAGGTAGTGAAGGGCACCACAGTGGAGAAGGTGTTGTGTGTCCACAGCCAAAATCACAAAAGGAAGCATTCTGAGCTGTCCCAAGTCCAAAATTCTAGAAAAAGTACACAGTTGAAGTTTGTATCTTTGGTCAAGGCAAGAAATTTTCTTATTTGACTTGCAAATTTGTCAAGCACAATATTTCATCTCTGCACTGACATCTTGCATTATCCGGCTTCAGATATTGCCTCACCTTTCCACACATAATAAATGGAAATGTCAGCAGTAATTTGAATGAGAAGTGTTTATAATAAAATCCTTACAGAAGCAGAAGACTGGAGGGAGAAAGGGGGTAACCTAAAGGGCATCGACTAAATCAGACCTTTGTACATTGGGAAAATGTTCTCAATTTCTCTTTTCCTTCTACACACACACCAGTGCCTTGATAGCCAGGTTGTACTATACCACAAAATGAATCAACTCCTGTAACTCATGAAAATGACAGATGCCAAAACCCACCTGCCCCAAGATCACCAGCCAGCTAGAAATCACTTGATGATCAAGAAGACCCTGACCATATATATATATTTTCTGGTGAACTTATCTGTGACAGGGCTACCACTACTGCTAGGCAAACTGTGAATGCCCTAGGCAGCATATTTTGAGTGGTAATGGTAGCAGCAGCCTTCCTACTGTTCCTTCCTTTGGATTTCTCAGCTGTTCCTCACTGTTTATGCCACACTGCCTGTGTTGGGTTCACCTAGATTAACCTGGTTGCCTCATGTTTGATGATGGGCACCATCCCACTGCCTGTATGGAAGTGAGATTCAAATGCCACTCCAACTGGTAGTTGTGCCTAGAATGGGAAGGATACCATCTTGTCCATCACCTCAGGCACTAGAATGTCTTGGACTGGCCCTGATCTGTGGTGGAAGAAGCTTGTTGGCAGCTTCATAAGCTCAACTGTACTTCAGTAGCTGCACTGCAATTTTGCATGTGTAAAATTAACATCCATGCACAGGTACATGTGCAGCAGACATGCTACTTGTGAAGTAGGGCATAAATGAACCTCTCATCTTTGACCATGTTGACTGGAGATGGTTGAAATAGTGGTCTAGTGTATCTGGAGAGTACTGAGTTAAGGAAGGCTGGATGAATGCACCACTGAAAGAAGATTTTTGAAACATCAGTGGGGCCTGCAAACAATCTGTGCTAGAAAGGAATCCATAGTATCTGAAGCATTAAATGCATGTCCCAGACCACAGTTCAGAAAGTCTATTTAGACAAGCTGTATCTGTTGTTCATTGTCTATAGTATCAAGTTATGAATTTCTAAGGCTGGGCCAAGACATTTACTCCTCAAGGAAAAAGACAGGACCACCCCCTGCCCAGCCCCAGTTGACCGGTCTGGGCTGGATTGGACTGGCACTTGAAACTTTAACCCTGGTGACAGGACGTCTTCCACCTCACCTGAGGGCAACAGGTTAAGGCTGTATGGCATCAACAGCTCTGTCCTCCAAGAGAGGATAATCACTAAGAGGAGGAGTCCAAAAACAAAAATCTATGAGGGGCTGCTATTGCTGCCTCCCAGCATCTTCCACCTGAGGTGTCTGCGTCACTTTGCCTACTGGGAGAGCCAGCCCTGTGAATCCTCATGGACCACATTTTCTCATCAGCTGGTTCCAGTTCAGGCTTAATATTTTTCAGTGGAGAGAGACCACACATTTTGCAGAGATAAATTGTTGAATGGTGACATATGTTCTTGTTCTCATGTCTGTTCCTCAAATTGTTAGACTTACCTATAAAATCTATATTCTGCCTTTCTGTTTAAACAAGACTTGGATTATCTTACATCTAATGCAACAACTTTGTACCATAATAATACAATAAATCAAATATAATATCAAATAATATAAGAGCTGGCATGGTGTACTGGTTATTATGCGGCCTCAGAAGAGGCAGTTCCCTTCTAAGCTTGCAGTTGTTGTTTGCGTGTGTGTGTGTGTGTGTGAGAGAGAGAGAGATGGGGTGAACTGATTTTAAGATAATTTCTGGGTTCCACAATGTTTAATAGAAATCTGCTAGCCAGACATGTTTGCAGACTCACACTACAACATGATAGAGCCATGCAACTCAGGTTCCTTCTTTGGCTAATATCTTTGGTTCCAAAACATAAAGCCTAAGTCCATAAAGAAAGATTTGGGCACAGATTATCTATACAAGAGATGGAGAAACTTTGATCCTCCAGATGTTTTGGGCTACATTTACCACAAGCCTTTGCTGACTGGATCTTGTGGCAGCTGAAGTCCAAAACATCTGGAGAGCCAACTGTTCTTTAACCCTGGAGCACACGAAAAGATGGATTTGGTTTGTCTATTGTGGATACTGTGAAGCTGGATGGAGCTTCTGGATGGAGATGGAGAGGCAAGAGGAACTAATGTGCCTGAGCTCAGGTCACACGAAGGTTCATCATACTGGACCAGAGCCAGACATGGGAGCTTGCCCTTCCACCACATTCCTAAAGTTGTTACAAGCCTCCCCAAATCTGAGGTCAACTGAATTATGCGGTTCTCAGACCTTCGGCATAAAAATGGCTTTTCTGGCTGATCAAGCTCTCTCACTTTCTCAAACGATAGGGATGGGGATGAACGGGACGGCTTGTGAGGTGCTCTCCAATCGCCCCGTTGTGAGCTGAGGAACAATTTGTTCGCGTTCACTGCATCTCATGGAAAGGGAAGAGAGACCCGCGCCGGCACTTTTGCGCCTGGCGTTTGTTGCGTTTCCAGAGTTTGTGCTTGACGGTTGGGCTGAAGTTGAGGTGGAAAGGAAAGAAAGGGCATTTGTGATCTTTGACAATAAGGCGTCTCCCCCCTTCCCAAAACGAGAGTCCTTTTTTCTCAGCGATGTGAGAGAGAAAGAGCAGGACGCCATGAGGTGGCTCACCAGCGCTGGATAGATACGTCGGGACGAGCAGCTGTTCCTTCTCTGTGTCCTTCTGAAGAGCATACATATGTAACCACTCAACATATGGCCCCACAAATCACGGTTTCTGGCTCCGGCTCCCCTCCCTCCGTGGGGAACGAGGCGAGGCGAGGGGAGGCAAGCCAGGGAAGGCGAGAGGCGCTGAGAAGTCGCCATGGGCGCAACAGGTGTTCCCTTGCGCGCCCGCCGCACCTTTCCTGCCTTTGAGCCCCGCTTGGCTCCTCTCAAAGGTTCGTTTGTCCCTCGCTGAATGAAAGATCCCGTGTGGGTCTGTGAGTGCGTGTATGTAAACACAAAGCTCTTTCTGCTTCGGGCCAGCCCCGTTTCCTTGTCTCGTTTGTGTTGGTGTGTGCTTGTTTGTGTCTTTCTCTCTTTCTTTCCCCCAGTGTTCCACACGCGCCTTGGGTTTAGCCCAGAAGGTAACATATGGTGCCTCTCTCTTACCTCTCCAAAATTCATAACAATAATAAAACTCTTCTAGAGATGCGGATGGCTTGATGTCTTTCCCTCCCCCTTATGGGGTGTGTGCTCGGTTGGTTTGTATTGACACGGGGCGTTTGTGTGAGAAAAGGAAGCCAGACGGGGCCCTGTTATCTCCAGAAGCTCCTCTCAGATTAAACAGCACCAGTTGGTCGCGGGCGGCAGCCTCTGGCAAGCCAAGGGCCAGATTGCACAAACTTCTTCCTGACGCCTGGCAGGCGAAAGGTGGGATGCTCGGGCTCCTCTGGTTACCATATGGTTTCAATAAAATAAGACAAATAGGACGGGGCGATAGCGATTGCAGTAAACCTGTTATAAAGTAGCAGAAGGGAAGGCCAATGTAAACTCCAGAAGGGGCCCCGACGGGCCGGTAGGACCATTTAATGCCAGCCAGGCATGCAAGCTGGCCCGGACAGGTGTGAGGAAGAAGCCAAGGCAGCCCCCCTTCCTTACCCCGCTCCATTTTTATCACGTTTGTGGTAATATTGCGCTTGTTATGCTAAGTATGAGTAAACAGAAGCGACCAGCCAATTGTGGCAATTGGAGGGAACTTATCAGAAAATGGTACAAAGAAAGGGGGAGAGGTGAAGAGAGAGAAGGTGATCTAACAATAACATTGCCTTGTTTTCTTCTGAGCAGGTGATGGCTGCCCCCAGCCTCATGATTAATGTTTCCCCAAAGCACTCCACTTTACAATCTCTTACCATTATTTATTAAACGAAATCTATTTATTATTATTTTAGCAAACAGTGCTACCAGGTGGGGCTTTCTTTTCCCTCTTCAGCTTTTGTTTGGAGGACGTTTGAAGTGGGCAGTCTAAGGGGTTGGTAACTCGCTCACCAGATTTTTGTCATCCATTTGTGTGCAAGCAGAAAAATCTGCCAGGGCTATTCAGCTTCCCCGTCTCCGCTCCCTCTCCACCCCGTTGTTGCAAATCTAAAAGGGGACGTAACATTCGAGAGGGGAGAAAAGTCTCTCTTTTTATCTCCCCATCCCATTGCCAGTCCCCTTTGGGGGGAAAGAGAGGGCAAGTCTTTCACATCCTCCTTTTGAACGAAGAAGGAGGAGAGAAAGAGAAGAGAATCGAATGGCTGTCACCAGATGCTCTACGCTGCAGTTAAATGGTGCCTGGCTTCTGCGCTTTTGGAGACAGCCGTGCGTAAAAGGGGCATCTGGAGGCCAGCAAGATACCTGTCGCATTAAGCAAACGGCTGTGTGCCTGTGTTCAGCCTTGGAGCTCTGGAGAAGGAGCTGTTTCAGCACCACCGCTTTCTAGGTGGGGATCTTTTACAGATTCCAGCGAGGGGATTATAGCAGCCCAATCCAGCGCCAGTTGGGAATGGTTTTGGTGAAGGGAAGGGGTACCCAAAAAAACACCCAACCATTCCCTTTGGAATCAACAAAGATTCCAGCCCTGCTTCCATCTCAGCTCTACAGAGACCCCTTGAACATGAGAAAGGCCCCTAAAGTTGGTCATTAACTTCGTAAAGCAGAAAAACTAACTTGCGGAGAGGCAACTCCCCAAGCTTGGAAGAGGAGCTGCGCAAAAATCTGAGGCCATTTTTGCGCACAGGAGTTTTTCCTTCTTTCTTTTGCCCCTGGCAACCTTTTCAAAGGGAAACCTTGTTTAGACTTTAGAGAGCCAAGCATCATCTCTCCCTAGGGATCCTGGTCCTCCTGGTGCTCCAGCCTCTTTCATTTTTGGGTGCGCGTGGGATGGTGGGAAGACGGTTACATGTTATAATCTGGAAAAGGCGTCTATTTTTGTTTGCACTCTAGTGGAAAGCAGGACTGGAGAAGTCTTTGTGGCAAACTCTCTTCCCTTCTTTCATTACATAAACAAAAACACCTGCTTCTTTGCCGGGGGCTGTCTGGCCATGTTAGGGGGTCGACGAAGCCTCAAAGCGATCGCTCATGCCTACTCCATCGAAGGAACGGAGGTCCCCTCATCCGCCCAGGTTGTAGCAGGTGCGCGCAAAGGAAAGCCAGCTGTTGCTCTTACATTCCGTTGTTCTCAGTTCTCAAGCACAAGTTCTTCTTCAGTTTCTGGTTGCATCTTTTGCACGTGGCACCGTGCCAGCGCTTTTGTTTCAATTCTTGGCTTCTAGGTGTGTGTAACTTTAAGCACTTCCTGACAGTTAGCTTCGTTCCTGACCCACCGCCTCCCTCCTGGCTGTCTATGCAAAACTCAATCTAGCGGTTGCTTTTACAAGTCAGAGAGAGGAAGGAGGGAGGAAGGGAGGGAGGGGACCTGGCTTTTTCAGAAAAACGAAGAGAAGTCCGGTGGAAGGAAGCGGGGACCGAACCACTTTTTCCCATAAAACCCCTTTTAAGGGTTGGATTGGAAATATAACAAACTCCTTTCTACCTAGTTTGTGGATCAATCGTGAATATCAGATTTGTCATGCTGGGTCAGCCAAGGATTACATAGTCACAAGGGTCAGTCAGAGGCTTTTGGGAAGATCACAAACACAGGATCAAAGCCGTGGAGTCCTTCGGTTTTTGTCCCAGTGTCATCTGGCACTAAAAGATACACTGCTTTTGTACATGGAGGCCCACCTAGAGTTTGTGCCTGCTGAGGCAGATCTCTTTCCCATGAATTTGTATAACTCCCTTAGAAAGGCGTAGGAGGACCTTCCAAAGACTGGTGAATTCCCTAAGCTGACTGTGCTGTTGCAGAAATGTACTTTCTCTTCCCAGGGCAGGACTTCGACTAATGCCAGTCCGTGGTACTTTAATAAGGGAGAAACACTCCTACTCCGGTGCAGTCAGGCTAGCTTATCACATTGTGAAATCGTTCCTATTACCATGGGCGGGGGTGGTGTTGGAGAGGGGAAAAGCAGACCACTGGTGCCAGTCCACTTCACTGAGTAAGAGCGGTGTCAGTTCTAATTATAAAAGAAGAATGGGAAGCCTTCAGAAGTATTCATAACGCAACAGTCTCCCAACTCTCCCTATATATATAAGTTCCAAAATAAGTGGACTCAAAAGTTTTAGACTGCACCTCTATATGAGCTTACCTGGGAGTAAGTCTCACTGAATTCAATTGGATTTACCCCTGACTAGATACGCATAAGATGTGGCTACTACTCTTTCTCTGTAAGGATGTGTCCCAACTCCACCGCCCTACTCCTGCTTTAATTTAGCACAAGAAATTGAACTCAGAGTCTTTTTACACGTTGTACATTTTTCTTTCTTGTTTAGCAGTCTTTCCAAACCAGGTGCTCTTCAGGATGGTTGTACAAAAGACTTATTTGGGGTGAGTGGCAAGAGCAACCTTATTAGATCAAACCAGAGCTCAATCTAACTCATGGGAGGGAGGAAGGTACAGCCTTCCGGAGTTACAGACTGCAACTCCCATGATTAGCTGTCCTTGGCTAGTGCTGATGGGAGCTGGGGTCCAGCAAGGTCTGGGTGCCATACATTCTCCACCTCTGTACTTTCTCAGTTAATGTTCTGTTAACATTCAGAGAAAAATCACACGATGTCTTGATGTTGCACATGCTCCTTTCCCACTGCATAATTGGGGCATGGCTATGAGAGCGTAACATATAGCTGTGGGAAGTTAAGAAAAGTCCGCTTGTCCAGCCAAATACGTGACAGCAATGGACACTGAGTGTAGTCCAGAATGTATTTGTTCCATCTGAGAGTATTTAAACACCATTAAAATAATTTGAGGGGAGGGAAAGAGAAACAAGTTTATCATGGGAAGTTTCCATCCCTATTGATTTCATTGACACATGCTATGCACAATCAGGTTGGCGGATGCTTATCGGTGTGCAACCGATACCTCTTCTGTACTTCCTTAAGTACTGTCAATATTGCTTGACAACCAGCATTCGCGGAAAGAATGCCAGGAGAGAAAAAGAAAATGCTAATATCATGAAATATTTACTTTCTGTGCGTAAGACAACTGTGATTGGGACAGTCATTTAACGCTAGTACAGAAAACCTTTCTTTTGTAGCATTTTTCCCTGGCTGCATTGTGCTAGAGTCTGGAAATAAGACTTCCCTGTATCCGCCCTCAATATCTACCACCGTCGTAGTCATACAAGGCAGAGCTTGGAAACGTTACTCAGTGGAAACTTAGCTCTCAGCGTTCTCCAGCCAACACGGCCCCTGGGTATGGTGCTGTTTATCTTCCTAAAGCGCCCAGTTACCTCCTGCTCTTGCCTGAACTGTTTTAAATGGATTTGACTGTTTTTGTGGTTTTTGTTATTGATGTTTGTTTGTTTCAGCTTGCATTTGTTTTTAAATGGTAAACATCTTTGTGATTTTTGAAAATGAAAAGTGGGATAGAAATGCTCTGAAACAAACAAAACAACAGTCCTCTCTCTTCCGCAGGTTTGTTTCCCCACTTCTCAGAGCTCTTTGTCCATTGTTGACAGTCTGAGCAGGAAATCCATAAACGCATAAATAAATGAAGATATAAACAAACTGAAAGAGACCGGGGCTCATCCAGTCCTACTCTCCTCCACGCCCCACATACAATGCAGACTGTGAAAGGCAGTATGCCGTTACGGCATCCGAGACAGATGTTACCCACCCTCTGTTTAAATATCTCCAAAGTAAGAGCGCCTACAGAGTCAGGTGTAGTGGTCTGAGAGCTGGGCTACAACCCCGGAGACCAGGGTTCGATTCCGAGCTCAGCCATGGAAACCAAGCGGGTGACTTTGGGCGCATCACACACTCTCACCCCCAGAAAACCCCGTGATAGGTTGCCATAAGTCAGAAACGACTTGAAGGCGCAAAACAGACTTAAGATAACACACCTTCTCCAGAAGCGGTCTGAGCCACTGTTGAACCGTTCTTAGGTTTTATATCGGCCAAGTATAAAGCTGTTCCAAAAATTAGAACCTGACTTTTCTTTCCCAAGCCCAATCTACACATCTATGCTTATTTTGCATCATTGTGATTAAAGCCCTCAGTGGGACCAGTTTCAGATGATACTAAGACACATATAAAGAATGACCTCCTTTTACGGAAGTAGTTCATGCCTTTGGAGCCGCAGCTGAAAATCAATCTGTAGCAGCTATAGGAGTTTCAGTGCAAATACAGAGCATGCTGCTCACAAAGGTTTTCCATTCAGTTCGGTGGAGAGAGCAAGGAACGTTCATGCAAAAGGATGCCTCCGTGGACCTCCCCCCAAAAGGAAGACTCCTAATACAGAATAAATCATTTTTCACACGGGATTATGTACATAGGGATTTGGATTAGACCAAACTGATTTCAAATAAATCGTTGAAAGCATCGAACATTTTACAGAACAAAAATATATCACACGACTTGTGGTGTTATAAAAATCATTCAGACTAATCATTTCGAAAGAGGATAGAAATGGAACACTCTGAGGGGAAGCAAGGACTGTTTTATTGTTGCAACCAGTGAACAGTGTGAGGAGGAGATCTTTTAGATTCTGTTCAACGGTGGATTTATTGGATGGCATTGGTTAGTCAGATTGTACCTCCTGTACCCCAGAGCTACAATAGGAATTATGGGGGGGGGGAGAGAAGGAGGAGGAGGAAGAGAGAAAGAGAGCGTGTGTCAAGAAAGCATTTTGTAAACCCAAAATGCTAAAATCATGCAGACTGATAAGTGTGAGGGATCACTTTGAAAAGGTTTGGTGTCTCTATTTTTAGGACTCCTGGGGCAAACTACCTTCTGTCTGGGAAGCTGACCTCTTTTACCTGTCTGAGCCACATTAAGCTATTCTAAGATATTGGAAGAAGGAATATGCTGTCATATAACAAAAAGGTTATTGAGATAACTCGTGTAAGTCATTTGTCTGTAACTAGGAGGTAGCAGCTGACATTGTAGTTTATAGCTGCAGAGATACTGTTTACAGCAGTCACAGCAAGAAAAACAAATTGGTCTAAAGCAGGGAGACAGAAAGTGTCAAGTCCTTCAGATGCTGCCCCTGGGCTCCCATTAGCCTTTGAGAGAATAGCCAATAGTGGGTGAGTGACGGGAGTTGCTGCCTAACCATATTTGGAATGGCCACATATTCACCTTCCTTGGTCTAATGTGCAGAACTGGAACCACACTTTCTTAATATTTTCTACTTTGTTCCCCTAAAATCTGCTTAGTGCAAAATCTGCATTGCACAATATGAAAGCCACCTTCATACGGTGGATACTGCTCATGCCAGATCACTTGTCAGATATGTCCACATTGCCTCCAGACATCCCAGTGAGGTGAGGTGTATATGCATGTGTGAGTGATCCATGTGGAAAGGAACAGTGGCTTGCTATGTGTAAGACCCACATTATAGAAAATGAAGAGATGCAAACAAATAGGAAGTTAGTGAAAGTGACTGATCTTTTATTGGAACAATGGCTAAAATTTTTCTAACAATATACTAGATTTGCAGTGATGTAGATCCCGTCATCACGCTGACAGTGAGAAGGAGGTTCATTCTCCATAATGAGCAGTGAGACCATTTGCAAGTTTACTTAGATGCATGTCTCAATAAATTCAGCAGACTTTATTTCCAGGTAGAGGTGCAGAAGGTTGCGGCCTTAGGGAAGGAATTTCTAGTTCATATGTTTATATGTGGTTTTGGTTATATCTCAGTTCCAAATGTTTAATTCTACAAAAACAAACAGAGAATACCAAGACAACATTCAGTGCCAAAGTTGCCATGATGAAGAGATGTGGGAAAACAGGGAGGAATCACAACATTTGGGATCTTGGGGAAGAAGAGTGTTTCATCTTAGGAGAAGCAAAAAAATGCAGTTGAAGACTAAACCATCTTGATCACATCATATACAGCTGCGTTGTGGTTAGTTATTTCTTGCTTCTATGCCTTTTACCAAAGGATGTCATCCACTCTCCCGTGTTCAAGCCAGCACAGGTATGACTGACTGGAGATGATGAGAATTGTAGTTCAATCTGTCTGGGGTGGTGGTGGTAGTGGTGGTGCCAGTGTGTGTGTGTGTGTCAGGGTGGAAAAGGTGAAAATTCCAGTTCTGCTGTCCGTTGATCAAGAACTTACCATGTGACAGGTGGAGAACTGTTGTGGATATTTGAAAGGTACTGGTGCTTCAAATCAGTTTCTCTGTGTACACAGAAAACTGTCTGCATTGGTCCATCTAACTGTGTGGCATCTATACAGTGACTGTCAGTGGTTCTTCAGGATTTCAGACAGGAGTCTTTCCTAGTCTTACTGGAAGATGTCAGGAATTTAAAAGGGCATATTTTGCATTCAAACAAGCTCTGTCACTAAGCTATACTGTCCTATACATCAGGGGGGAGTAATAATGTAACCCTCCAGATGTTGTTGAGCTGGAGATCACAGCAGCCCCAGCCAGCATAGGCCAATGGTGAAGAGTGCTGGGGGGTGCAGTCCAGCAACATCTGGAGAGGCACATGATTCCCACACCTGCTGTATGAGATACTTCAGGAGACTGCTCCTGCTCAGTGGCTGCAGCACATAAAATCTGTTAGTAGCAGCTGCTGCTGCAATCCAATTATCACACTGTTCTGCTTCCTTCAACAGTATGCAGTGGCTCAGTTTGCTTTGCTGTGTTAGCATGAAGGTGTAGAATGAACAAGAAACCAAAGTTGTGTCATTCTGCTTGGCCAGCTGCCCTCACTAACCCCTGAGGAAGCTGATATCTGCACAGTTCACACATTTAGAAAAAAAAATCAAACCATGAGTTTGTTGGTGGTATGTTTTAAAAGAGCAAGTGGAGTTCACTGGTTAAGATAAGGATCCCAAATCAACTTTCCTCTCAGCCATTAAACTCATTGCATGATCTTGGGTTAGTCACTCCTTAGTTAATCTACCTGCTAGGGTTATGGTGATGACAAAACTCTGTGTTCATGTGGTATGTACATGTGTGTGTGTGTGTGTGTGAGAGAGAGAGGAATATATACATCCAGAGGTTTTTTTTTTGAGAAAGGAGGAGATAAATACTTAATCAGCAAAATTCAAAATAAATGGAAATCTATTAACTAACACAAGCTAAAAATCCTTAGCCCATTTACTCAAAAACAAACCGAATGAACTTCAAAGGGACTTAATCAGTGGGTTTGGGATTCCCTAAAACTTAATTTCCTTTGCCAAGGTTGCGAATGGGAAGTGGTGGACTTCCCTGGAGGATTTGTAGCAGAAATGGGATGGCACTGGCGGGGGGGGGCTGGGCCAGATGATGCTTGGGTCCTTTCCATGCTCTACGACTCTATGAAACTGAAGTCCACATCCTATCCTTCCTACTCAGCATGAGACAAGATTCATAACAGCCGAGAATATTGGTGAGAGGACCTCAAAAGGGCAGAAATTCAGCAGCAAAGCAAATTCCAAGCAAATCCAGAAATTTGGCCTCTGCTGGCCACGCTGCCAGTGGGGATTCTGGGAGCTGTAGCCCCTCCAAGTAAGGATCCCAAACTGTTTATTTGGATATAGCGAAGGCTAGAATGACTAGAAACAAAACAAAGCAAAGCAAAAGAAAGGAAAGCAAAACAAAACAAAACAAACGCCTTGTGTTGTAAGAGTGCCCAATTAGTTGAAACACAATGAGTCCTAATCCTCTTTATGAAAGCCACCCTAAAGAAAGCAGTGTGCGGCTGTCCCTGTTACCCTTTTTAAAAACAAAAAACAAAAACCGAAGCTGAGGGATTGTAGGATGCTGTATCGTTTCCATTGATCTAGTTTTCAACTGAGTTTTTATCCTTTTTAAAAAGGTGTATATATCAAATTGGTTTAATACTGACTTTCGGATGTTTTCAGCTATCTTGCATTTCTTGGAAACCGCAAGCCGCCTTGGGTCCCGGGGCAAAGATGGGCTAGAAATAGTTTGGGTGTTGCTGGGGTGATATTAATATTAAATAACCGCAGTCGCGGGTGCCCTTGGCCTGCGCACCTGGCCCCGGACTCCTCTGGCGCCTCTGGAGCTGCTGCTGCTGCTGCTGTTCCTGAGTGGAGGAGAGACCGTCGTTCCTCGATCCCACCCCCCTCCCGCCGTCCGCTGTCCCCCAGGGGTCTTTGTCGGGCGGCCCGCTGTGCCGGGGCTCGCGTGGCTCCGCTCGGAAGCGTCCCGCTGATTGGCTTCCCGACGGCGGAGAGGACGAGGCCGGCACGCTCCTCGGGCAGCCCTGATAAGATAAAGCGTGCCAAACGGCGCGCGGCGCGCCCAGGCGCTCTCCCCGGCCCTCTCTCGCTCTCTGTGCGCGTGTGTAGGGGACAGGAGGGGGTGAGGCCAGCCCCACCGCCTGCCGCCCCACCAGGAAATCCCGCATTGTCTCGGCGCGCTATATATGGGCGCCCCGAGGCCGTCGTGTGCCCGAGTAGCAGCCGCGGCTCTCCGGCCGTCGGGGTGAGGCGCGCTCCTCTCCAGCGCCCCGCCGGGCTCCTTCGCCGAGGCAGAGCTCCGCCAGCGGGCCTCAGGTGAGAAGGGCGGCCGGCTTGCTTGAGTGATCCTTCGGGGCCGGGGCGAAGGGGCGGCACCTGAGGAGATCACATCCTCTGGTGGGCAAAAGCGCTGTGTATATGCCCAGGGACTTTCTTGCCCTTCTCCAGAGTCCTGAAGCGCGAGGTAGAGGTCCATCTTTTCTTTCCTTACTTTTACATCGGCTTCTATTTCTCCCGCGGGATACTGCTCGCCTTCAGAGCTTCCCGAGAGGTCCTGTCGAAGCCTCCCCCCGCCAGACGCTGCGACAGCAAAGGGGCCGCGGGAGAAAAGGCTCACCCCGAGCCCCACGGCCAGGCCCCGAAGGCGCGCCACGCGCGTCCTGGAAAGTTCCCTCCGCGGGTGGGCACTAGCTTCTCTCCCTCTTCTCTCCCTCTCTCCCTCCCTGCAGGATGTCTCCCAAGACGGCCTCTTCGCCAGCCTCGCAGGGGAGCAGCGGCGAAGGTGGGGAGCCGCCCCTCGCGGGCATCTCCGACGGCCTCTCCTCCTCCTCCTCGCCCTCGCTGGCCACCGGCAGCCTGCCTTCGTCGCCCACCCGCTGCCTGCTGCTGCTGGAGGCAGGAGACCGGGCGGCCCGGGCCTCGGCAGACGGAGGAGGGGGCGGCTGCCTCGGCCCCGCCAAGAAGGCCAAGGGCCGTCGGGGCCGCGGCAAAGGGAAAGGCGACGGGCCGGGGCCGGGCCTGGGCCTGAGCAAGGCCAAAAGGAGCCGCCGCATGAAGGCCAACGACCGCGAGCGGAATCGGATGCACAACCTGAACTCGGCCCTGGACGCCCTGCGCGGGGTCCTGCCCACCTTCCCCGACGACGCCAAGCTGACCAAGATCGAGACGCTGCGCTTCGCCCATAACTACATCTGGGCGCTCACCGAGACCCTCCGCCTGGCCGATCAGAGCGTCTTGGTCTCCGCCGCCCACGGCGCCCCTCCCGCTGCCTCCTTCTCCTCCTCCTCGTCCTCCTCGGCGCAGGCGAGCCCCGAGGGCGCTTTTCCGTCCCTGGGCGGCAGCCCCGACGCCCTGGCCCTCTGGCCCCCCTGCTGCCAGTGGGACTCGCTCTACTCGCCCATCTCGCCAGAGGGCAGCAGCAGCCTCAGCCCCACTGGCGACCCCGGCGGAGGCCCGGCCTGTCTCCGGCCCGAGGCCCCGGCGGCCTTCCCGGACTTCGTCTGAGCGACGGCGGCGTCTCCTCCCGCCCTCCGTCTTGAGCCAGGCAGGCCTCTCGGCAAGGCGAGCCTGCCCGAGGGACGAGGGTGGCCTGGCCAGCGGGGCACACTGGGGCAGCCGTCGCCCCAGGCAAGAGGAGGAGCCCGCCCTCCCTTTCGGAGACTTGCCGAAAAAACCCTTTGCCTTAAAATGGGGACTCTCCCTCCACTTGTTCTGCACTTTCCCCGACTTCCTCCCTTAGCACAGGACCGATAAGCAGAGGTGAACGGATAGAGATCACAGCTCCCAAAAGCCCCCAAGCCTCCCCCGCCAAGCCAGCCATTGGCCATGCTGGGGCTGAGAGATTGTGGAGGTTTTCCAAGGTCTGGCTGAAGAATTTGGTTATGTTGGGGCACTAGGTGCTCATCTCCCATCAGCTCCAACCAAGGCAGCAAGGAGAGGTTGGTGGCTTCCTTGTGGGTGGGGTGGTGAAATCCTTCCAGAAGTTGAACAGCTGTCCGTGGTGCTGAAGCTATTTTAGGGCTAGAATTCAGCCTCTTGGATAGCTTTTCTGAAAACTGGACTAAAACCTGGAACGGGTTCACCATGGCACTGGCATGGGAGCCACCAGCTGTCATTGAGCATTGCCAAGAGTGAGGGATGATGAGAGTTACAGTCCAACAACTTCTGAAAGGCACTGCTTGCCCATCTTCTGACACAGGGCCTTTCAGGTTGGGAATGTGCTTTAACAGCTGACTGACCCTCAGCTACTACCCTAGGGAAATTGCTGTTTTCCAGAGTTCAAATGGCAGCATTGAATCTGAGGACAAGGAGCTGGTCCTCCAACATCTCAATGCAGCCCTGATTGCAAAATCGAATTTAGCTTGTGTCACAGACCTCTCTTTAAAAAACGCTGGCCCATATTACCAGGGTGGAATCCAATTCTTCTGCCTCTTTACTGTTTAGAGATTGTATCTTTAGAACTTGAGTGCCAAGTGACAACCCCACTGTTGCAATGCAGTGAGACACAGTCATTTCACCATTCTAAGCCTAGCTCTTAGACTAAGTGAAGACCACAGAAAGTGTCTTACCATTTCAGAACGGGGAAAGCTCAGTTTTTGGTCTACAGGTTCTAGAATGTTACTTTGCAGTGAGGGGCTAGGCTGGCTGGAGGATTCTGGGAGGTGTCATCCAAAAAATTCCAACCTCTGATTTCATGTCCATTTTCAAGTCTCCAGTTTTTCTCATTTAATCCTTTGTCTTCAGTGTCTTTTTTTTTTTTTTTAAAGAAAGGCTAAGAGTGCAGTTCTCTGCAGGTTTATTTAAAAATACACAAGTCCCAAGGAAGCGTGTATTCAGATTTGAACACCATCATAAGGTGTATTAGAGCACTGATCCCTCAATATAGTGGATTCTCACCCCCCCAAGTGTGTCTGGGCAGGATAGTTGCACTGTACTGGTTCAGGATACAGTAATATGTGGGAGTACAAGCCAGTCAATCTGCCATGTGCTCAGGACTCCTCCCATTTAAAATCTAAGGGCCTGACACTGTTTCATCCCTTTGGATTGCAGCCAAGAAAGCCTCCAGCCCTTCAGTTGAAAGCAGTCACTTAGAAGCTACTGGTTTCAGCTGACCTGTAAAGCTTTGGCCTTGGGTTTCTGGAGAGTTCAGATTAGCCTTTCTGGAAATTAATCTAGAATATCTACCATTCCAGATTCTGCAAGAACTCCCACTGATTGAAAATCCTACTTGTAAGTGGGTTTTGAAGAGTGGCTTAATCTGCCCTTGGAAAATCTTTTCAAATCATTTGGGGAATAGTTAGGATCACCTACTATAGATTAGTGATCCCTTCCCTCCCTTTAACCATCCTGTGTTGGAGTGATATGCTGTGTAATCCTGTGACTACCCAGAGGCAAGCCCCATTGAATCCAATGAGATTACTCCTTGGGCAGCACATATTCAACTGCAGCTGGAGAATGGTGGACGGTGGATTTTCCTTCCCTAGTTTTCCATACATATTGTAGGTGAAGTGGTAGGTTTGCAACTTGCCTGTGACTTTGATGGTCAGCTATGGATTTGGAGAAGCTGTTGTGTGAATAGAACCAAGAATGGTGGCTATCCTGGATTAACCAAACCACATGCATGGTGTGATCATGTGTATATATTGGCTCAGCTAGCAGGAGGTAAAATGTATCAGGTTGGGCAGAGAAGTGCCTAAATCAGGGATGGAAATCATGTTAGATTGCAACCAGTGGTGGCACAGAAAACAAACAAATGAGCAAATCAGTACATTCTGGGGCACTCTAGACTAGACAAAGTATATTTCTTTATGGATTCCACATATGTGGCAAGTTGCAACTGCAGTTTTTTTTAAAGAGACGTGATGAATTTGTACACATGAAAAATGCCTTTGCTTCAAGGAAAGTCAATAGTCCAGAAACAGGGTTTTTTTGGGGGGTGTGTGTGTCATTGTTTGCAAGTTCTCTCCCCAGCTGCCTTTCACTGTATTTCTCAGCATAGGCTACTCTGCTGAGGGAGAATTGAGTCCAGCAATATCTGGGGGGCTACAAATCACTCATCACTCTTGTATATCCTGTTGGAGATACTGTCACTTAATGACAGAGGACATGTTTTCCATCATAGAAAGCCCAGTGTTGGCTTGTCCATTGAGAAGGATCTTGTTAAGTTGCAAGTCCTAAACTTTGAAAAGCTGCTAACCTTCACAGTATCACTGAAAAGCCACTGTCACTCCCAGGATCCTCCAATTTGTATTGCCATTGGCTCTGCTGGGTGAGCAATGCTGTGGACTGTAGGCTCAGAAAAGCAATTTTTCAACACACTGCTCTGATCTAGATGGACCAATGTCTAACTCATTGTAAGGCACAAGGTTCCTATGTCTATACACTCCCCTGAAAAAAAGGGTAGGAGAATTTATTTGAAATTAAAATGGCACTGAAAACCTGTAACTCACTTTGGAATAAGTGTTGTTGAAATGGGATGTGGGAGTCTCTTAGGACTCCCTTCTATCTTGGGACTCTCTTTTTAACTAGGAAGACTTGTGTGTGTGTGTGAGACAGATTGAGAGAGAGAGAGAGAGATGGGAATATATTCATCACTATTCTCTAACTGAGTACTCTCTGAATGTTTGACTAAAGCTTCTTTCATTCCTGGCCACTGTTCCCTATGCTGGTAAGGGGTGATGGGAATGGTAGTCCAGTGTAAATGGTACTGACTGGGGGAATGTCTTTTGATCCATTTCAGATGAAGCTCTTATTTCTATATCTGTAAGAAATCAATGAGTCTGCTACTTTTTTGTACTTGGAGATGGTAATTTATAACTTTACTATTTTGTATTTATTGATAACATTTTCAGAACAAATATGAATATATATTATATGTTTGTTATCTAAGATTATATTTTATATGTGTGCTTTTTATGGTGATGGCAAGGAGAATTAAAAATGAATGCTCACTGGTGGTGGGAATTAAATTTTCTTTGGAACAACAAAACTAGTCTCATGTCAGGCTTGATGGATACAGAGAAAGTTCTGCATGTGAACAGCAGAATTCCTTGCATCCACATAGACGCCTTTATATCTCATTTTATTTTATGTAGCAAAATTCTGCTGGTTTTGATACATACTGGCAAAACCTGTTTGGTGGAAGGTGGTGTTCTGTTTAAATTAATTTTAATGAGAGTTCTTTTTCAGTGTGCATGTTTAGTATTTTGCAAAGAGTGTACACTACAAACAGGCTCAGGGCTTATCATTTCTAACTCATTACTCTCACAGAGAAGGTGTAATGTTGCTAAAAATAATCTAATAAGTGACAATGACATTACTTTTCGTTTCTCCAGATTTTCAAAATAATTTTTTGTTACTTTCTAAGGGTCTTTAAAAAGCATCTTGGGTGGGACCTTTCAAGCATTATGCTAAATTCTGGGGTGTTTTTTTAAAAAATAATAATGAAAAGATAACAGAAAAGTGGTGTGTTGTAACTCCAGTTACAGTAACAAGTCACTAGTTTCAGACTTTGTCATGAGTTACACAATTAATTATGTTTTAAAAGTAACTTCACAAGATCTGGACAGCCTTGGTGTCAGCAGATGGGATCCTCAGACAACTGTCAACTCTCTAGCAATACTGATGCCACCCACCCCAGCCCCTTTTTCTGGTGCTGAAAGGAACATCAGGCAGTTGCCACTGGAAAATGCCCACAATACTCTGGAGTCAAATTATGTTGTCCCAGGGCACAGTGAGAGATTTTAATGGCAGCTGTGAGGTGCTCACTGGAGGACATTTGCCATTCTCCCGCTGCTGCTTGGTCACTCACCTTGCTCTAATTTGTAGTAGAAATAAAAAGGAAGAGGAGCAACTGCCTTCTGCCCACCAACATGGGGAGGTGGCTAGCAGAGAGTTCCTGCAAAGGATCACCTTAAAATAAAAATTAAAACTGAGGATAGATTATCAGATAGGTTAACTATGCCTCAATCAAGTGTCTGAAATTTTCATAAGATGGTATGGGTAGAGTCTGCTAATTTTTTACTAAGAAAATTACCAGTTAAGGAAGACTTTCTTAGTGCCCTGGCCTATAGCCTCAGGACTCTGCTTTTTAAAATGGAGTACCAGTTTGGCACTCATGCTGGTCCTAAACAGAAAAGAACCCTGTTACTTCATTTTTCTTTAGCCACTGTGCTACAATGGTCAAATCTACAATTATGAGTGATATATGTATTTTGATGTGCAAAATAACATCAACATTTTTAATTAGGGGTCTCTTGAGACCACCCCCTCAACAAATGAGAAGTGCTCCACAAAAACAAATGAAAGAAAAAAAGTTTCAGAACAACTGGCTTGCATCTTCAGAAGCCGTTTTCATCTGTCTTCTCTCAAAGCATAGTTCTGTACCTCATGTTTCCATAGCAGATGTGTCTCAAATCAATGACAAGTTCACTATGAGCTTCAGAGTGATTTAGAAAGTACTCAGGGAATCTTACTGCAGTAGAAGATTATACAGATGAACCGTGAGACTCTTCTAGTGCTACTTGTCTGATTTTATAAATGCATATTCCTCTCCTAATCAAAGCACTGCAACCGCCCATTTGTGAGTGCTTCTCACCTCACAAGGAAGTGGCTTCACTGCTCTGCAAAAGGTTCCCACTTTATTTCAAACATGATATATGGCAGTAATCAAAATCCGGATGAAGGTTAAATGGCAAACACACTGATGAAGGACCATGTTGTTTCTTTCCCGGGGATCTGATTTCAAGCTGAGATTAATGCATTATTGGTGACGTTTTGCAGAGTTCAGGGGAAGAGTGAAGTTTGCACCTGGAGCCCATAGGCCAAGCGGCCTATGGATACAGGACAGGGAAACCCTAGCAGCAACAGCAAAAACAAAGATTTTTAGAGTGCACTAAAAACTTGGGCAAGTTAAAGCTCTCTCCATATAGAGATATGGCAGGCTGTTCGGGGGAGGGGGAGAGAGTGGCCAAGTAAGATTACTTCTTGGCATTCTTGAATGGTTAAAAACCTATGTGGCTGGGAACCTGAAGAACATGCAAGACAAATGGAGTGAGCAGTGGCAGCTGGTGGGTTCCATGCTAGTGTTTGTGGTGTGTGTTTGAGTGAATCCACGCCAGGTTTTAGTCGGAACTTTAAAGGCACAACTAAAGATCCTGACCCTTATCCCCAAAATAACTTCAATGTCTTCAGTAGCTGCTTTACGGTTTGGACTAAAACCTGGAGAGGGTTCCTTCTTCCACAGATATGAGAGGCAGCAGCAATCATTGTGGGCAAGATGTTGGTGCTGGGACTATTGAAATGGTCTGGCAATGGTGGAAAACAAACAAAAATGGGAGGGGAGGAGGCTTCAAGATACATATAGGATCCCTGGTTGCCGGGAATGATCCGTTGTTAGCAGGAGAGAAGTAGCAGTAGCAAAACTCTTCCTTCTGTTAGCCTCTCTTTCTGCAAAGATAATTTTTTAAAGGTGCAAGTGCTCATAATGGTCCCCACAGACAGTCTCATTAGGAGAGTCCAACAATCCATATCAATAAACTAGTTCTAGCAGTTTTCATCTCTACCAGAGCAAGGTCTTCTGTAAATTTAATAGGTCCAAATTGCTCATTCAAGAACAAGATCACCCAACAATATATTGTTACTAGGAAAGTAAATTCCCACTCCCTGCTGCTACTTTGAGGACTGCATCTAGACTCAGGGGGAACAGGGGAATCTGAAGAGGTTGTGGAGGTAGATGATGCCATCATCCCAACTAATAAAAATGTTTCTGTGCTTTCCTGGCTCTGATACCCTCTGCTTGCCTGCCTGTCTCTCTGAAACTTCTAGTTGAAATTCTTCAAGGAGAGCTAGAGGAAGGGCTAGCTTGGTTCTTCTTCACATCTCAGGCATTACCACTGAGAAGGCCCTCTCTCAGGTAGCCAGTCATCTCACCTCAGATGATGGAAGAACCCTTAGGTAGGAGGTTCTTCCCTAAAAATCTCAAAGTACAGATGGGTACCTATGGAGACAAACTGTCCTTCAAGTACTTCATTATGAAGCTGTTACGGGCAAAACCAGGACTCTGAATTGGGACTCAAAATGAACTGGAGGCCAGAATAGTTTACATAGCACAGACATTGTATGATCACAATGCTAACATGGATCTAATGTGGTAATTGTATTCTACAAATGTGTAGTGGGTTTAATATTACTGTGAACATATTTGTTTAAGGGCACAAATCATTAATGTTGTACACAAACCTCCTTGTATTGAACAAGAGCACAGAATTCCTGGTTTGGCTTGCCAAGTACTCAAGAATTTCAGTGAGGTTTGCAGTGCACCCTAGAGTAACAGAGACATTAAAAAAGGTATTCTGCAATATCATTGTCTTTCATTATACTTACCTGTGTATCTACAGATAATAGAAACTTATATTTATCTATTCATCTGCATTTTCCCTTGTCTGTCTGTCTAGCTAGCTGTTTCTCACTTTCCTCTCTGTATAGCATGTGCTCCATTCTGTCCCCTGGAACTTCAGTGCTTTAACTTTGGCTGGATGTAATCTTGTTAGCAGAAATCTTGTTTGAGCATGCTTTTAAGTGGGCTTGCATCTGCAGGAAACAGAATTGCAAAGATGTGCAACATCTGCATCCAGTAGAGGGCCACTGTTATGTAACAACAGCACAGCTGGGAAAGGGGCTGATGTGTAACAGGTGTCTCGTTATACATCTTTGCAATTCAGTAACTAGGTTTGTTAGCACCTCTGCTACTTAGTTAAGTGCATGCAAATTTATGTTGAGTGAAAGGTCATACAGGATTCCATTAATTTTTATTGCTCACAGTCAAATGTCAAATGAAATATCTGAAATATCTGGAATTTCAAGCAGCAAACACTGTCTTGCAGTCTAGCCCTCAGTGGGTGGGTCACTGACGTTGATCTCTAAAATGTAACTTGGCTAATGCAGGGTTTGCTCTTGTCCAAGTGGCACGAGAACTTTGCAAGATGAGTTCCACTAAATTTCTGCCCCCATTTTTCAAATGAATAAATTCAGACTTTTTTATTTTAATGAAAATCACTACTTGCCTTGTAGAGGTTTCCCCATTCCCAGTCTTTGGGGCTTTGTCTGGATTAAAGAATGCACAACCTACAAACCATGAATCCTGGATCTCCCCCCCAGCTTCTTTTCTCTCCCCCCTCCGCCTCTGCCTTTCCCCCCCTCCACCCCAGACTCAGTTTGCAGTAGGTAGATTTATAGCACCTCCCTTTTCTCTGCATTCTCCCACTGCCCCTTTGCAAACAAAGGAAGGCTTCTGGGCCAAAAGGTGATTGTCATGCTAACTGATGTCAGCAGGGGCCCATTTGCCATCCAGCAAAGAGACCACTATTGAGGCAATTTGTAGAACAAAAGAAATTTGGTTACCGAGGAACAAAAGCACACATCCCTCTGTGCCTGTCCCACCTCCCCTACCCCCGCAGCCAGTAGGAAAGGCAACCATGCCAAACAGCCTGAACTAGGATCTCTGTCTGCTTGGGATTGTTCTTCTGGCCCCTCCCCTTGGATGTGGGGAGGGTTTCCACTGATACCCCCATGCTTCAAGGGTCATACTAAATGAGGTGACCTGCTTCTCAAAAGTGGCCTGCCAGGAGGCTGCTTTTGACTCATTCTTTTAATCCAAAGTGGGAAGAAGTGGGTCTCTGAACTCTGGACTACAGTCAAAAATGTAATGAAGAGATCAAAAAGTATTGGTGGGATGTTAGTGGCAGGGGAAGATAGTAGAAGCTTGTCTCCCTGACAGGATCATGAGTGGTGTTTGCCTCCTCCTCATGCCTGTCAGGGGTGGGAGAGAGCAGAGGGAATGCTTCAGGCATGAGAAGGTTATCCCACAAACAATATTTGTTGTCTTTTCCACACCTTTACATTCCTGCCATCCCAAGTCCCTGGCTGAATAGTTGTTTCCTAGCCCTTGAACACATTTACTGAGAAACAAATCTCATAGATTGCAGTGGAATGCATTTCTAGGCAAGCAAGTTTAGAAACAGGGCATTAAAGAAAAGGTTGTTTAAATGATGAATGTATCCAGTGGGTGGCTAGTGACCTGGAAAAAATGGGTGGGTCACAGGGTCACCAGTCATTAGCCCACCTGCGTATAATCCTAGCTCGCCCCCAAAGTTATGTCTCTTTTTAGCACTTGGCCTCATAGGTGTGGTTATACTCTACCAATTTCCTTTTGCCCTTTCCCCAATTCTTTTGGCAATGAATAGAACCACTGAAACAGATTATGTTGAAGAAGCATGTAGCATTTGTGCAATGCGCTGGTCTCTTTTGACTGGTATATGCAGCAGCTTCTTGGTCACAGGGGGTTACGTGTCTGTGATGCTGGGGGAATCTGGTGGAGCAGGAACACCAAAAGAAGAGAAAGACCATTTTCATGGAACAAAGGCCATTCAAAATGAAGGCAAGCCACTGGCCATGGTGCTGAAAGAGCAGAACCACTGCAGGGAGCTTTCACAAATGGCATCAAACAGTTGTGCATGTGGCAGAAAAGTGCCAGTAACTACCTGTCCGGCAGAGTTTCTCTTGTCATTGGCTGACAGCATCTGTTTCTAAAGACAAAAGTGGATCTTGCATAGGAGAATCAACTGTCTGCATTCATAGCCTGCAACACTTTCCTATATAAGATCCTTTGGGGTATTATATTACATTACAAATCCCTCCAGATCAGGGCTTCCTATTCCTCTACTTACACCTCTGTGTTCTACACACATACTGGTCACAATAAAAAAAAAACTTTCAGAACCACAGGGTTCTGTTTAGCTACCTCCTGCCCCTATATCCAATTTACACTCAATTGGTGCTTTGAAACTAAATTGAAATAGTAATTTTTTATTTGTTTTTTTTAACTTTATTGAATTACAAAATTATACAAGCAATCAGAAAAAAGAGAACAGACATAAATTCATTACTATTAAATCTTCATACAATAAAAATATCCTTCCAATTATCTTTCCATAATTCATTCATTGGAGCCCATTCCTTTGCAGTCTTATTTCTATCCATCTTCTCATTTAACATGGCGGTTAGCAGATCCATTTGAAACATTTCATGCAATTTAATTAGCCAGTCTTGTTTCGTGGGAATTTCTGTATTTTTCCATTTTGAGGCATAAAGAATTCTTGCTGCCGTTACCATATACAATAATAACCTCCCATGTTCCTTTTGATATTTTACATTCACTACTGTAAACATATTTAATAAATATAATTCCAGATTACATAACAAATGTATTCATAATATTTGATTAATTTGATTATGAATAACATTCCAGTATTCTTTGGCCTTTTTACATTCCCACCATATATGAAAAAGTAATTTTTTAACATGAAAAAAAAGAAAAGAAAGCATATGCCCCTGGACACCTGATTGGTGGAAAATTTGGCTCTCAAATTCATTTGTGTTTGACCCACCTGGTCAGTCCCATGTGCTGGGAATGGAAGAGCTTAGGAATTTGAGAGAGAGGAAAAAGTATCTCTGATATCCATCCTACTACCAAATAGCCGGCAATGGTGAGTTATATGTGGTCTCCCAAGATAGAGTGTTCTTGTACAATACAAAGCAGGGGTCATCCAGGCATGGCCCCTGGATGCTACTACAGGCTGCACTGCACCCTGCACTGCTGCTATCATGCACTACCAAATTTCAAAGGTATGTCAGCTGGGGAGAGGAACACTTCATTCCTTGTCTGGTTTGCTGAAAAGTACCTGTAGACCTTAAAAGAAGGTGCTTGAGTAGTAGATGCTTTCTTTTAGACTCAAATCATGTTTTCCAAAGGTTTTGGGGAATGCAATTCTGCTCTAAAGCAAGTCAAGCATTTCACCAGTACTTTGTTGTAGTGTCTAAAGGCAACCTGTTTTGCCACTTTGCTGATAGCAAACAGGGCTGTGGAAGCCATTAAAAAGGCCAAGAAGACACCTTGGGCTGGGGACCACGTTTTACCCCTAGTATAGAGAAAAAAACACATCTCTGCATGCAGTCTGTGGTTATAAATGGCAACCAATAAGGAATTTACAAAAACACAGAAGTTAGTTGTTCATCATACCACCAGAACAATTGTTTACTATTGTGTGGGACTTCGCATTAATGAAAAAGAAAATAGACACCAAACTAAGTTGAAATATTATTTCCAATAACTTAGATATTTACTTGGATATTATAATTGATATATATCCAGTGGATGTAACTTTGACCCCTGATTGTCCAGTGACAATGGATACTTTTCAATTTCTTGGAGACAGGAGGGCCACAACATATGTGCAAGACCCTTGCCCTTCTTGCCTTATTAAAAAAAGGTAGAGGGAGACTGGCTGAGTGGCTAGAGTGGGATAATGCATCACCAAAACAAGGCAGAGTTCCAGCTTACCTGGAGAAGGTTGTTATAAGACATTACTAAAAAAAAAAAAAAAAAAAAAAAGCCCTCCTTGGATCCCACCATTCTGAATAATTATCAGCAGGTCACTAAAATTCCATTTTTAGGCAAGGTTCTGGAGCATGTGGTGGCTCCCATCTCCAGGAGTTTCTGGATGAGATGGATTATCTAGATCCATTGCAACCAGATTTCAGCCCTGGTTATGGGACAGAGATTGCTGGAAGCCAGATGGGGAGTGTTTCCCTATTGGTACTGTTGGACCTCTTGGCAGCTTTTGATACCATCTATCATGGTTCATTTCTGGGTCGCCTTGCTGGGACGGCATTTGGAGGAACTGTTTTATCGTGGCTTCATTCCTTCCTGGAGGGGCAAACTCAGAAGATGGTGCTGGGGGACTCCTGGTTGACCTCTTGGCCACTGCCCCATGGGGTCCTTCAGAGTGCAGTTCTGTCCCCCATGCTATTTAACATATACATGAAACTGCTGGGAGAGGTTGTCAGGAATTTTGAGGTTTGGTGCCATCAGTATATAGATGACACCAAGAATTATTACTCTTTCCTACCACAAGATAAGGAAGGTGTTTTGGTTCTAAATTGGTGCCTGTCATCAGTAATGGACTGAATGAGGACAAGCAAATTGAAATTTAATCCAGACAAGACAGAGGTGTTCTTGCTCAATTGAAAGGCAGATCAGGGTACAGGGAACCTGCCTGTGCTAGATGGGGTTACAGGCTCCCTAAAGATGCAGATTCGCAGCTTGGGTGTGCTCCTGGATTCAACCCGGAAGCTCAGGTGTCAGTGATGGCTAGGAGTGCATTTGTCCAGTTAAAGCTGGTGCATCATCTACACCAATTCCTTGAGCTGTCAGATATGGCCACAGTGACAAATGCCTTAGTTACATCCTAGTTGGATTACTGTAATTAACTCTACATTGGGCTGCCATTGAAGAGTGTTTGGAAACTTCAACTGATCCAAAATAGCACAGCCAGATTGCTAACTGGGGCTAATTAGAGGTAGCATTACAATTCCCCTCTTGCAACAGCTCCACTGGCTGCTGCTGTTTCTGGGCACAATTCAAAGTGTTTGTTTTGCCCTATAGAGTCCTATACAGTTCAGGTTCAGGTTGTTTGAAAGACCATATTTTCCCGTATGAACCAGCCCACGCTTTGAAATCTGCTGGGGAGGCCCTTCTTTTTGTCCCACCACTCCCATAAGTACCTCTGGTGGGAACAAGGGAGAGGGCCTTCTCACTGGCTGACCCTAGGCTCTAGAACTCCCTTCTTAGAGAAGTTAGACTGGTACCCTTCCTACTTCCTTTTCACAGACAAGTAAGAACTTTTCTATTTCACAATGCATTTGATGAGTGACTGCATAAGGCCCATCCCAAGCTGGACCTTGCTAATTGTTGTGCTCGTGTGTGTGTGTGTGGTATGTGCACATATGTGCGTGCATGTTTAATGATGTCTGTTTTAATCTGGTTTTATTTTTTATTGATTGTTTAATCTTCCTTAACTTTTGTATTTTGTGACGTTTTAACAATGTGCTTTTTAATTTGTTCTAAGTCATTTTGGGTCTTGAACTGGGAAAAAGGCAGGATAGAAATAATAATAATAATACAAGCATACTTTTCTGTGGAAAAAAACCAGTCAGAAACCCCAAACTAGTTTAAGAACTGACAGTGGGTCTCAGCGGGTGTGCATCACTGACTAGCAGCCCCCTCTTTCTATAGGTTTGAGTCTTG
This sequence comes from Iguana delicatissima, assembly GCA_948472985.1. Lineage (NCBI taxonomy): Eukaryota > Metazoa > Chordata > Lepidosauria > Squamata > Iguanidae > Iguana > Iguana delicatissima. The sequence goes on from CAOKZL010000615.1 coordinate 433,458, forward strand.
TCCTGTATACTTCTGAGGGAATTTACAGCTTTCAGGGAAACTGGGCATGTTTTAGCATTTTGAATGCCTCTCCCCACCCCCTACCTCTTTGCGGACACATTATTAGGTTAATCATTGGTTCAGCTGGTTGCTATGGTTTTAGCAAGACCATGGAAACTTTATAATGAAGACTGAAAGACTTTCCCCATTTATTCCAGCTCAGTGTTTAGCATGTGATGGTTTCGCTTCTGTTCACCAAACCGTCCCAAAGCCATCATTATAACCATGGTTTCTTTGGGCCCTTTTCAAAGTGTAATGAACAGGTGGCCACACACCCATTTCTGCGGACTTTCAGAACTTTACAAAAATTGCAATACTTTAAGAAGAAGACAGTATTTTTGTTCCTTTAAACAGTACACCCCAGTAACATCTTTTAATAAAGAAGTAATATAGAATGTATTGGACCCAATGCAGGTAAAGTTAGTTGTGACAAAATCACATTGCCTTCCATTTATAATTTAGTCATGACTAGATTTAGTTACCTAGAATGCTCACTCTCACTGACTGACTGACTGAATCCAGTGGAACTTCTAAGTAGACAAGCATAGCTTTGCGTTGTATAAGCATAATCTCTGTTATATGGCTCTAGAGTGAGCAGTGTGTGTGTGCACAACTGACTTTGTGTGTATCTATCTGTCTGCCTGATTTTTCCTTCCACCAGCAGCTTCTCACCCTTTCTATATTACTTTTACCCCTCACAAAGTTTCCATCCTTTGAGGAGATTTTAGTTATTAAATCTAGGGAGAATTTGTAGGGCTGCCATCAACAGGGGAAGTCAAAAATCTCCAGAGAAACTGTAATGTGACGAGGAAAGGTTGGGGGTTGACCATGAAAGCGAAGAAAGATACAGCCAAAGTGAAGAAAAGGTATCTTCAACCAGGGAAAATTTTAGAAGCCGCAGAGTTGTAACAATCTGAAAAATAAAGGAAAGGTTCAACACGAATAGTTTTCACTTCATGCTTACTTGGTTTCCGTTGTGGCACAGTAACTGCTGTTTAAATGATTGATTAAAATATATCCAGTATACTCCTGCAATTTGCTATTTGTTGTCATATGACAGTGGCATGTTTGTTGTCATATGCTATTGTTTGCAGATTTTCTGAAACTACTATCAATAAGGTGTACATTTGCTTCCGCATGAGACTGTTCAGCCAGAATGCTTGGCATCTAGATTGGTATGTAGTTAAATAAACTGCTATATTCTTTTCACTAATGCCTCCATTATTCTTGAATGCCAAAGGGAAAGTTTCCTCAACAAAGATCACACATAATACTTTGGATGTGGGCCATAGTAAATGGTAGCAGTTTCCAATGGCTTCTTTTATTAATCATAAATACTTAGATATTCTTCTGTTCCATGTTTTCTAGGTTTAAAGTAACTATCCATGGTGCTGAACCTACTTAGGAACAGGGTTCAGTACCTTGGGAAGCTCCTTTGAAGCCTGGGTTAATACCTGGAGTGCATTCCATGCCCCCACAGACTGATGGTCACACCACCAATCAGTGGGATTTTCTAGTGCTGGTCACTCCCCTGCTGAAAATCTTCCACCATATGAGGGATTCTCAGAATGAGGCACAGAATGGGTGAGGGCAGCTAGTTCAATGGGCTGTGCCAAACGTTTTCATTTTGCTCCCTTTGTGAATAGGCATCACCTTGGAACTGGAAAGGGCTGCAAACGTTCTGGAAATTGGGAGTCGGCAATCTTTTGCTCTTCCTGATCTACCACCAGAGGCAAAGGGACTCACTTTACACCATGAGAGTACCCCTGGTAGAAAGGCTATAACTGTCTACTGATATTTGCAGTGAAAGGCACATAAAAAGCTGCTCCTTCTACTGATGTGAATGGAGAGGCTTATTCTTTAGAATTATCTGTTTTGATGATCAGATGATGAGATCTGGTGACATATGCCTTAGTTGCATTCTGGATTCTGGAAGTTATGGTCCCCCAAAACAATTTTTTTTCAAGCTTCACAGCTGACCCACACTCTCAACATATCAAGTCGGGAATGACCCTAAATAGTTATAGCTCAGTTGTCCCCTCCCCCCTCCCCCTCCTCCTTTTTAATGCAGTAATGCTTCTCCTATGTGCTTCGCATCTGAGAGGAACCCACTGGTGCCACAAACACCATCACAGCTGCATATTTGCTCCTGTTTACTTCCCTGTGTGTTGTTTTCTCAGTTGCTCTTCAGATCCTTGGATGATGAGAATAGATATTCATGCTACACTGAACCTGTATATTCTGTTTACATTTGAAATTTTAAGAGTAATTTTATCCTCTCTGAAGTAATGATTCCTCAACCCCCTTTAACTGTTTTTTTTTTAAAAAAAACACCCCCAAACAGAAAACCTATCATCTCCCCCCAGGTTTCTTTCACATGGCCAGAATTCAAAAGTCTCCCTCCCTTTCCCTCTCTTTCTTTCCACACCCCTTTCTTCCAACTATAATGACAATCCAAAGAGTTCCTGATAGGGTTTTAAAAGATGCTTATTCATTCACTCTTCAGCAAGCATGAAAATCCAGCTCATTTGTTTCCATTCTTTGCACAAATGACCTCACAGAATTCAGTTCAAGCTAAAGCCAGTTGCTGAAAACTTGTCACTCATACTTTTAACTTCTTTTTGTTGACCTCTTTTTCTGCTCCCAACCCCCCCTTTTTTTTTGCTTTGTGCTGTCTTGGCCTCCACCGCTGCTGTAGCCCCACCCTCTTCTGAGGTCGCAAAGCAAAGTCTGGGAATTTCTGTAAAGCTTCAGGGCCTGCCCCTTTAAACTCATAAATATATATATTACAAATATGGGTAAGATAGAAATGTCACCTTCTTTAAGTAGCAGTCTCTGCACGCTATTGGACTTAAAAATTGGAAAGTGTTGAGCCTGAAGAGCAGATATGCCAAGATACCTCTGTGTCCCTTTGGGAATGAGTCAAGTGTCATCCCATTGAAATGAAGTGGATTCTTTCCTTCCTTGTGCAAATGGAGGTCTGTGCTTCTCAACAATTTCATTGAAGCCACCTGTTTGGGTTGAGGGGCTGTTTACAAGCAGGGCTGGCCTAAGATATTTTGCTGCCTGAGCTGGAGGAACAAACAGCACCCAAGGCAAACTATAGGGCCTAAATCCAAGTGCTATATCCCAGTTAAACAAATGAAACAATGGGCATGATGTGAATGCTGATTTGCCATTCAGCAGTTATTCTGCTCTAGCTGGGTGAAATTATTGCACTAGCTAGGGCCATTAGGAGTTGTAGTCCAACAAATGCTTGGAAGGCCAAACAATTACCACACCTGATTTTAGGCCATACTATTGTAGCGCTGCCAATTTCCCCAGACTGTTAGAGGGATGGATGGATAGAGATTCTTCCTAGAAAGAAAGGCCAGCTAGAGCCTTTATTCCAGCAATAGCAGAAGTGCCCATCTGAGGAGGATGAATTTAAAACAACCAAATTGCAAGCAGAAAAATACATTTAGAATCTTCAACAGGAGGCGTATTTATTAAAGAAATATACTCTTAGGATAGCACAGCCTGATCCTATCTAACCTCCACTAAAAGGGTTAAGAAGGCAACAGATATGTCAGAACATGTCTTTTGTTGTGAGAGGAAACAGCGGAGACACACAGGCCGTGAAAAAACAAGATGGAGAGAGGTTATTCAGTCTCAGTTCCTTTTCCTTACAACAGAGGGCAGTGAATTAATTAGCCCTGGCTGAACTAGAAAATGTAATGTGCTCATAATGCTTTGGAATAGGTGGCTGACAGAGGAAGCAAACAAGCAAGCAAGCAAGCAAGCAAGAAAAGGCAAATCTCTCTGTGCCTAACCCATCTCATCCCTAGTGGACAAAAGAGCAGCAAGAACAAGTGCAGAAACTGTGAGCTGTGGGAGGCAATTTTACTACCTACTCTAGCTATTTTAGCCTCAGTAAAGGTCTCTTTTTCAGCTAGAAGTGATCATGGCAAAATCATGGCAAAATTGGCCCCTAAGGGGGGCTAAAATATTTTTTCATATTTTTCCCACAGTGGGCTTTTTGTGACTTTCCAAATACCCTTGGAGGAGCAATACAGCTCTCAGCCTAGCCTACCCCAGCCTAGAGACCACCAAATTATTTTGGCACATGAAGCAGAAATCCTGTCTTGACAGTATAAATGCAATGAACTGGATAAAAACTAAGAATATGCTGCCTTTTCTTGGCACTCAAAATGTGCAGCTTAAGGCAATTGCCTCAATCTAGTGATATGGATGATACTGTTTACAAACTTTACAACCCAAGATTCTCTGTGTACAGTATATTGAAGGTGGAATCAGGAACTTCTAGCTATCCAAATGTTTGAGTGTGAGTGACAGCAGAGAGTGAGACAGTGAAAATTGTTCACATCTAGAACCCTTATGTTTGTTGTAGTCACATTCCTTGGGTAACTTTGCCTGCCTATTTTCTGTGGATACCTAAATTGTATTTCTAAATGGCCAGCTGAAGTTTTAAATAACTGCAGTGATGGAAATTGGGGGGGTCATTCTTATTTGGGAGGACAGTGTCCTCATTTCACTTTCCCATAGTGACACTCCTGCTTATGTATGTAAGTAAGAAATGGAAATAAATAGACAAAACAATTGTGAAGACTGAAATAGAGAACCTTATCAGAAAATGCGCAGAATGTCCTCTTTTCTCCCTTATAATGCTGTTTATCTAGTTACTGAAGATGAAATAATTTTTAAAAGAAATGATTACTCTCCAGCCAATTACTGAATATGTCAGTGACAGTCACTGAGTGCCTGAACAGCGGAAGTAGAATTTTGGTTAAACTTTGTGAATTCTTTATTCTTTTGATAAAACAGATGAATGAAATCTCCTTGTCTGAGAGGCTATGCTACATAGCCTTCCACTCTCAATTTCTCTCTTATTTTCTAATGGTTATAAAGAAAACTGTTCGGTGCTGCTCTTTCATAAAGATGTGCGCAGCTGGCCATCCTACCTTTGAGTCAAGCATTTGATTTATCTCTTGTGCGTAGCAGAGATAGTCATTGGCAACACTCACTCCAAGGCAGATAGGCACACACACAAACACAGGCACTCACTTCTTTTACCCGCTTGGTACCCATCCATCATACAAAAATGCTTCAGAACAGTTCCAGTTGCTTAGCAACAGCAGGTAGAGGGAGTGAATGCCACACCTTTGGTCTTATTCAACCTTTCTGCCTGGTCAGCAAATAGCCTGCCTTAATGCAAACCCTCATGCGCCTAGGTCAGGAGATTAATGGATTCAGAACAGGTGTTTTGAACTGAGAGTTGGAAATACCACTGATAACATTTCAGCCTGAGATATGGCCACATCTGGTTGTGACCAGTTGGAAAGGTAGCCTTGTCTCTGAAGAACTGGAAGGGAGGAAGACAAAACACCTACAGTCTCTTTGGCTGCCATTTTTTTTTTAAAAAATCTATCTGGCTTGCTCTGTATTTATAAATCTCTTCTCACTTCTCAGTATTTAGAGATCTCTCCACAGCCCATCTGAATTCAAGGCAGTGTTTCATACTCATGTTCCAAAGAAACTACAAAGAAAGAAAAATCATGAAAAGAGTAAATAATAACTGAGTGGATTTTAATGAATAAGCAATGGAAGTCCTCTGGGGATTGTTGCTAACAAAGTGAAGATTAAAAACTTCTGGCTTGAGTATAAAAGCACCAGAAATTGTTGCACTAACTTCTGGTAGGACACAGTTTGATAGGATTCCTCTTCTTAAGCACTACCACATAATAATGTCTCCTTAATATCCCAGCTTGGATATCATATAGGTATATACTTGTTCTCAGCATACCATCAAGACTATGGCCATTTCTGCACTACACTGTTATAGTGCTATTATTCCACTTTCAACATCCTATGGAATCCTGGGGTTTGCAGTTTAGAGAGAAGCATCTTTGGCCTCAGTAAACTACAAATCCCAGAATTCCACAGGATGTTGAAAATGGAATAATAGCACTATAACAGTGTAGCGTGGAAATGGCCTTTGATAGCATGTGAATTCTATCTAGTTCCAAATGAAGCAAATTATTTAAGGGACAAGGAAAAAGTATTAGGAACTGCATCAAATATTCCTGAGAGGATTCTTTTGAGAAAACATAGTTAGGGCTAGAGGTGGCGGCACGGATCTCCATGTTGCCTATGCAGAAAATGGCCCAAAGACACATGGTACAATTTGTCAGTTATTAAATTATTATATATTAAAAATACTCAGTAAGGCTCCCAGAGTGATGTACAACAAGATAACTAAAAACATTATTTAAACATGGGTTTTCCTTCACACATGTACTAATTAAAAAGAGGGTTTCCTTCACACATTTTAATTAAATAATAATAATAATAATAATAATAATAATAATAATAATATTTTTCTGCTTTTTTTCTCTGAAACTGGGACTCAAAGCGGCTCATAATTAAAAAAATACAATTAAAAACATACAGAAAGTGAATAATTGAAACAGAATAAACCCATTTACAATATTAAAACCCTAACACCTCCTTAAGAAATAAAAATGCAATTAAAAAAAAGATAAAAAGCTCTTAAGAATAAGAATTATTTAACCTTAACAGAAATTTAATATGCAGATTTAGTTTTCAGCAAGCTTGCCTCATAATGTGTACTGCTGCAATTGAGTTTCAGTTTTCTGATGCAATTATGTGTCTTGGAATCGTGCTGCAAGCCAGTTGTGCTCAGATAATCCCAAGATTTGCAAACCGCAGCTTGCTAACATACATACACATTTAGAATGAAAGAATTTTGAGCTCAGGAATTTGCTTTGAGTACCAAAGCTGAAAACAGCTCAGTTTACTTTCACACAAAAATCTACACCTGGCCATCCCCCTCCTTGTGCCACCTTCATTTAAGAAATGTTATTTTGGGGGAAAGGGGAGTCATTTTTGTTTTTGTCATCGTTATGCAATAATGGCAGAAATCTTTGTTGATCTACTTTAAATTTTCCAGAGATCTACTGGTAGATCTCCATTTATCTTCTGCCCACCTTTACATCAACCACAGTGGGTCAGGGGTGGCACAGACTGCCAAAACGTGAAAATCAACCCAAACCAAAAGAAGCCAGAATTCCATTTTGAATTTTGAAAAATGAGCATTTTTGATGTTAAATTGGTAAATTTTAAAGGTAAATTGCCACTCCTGGTGCATTTTGGGGGACAGAGGAGGGGTGTTCTGGGGAGTCCAGAAGAACTGAGGGCCACAAAACAGGCTTTGGGGCCACAAACAGCCCCACATACACATACATACAGGGCTGTACCTTGCCACATAGAGGACTACACCTTGCCTACATTTGCTGTAGATTAATGACCATGTATAGGCCCATCTGTAAGAATGCTTAGCGTCATAGTAGCATGTTGGTTAGAACAGATATGAAAACATCTATGTGTTCCATGAACGAAGAAGGCCAGGGTGGCAGAAATGCAAGACCTAGGTGTCAAAAGAATCAAAAGTACATATGTTGCCAAGCAGGAAGCCAGCCGTTGGAAACAGTGTTTTCATTGAGAAAAAGACAACTGCACCCTGCCCGCTCCCCGCTCCCCCCCAAAGCACTCATACAAACAAACCAAGAAAAAAGTCGATTTAAACTCTAATGTGAGGCAGACGGCTTAGTGTCTGACCTTGTGGCTCTGGTAATGATTTAACAAGACATTCGTAAACCTGTCCTGTGTTATGTGTGCATACACAGTGCTTGTTCCTTGTTGCAAGGAGGGGAGTTCCATCAACTGTGTGTGTCTGTGAGGATCTGGGTGAGTGGAAAGAGGCAGAAGGGCAAACTTTCAGCTTGTGTTCGTAGCCTCTATGCTGTTGAGTGTCCCCCACCTGGCCTCTCTTCAGCCATCTGCTGTGGCTGGCTGATTCTATTGATCAAATGCCACTCAATAGCTCATCTTCCCCCAGCTAGAGCGTGCAAAGCCAAGGTTTCAACCTCATTGTCCATTAATAATTCCTCAGGGGCTGCTGCCTTTAAATTTATCACTACTCCTTTAAAAAATAAAATAAAGCACTCTTCGTGTCTCTCCCTCATGCCCCACCATACTCTTTCTCTCCACTTTAATGTATTGGTATTTCATCATTCAGCACAATGACTTTTAAATGTGCTTCTCTTTTGCTCTGTTTGGCCTTTCTAGGTTTCTCCCATTTTCCCCTGGATAAATGGCTGAGGTTCCTTCCCTTCCAGTCCACAAGGTCATTTGTCTACCACATTTTCCTCTTTTCATCTGTTGCCCACTTATCTCAGTAGCAATTGCTTATATGTTTTGGAAAAAGTGCATCTTCAGGGGAAAAAAGTCATTCTAAATCTGGAGGTCAACACAAAATGCCACCAACATTTTGAAACACTCTTTCTTTTTCTACAGCCTTAATTACAACGTGAGCAATTGAAGAAATTGAATATCTTGCCATGACATGTGAGTAGCCCCCTCTAATACTTTGTGGTCAAAGTGCAACCTGTGCAGCTCTAAGGTGTGGCACTTGAAGCCCCCAAGGGCCTCAGAGTCGCCCAAATAAAATAAGAAAAAACAGAAAGTCATTTACTTCAGCTCCCTCTTCAGCTAAAAATTGCTGCAGAATGTAGTAATTTTGCCTTCCACTGTCAAACCAATGCATGCTCCCAAAAGCAAATTTTGAAAGGCCTTATATCAGCCCACATCAAAATCAGAAGTAATATGACATCACTTCCGGTGGCATCAGGCAAGCTGGTGTGATCTGCTGGGTGACATTAAAAATCTGTCTCCATCTCCTGTGCAATTGTGCATGTGCACACACACATGTACACACACACATGTTTAGGAGTCAAACACATCACTCAAGGGTATGTTTACATCTATATTTAAATTGTATTTGCCTGAGAAATAGTTTCACTGTGCTTCAGGGGAGCTGTTTTGGATAATGTTATTGGCCATCCATATTGGTTTAATTACTTACATAGAATTGCTAGGGAAGAGAACTGTGCAATTTGGAGTTTGGTGCCCATGATACATCAGTAACAACTGTTCTGTTATTTTTCTCTCTAGGGGTGAAAGCACTGCACTAGATGAATACAAATGGAAAGCAAGTCTAGAAATGCTTTTGTTTGAGAGATCTAGTCCAGATATAGGAAGTTTAACACTCTCATCTTGCTTGCGATAGAGAGGAATCAATTCTGAGGGTCTAGTGGAAAATGTTCCACTCTCAGAAGCAACTGTGAGTTTCACAATGATATTAAAAAAAAAAAAAAGGAGGGGAAATTAAAAACTAAAAGGTCTACTTCTGGTTTTGGTTTTCTTTTTTGGGGGTGGGGAAGGAGGGTAATTGCAGAAAAACTGAGCCTGCTAGAGGCTTCCAGGAGTAGAAAATGAGTCTCCATATTGGGGAGGAGATTCAGGAAAGAGTCTGGAGAGCCTCAAGACTTCGGATCCACATGTGGAGTGCTTTTTGTCCACTGTGTTCTAGACCCATCTGCAATCTAGTTTTCTGTATTTAAGAAAGAAGACCTTCAAGAAAACAAAGTAACTCTCTGTCTGTCTTTGATTTAACCAGAGTCCTAGGGAATCATTTCCCTGCTGCAGCTCTCTGTTCTGAGGAAAGATCTGGACATCTGAAAAGGGCTGTTTAAACTACCTTTTAAAAAGACCTATGGATGAGATGATTTTGTATTTTAAAAAACCTGATTTCTGACATTTTTTCATACTTTAGCATGGAAAAGAAAGAGAACCCAGGGTACAAGCTATGCAGGGCCCAATACAGCCTTGAGTTGACACATCCACTGACTTCTGAATCGAACTCTCATTTCTTCCTGCTCTCATTGATTAAACCCAAGATAACCTTTTACTCTGATGTTTTCTCTGTAATCCCAGTTGGAGTGCGTGGGTGGTACTTTTTATCAAAACAGTATGAGGTGGGGCGAGGTGCATGGTGATATTTTTATACATGGGAACCACTTTCTCCCCACCTTTCTAACCTGGAGCATATATACATATGCACCAAATATTTGAGAACCAGCTTGGTTTAGTGGTTTAAGTGTTGGACTATGGCTCTGGGAGACCAAAGTTCCAATCCCCGCTTAGCCGTGGAAACCCACTTGGGAAAGTCACTTTTTTTTTCAGCCACAGAAAAAGGCAATGACAAAACTCCCCTGAACAATTGACATTTGTAGTCTAAGTGGTAGAACACCCTGGTAAAATACTCATAATAGAGAAACAGAATCAATGAAAGCTTTTCTGGGAATAGTTTTCCTTGAGAGGATAAAGTAGGGATAGGCAAACCAATCTGCAAATCCTTGAATCCTCAGCAAAGATTTGAGATTCGTGAATCTGGATCCCTCTGCTAAAATAGGCAAATTGAATCTTTCGAATCCACCAACCAAATAGTTTGTTGGAGACTAGGACGCCTGAAAACCTGGGAGACCAGACACGCAAGGGGAGATAGCAAGTAGGTGAGTTTTTCCCTTGGAGTAATAATGGTATTTGCTAACAACTTCAGAAATTACATCTGGGGTTGTATTCTAATATATTTAAACTGAACATTTCATATTTAAGTTCAGCACTATTTTCTGTGCTGAAAATCAATAGCATGTATAAATGCTGAGGTCAGTGGCTCTGACGCCTATCAGAAGTAGTGGGTCAGAGGGCATGGTCACACAATCTCATCCAGTGATTGCCACATGTAGGCCAGTGTACCTCTTTCCACAAGACCAGTGCCTGGCTGTAAACCTATAGCTAGAGTAGGATGAGAAGTGAAATGTCCGTCATGGTTTCTCATGAGCCCACATGACAAACCACACGTAGCAGAAAGGAAAAATTCTTTTTAAAAGTTAGTGTCTCCAGCTTCCGGTTGCATGGCCGGCACGAATGGCAGCTCGGAAAGAAGCTGCGAAATGGCCTCCCACTGGATTCCAGCTGCCCCTTTTAAGATCCGGCGATGGACAAACACCCCCCCGGTACAGGGGGTTCGGAGGTGGTCTGAAGAGGACCCCTTAACTGGCGCTGGACTCTGCCCAGCTGGGAGAGCCAAATAGCGCCAGGGGGTCGAAGGACGACGATGGATCGAGGGGGATGTCGCTGGAGCACCACAAGCGCCACTGCACAACTTTTTAAAGCAAGCTACAAAAAGAAAACAAAAGAATCTAAAGCATGGAACCTGTTTTGACTCCCCACTTCGTAAAGACCACAGCAGTTTTGGCGTGCTATGATGAGCAGGAGCAAAGGTGGAAGGACCCGGAGACTTTAAGATGTGAGTCATGGCTGCGAGTTTTCTTAAAAGGGCGGCTGATTAAAAAATGAGAGAGGCTATTCTGCTACTAAAGGTAAAGGAAAAAAAATGATGATAGATAGATTGGATCTGCTATTATAGAGTGGACATGTGTGTGATCAATAAGGCTTGATGTGAGATTTAAAAGCCTTCAGAGTAGAGAATTTTCTGTTGCTGGATTTTGATCTGGAATGCTGACTGAGGATTTATTAAGATGCAAGAATCTGCTCCTGTTTTTTTTTATCTGGAACCTGGATTGATGTGCTTTGTTGTGACTGTGATCATTTGGAAAGTCATTGAAGTCAATGAAGTAATCTTGGAAAAGCAACTGAGAATTTTTGAAGCTATAAGAATCTGTGCCTGTGGGAACTTGGATTGTGGTGTTTTGCAGTGACCGCGACTTCGTTTTGGAAAATCAACAAAGCAACTTTGGAAAAGCGACTATGAGAAAACAAAGGAAGATCAGAAGATATAGAAGCAGCAAGTTTGGGCAGGGAGGGGGAATTGATAGGTGGATTGTGGTACAGACCTGTAAAGTGTAATGATTTTTGGCAATGTCGGTTAAATTACTGAGAACAACGTATATGGTCATTGAGATAATGATAAAGTTGATGAAGTTAGTGAGAATGGAGAGCCCGTGCTAAATGTCATTAATATTCCTACTTCTGGGGACGGAATGGCTCAGAACTACATAAGCGATGATAAGCACACATTTCATTATTTCATTATTCAAGATGAGTTCTGGGCTGTAAAGTTACAGAAGGGAGGAGGGAAGCTGAAATGAATGTAGACATGGTGCTCTGATTCAGATGAGGTAGTGTGATTTTTGGTATGTTTAAGGTATCATTAAATTGGAGTGTTGCTTTTAATATGAATATGGGGGCATTGCCTAACTAAAGCAAAGGGGGCTAGACAGGGCATTGATATAAGTTGATATAAGTAAGGAAATTATAGTATGTCTGTTTTTAAGCAATGTTTTTCTGTATGTATGTAAAATGTTTCCTGCCTTTCTTTGTTTGAGTTTGGGCTCCCGTAATTGTTATGGCTGTAATTCTGTGTATGAAGGTCATTGAAGCAAAACAATCTCTCTCCCTGGACAAGTGCCTGGACTCAAAGCGGCTATGAAAAGACAAAGGAAATCTACAAACGAACTCTGGGTAACATGTTAGAGAAGGGAGGTGTGAAATATGAGGAGGTTTTTGGCACAGATCTTACAAACAGAATAATCTTGGTTTTTTTCAACTTTGGCAGTACTAAATATGATTATCTGTTTGAATATTATATTGGAATCAATAAGGATAATGATGATGTTAAAGGGGTGATGGGATTTGTGTGATTGAGGAGTTGAAGCTAGATGACATTTATGCTATCTCCTTATCCTCTGGGACGTAACGGCCTGGGACTCTTAAGCGATGCCAAGCATACAAATTAATATTGATTCCTATGAAGTGAATCCTGGGCTGTGAAACCCCAGATGTGGGAGAGGGATGGAGCGAAGGATGTAGATATGGATCTAGCTGAAGCAGTTGATATTTCGATAAATTTAAGCTTATACTTGACATCTTGATATAAATAGGAACATTGGGAAACTGCCAAAGAGGCTGAAGGCGGGTAAATAGAAAATGGAAAATAGTGGGAAACAGGATGGTACAACAGCTTGGACTGTCAGATTATAATCGGGGAATGTAGGAGGATTAATTAGGAGTAAAGGGTAATAGATGGAGATTTTGAACAGAATTAAATAACAGAATGAAAATAAAGTGTTGAGGAGATATAGAGGGAAGCAGAAAGGCCAAAAATAGTTAATAGCTGGGAACGGTCAGTTGAAAGAACAGTATTGAAATTGTGAATGGCAGAGGGATATCTGTAACATAACATGAAAGGAGAATTGAGAAGCATGTTCAAACATGGAAACAACAATGTAATGTGGTACATGAATATTTTGAGTGGACTTCAGGAGGTAGGGACCAAAACAGGCGGGAAGAACAGACATATTACATGTAAGATTACAGATTCAGAAATTGCTTTTATTTTGTGAAACTCAATAAAATTATTATTAAAAAAAAATTACTGTCTCCAGGGCCTGCCGAAGGCCTGATTGGCTGGAAGGTACAGTCTTCTTGAGATTTCAGGAACAGCTGAAAAATTCCTTTGCATAGCTCCCTTGCAAAGCTCGTTCATACACAGTTCTGAGGTTTATAGTTTTACAAGGTGTCACAGCCTTCTCTGTCAAAGTGTGCTGGTGCATATCAAACTACAAACCCCAGGATGCCATAAGGAGCTATGAAAAGAAGATCCAGTTTTGACCTGGATTATCTCTGTACTGTAGTATGTGGCCCTGTTTACACAGGCAGAAAAATGTGGGATTAATCCACATTTTCCTGCCTGTGTAGAAAGGGCCTTCATGTGATTTTCAATCTGGGGAGATCCTGAGGCAAAACTATGACAATTGTGCTGGCCAGATTTCTTCAGAGGGAGGTTTGCCTTTGCCTTTGCCTAGGCTTTTGCTAAGGCTGAGAGAGTGTGTCTTGCCCAAGATAATCCTTCTTTCCCTTGCTTCTTAAACCTTTTTTTTAAAAAAAGGATTCAAAAGATCCAAGATTCATGGATTCCCAGAACCTTCCAGAGATTTGAATTTGGATCTGGATTTGGAAAATTCTGGATTTGTCCCATCCCTAAGATAAAGCTATATGCACTGATGCACTATGGAAATTCATCTGAGGTACAGAAGTGTGGATAAATAGTGAGATGGCCACAGATAAAAGGATGCTGCGTGATAAAGGTTCAGGGCTCTTCCGAGGGAAAGGGGATTGTTTCAGAAGTGTCCAGCGGATCCACTGCTACAGAGGTTGTGGTGGTGTAGTGAATCCATTCTCCCCACCCCCCACCCCCACTTTTTATTGCAGGTATTCATGCAGCTGCTCCAAGTTAAACAAAAGCTCTGTTGGTGCCAAACCTGTGAAAGAATAAGGTCCAGCAATGGCAGAGCTCCTGTTCAACTTGGATCACTTGCAGAAGGAGTAGAATTAAGCAGTAAAATTAAGAGTGGATTTGCCATCTGTGTGGTAGTGGATCCACCAGCTGCTTCTGGGATGAGTGAGGAAGTGGAACTTGGAAAGCTAGCATAAGGGAGAGAGAGGGAGAGAAAACACATTCTTTCATTCCTTTCTACTCTTTCCAAAACACAGGGAAGGAGAGCAGAGATCCTTAGTATGAGATATAATGTAAATATGGGATTGCAGAAAAAAGACATTCACAGTTGGAGAGTCAGTCAGGTTATTTCTACAAGAGGCTTTAAAATTTATCTACGCATGGGGAGGGGAAACATGCTAGCTCGACTCCAATTCCAGTTCTACTCCATCCCTACATGCAGATGGTGGCAGTCTGAGGTGGAACCAAACCCTCAGCTGTCCATGATGGCCCTCCATGTGAGTTGGAATCCTGATTTTCCAGGGTTTTACCTCAAGGAAATCCACTTTCAGATCCACTGCCCTCCAGACATAGAAGGAGAAAGAAATAATGATGGGGTGGTGGTACAGATAGAATTCCCCCTCTTTTGTGTGTAAGAGTAAACATGAATTTTAAACATTCAAATGGGGCTACCTGTTCTGAAATCACCCAGAATTCAGGCGTTCAGCTGTGGACAAAACTAGACACCTCAACCTGGGAGTGCAGGACTCAGCCAGACTGCTTTGATTATTCATTTCAGCTGCACTTGTAAACTATTGAATTGTCTCCCATTTTGAGTGCTTTGGGCATGGAATAAATAAGTAGATGAGGACAATCAATTGTGTTACCTCAGTTGTGTGGGTTTTTCTTGTGAGGGTTTCTGTTGTTTTTCCCTGGCTTCTGTCCAAATCCTATCCTTACAGTCCATCACCAGCTTCTTTTTGTATCATACAATGAGGCTCAAGTGAAATATTAAATGGAGTTCAACAACACTTTCCCCAATTCTTTTTTTTAATGAAAAACATCCTGGGCTCTGAGCAGACTGTGAATCTTAGTGGGAAACAGCTTGATTAGATTTATATAGAGGCAGACGATGCAGCTCCTATACTTTAATAGTTGAACTGAAGAGTTATATACCAATGATACATCATTTTGTAATCCAAAAAGGTGTTTTTGAACATAATCTCATCTTTCAGTACAACACATCTGATACAATGATTATTAAAGGGGACATTAATTTTGACTTTATCATACTGTAAGTATATGTGCCACCCAAATCTTAGATCACATCCTTTTAAATTCAAAAGTTTAACATAATCCATTTTTAATCCAAGTCATACATGAGGCTGCAAAGTAAGCCTTATAAAATGATTTTTAAAATCTACATTCACTTGTACTTTATATCATAAATATCAATTCCACCTGAGTCTTAAATTATGTCCCTCCAACTCCAATAAGCTACTATTCCTTAATGTTATCCACTCTGTCAAACAAATCAGGCAGCAGGCAGTAAAATATAATATCAAGTTTGGTATACCCAAAACTCCTTTCTTTGTAACTTGTGACATTTTAAACCTGACACTGTGTTTACTTCTTTCCCAACTAAATTTAGACAAATCATTCTACCATTTCTTGAAAGATACACATTTGTCAAAACTGGTAGTGTCTGGAACAAAAGTATCATTCTAGGTAATACGTTTATTTTTATCTCAGAAATTCTATTCCATTGTTGACAATTTTAAATTCTCCTATCTCACCAGATCTTTTTTAATTTTGTTCCAAACTTTTACATAATTGTCCTAGAACAACAAGCATATTTGACAAAGTGACACCAAGATATTTAACTTTCTTCTCTGTTTCAAAACCAATTTTATATATTAAATCATTCTTGCTTTGTGTATCTATGCTCTTTAACATTTCTGTCTGTAGTTTATTTATCTTTGTTTGTTTAAGGTGGCAGCTTAGTTCATCCATGGAGAATCTAAAAGTAACACCAGCCCCCTCCACTCTTCCCACCCCTGAGGGGAAGTGCTAAAGAGCTGCCATTGAGGCTTCGGAGAGCAGAGGGGCTTGGAGCTTCTTTCAGCTTCTCCCAACCCCCTCCATTCTCCCCACCCTGGCAGGGAAGCACCAAAGAGCTGTGCTGTGGCAGAGAGAGCAGAGGTGATTGGGGCTTAGTTTGTCTGGGAGAGCCTAAAAGAAGTACCAATCTGTTTTGCTCTCTCCACTGTGATGGGGAAATGCCAAAGAGCCACTGCCACTGCCATTGTTTCAAACAGGCATTACAAAAGACCAGAAGAAGAGCCATGGTGGACACATCGACCTGTGTATAAGTCAAGCCAGTTTTTTAATGCATAAATTAGATTTATTTTGGTGTTTTTTTTTTACTTATACATGGATATATACAGTAATAGTCTCTCTATATTCTGTATTGCTCAGGCCCCATCTGGAGTACTGCATTCAGTTCTGTGCACCTCATTTTCAGAAGGATATAGGCAAGTTGGGGCAAGTTGAGAGAAGTACAATGAGGATAAGAGGTATTGAGAACAAAACATAGGAGGAAAAGTTGAAGGAGCTGCACATGTTCATCTTGAAGAGAAGACTGAGGGATGACATTACTGTATTGTTTAAATAACTTAAGGGCTGCCTAATTTGGATATCTTCAAAAATAGGCTGTACAGCTACCCACTACAGGTGTTCTAGCTGGAGATCCTACACTGAGCAGGAGGTCGCACCTGAGGTCCCACAGGACTCTTTCTGTCTCTATGATTCTATGACAACTGGGATGGATGAGATAATTATTATTGCCCATGGAGTTAGAATATTGCCCTTGCAGTATGCATAGATGTATCTGCTGGGAAGCCCTTGTCTATTGAAGAATTCCCAGAAGTATAGTCTATGTAATATTCTGAGGGTTATCCCCTTTTTTTCCCTGTCAGGGTCTGTGTGTTTTTAACAGCCACAAGAGAGGGAGAAATTCAATGAGAGTACCATTTTCCACCACTGATTCTTCATGCTGGAAAAAGCTGCTCTTGATACATTTTTACCTTGCCTATGTTTATGCATAAACTGCATAAACACAGTTCAGTAATAGAGATGGTTGACTGAAATGGCATGGCCTCCTCCTGTGTACCACTGTATTCTGCATTGGTTAAGCCTCATTTGGAATACTGTGTCCAGTTCTGGGCATCTCAATTCAAAAAGGATATTGACAAGCTGGAACATGTCCAGAAGAGGGCAACCAAAATGGTGAAATGGTGAAAGGTCTGGAAGCCATGCCGTATGAGGAATGGCTTAGCAAGCTGGGTATGTTTAGTCTGCAGAAGAGAAGGTTAAGAGACGACATGATAGCCATGTTTAAATATTTGAAGGGATGCCATGTTGAGGAGGGAACGGGCTTGTTTTCTGCTGCTCCAGAGACTAGGACAAGGAGCAATGGATTCAAGCTGCAGAAAAAGAGATTCCACTTGAACCTCAGGAAGAACTTCCTGATGGTCAGAGCTGTCCGGCAGTGGAATATGCTGCCTGGAAGTGTGGTAGAGTCTCCTTGTTTGGAGGTTTTTAAGCAGAGGCAGGATGGCCATCTGTTGGGAATGCTTTGATGGGTGTTCCTGCATAGCAGAGGCCCTTGTGGTCTCTTCCAACTCTATGATTCTATGATTCTATGTAACTAGCATCTTGTGTTGAAGAAACTGGTGAATTTTTTTCATGTCATGCAGATAAGCTGCCTTCTCTTCCTCACCAATCATCATCATCATCATCATCATCATCATCATGAGATAATATCTTTAGATCATGAATTTTTGATTGTAATTCAGAAACCTAGGACAGGAAGACAACAAGAGGAAGAAGGTATGAATGCCCTATGCCATGACCCTCTGAGGACCAGCTTAAGGAGTTGGGTATGTTTAGTCTACAGAAGAGAAGGCTAAGAGGAGACATGGTAGCCATATTTAAATTTTTGAAGGGATGTCATATCGAAGAGGGAACAGGCTTGTTTTCCACCTCTCCAGAGACGAGGACAAGGAGCAATGGATTCAAACTACAGGAAAAGAAATTCCACCTGAGCATCAGGAAGAATTTCCTGACAGAGCTGTTTGGCAGTGGAATATGCTGACTCGGAGTGTGGTGGAGTCTCTTTCTTTGGAGGTTTTTAAAGAGAGGCTGGATGGCCAACTGTTGGGAGTGCTTTGATGTGTGTTCCTGCATAGCAGGGGGTTGGACTGCATGGCCCCTGAGGGCTCTTCCAACTCTATGATTCTGTGATTCTATGATACTATGAATGTGACTGGTGGCAAGAGCAGCCTTATGATGTTTTTCTGTCTGCAATGAGATTGCAAATGGTACTCCACCCCACTATGCACCCATGTCAATGTGCATTGTACCCGAAGTCAGACAAGTTTTTTGGGCATTGGAACTAGAAAATCTCTCTTCCCTTCCAGGAGAGGAAATACACAAAAACAAAAAAGTAAATAACAAACAACTCATTATCTTTTAATTAAGGGATGGGAAGAATACTTGAAAATATTTGAAAAATAGGGAAAAAAGTGTTTCTGGGTGTTCAAGAAATCTTGATGGGAAGAATCCCAAACTGACTAGAGTCTTTGCAATTCAAGACTTATTTGCAAAATCTGCATGGAGTTATTTTGCGCAGAAAACAGCATTTTTTTTGTACAGGCAATTATATTTCTTTTGTACAGAAATACAATTTTTTGTACTGAAAATGTGCAGGAAATGCTGCGATTAGGGACTTACTTTCTGCAAAATTCATGCTTGGTTGTTTTGTGCAGAAAATAATATTTCTGTGCCAAATACTGCATTCTCTACAAAACCATGTGGATTTTGCAAAGAATTAATTCTTGAACTGTGAATAATCTTTGAAGACTACAATTTTTTTGAAGACTTTCTTGCAGTGGAAAGAAATTATTCATTGCTTCCTTCTAGAAGAAAATTAGCAAATAATTGCATCCCTCTTCTATTTACACCAAAACTCCACAGTCAGAGGTGAGTGCCTCTCAGTGGTTCTCAACCTGTGGGTCCCCAGATGTTTGTGGACTTCAGCTCCCAGAAGCCCTGAGCATTGACCATAGTGGCTGCGGCTTCTGGGAGCTGAAGTCCACAAACATCTGGGGACCCACAGGTTGAGAACCACTGCTCTATATGAATGGTAGGGGCTGAATCTGACCGGGTATTGCGAGCATGTCTAAGTGACCGTCCATGCTAGGAGAGAATTCTGGAATCTGTACTCCTAAAAAGTAATTCTCTCAAGCTATAGCAGGAACACAGATGGGCTGCAGTGCGGAGCCAGGGTCTGTAAGAACAGCAGTCACGGCTTTTGCCTGGCTGATGTGTCAGACACGTCTACAGAGTGTAGTGACTAATTGGTAGTGAAAGGGAAGCCGTATAGTCTCAGGAAGGAGCACGTTGCCTGCAGTAACTTGGCCATCTAGTTTCTAACCTTTTAACCTTAGAGATGCTGCTGGGGACTTAAAGTTCATTCATTGGACTGGAAAGAAAATGAAGCGATCCTTTCTCTCTCCCTCCCCCCCTTTCCCTTTTTTTTTATTCCCTCTTCACAACTGGCCTTCATGGAGAAACCCTTGTTCAGTCCTTCTAGAAAAGGAGAGTTCAATTAGCTCAGTCAATCGTCAGGAGAAGAAAAAGACACAATGTGTGGGCCTCATTTAGGGCCTGCAGTGGCTTTGAAGATGCGATTTGCTCAGGCTGGGCAGAACCAAACAGATGCTAATTTACCTGCAATGTGTAGCCAACTGCTTCAAGTAAAAGCTTCTCTCCCAGGATGGTGGATAGCCAACCAAGCTTGTCTGAAATGATGGAAGAGTGACTTAAAAGGAAACTGAACTGGATGTGTGTGTGTGTGTGTGTGAGAGAGAGAGAGAGTCCTGAAATTCCATTCATTTTTCTTCTCTCCTCTCTGTTTCTCTCTTTCTTTACATTGTTCTATTGAATGATGATACAGTTACTCACTTTTCCTATTCACTCTTTTTTGTTGACAGAAGATGAAAAAGACAGCTGCTCAAGGAGGAACCCTCAGGAGCCTCACCTGTATACTCCCACAGGACAAGACTTAGGTTAGGCTCTTACTGTATTTCTCCTTCCTTTACTTGGAATAAAATATTTTGCTGCTTGAGATAGAATAGCAGATGACTTCTGCTAGGTCAGGTAGCAGATTCATTCTGACTCTTTCTGACTCTTTCTGACTTCCAGAAGGTAAGCAGGGCCAGGTCTTGGATGGGGAACCCTCTCATGGAATATTAGGTGCTATAGGCTGTATTTCAGAGGAAGGCAGTGGCCAGCACTTCTGAGTATTCCTTGCCTAAGAAACCCCCCATGAAATTCATACGGTCACCATAAGTCAAATGGCAATTTGAAGACTTAAACATATGAGATGGGGAGAGAATGAGAGAGAGAAGAAGTCAAAGGGCGTAATACTCCAAGCTAGCCAAATTATTTTGGCACATAATGCAGAAAATTCCTTCAGTCTAGCAGCAAATATATAATAACATGATACCAAAATCTGGTGTTAAGACAGACCACCTCATTCTCCCCAACAGTAGGGCCATCTCTATAGAGATATGTGCTAGAAAGTCTCAGAGATGTGAGGGAACTTCTAAGTCAACCAACCTCATTCCCATTTCTAGGCTCATTATGTGAATGAAAAGCATTATCCTTTAGATTGTACCCTTCTCTGAACTTTCCAGTGTTCTGATGTAACTCAGTAAATTGTTGCAATGTGCCTTCAAGTAATTTCTGACCTATGGTAACCCTAAGGTAAAACTATCATGTGGTTTTCTTAATAAGATGTGTTGAAAAGGGGTTTGCCTTTGCCTTTCTCTGAGGTTGAGAGAACATGACCGACCCAAGATCGCACTGTGGGTTTCCATGGCTGAGCAGTGATTCGAACCCTGGTCTCCAGAAACGTAGTCCAACATTCAAACCACTACACCATGCTGGTTTTCTCATTCAATAAGATCGAGTACAATATTGTACACTAATATTGTGTACAAAAATGCATATATTGGGGAATGTTGCATACAAAAGCACACATGCATATATTGGAGAATGTTGCAGACAAAAGCACATAAAGAAAACTATTATAAAAATGTGCTAATACTAGGGAAAACACAATACAAAAATAAATGCAAATGCTAATCGTTTATTTTTTTTTAAAAATCAGGCTGATACAGAAAGAGAGCAGGATGTATACATGTAAAACTGAGACTGCCCAGAAGATAGCTTTGCCCATCCCTTGTCTGTCACTTTAAAACAGGAGTGAGCAGAGTTCATGAGCTACATGTACTCTTCTGCCTATTTTTGCTCCCCTAGGTTCTCCCTCCACAATCACTGAAAAAAAAAAAGACAAAAAAAAAAAAGAGTTAACCCTTCTGCAATTCCTGAGTCATAATTCTCCTTTTAAATATGGTACAGCCCCCCGCATGTCTTACTTTGCCCATCCTCAAAAGAGTGAACTTTTTCCAGTCATGACTAGATTACTGACCACATCCAGTTTTTGTTTTGAGGGTCTGCTGTGGCTCATAGCAAGTCCTAGGAGTGGAAAATTGGCCCCTGAACCTCAGGAGTTTACCCATCCCTACTTTAAGAAAAGGAAGCCCTCAGAGTCAGGAAATGGCGACTGAAAAGAATGAATCAGATCCAGGAGTTTGAAACTAAGACCGCTCACCAATTTTATGTTCCATTAAATTATACAACTTTTAAAACTAGTGAACAAAGTATATAGTCATCTGTCTTGCAATTTCCTGATACTTTCTTCTACTTTGCACTTCTTGTTTTTCTTCCTTTAAAATAGAATTTAGCATATACCTCTGTGTGGGACAATATGAGAGAGAAGGCAGGCAAATACACTATTCTATACCCTCTTAACTTTTGCATCTATTCTTGGTGAGATATAGATCCAAGGAAATTGCATCCTCTGTAATTAAATATGGGAAATTGGGAATTTTCTAATAGAGAAACACTTTTTGCAAGGATGACAGTATTAAAGCTAGTCAACCAAATAATGTGTTTTCTCCTCCTCTCACTCCCCAGTTTCCTTTATTTTACATAAAGGAGGAAGGTAAAAATCTTAAATTAGGAATTATTAAGCACTAATGAATGGCTTGAAGCTGAAAGAAACTCCTTGCTCCCATTTCTGATGCTTTTTGGATCGGTGGCAGCATTTTCAAAGAACTCATTCTTGGTAGTTGAAAAGCTGTTGGCCAGTACCCAGATCCTGAGACAGCAGTGCCACAGAAAAGAAGACAAATTTTGAACCACATGTTTTTATGTTTACTATATTTGGAGCAACTGTCTTTTGTGTTTGTGTGTGGAATATTAGTTTCAGAAAAGTAGTGATAAACTGGAAGTATTTGAAGTAGCTGTGGTTGTAAAATGAACAAATGAAATGAGGTAAGGATGAGCATAGGCTGGGTGAGGCCCTGAGACAGTTTACTCTGACCTTAGCAGCTTTACCAAATTATACTTGAGATACAATACTGATACACACAGACACAAACCCAAAGATTCCATTATAATGACACTGGCAATACATACTCCTGTTCTTTTGCATGGTAAAGTCGAAATTGGCTTTTTCAGCAAATTTTAGCACTATTAGTATAGGAGTCACCATACTTACTGAAATGCTTGTACTTTCTTGAATTTGGTTTAATATTTCTGAATATTGTATTACTCTTCTTCAGGTTCAATTGAGATATTAATATTAATTTAAAATAATTTTCATATTGTTTATAGATTTTTTAATATCATCATTTTTACTTTCTGATGTTGAGCTTCCTTTCTGGAAGGATAAATGAGGAAGAACTTTGAAATGAAATTGGAGAGAGCAAGGAATCCTGGTTGAAATAACTTTTGAGAGATTTTCCCAGTCATAGCACCAGCCTTCACAAGACTGGTTCTCTTCATACAAACATGTCCCTTGGCATCTTTAATCCAAATAACTCATGAAGGAGATCACTGCAGTAACAAAACTCCTTTCTTTTAGAACAGGCAACTCTTTGCTCTCCAGATGACGCTAGATTGCAACTCCCATTATCTCTTACCACTAGCTATCTTGAATTAATAATCCTGTTGAAGTCCAACATCTGGAAGACCCTATGTTTCCCATCTATGCTTTGAAGGAAGAACAGATGATGCCACAAAGCAGAGCCAGAGTGATTTGTTAACTGTTGTTATTCCATTCTTTACTGAATACAGGAGTAAGCATATGTTGTAAAAGTACTACACACAACCTTGTATGAAGAACAGGTGGATTCAAGAAGTATTTTATTCCAGCACATCATGTTTCCTTTTTATAAAACATGTTGACTTTCCTTTGTATCTGTTATCTACAAGTAAAACACCCCAAATGGGCATACTTAATTTTTGAAGCAATACAATGTGACCCACAAAAAAGGACTATAATGTGAAAGAGCCCCACCATCTAGCAGAAGATAGTCATTCCTAAACTCCTATTACTTTTGATTACTTATTATTATCACTTATTACTATTGATCTCAGCTGGATTAAAGCCAGTGACTATTCTCAAAACTGGGGCAATCATTTCATAGACACCCAGATAAACAAGTATTTTCCCTCTCAGCCCATTTTTCACCTACCAGTTCTCTTCTGCTGCTCCTATCACTCTATAAGACTGTTGCTTATATTCATATTCTAATATGACTGTGCCTTTTCATTTGACTGTGAACATGGAGTGCTAATGTGGGATACTCTTTAGGAATGACTGTTCCATGCAATGTCATTCAGCTCCTAAGGCTGTACAAGGTTTTATGTGAACAGGTGTTGAGATTCTGGAAGGGATAAAGAGCTGGTGTTTGAGATGTTATTCTAATCACTTTAGTTATATTGGTCTTCAGTGGCTTAGAAATCCTTCACATTGTAGATCCAAGTTTGTCTTTCCAATATACTGAGGAAATTTTCCTTCAGGTTCATTTCTTAAAAGCATGACCCTTGGCATCTGTCTGGCTTTAATCCAGTGTTGTGGTAGTTGGCGGTCCCCACGATAGGGCTGCTTTGCCTTCTGCCGGAACGCTGCCCACATTGTATCCGTCTGGTTATATTATAGCCACAGAGCTCTCTCCCAGACTTTGGTTTGAAAAGTAGTTCCACCCCTCTTCACCCAGACACACACACACCCCTACACTCTCTCTCCAAGTTGAATGGCCTATTAGGGAGCCCCTTTGTGATGTAATTGGATTTCTCCCCTTGTTAGTTTGCAATGAAAATGTCATCTAGATTGAGGGAGGCACCCATTCATATCGAATTAAATTCAGTCATCTCTTGGGTGAGCTGTGAAACTATTCACCCTGCAGCAAGCAGCTGCAACTGGAGGTGCCCTTGACAATAATGTAAAGCTGCTCTTGCCCAGCAAAGCCCACGCAGTTCTTGACAAGTTGGTTTGCTCTCTTTGGAGCCTTCTGATTCTGAAAAATGAATGTTTGTCCCCATTTTCAAGATAGGAGTTCCACTTGATTATCACACCCCCTCAGAAACCAGCTGTACTCTACTGCAACTTAGAGACTGAATTTACAGACTAGGGAGCCCTGTGTTCAACTGCCCATGCATGAGGAAGTCTCACATAAATGATTTCTTAGCTCTAGTGCCTCCTACATACATTATGGGGTCAGTCCTATGCTAGGCAATGCATGTAAACGAGGCGTTCTGAACCATTTAAAACTTTTATAGGAATTAAATATGATGTACCTATCCATGATTGACTGAGCTACTTCTGAAAACTGTTTTTTTTTGGGGGGGGGGGGATAAGAGGTGGGCAACTTGTGGCCCTCAAAGTGACTTCAACTGCTACTAGCTCTAGCAGCATAGCTAATAGTTAGTGATGGCAGGAGCTGAAGAGCAATGACATCTGGAGGCCAGCATTTGCCTGCTCCTGGTCTATTGCAGCTCATCTGTTTACCCCTCTAAGAATAAAGGAAAAGAAATCAGTCAGACTTCAGCTGGTCATGATTAATTTAAATTCCATTATAGTAGCATTCAAAGACATAGAAATGTTAGTCTGTATTAGGATAAAATAATACAAAGGAATCCTATAGCTCTTTTGAGACCAAGAGAAAGAAGTTTGTAGCATAAGCTGTCACAGATGCAGGCCATTTCTGCACAATGTTGCTATACCATGATAGCAGTGGGTTGTTAGTGGTCCAGGAGCCATGCTTCCACACATCATCACTATACAGCTGCCATCCCATCCCCAAGTGTCGCCAAAGCACACTATTCTATTTCCAGAAAAAATCCATTACGAACCTCCTTTAGTGCTTCAATCCCATCAGCCAGCTCAGTGAGGAACTGTTATAGTGCTTGATAGAGCTTCCAGTCATCGCAAATCCAGCAGCGAGTGGGCTGTGGGTGTGCCCAGCTTGTCCCTCTCTCAGTTACTGCCATGGCGGTGGTAACTTCAAAATCTATCACCTCTCTGTCTTTGAAAGTTCTCCGTTAACACTTTTTTATTTTTTTAAAAAATATTCTTAGGCATTATAGTGTGAAAATGCAATAGTGTACTGCTGTGTTTAGTACAGCTTCCAAAGAAAAGCAAACCAATCAGGGGCAATGGGGTGGGGTGAAGGTGGGGATAGGGAGTGGCTAAGGATGCTGTGGTGCGGAAGGAATATTGGTGGCAATACTGCTACTCATCTGCTGATGGCGGAAGGATGCAGAAAACAAAATTCCTAACCTGAGGGCATTGCACAAATGGCAATGCCGCAATTGTAATGGTATATCGTGCTAATGGCCTCTAGCATGGAAATGACCCTAGTCTCCTACCTCCCAGGAAGTGTACTAGAATCCACAAAACTTATCCTACAAACTTTTCTCAGTCTCAAAGGTGCTACAGGATTTCTTCATAACATTTTAAGTTCCATTGATTTCACTCTACTCTACTTAGTCTACTCTAACCACAACTAAGTCTGGATCTGGCACTTTATGTCAGAAGTACTTATCCCTATGTCTGTTTCTGAACTATACGTTTGAATGCCTATTTGCTTTCAGCCAGAACTTGGAAAAGTGACTTGTTAGACAGCAAATCTCAGAATGACTCTATGGTTGGGGAATCGTTCATGTTCTGCTTCCAGCTGTACCTCAGACTCACATGCAAGCAGATAGAGAGGCATGTAGATTAAGGTTGGAGAGAACTTAGACCCATTTGACTAGAAGAGTAGTCCATTAAAGTTTTAATAAATCAATTATTTTGGGTGCAAATCTTGATCACTGGAGGAAATTTTAAACCATGGAGTTGAGACTGAAGGACATGCTGCTGTATTTTAGAACACATTTTACTACAGACATAATAAAATTTTACTTATTTATGTTGTTCTCCCACATCCCAAGTATTCTCATGGTAGTGAACATCAGTTTAGGTGGGAGGAGGAAAAGAGAAATAATACTGTAATTGCACTCAATTAAATTGATACAAACATTTACATTGCTCCAAAATAGCTTTTGTTTTTTTGGCCTATATTGGAACTTGATTAGTTTTAATATACCTTCACATACACCAACATATTTATTTATGTAGACAATCATTCTATTTTGTAATATGAAAGAACACAACACATTATTTTAAAGGTAGGTATAAAGTCAAGTACATAGATTGTGCACATTTTAGTTGCCCTGTTGTTGTGATTAAGGTTGTGATTAAGGTTGTTCCAGGTTCCAAAGATGTAATGTGTCTTTATTCTATTTGTAGATTAGTATTCCAACATTTAATATCAACCTGAATAACATCTAATGAGAATCCACATAATATGCTTGCCTTTATTTTAAACACATAGTGAAGAATGTTTTAAGTTTTTAATCAGGCAGTATGTTACAGATGGATCCAAAGATCTGCATAAAAAAAGAGGATTGCAGAAAAGTCTCATACCATGAGCAGAATCAGTGTTTGATTCAAGCCCACAACTTCATCGCTTGTATGTCATTGACTCTCAATATTACTCAACAGAAAAGCTCCATGTAACACAACATAAGAGCCATCCTAGATCAGATCACAGGACTATCTAATGCAGCATTCAGTTCACATAGTGGACAACCAGATGCCTCTAAGAAGCCCCCAGATATAGCATGAGTTCAATAGCATAGTTACTGCTTATGCTCACCAGTAAGATATACAGAGGCAATATGCATCTGAGGCAGAAGTATATATCTGCATACCCTCTACTTGTCCCAGTTTGGCAGGACAGCTTGGATTAATATTCTGTCTTCTCACTTTTTCAGCTGCTTTTTAAATGTTCCAGTTTCTCTCTCTTCTCCCACTTCCCCATTTTTCTACAGCTTACTTCAATGCTGCAAATTGAATTCACAGTGCAAACTCAAATCAGCAGGAGGAGAGGACAGGAGGGGCAGAATTTTGCCTTGCCCTCTAGATCCAGGCAAAAGCAAACCACTGCAGCTTTCCCTAGCTCACCTGTTCCTCCCCATTAACAATATTTGCCATCTTGACCACAGTGTGATGTTGCTTGGCTTCATGTTTCCCAGTTTTCATGTGTGAAATGTTGGATGATAGGTATCTGCCATTACTAGCAGCTAGATTGCAATATGAGACACTGTGTTAGAAGTCTCCTTACCCAGTTTCTTGTAATAGTATCTGCATTCTTATGCAATAGTCTCTCATCTTGTGCTTTGTTTTTGTCATGTGATTTCCTGGACTTTTTTTTGTTAACTGTTGGTTTGAAGAGTGCATGATAGGCCATAGTCTGATAGATATGAATTCATCTCTCTTACGCATTCAGCAGTGGCCTTCTTTTCTGAGCAACTCTCCCTAAAGCCTTGTATGATATGATGTAAATGCAGAACACCGACAGAGAAGTCTGAGCTAGGGAGTCAATGGATGCCTCAGAGATGAAAGGAATTCAGAATACAGGGCGGGAGGTCTGTGTTCAGCAGAGAGATCAGGCTTTGTTCAGCATCTCCCTCCAGTTCATTCATACCATGATGAACTGGATGGAAATACTGAACAATGCCTGATCTTCATGCTAAACGCATTCCACCCCACCTCCTGAATTCTGAACTCTTTCCATTGTGTAGATGAAGAATCTCAACTGCTTTAGTGAACAGTATTGGAAAGGCAACTTTACCTCCTCTGTCAAAGATTTATATCTGTTATGCCACAAATTTATTCTAATACAATTGCCATTTCCTCTTCCCATTTCCATAAAAGGTGGTGGAAATGATGTACAGCTAGGTTTCTGGCCTTTAATCCTGGTCTTTCACCCTCTTCAGAAGTTATTCTCCAACTCATTTAGCTACTCCACAGTGAGGAGAAAGAGCTTTATATATTGATCTTGCACAACAACATTTCTACTGACTCCTTTCCTGATCTCTGTATGTTGGGTGGGATGCAGGGTTGGCTCTGCTCTCTGCTCTTAGTGAGGCATGTCAGGCAACAAATGTTGGGTCTTGTCATGAAAGGACAACTAAGTGTTAGTCATTTTAATTATTTTGGCTTCCCCCCCAGGGATGGGGAATGGTGTTTTTTAAGTTTTGTGCCTTCTGTGGCAAACTAACTTGATAGGCTTTTGGGACTGTGCATCTTGACTTAGGGGGATCAGAAAATGTCACACATTGCTCCACTTCAGGCAGTAAAATGTTTTGTTCCGAGTAAGAGGGAATCTTTGCTTGTTCAGACAGAAGTGCTTAGACTCTTTCTTGCAGTTGGGAATCTTTCCTGAAAAGGGTCCCAGTGAATGGAAAAGTCTAAGCACAGTCAGATAGAAATACAAAGATTTCTGCTCCTGAGATTTTCATATTCAATGTCTGAAGGATGAGCATGGTGTGAACAGGGACTGGGATTCAGGGAACAGGACTGGTGCATGCAAAACCTTCGGTGAACATGGGAAAAAATAACTTCTGAAGCGTGCTTACAATTCCCAAGATTCTTTGAACCATTGTCGTCGTCGTCGTCCAGAGCCATCCTTCTAGTCTGAACTGACTCTTCCCCATAGATGCTATTTGCTAATGTGTTAAGAAAAGGCTGGTCCTGCTGGAGGGTATCATCTTGTTTGGTTAGGCTACCTTGGGTCCTGTATTGTTATAAATTAAAGAAAAATACACCAATGCAAAATACAAACATACATCAAATAATCCCACATGATTCCATTAATGACATAGCTGGGCCAGTTTATTTTTTGTTCTTTTGTTTTTGTTTTTTGGAAGAAGCTGGTTACCTTGCCCAAAAGATTGCTTTCCTCCTCCATACGTACCTACTCAGACATTAAGATAATTTTTGATGCTCTTATGTGGTTGCCGCCAACACATGAAATGAGGCTGGTAGCTACTAAAGAGCAGACTGTTTCCAGGGAAGCAGCCAGGTCTACAACACTTTTGCCAGAACCTACTTGGCATCTTCACTGTGATTCTTTTATTTTCCTAGGATTTTCAGACTTAAAACATGGTACTGTTTGTTAGTTCTGGAAATGACATTTGATGCTGTGTTTTAACTTTATATTTTTTGCTCCTTTTCGGATCTTTTTTTTCCAGGGATGCTTTGCTTCTTTTTACAGTCTCAACTTGTACAGTGAACCACTCAGAGAACTTGACATATCTCTGAACAAGTGAGCAAGCAAGCGAGCAAACAAGTTACATCCTTGCTCATTGCTTGCAGAACCTCTAATACTTTAACTGAGGGCTCAATTTTAAACCCTCAGAGCTACATAAATGAACTGAAAATGAATCACAAGATATTCTCTCAGGAGATCAAAAAGTGTCTTTACTCTTTAGCAATCTGATCATCTTTAAAGGAAAGGTGGTAGAATGTGTCACCTAACATGCTCAGCAGTCCTCCTAACTGGTGTTACAATTGTTTCTGAGAAAGTGGAAGGGAAAGGGATTGATGTAGCAGCCCCAAACTTTGAGCTCTCCTTTTCTACTCTTTAAGAGTCCCTCCACCAGTTAGAAAAAAAAGGAAGCCATTTGTTGAAAGGATTAGTTCTGTTGCTCAGGCTCACAGTGTGGATCTACAGCATCTCTCTGTCAAAACCTTTTGGGATCTTGTTTCTCTTCCTCCTCCTAAAGAACAGATTTGAATGTATTTATTAAGACAATAGTCTCTGGATGCTGGCTTACAATATTAAATAGTAAAAATCAACAAATTATAAAAGCACTTTAAATTTATCAATTTTAAATGTCAGTTAAAATAATGCGATGCAAATATGTAGCAGTAGCAAGTACAATGAAAGCCTTTTTCAGTTAAAAGTCAGAGAAAGAAGATATGTGTTAAACACGGGGGAAAAACCACCGCCTGTCAGTGCTGCCGAGTGTGAAAGGTGCACCCAAGCCTTGCACTCAAGGCCTGCCCAGCCTGACACCTCTTTGTGTTCAGGTCTGAACAGCCAGGGAGATCTCTGACTCAAGCCAGGGCCAGGACAAACGGGTCTGCCTCAGTTCTCCCTCTCTGAGAACGCAGTCCCTTCCTCACTCCCCCCCCCTTGGCTTCTTCCTTTCAGGACTCTCCTCCTTTTTACTGCCTTCCCTAAATCTGCCCTTCTCCCAGATCAGCAGTGATTCATATTTTCCAAGACTGTGGTACTGTTGGCACTAAGGTCAAGATGATATTATTGGTAGCACGTATATTCCAGGATTCAAAATAAAACTCTGTGACACTGTTTTAAGGAACCCAGAACTTCAACCATTTATTGTAACACTGTTGCTTTAAATGTGTTTTGTATCTAAATGTTTATAAACAGCACATCATTTCTCTCTCTCTCTCTCTCATTCACTATCTCTCATACACCCAATTTCTCAGTTCTCTCTCCTACAGAGCTCTTCAAATCTCCAACCTCTCCCAAACACACCACAAATCACCCTCCTCTTCAAACACACACCAGACAGTTAAAATCTGTTATTTTCATCTTTCCACCAGCTCCGCCCCTGGGCTATCCAAGGTTCCATTTCACCAGCCAATCATTTTAGACAATCTCAGTTGCCAAGGAGGCTCTGTTGGCAAGACCCCCGCCCATCAGGTTCATCGCAATATGTTTTTAAAGACCATCTTAAAGGCAACCGCAGTGGGAGCCAACTGTGTGTCTCTTGGAATTCCACAGACTAGGAGCCATCTCTGAGAAGGTGCTTCTGTCTAGTGCCCCTTGTTTGCAGTGATGTTAGTGGTGGTCCAGTGAACAGAGCCTCCAAAGATGACCTTAAAGCATGGACTGCTTCATATGATGCAGGAAGTCTTTTAAATAACCTAGACCCAGCCACTTAGGGCATTAAAGCTAGCACTTTGAACTGTGCTTTAAAAAAGATTAACAACCAGAGGACATGATTTTAAATCAGGGTAAAATGGTCTGACTGGGGCGTGGGCCTTTCATCCTCCAGATGTTTTGGAAGGTATCTCCACAATCCCTTAGCACTGATCACTGTAGCTTATATTAGTGGGAACTGAAGGACAAATCACTAATGAAGTTTCACCATGGATGCAAGCAGCCCTATTCTGTGATAGCAGGAATTTTCAAGCCATCTCTAAAGGCAGCCCCACATTATGCTTATTACAATTGTCCAACTTAGATTTAGCCCGTATGAAGTCAGAAAAGTTCATGACCTGTTCACATCTTGCAGATTCAGAGATGTGTCTTCCTTGATTGAGTCTATCCATCTATGTAATGCAGTCTTCCTCTTTTCCTAAACCCAGTCTTAACTTTAGTATTCAATGATATATCTTTACACTTGAGGATCTTGTCTTGTTCTGTCATAGCTACCTTTTCAACTCCTGGTCTTCTTCTTACTTCTTGACTGCAATCTCCATTCTGATTAATGACTGAGACAGCGTATGGAAAATCTTGAACTACTTCAGTGTCTTCATTGCCTGCTTTAAGGTTATGTAAATCATCTGTGGTCATTATTTTGCTTTCTCAATGTTTATTTGTAAACCTGCCTTTGCATTTTCTGCCTTGTTTCCAAGTCTTTTCTGTTTCCTGTTAGCAGCATGGTGATATCTGTATATCTGAAATTGTTGATGTTTCCTCCTCCAGGTTTCACATCTCCTTCCTCCAGGTTTAATACTGCTTTATGTATGATATGTTCAGCATACATGTATGACAGGCCCTTACTTCTTACCAGACTGGTCTGGCAGTTCCCCAGTCTGATAAGGTGCCTTGTCTCTACCGTACAGCTCTGCCTTTTCCCTTATTGCACCACTTTTGTGTAAAAGGGTGAGGGCTTTCAATGTTTATTTAGAATCCCTTAATAGCTTTATGGTAATGTATTTTCTGTGTCATTTTAAATACTGTATAGAACTCAGCCGAGTCAGCATTTAGAAAAATAAACAGTAACTTTGATTTAGATAACAATAACAACTGTGCTTTAGATTTCGTTATAAAGCATAGGTATAGAATCATAGAATCATAGAAATGTAGAGTTGGAAGAGACCACACGGGCCATCCAGTCCAACCCCCTGCTATGCAGGAACACCCTCAAAGTACTCCCGACAGATGGCCATCTAGCCTCTGCTTTAAAAACCTCCAAGGAAGGAGACTCCACACACTCTGAGGCAGCATGTTCCACTGCCGGACAGCCCTGACTGTCAGGAAGTTCTTCCTGAGGTTTAGGTGGAATCTCCTTTCCTGCAGCTTGAATCCATTGCTCCTTGTCCTGGTCTCTGGAGCAGCAGAAAACAAGCCCGTGGCATCCCTTCAAATATTTAATCAGGGCTATCTTAACCTTCTCTTCTGCAGACTAAACATCCCCAGTTCTTTAAGTCTGTCCTCATAGGGCATGTCTTCCAGGCCTTTCACAATTTTGGTCGCCCTCCTCTGGACTTGCTCCAGCTTGACCATGTCCTTCTTGAATTGGGGTGCCCAGAACTGGACACAGTATTCAAGATGAGGTCTAACCAAAGCAGAGTAGAGTGGTACCAGTACCTTCCTTGATCTAGACACCACACTCCTGTTGATGCAGCCGAGAATTGCATTGGCTTTCTTGGCTGCCGCATCACACTGCTGACTCATGTTCAGCTTGTGGTCTATGAAGACTCCTAGATCCCTTTCACATTTACTGCTATCCAGCCACGTGTCCCCCATCCTATATTTCTGTATTCCATTTTTTCTACCTAAGTGTAGGACCTTACATTTCTCTCTGTTGAATTTCATTTTGTTAACCTTGGCCCAGCTCTCCAATCTATCCAGGTATAATAAACAGTTCTTTGGTTACACTCCCACCAAAGGCTCAACCCTGATCTAGGTCACACTCTCTGACCAAATTTATCAAGGTTCAATTACTTTTCTGCCTCTCACCACGCTTCTACTGAGAATTAAACCTTCCCACACAGCCACCCTCCCTGGCTGACTGAGGGACTCCGCTCCATAGCTTTTTGCTAGGAATCTCACTGAAGGACACTTGGTACTTGGCTTTATGTAATTTTCTCTCAGCCACCAGCTACTCTCACTCACTACTGGGCTGGGTTTCTCTCCTGAGGGGCTATTCTGGTTGCCTGGCAACCTAGTTCCAGGCTGCTGTGGCACTTCAGATAGCCACACTCCCAGAACTTTGTCACAATAAGGGCCTTTCCGCACTACACTGTTATAGTGCTATTATTCCATTTTCAACATCCTGTGGAATGCTGAGGTTTGCAGTTTAGAGAGGGACATTTAGAATTCTCAGTCAGGGAGCTCTTGGGCCTCAGTAAACTACAGACCCCAGAATTCCACAAGATGTTGAAAGTGAATAAATAGCACTGCAACAGTGTAGTGCAGAAAGGCCCTAAGTTAAACAACAGGGTGATAAAATGCAGCCTTGCCGGACCCCCTTGGCCAATTGGAAACCATTCTGTTGCTGGTTTTTTATTCTGTCCTAACACTAGCCTCTTGTCCTGTGTACACGTTATGCATCAGAACAATCAAATATTGTGGCACACCCATTTTTTAAAGAGCAATCCATATTTTCTCATGATCTACACAAGTGAAGGCTTTGCTATAATCCAAGAAGCACAGTCTGGTGTTCTTTTGAAATTCCTTGGTGCAGTAAATAGAAAGGGGAAAAGGAATTCTGCACTAATGTGGTCCTTGATTGCTGATTACAGCTCCCCTCAGCCCAGTTAGCACGGCCAATGATCAGAAATGATTAGAACTGTAGTCCACTAACATCTAGAGGGCCACATTTTCCCCTTATTTATATAATAATCTTACTTCTGCAGTGAGAAGTACCCTCTACCTGTCCCAGCTTGCCAGGAACAGTCCTGATTAATCCTCTCCTATCCCAACTTTTTCAGCTGCTTTTAAAAAGTCCCAGTTTCTCTCTGCTCCGGTCCCTTTGCCCTCAGCTTCCTTCAATTGCTTAGACTGATAGCCCTATCACACTACCCTGTTATAGTGCTATTACTCCACTTTCAACATCCTGTGGAATTCCGAGGTTTGTATCTTACTGAGGCCAAAGAGCTCTTTGGCTGAGAAGTCTAAATGCCTCTCCCTAAACTACAAATCCCAGGATTCCACAGGATGTTGAAAGTGGAATAGCAGCACTGTAACAGTCTAGTGCGGAAATGACCAGAGAGATAAAACATTGTGATACAGCTACAGTAAAAGCACCTGCCTTGAATGACGGGGGTTTCTTCCTGCTTGTGATTCTTGATCATTCTTGTTCTCGTTTTAAAAATGACACCCCCCTCCCTGCTTCCTCCAAAGTGAAGCGACGTCCCGTTGAAGCCCAGCCCCATCTTTCACTGAGCCACCTGCAGTTCACGACGGCGCCGGAAGAGGGCGCTGGACGAAGGCTCTGCCTGCGAGCCATCTCGTTGGACTTTTTGATCTTCTTCCTTGCTCTCCTTCGCATGGCGTCATTTCCTGTGATGACAGCCTGCCGGAAGATGCCGAGCTTAGCTGGCCTCCCTGCTGGAGAAGGAAGAGAGAAGTCGAGTGTCAGCGGAAGAGGCGCGTTCGCGGGGGAGAATAAAGGGGTGAGCGAGCTGGATGTGGGCTCCTTTGCGATGACACCGTCCGCTGGAAGTCATCGGTCGTAAGACAAACTAGCTAATGCAAATCCCGTGAAAGAAGGCAGCGGAGTGGGCGCTGGGATAAGCCAGAACCTCGGAGAGCAGCAGGCAGGATTGATTTCTGCGGTTTATAACAGGGGGAGCCACTCGATTCCACTCAAGGGAAGTCCATGAGCGCCTTTGAGCATGTGCAGAGTGTGCCTTCCTTGTTTTTATCCAGCCGCAAACCTGCTCTCGCACCTAAAGTTCTTGTCATTTAGGGTTTCTAGGCTGGAAGGCGTAACTTCCACAGGCGAGTATTCAGTACCACATCTTGTAATTTAAAACTGAGGCTCTAGTGCCAGTCCTCGCAGCAGTTAATCTGATGCTCACACAACTCCATACGTTTAAGCAAGGATTCGTGTATATTCAGAGTGCTTCACACTTTTCCAAGGATTATTCTTATCCCATTAGATAAGGTTGCTGCTGTAGAGTGAAAGCAGGGACTAGAACAGAATGGCTCTTCTAAAGCTCTTGTGATGTAGGTGAGCTTGAAACAGAGATGATGTTTTTAGAGGAAGCAGATGCACATTTTGCTCTTGCAGTAGAGAGATGTCTGGGTCTTCTGTTGAGTTGATCAGCATATTTTGAGGTGAAGGGTAAATGACATGCATTTGCTCATTCGCCATCCAGTAACAAAGAAGATGGTAGCTGAATCCTCCTTGCTTCGGTGCAGCTGATGGGACAGTGTCTTTCACAACAGCTGAGGGTAGTACACTTGCTTGGAAGGTACAGAGAAGCAGTGGAGCTTTGTCCTTTGGATACTTCATGCTCCCTCTTCAGCATCTGCTGCCTGAGGCATGTACATAATAATGCCGAAAGACTGAGACAACCCTGCCCATCCTCATTGAAGTGAAGTGCTGTATGTTGCTAATGGGGTCATGTAATTGCTGTGATGGTGATATTTCTAAGGTCTGATTTTACTACCAAGCTGGAATGTGGGAAGGCTGTGCAGGAGTGCAGCTTCCATCAGCAGTAACCAGCATAACCAATAGTGAAGGGTTAAGGGGGTTGCAATCAAAAGCAAGGGCCACACTTGCCCACTTCCGTCAAACGCAGCTGTGGAGCATGATCAGAGTGGTGGAACTATCTTCAGAATCTGTCAGTTGTGATTCTGTTGTCTTCTGAGGAATGAAAGAGAAACTGGTGTTTGGATATTATGCTAAAACCATTTATTAATAAGCTAAATCAAACAATTAAATACCTTATGATTTACCAGAAAGGTGTTGTAATTAACTATTTAGCAGACATTTAAATACCTACAGCTTGTAAAAATTAGCAGGGTGGTGGTTGCTGTCTTGGAAGTATTTCTCATTTTCATTCAGAAGGGATTGGCTTTCCTAAGATGGTGCTGGTTTTAAGAGGTTTAAGAGGTTTGTGTGTAATCTAAAGGTCTAGAGTGCGCTGCTTGCTATAAAATTAATGTTTTTCATCTGGATGTAGATCTATTCCATATGTAAAATTGCGTGCCTAGTCAGCTAAGTTTCTTTAACAGTTCAAGAAGCACTGTTTGATAAATGATATGATTTTTAAATGGAAGCTTTAACTTAATGATAGCTCTATAATATAGGAAACAATGAGTC
The DNA here is from genome assembly GCA_948472985.1 of Iguana delicatissima. Classification (NCBI taxonomy): domain Eukaryota; kingdom Metazoa; phylum Chordata; class Lepidosauria; order Squamata; family Iguanidae; genus Iguana; species Iguana delicatissima. The sequence goes on from CAOKZL010000615.1 coordinate 470,278, forward strand.
TGCATTTCTTCTAGCTGGCCTCTTAAAAGAAGGTGGAACACACCCACAGGCAATCCATTGCTTCAGTCTGCTTGGCTGCCAATGAATGCTAGAGAATACAAGTGTCAGTGTGAAAGAATACAGGCTTTCAATAACCTGTCTCTCGATATTTCTTTTAGTAGCAGATTGTTCTTCAGTTGTAAATGGATTATCTACCCATTTGAAATATCTGGTTGACAATACTTCCTGAATTATATTGTAAGACATTGGAAGATATTTGCTAGATGAATAGCTGATGTATCAGTACAGTACAGTGGCTGTGCGATGTCTGACACATCTCTGCATAAAGCTATTCAAGCATGTCCCACTGAGTTCAATAGGACTTACTTAACTAAAATTATGTAAAGGACTGCAGCTTAATATTCTTTGGACAAAGAAGTAGTTGCCAGATATATTACTTGCCAACAGACTTTCTTACCATTATACATTTTATAGCATTAAGAAGTGGTGTCCAAGTTTTCTTGATTTCTTTCCCCCTCTCCTTTTGTTTTCCTGCTTTCAGAGTATTTATATATTTAAAGTATTTCTGTATCATCTCCCATCCCACAAGGGCTCCTGAGGTGATGGACAAAAAAAAAAAAAAATTAAAAAAATACCAAGAGAAAAACATTTTAAAACCACATTAGAACACTCTTTAAAAACTCCTAAGACCAGTCTAAGAAAAACTCTAGAATCTAGTTTGGAAGCAGTTAAAATAGCAATTTCAAACACTGAATGCCATGTAGAACTGCACTGTTTTGGCTGTGCACTGGAGACTTGAAACAGCTGGAATCAGACTAACTTCCTTGAACAGGGAGTTTTCTAACTGATGTGCTACTACAGAGAAAGCCCTGTTATGTGCACCTACCAACCAACTTCATGAAGTGTTATGATATGCAACAGGGCCTCTTCTGAAGATCTCAAATTTCTGGCAGGCTTGCTTGGGAGAAGGCAGTCTTTCAGATATCTTTGCCCCAAGGTCAACATCAGCAACTTGGATTAAGCTCAGAAGCAAATTGAAAGCCATTGTAGTTCTCTAAAATGGACACTTGGCACCAATCTGGTTGCTTCATTTTGCACTAGCTGCAGCTTGTGAACACTTTTCAAAGGCAGCCCCACAGAGAGTACATTATAGTAATCTAACTGAGAGGTAACTAAGGCATGAACCACTGTGGCCAGATCTGCCTTTCCCAAGAAAGGGTGCAGCTGGAGCACCAGCCAAAGCTGGGTGAAGGTGCTCCTGTCAACTGCAGTGACCTAGCTTTCCAGGAGCAGTTCTGAGTCCAAGATCACCCCCAAACTATGAAACTGATCTGTCAGAGGGAGAGCAACCCCATCTAAAACAGGCTGTGACCCCAGTCCCAGATTGTTGACTATCATCAGGATAATGGTGACATCCAACCCTAAAGCTCTACATGACCTCTCCCGCAGTTTCACGTAGATTTGAAAAGCGTAGGGGGAAGTATTGACGTCTATGGAACCCTATAGACTAATGGCCAAAAGGCTGAACAACAGTTCCCCAGGACTACCCTCTGGGAATGTTCAACCAAGAAGGACTGGCACCATTGCAAAGCAACATCCTCAAGTCTTGTATCAGCCAGATGACCCAGAAGGGTACCATGGCTGATGGTATCAAATGCTGCTGAAAGGTCCAGGAGGACCAAAAGAGACTCACTGCCTCATCCAACTCCAGATGTAGTTCATCTATCCAGTTGACCAATGCTGTTTCTGGCTGTTTCAGGCTTGAACCCAGAGTGGCACCGGTCTAGGTAGTCTGTTTCATCCAAGAAAGTCACCACTTGCTCTAGGACCTTACCTATAAAGGGGAAATTAAAGACTGACTGATAATTACCTAGGGAGGTGGAGTCCAGTGAAGTCTTTTTCAACAAAGGCCTTATAATTGCTTCTTTTTAGAGAGGTTGGAACATGGTCCTCTTTTCAAAGAAGCATTTACAACCTCCACTGCCCATTTGGCCAGTCCTTCTCTAGCAGCTTTAATTAGTCAGGATGGATATGAGTCTAACACACATATGGTTGGCCTTGCCTCTCCAAGCAGCTTGTCCATGTTATCAGGTTGAACAATCTGAAACTCATCCATCTAAACCAGACAAATTTGTGCCTCAGTTATCTCCCTAGACTGTACCTTCATTGTGGCGTCCAAGTTCGAATGAATCTGAGCAGTTTTCTCTGCAAAGTATTTAGCAAATTTGTCACAATGCATTTATGAGGGCTGCTACTTAGCAGTCTGAGATCTAGGATATCATAGCCCTTTAAGTACACGAAACAACTGTGCTGAATGAGAGTGAGCTAATGTAATAGAGATAACAATGAATTGCGTCTTTGCTGCTCTCACAGCTGCAAAGTATGTTCTAAGATGGGCCTTTGCCTGTGCTCAATTGCAGACATCCTCAGTCCTTCTCCACCATTGCTGTAGTCTTCTACCCAAGTGCTTAATTGCCCTGAACTCCCCAGAAAATCAAGGAGCCTGTGCTGCACTTCCAATAAAGAATGTTGGGAGCAACTTTGTCAGTTGTCCAGGTCATCTCAGTATTCCACAGATCTGTTGTGCATCGACAGAATCACAAGCTCTTGCAGTTGGAATATCCCTCATAGCATTCAGGAATCCTTTTGGGTCTATTAGTTTCTAGAGGTGGACCATTTTAATGGGTCCACTGATCCTGCAGATTTTAGGAGTCCCAGGAAATCTAAACTCTATCAGGTAGTGCTCTGTCCATTTCAGTGGGGTTCTTTCAACCCCCCACCCCCGCCCCGAGATCATCATCCTGACCAGCAAAAATTAGATCAAGATTGTGGCCTAGTACATGTGAAGGACCAGATATTAACTAAGATAGGCCCATGGTTGCCATGGAAGCCAAGAAATCCTGAGCTGGCTCTGATGAGGGTGCCTCAGCAGAGATGTTAAAATCCCCTAAGACAATAGATTTGGGAGAGATTAATACCACTTCTGAGATCATCTCTGACAGGGAGACAGTTGTGTAGGGAGGCTGACAGTACACCAGCAGGATCTCCATCCTGTCTTGTTGCTCTGTTGCCAGGTGTATACGCTCAAATCTTGGAGATTGTTGGATAAGACAAGATATTACAGTAGAGGAATGGATTCATGACAGATCACTGTGACTCCTTCTGGTTATCCATCAGATCTTGCCTGCTGCTGCATGTGGAAACCTGGTGGGCATAATTGGGTCAAATTGATACCCTCCTCTTCAGTTAACCAGGTTTTAGTTATATATGGAAGGTCAGCGCTTGTTGAGGATCATATAGTTCTTCCTAGTCACTGACTGGAAAGGAGCAATATTTTGTGGTCTGATGAGGTTCTACTGGAGTAGCCAGGAATCTGTTAGCTGGATGGTGAAACAGAAGCAGGAACAAGATGACTTTCCTCACTTCTCCATTGGCTTGTTCTACCCCCACTGCCATACCCCCCATCTAATGACTGAAATAGCAGCACCCCTTGTATTTTCTGAACACAATGCATAGTACCATATTTGCTGGCATATAAGACTCATTCATGTATGTGAGATACCTCATTTCTACACTGGCAAATACTATTTGCTGGTCTTTGAGACATATCAGAGTATAAGATGCACCCCATTTTCAAACAGTATTTTTCAGGGGGAAAAGTGAGTCTTATATTACAGCAAACACAGTAGCTTGTCTTGCTCCACTTTCCACTCCATCTAGATTCAGTAGGCAAAGCAGGACTTGATTGCACCCCAGGCTAAGAGCCACAGGGCCATAGCCCTTGTACTTACACCCAGAGGCTTGCTCCTGTGGCATGATGCCTGCCTTAAGAATGCCTGCACAGGGGGAGGAGGCACACACAGTCTCAGCAACTCAGGTGTCCTCAGTTTCAGCTTTCCTCTACAGGAGTCAAGCCTCCTCAGTTCCTCTGGTAAGATTCCTACCTTAACAATACTCCTGGGCAAGCATGCGTAAGATAGCCTCAAGACGAATTTCCAAAGTCACGGGAACAGTTGCTAAACACACAGGAATACACACTTTCTTTCCCTTGGGGCAACACTCAGGAATCTCTCACAGGAGCACGAGAACTGTACAAGTAGTTATTGAAAGAGAAAGTTCACTCCCATAGCCCATTTCCAGTTTTCATATTTTTTTCCTAGCTTCAGACTGCTGAGTTAAAGCAAGAAGTATCTAACAAAGTCACTAAATACAAATTAGATCTTTCTGTGACTCTGGATACCTGTTAGCATTTGGCCCTGACTCTACTAAAGGCTTCAAACGCATTTGGCTGGTGGCAGAAGTCAAATTCACTTTACGTTATTGGTTGTTTCCTAACTGATATATGGTCTTTTCCCCATTCTAGAAAAATGGAAATGCCTCTTTAGTTACCTACAGTACAAGCCTTAATCTAAAATATGCTGGTGTTTTTTGATCAGCCCTTTTGCTTTCGGCTCCCTACCACTGAAACATGGCTTTTGAGAACTGTTTGGCTAAAAAGGGTTCCCCCTGCACAACACATTGGATAGTGTGTCTGTCTTCAGAGGTGATGTGGAAAATATCTTCCCCAATCAGGGCTTGCTCCATTGTTACCAGTTAATTCCTGATAAAGGTTGGGTCAGGCATAACACTTAGGTGCCCTGTTAAGTGGAATAAGAATTCGAAAAGTGAAGTAAGAATTCTGGTTTGCACTTCTGTATTGGCAGCTGTGACTATGGAACAAAGGCATTGGGGTTCATTCTAGAACAATTAACTGAGTGAAAAACTCTCGCTTTATGGTATGGAGGTATGTTCCATCTTGTCATGTTTCATCTCCATGGGAGCAGTTGATCTTGCTAAACACCTTTTTTTTGAATGTGTGTGTTTCAGGTGTGACTAGGCAAACACTATAGAGCTCTAAGGATGGTGCGGATTTTGGCCAATGGAGATATTGTACAAGATGACGATCCTCGAGTGAGACAGAGCACTCAGAACAGGGAGAATTCCTCTGACCGGTGAGGAAAAGTGAATATCTGGTGTTCTGCAGTTATATAAGATGATGTGAGAAAGATGGCCACCAATTCAAATGGCTTTGAAAGGGGATTAGACAATTCATGGTGGCTACCAATGGCCATTAGTGGTCATGATATATATTACTTCCGGTATGAGAGGCAATATGTTTGTGAATACAAGTTGCTGTAAAATGCAAGAGGAGGGTGATAACCATATTTGTGTTCTGCTTATGGCCTTCCCATGAGCATCTGGGATGCTGCTGCTGTACATAACATAAAGGCCCCAGGTCTTTAGTTGCTGCTGCACATAACATTACATAGTGATGTTTTCTTGGTTTCTGTAGGCAACCTAAATGACTATATTTCCCGCTTTTTCTTACAGCTGTCTTTTCATTAGCCAGGTATGGCTTCATGAATTCATTTCCTTTCTCTGTGTCTTCTCCACAGACTTTTTTCAACACAATGACTAATGCAGGTCCTGCTCCACAACAGCACTATCAGCAGCAGCGTCACCACCACCAGGGTGCAAGGCCAGGGGAACGCTCGCCATTTTCAGACATCAATCAACAGTTGGTGAACATGGGATTCCCAACTTGGAATCTTGGCAACCAGGTTGTGGAGCCAGTCATGTCCATCTTATTGCTGTTCCTCCTCATGATGGTGGGCGTGCGTGGTTTGCTCTTAGTGGGCCTCATCTACGTTGTTTCCCACTTAAGCCAGCGATGACAAGGACTTCTGTACAGGCCTTGACTGCTGCCTGACTGAAAGAGAACCAACTTTTCTTGGTGTGTGTGTGTGTGTGTGTGTGTGTGTGTGCGTGTGTGTGAGAGAGAGAATGAAAATTACTGAGAAAAAAATTGAAAGTCATATGCCCTCCTCTTGAGTGTGATTGCACTTGTATATTCTTTCCCCAAAAGTCTTTGTAAACCAAGTTTGTTGGGAACAGATATGACCATTGTGGAATGTGAGCTCATGAGGGTACCATTTTTCCACTTCAGTTGCTTCCTGCTGAAGTGTGGGACCTGGCTTCGTCAGTGGCACAAGCCGCTCTCTCAGGAAAACAAGAGTCATAGATAGAACTAATGCAGTGGTGAACTTGGGAGGTGGGGAGTTGCAAGATGAAGCTGGGGAATTGAAAGGACATCAGCTAGATCTCTTTGAGAGGTAAACAGCAGGAACAGGAAAGGGAATGCAATAGAAGCTAGGATGTAGAAAGGCACTTTTTTTTCTATGTGGTGGAATACATGTGGGAGGAGTTCTAGAAAGCAGGTGGCAGCAGCAGTCTTAAACCAAGGATATAAGTAATGCATCTGTCCAGACTGCTTGAAATGGGCTTGCAATTGAAGAGTGGTTTTGTAAACAAAAGTTCCTCATTGAGGTCAATCACAGCACCAAAATCCCACCTCAGTAATGAAGGAGGCTTGCATTCATTTCTTGGGACCATCCTGAGTTATGCGTCTCCCCGTAGTTAGAGTTTGGGGACATCTCTGGATTTACTGCTTATCCCTGTTCATGAGAAAGGGCCATTTTGAGAACTGGTGTCTCCATGTGGGAGCTGTCTGCATGGCTTCTGCTGTGCCCACAGTCCCCTTGTAGGACATGTTTGTTCTTACAAATAATGTCTCCATATGGGTGCTTGTTCAAAGGATGCTCATATGGGGGTCCCTCAAGTGTGAAATTGTTTCATAATATCCTCTGAGGTATTTGTGTGGATTAAGCTTGCTGTAGTGGAGGACAGTGGATGTGTATGAACCAGTTCTTTTTTGCCCTAAATAAATGGAGTGAATGGAATTAACCTTGTATTTTTTTCATCCCAGTCCAGCCTGGTGGGAATGCTGTCCCATATGCTTCCTCTGGTAGCAGTGATCTTCAGTGGCAAGGAGCCATAGGATTCATTGAAGGGAGAACTTTTTGTAACTCACTCCTTCCTTAACTCTTTAATACTAGATGGAAAGCCTTCCTTAATGCAGATGTCTTTGTTTTTTTTGTTTTTGTTTTTTACTTTCTGGACAGGTTGTAGCATACTTTTCACCCCTTGTAATAATGAACATTACAGGCTTAAATGAAAAAGAAGAGCCAGTAAATATGCCTGCCAGCCATTTGTGGTGGCTTTGATAGTGGCTCTGAATTTTTGAGGAATGCAGTTGAAGTACTGTGTGATAGCACTGTAGGAAGCTGCCTTATAAGGAAACAGACCAATTGGCTAGCTAACTCAGTGTAGGAGCCTCTTTCGGTCAGAGGGCTGAAATTTGTTTCAGATAAGTTCTTGAAGACTGTGTTCCCTTAGTGGGTGAGGCAACGATGGCATTAAAAATGCAAGCACATTTTAGTTTAATCTTTTAACTAAGCCATAGGAGAGGGATTTTAGCTTTTTAAAATGGGGGAAGTATGCAAATACTAGGAAACTTTGACCCAAAAGTGTTTTCTAGAAGGAGGGTGTAGCCATCTGAGGAACCCCAGCAGGGCTGGATTTGGTCACAGGTCCTGAGGTTTCCCACATTTGGTCTGTCTTGGCTACCAGCAGTTCTTCAGTGTTCTGAATATGGTGTCTTTCCCAGCTGAATCTGTGCCTGAAATGAGCAAACGACTCTGCATGCAAAGCATGTCCTCTGCCACAGCGTTCCAGTACCCCTTCCCCTTCTCAGGTGGGATATTCAGGTGGGATGTTCATGGTGGTTTCTGAAATAGGAACATTTCCCAAGATTTAGAGAAAATACTCATGGAGAAATTTGCTAATTTGGTGATATGGGATAACATCAGTTGGGATTTTTTTGAGTGACATATAAATGGCCATAGGTTTGTGACTACCTTAAAGAGCAGGCAGTAGCAGTAACCACACTACCACAAGTTCTGCTCACCTGGGGCTATCAGACATGTGTTTCTTCAGCAGCAGCCACCTTTGTCATGTGGCAGGGACCATCAAAACTAGTTTGTGATACAGCATGCAAGTGTGGGTAGATGGAGTGAGGCTGTTTGAAGTCAAATACCAGAATAAAAAATCTCTAGGTAATTGGAAATTGTGCCCTTGGAAATGGTGGTCAATAAGATTAGCTGCCTCGTTAGAAAATAGCTGGCAGCAGTGACGAAATGCAGTGGTGCATGCAAGGACGCTCACATAGGTAGGACACCCATCCTATAGCTGAATTTCTCAATTGCAAGCACTATGCATTCGTTCATAACTAGAAACATCAATCCATCACTGGATGCTGTATTTGGTGCACCTAGACCATTGAGGGGGCTCATTTCAGCAGAGGCTCATGATGAAATGTTAAACTTGTCCTTTGAGTAAATCAAAAGTATAGCTTATGGGAATATATCTGCAGCAGCTTCTGGGGCTTGATCATGTACACTAGGTGGGAAACCTTTGCCCTCCAGACATTTTGGAATACAACTCTTAGAACCTCTTACCATTGGTAATACTGTCTAGAGCTTTGGAAGTTTGAAAATTCAGGATTCTCAACTCTTGCTGTAGAATCAGTACTGTGGCTGACATGTTGTTAGCTGCTGGGTCTCCAATTAAGTTATTCATGAATAAAGGACAATGATCAATTATTCTTCCCCATGTTTCTTTGTTGCATGGTATTTATTCATTTGTATCTCTGAATTTCTGAAAGACATGGTCTTTCAGTGTTGGAAACTCTTTTCTGAGTTCAGATAACAGAACTAATCCTGTTAACGGCTTCTTCTTACACTTGTGATGCTCTCTGTGATAAAAGGACAATGAGGGTGTTCTTACTGCTTAATCCTCAAGTAAAATCTCCTGAATGACAATACGACAAAATCCACAAAGCAGCAATGTCATTACTGAGCCAGTTCCAAAGCATAAAATACATTGTGCAAGCTTTCGAAGCCTGTGTGGCCAAAATGGCTACCCCGAATATGTTTTCTAAATAATAATGTGCCGATGGTGGAGTGAAGTGGAAGCAGCTTCTTGGACTGCAGGCTGAGACACAGTTTTTGTGCCACATAGCTGTGGGTGGTGATAGCTCATTCTGGGCTTGGAAGGTGAAGTTGGAGTACGTCACCTCCTGTATGGGCTCCCAATTCCCTGCGTCTGTTTATGTGGCTTAGAAGGGGGGTTCAGAGATCTAGCCTCGTGGAGCAGGTCAGCGACCCGCCGGAGGTTGTTCCCAAATTCCTCCCAACCTGTAGTTGCGAGGTCCACCAAGCCTAGGGCCATCTTTGTCTCATGGTTCAGACCTCCGTAAAGGAGAGTCTTGGACTCTACATGATTAAAGTTGTACCCTCCTGTGGCCAAGGGGACCTTCTCTGCTAAAATGGCCAGAAGCTGCTTCCAGGCCACGCATGCCTCTGGGTTTTCTTTTGGACCCTGCTGTTCCATGACATACAGAACGCTAGCGCTCTGCCCCGGCCACAGAATCCTAATGACTTCCCTCATCCAGTCGTGAGCCTCGAGTTTCACTAAGCCTCAAGCCACCACAGCAGATTCCAAAGTGGGGAGTTCTGCTGGGGACATGCACAACCGGGCCAGCTGTGTTAAATCTTGACCGTTGGCTGTGGGGTGTGAATGGATCACAGCATTAAGCCACACGATCCCAGTTGACTTATTCAGAGGACCAAGTTGGTCCGCAATAGCTTTGGCTTTGGTGGCTCTCCACGGGACTCGGATCTCTATCTCTTGAGTCTCCCACACCTCTGCCCTGTCTAAGCCTCCCTCTCCTGAAGGGGCAATCCTTTTAGTCATGGACCTTGTTTCCACTGGTTGGACTGGGACCCTGTGGTCACTCCAGTCAGGGTTGTGGGGAAGGGTGGCCAGAGTGTCATCTGGCAGCAGCTCCCCGGGGGCATCAAGGGGAAACGAGGGGAGAAGCTCTGGGCAGACAGCCGAAATAAATGCCCTGTGCGTGTGGAGCTGGTTCTCCAATGCCTTGATTTGCTTATGGCAAGCCGCATGACTGACAGCCTCCTGCTGTTCCTTAACTTGCCCAATCATGAACTTGGCTGCAGACCTGGCATGGGCTAACTCTGCCTCTAGAGAGTGGGCCCTTTCCTCCCAAGTCTGAGCCGGAAGGGTGGCAGTACTATGCTTTTGTGAGGTGGCCTGCACAACGGACACGAACGTTACCTTGTCTGCACACAGAGCCTCCATCTCGGCATGAAGCTGGGCAATTTCTTTCTCAGACTCTACAAGTTTGTCTCTGGTCTCTACCAGGGTGCGGGACGCATCTCTGACCATAAGCCAAAGTCCCCATGCAACCAACACATCTTTGGATGGCCTGAACGGGTTCTTAGACTTAGGAGCCTGAGCATACGCTTCATGTAAGGTAGCAAAGGGGGTCTGCCATCTGGAAGCTCGTTTCCTTCCAGGGGTGTTTTCCTTTACTCAAAACCCACTTCTCTAATTTCCCCTTGACTTCCTTCTCTAACATGAGGTCTATCTCTTGAGTCTCCCAAACCTCTGCCCTGTCTAAGCCTCCCTCTCCCGAAGGGGCAGTCCTTCCATCTTGCTATTCTCACTTCCATCTTCCTATTCTCTACTAGACTCACTTCTACAAGGGACCAGGACTTGGAGGGACAGGCAGGATCACTGAGACCCCTGGGGGATTCTAGGGAAACGAACTCAGTGGAACTTAACTAGGGAAGAGGATTGGGAACTTAACTCCAGCCTGCCCAGAAAAATGTCACTTTTGCCTGTCTAAGACCGGCCTTCTACCTCGACAGCTTAGGGGCAAAAGGACGAGGACATGGTTCAGGGACAGGGAGAATCACCTAGATTCTGGGGAAACCTTCACTGGGACTCCGCCTAACAATGAAGGGGGAAAACGAACTCTCAGGAACTTACTATGCTGCCTGGCCAAGCAGCAGGGGCAAAGGGAAAGGAATCAAACTGAACCGTCCCTAACAGTTTTTTGGGTGAGGGGCGCCTTCCCCTACCTCGGGCAAACCTCCTAAAACCCTTACCTAGGTCGGGGCTCACCACCCGCACCTACTTTACTACAAATCAGGACGCATCCAAATTCTAATTCTGACGGGACGCACCCGTGCTTTACACTATGAACGGTATGCACCCGTGTCTTAACTCTCTGAACGGGATACACCTGTGTTACCTCTGGGGGGGGGGATTCTTCCCTAAGTGCTTTGTGCCTTGCCGTGTGTGTGTTGTGTGGATGGACTGTACCTAATGCCCTAGCGCTTTGGATCCCAGCCTGCGATAGTCCCCAAGTTAGGGATGTGATTCCCAGGACAGTTTGTGCATAACCCTTGCTATCGGACTGTGATTCACTGCCTGAGGGCCAGCAGTGACCAAGCCGGGGCGGCTGCCACACACAAACCAAGAGAGAAAGGGATGCAGATTTCCCACCCGGATAGAATAGCTCCTGGAGCTCAAACACACAGATTTCACTCACATATGTTCCTATCACCTTAAGACTTGACTACGGCCGTTGCCTATGTCTGTACCAACCTGATTTGAGCAAGTTCGTGACTCCCACTCAAATTAGGGGTACAGGGTTGCCCGCGTTACTCCACCACTCTGTTACCCTGATTTCTGGGGTCCCTTGGGGGAACCTCAGTGTGCTCCAAATAATGGGGAATGGGAATTAGTCAGAGCGCAAGCTGTAGCACTACAAGAGGCAGGGTAACCTAGTGAGATCTTTAAACCCAATTTTTACGGGGTCAGGCCAAGCCAAAAACCAAGCAAAATTGTCTAATAAAATGATTTTATTGAGGGGAATTCACACATGCATGCACACAAGATACAATCACACATTCACACAAGAGCTAGCTGAAAGAGAAAGGGAGGAAAAATGATAGAGAGGCTGAGGGATTTGGGGGGATTTATAATGACCAGTCCAGAAGAGTAGTGAAGAGCAGAAACGTATTTTGGCTTAGGTAGGACCTAAGGGTTCTCATTCAGGAGCCAGATGGACAGAGTGACGGGTAGATCTTCAAGAGACTGCACTGGGCATCCTCAAATCAGGGGTATTTGTACCCTGAAAATGGCTTGTGGTTGTGAAGGTTCCAGATGCAAGACAAAAGGGAACCTGTTGTGGACAATGAGTCTTTCGCCTGTTGATGGGCTTAGTGCTTTGCTTGACAAAGACATGATGAATGTTGTAATAGCTGTCTATTGTGGGTGCTGTGAGGACAGAGGAAAGAATCCAGGTGTACAAGAGATGGATATCTGTCAATCAGTGTCCTGGTGGGCTCCTCACAGTTGGATTCCTTGGAAAAGTCCAGCTTCTATTTAAGCCTATTATCCACAGGAATGATGTGTATTTGCCTGACAAATGACTCAGTCTTACCTGGAGGAATTTTGGAGTTGACCTATGCTTCTCACATTTACAGTCAAATTCTTTCTCTTGCTCGGTTTGACCTCTCTGCCACCTTTCAGGCTTGAATTTGGTATCAGAGCCAATAAAATGTGTTGCCAATTACATATGATGCCAATTAGGTATGGTGCCCATCCAAACTATACTGATATTGGGGACCCCCAAAGTGGGACCTTACAATAAATTAAAGAAATGTGACATCACTTATTGTTTTGCATCTTGGAGGGTAGTGAGGGGTGATTCTGTCACATTTTTGTGGCAATATGGATGGGCTTTGCTAGGGATTTTTTTTTTCCAGAAGGAAATGGGGCAGTTGCAGAAGTTGGGGGATGCAAAATAGGACTGAGAACTGCAGATGGGCCATGAGCTACACTTTCCCTCATCTTGCTTTAGGGTGAAGAACCTTCGACCCTCCAGGTGTTGATGGACTACCACATTCATTGACCCTTGCCAAGGTCTAGGGTGACAGGAGCAATGGGATCTGGAGTCCAAGAGTATCTAAGATAATCACAGATTCCTGCACTCTGCTCTTCTTTCTCTTCTGTTGTACTGGTTTTGTTGGAACTTTTACTTTGAATTGGGGTGGCAAATGAGGAAGCAATAAAAGAGTGGTATAGAATTATTTTTAAAAAAAATCTTTTTTTTTTTCATGGGCAAACTATGCTTTATGTTGTGGCCAAGTGGCAAAAAGTGAAGTGGCTCCTTTCTCTGTCTGCAAAGATATTTACAGCAGCTTGCATCCTAAGACAGAGGATGCAAGCTGCCCTCTCCCAATTCATCCTGTGGCCAATTAAATTTCCCCTGAAAACTATCCTGGTTCTAGAGCAGCTGTCCACAGTAGTGGCTGCCAAAGGCCATGGGATTCATGTGGAAAGGGACTGGAGGGAATGGGTAAAGCCTTCCCTTCTTATTCTTTCTCCAATGCAAACTGCCCTTTTGATGGTGCTTTACAGTTGACAAGGGGCCCTGGAGGATGGTATTCTCCAGTTCAGGATGGCCGAGGTTTGAATCTTTTTGCCAAATGCTAGAACTCTGAAAGAGACAGACCTCATACATTAGCCATCCAGGTGCAGAAGTTTGACATTCAGGGTCATACTGATTGCAGATCACAAAGGCTAAGATAGCACACTGCTGTTCGTTGTTGTGCCAAAACACAGTCTGTGGATCAAGATCAGCTCCAGAACTGAGGAGGACCTTAGCAGGCCACTGCTTGGTGGGCCCACTTGTACCATACTGAATCTTCTCCCCAGCTGTGGGTATATTTAATGACAAGAAAAGGTTGCTGTCAGAATGTTAGACTGAGACTGGAGTGATCAGATTCAAATCCTTAGTCATCTTGGAAAATCAGTAGATGACTGTAATCCAACCTCTTGCTCAGGTTAACCTACCTTACAGGGTTGTTTTAAGGACAAAACAGGCAGGGGAAGAAGGATGCATGATATGTTAAGCTCACTGGAGGAAAGGTGAAATATGATTGTGACTGACTGGCTAAATGGTTTAGTGTTTTGCCAGGACATTGTGGAAAAATTCAAGTAGTGACTAGTAGGGCCAGTTAGCTTCCTCCAATGAACTCTGCTAGAGTGCTGGGACTTGCCAAGGGTGGCTTGAGGGTGCCAGCACCAGGCATATCATAGCTGCTTGTTCTACTTGATCTCTGTTCCGTGAGTTTATCTGAGTTCAGGTGTCAAAAGACCTTGATACTCATTTTTGCCAACAGGACCAGGATACCAAACTTTTAGATAAAGTACCATGTGCCATTTTGGATGCTTGCAGGCAACCACTGGTTTGTGTTGTCTGAGAGAAGGCTGAGCTTGGAGAGCAGTTCTAGGCTATTGTCAAGGGCACCTCCATTTGCAGCTGCTTGTTGCAGCCTGAATAGTTTTACAGCTCACCCAAGTGATGATTGGATTTAATTTGAGATGAATGGGCACCCCCCTTGATGTAGATGACATCTTCATTGCAAACTTACAAGGGGAGAAATCCAATTACATCACAAAGGGGCTCCCTAACAGACCATTCAGATAAAGTTTAGGCAGGGAGCGGGGTTTACAATTAAAAAAAATGAGTTGCAAAGGGAAGCTATACAGGCCACCCATCCGTCAGCCGTACAAAGGAAGGCAGAGGGAGGGAGGGAAGCAGCTTTGTATGTGTGGGACTCAAAAGAGAGCATCATTTGAAAAGTTCAAGAGATGCAGCGAGAGGGGGTGAACAGCTCTCTGCCAAGACGGGGTTGAAAGTGTCACTTCCAACTGGGCAGTTTGCCTGAGTGTGTGTTTACACTTGAGCCGCTATGTTGATTAAACATGGCTTTGTGAGCCTGCAAGAAGTGCTGGGTTTGGAAAACCAGGATGTGAGAATCTCTTGGCGTGTTTTCACAGGTGATGCAAAGAATGTGTTCCAAGGGGCTCCCTGCTGTGTGTGTGTGTGTGTGTGTGTGTGTGTGTGTGTGCGCGCACGCGTAAAGTACAACTGTGGTTGGTTCCTCAGTGTAACATAGGAAATAAGTCGTGTTTAATGAAAATGGCAGCTTTTAGAAATGTGGGGCCAGGTATATATATCCCACAACTCTCCCCCCTTCAACATCAAGTAAAACAACATGTGTGATGATAATATAATTACATCAAGAGCGTATTCATCCCTTGGAGAAGAAGCAATGTCATATGGCGTGGTTTGTTTGTCTGGATATAACAGGGCAGGAGAGGAGAGAGCAGGAGACACACAGTAGCCATTTTCCAAATATCTTGTTTTGCCTCAAAGTTGTATATATAGAGATGTTGTTCTTGTTGTTGTTGACTGCTGTCACTCTATCATCAATAGCCTGCTCAGGTCACTCTTTCTTGGTCACTCTGTCATCAATAGCCCTGGTCAGGTCTTACAAACTCAGGAGAGTAGACTTCCTAGATTGAGTCTATCCATCTGTAATGTTGTCTTCCTCGCAGTGGTTCTCAACCTGTGGGTCCCCAGATGTTTTCGGAATTCAGCTCCCAGAAGCCCTGAGCATTGACCATAGTGGCTGGGGCTTCTGGGAGCTGAAGTCCACAAACATCTGGGGACCCACGGGTTGAGAACCACTGCGGGTCTTACTGATCTTTTGTCGCGGAGGGGAAGCTGCAACTGGGCTCTCTTGTGTGTGTGGCTTCTTGTGATGCGGCAGCCAAGAAAGCCAATGCAATTCTCGGCTGCATCAATAGGAGCATGGTGTCTATCGAAGGAGGTACTGGTACCACTCTACTCAGCTTTGGTTAGACCTCATCTTGAATACTGTGTCCAGTTCTGGGCACCCCAATTCAAGAAGGACATGGTCAAGCTGGAGCAAGTCCAGAGGAGGGTGACCAAAATGGTGAGAGGCTTGGAAGCCATGACCTATGAGGATAGACTTAGAGAGCTGGGGATGTTTAGTCTGCAGAAGAGAAGGTTAAGAGGGGACATGATAGCCAATGTTTAAATATTTGAAGGGATGCCATGTAGAGGAGGGAGAGGGCTTGTTTTCTGCTGCTCCAGAGACCAGGACAAGGAGCAATGGATTCAAGCTGCAGGAAAGGAGATTCCACCTGAACCTCAAGAAGAACTTCCTGACAGTCAGGGCTGTCCGGCAGTGGAATATGCTGCCTCGGAGTGTAGTGGAGTCTCCTTCCTTGGAGGTTTTTAAGCAGATGGCCATCTGTCGAGAGTGCTTTGAGGGTGTTCCTGCATAGCAGGGGGTTGGACTGGATGGCCCGTGTGGTCTCTTCCAACTCTACATTTCTATGATTCTATGATTCTATTCTCCACTTTATTGTTGTGTGCCTTCAAGTCATTTCTGACTTACGGAGACCTTAAGGTGGCCCTATCACTGGCTTTTCTTGGCAAGATGTGTTCAGAGGGGGGTCTGCCTTTCCCTCTCTCTAAGGCTGAGAGAGTGTGAGTTGGCCAAGGTCACTATAAAACAGCAAAGTGGTATTTTCCAAGAACTAGTGAATGTAATTTTAGTCTGTGGAAGTGGAGGAAATTTAAAATTTTACTTACAGTTTTCTTGAGAAAATTATGGCATTTCTCTTTCTTTACTTTACAATATCTGTCTTAACTTCATTTGGGCCTAGTGGACCAATAATAATATAATAAAGGCCCACATTTTGCAGAAAACAGCAAGGGCTTAGCAATACTTAACATTGGTGTTTATTCAGGTTGTTCAGGTTGTACTTTACACAGATTACAGTTGAGATATTTATGTAATTTATTTTTTAAAAACTTAACTTATATCCTATTTTTATCCCAGCATGGGATTCGAGGCAGCTTAAGACACAGATTAAAACAAAGTACCACTAAAACCTAATAATCAAAAAGTTTAAAAAGCAATAAATAACCAGCCATATTAAGGATGCTAACTTAAAACAGTCCAAAACACATTTAAAACATAATTATGAAGATAAATATACAGCAAACACCAATAAAAGACAGTTCTGCTAGAAGTAGTGAAAAGGCACTAGGTCTGCCTAAATAAAAAAGGTTTTCACCTATCAGCTAAAATAATCTGCATAACAACCCTGCAAGGAAGAACAGAACCAATATTTCCGTGCTGCAGATGTGTGAGTGAAATTGTAATTTTATTTAATGCTCATGGTAACTATGGGCTTATCAACAGGCAACAATTGGGAACAACTGCGAACAATTAAAAACAGTTTTTACTCCTATCATTAAAAAAAAATGAGGTAAGACAAATATATAGCAATTCAATAAATCTAATATAAAATTCAGTATTACAATGAAATATGTAATTAGAATTATTAGGCTCCAAAGAAAAAATATAGTTCATATGACCTTTCTGTTTGTTGTTTCTTGACTTTGACTTGTGATGATCCCATGAATGAGAAACTTCCAAGATCCCCAGTTATCAACTGCCCTACTGAGGTCTTGCAAACTTGTGGCCATGGCTTTCTACTTTAGCAAGCTTTGTTGCCTTTTTCAATAAGCCATGTCTTCCCATGATCTGTCCAAAGTATGATAGCCTCAGTTTAGTCATCTTCACTTCTAGTGAGTAATTCATACTAGCAAGCAATTCTAGTAAGCAACTCATACTACTACTGTTGGTCTTAAGGGACTGGGCTTCCCCTATCATTAGGCAAATTAGGCAACAGATGGGAGGAGCAGCAGCAGAAATCTTCCAAGCGTTTCTCTGAACCCTCCAGCTATTCCATTTGTTGAATAGACCTGTGCACGCTCCATAGCTTGTTCTAGTCCTGTAAACTAGCCAGTAGCCATCAGGTGTGGTGGAAAATGCTGTCCCATTGCCAGTGCAGAAGTATATCTTCCAGCATCTGGCCATGTTGGTTGAGGGATTTTGGGAGTTTTCAGTGGCATCACTAAGGTTGGTGTCACCCAGTGCAGTAACTCATGGTGTCACCTCATGAAGGCTTTTCCATGCAGGGGTCCTGGTCTGCTGCTATGGGAACATGGCCTCCAGGCATTCTGATCTACCTACATGTCTCTGCGTGTGTGGAGGCACTGGGAATCTCATCCAGTCATAAGGAAAATGAGGAGAGTTGTCCTACATAAAGTTATATAGACTCTCATGGAGGTGGGGGAAGGGGCAGCCTATCTTTTGGTGTTACTTCCCTTTGATGATCTTACCCGGTGTGGTCCATACCCCCGCACTCCTGGAAGTTTTTCTGTAGTTCTGACTTTAATCTGATACTTAACATAAAGATAACATGAGGATTTTTTTTAAAGAAAGCATCTTTGATGGTGTTTGTTTGAGATGAAATCTAAATTCTAGAAATGTTGAATTGTATGAAATTTGCTTCACACTTCAAATATGCTGTTTGAAATGTGCTCTCTTGGAACAACATCTGTCTTTGTTGCAGGCATATACATCTCTTTCTCTGCTCCTCTGCTTAATCAGCCCCTTATTCTTTCCCTTCCATTTCACTTTCTGCTAATCTGCAGTGAATCCAATCTATTTACATAACTTCCCTGAGGACAGTTACAAAATTCTCTCAGTTATGTCACTACAGTGATAGCCACTTACATGGTTGAGATGGAAAATCTGATTGCTCCATAAAAACTTTTATTGAAATTCTGGCACTTTCTTTATTGCCAAGGAACAAAAAGTCTTAGCTACGTCTCAGAAATAACTGACCATCTGTGTGAAGGGAGCCATGACCAGGCTTCCCACAAGGCAGATGCCTCAGAATCCAAAACAATTTAGGTGACCTGAGGCCTAAATACCCTTAAGGCACCAGGTCCTGTCTGATCCTGGAAGCTATGCAGGATAAGCTGTAGTTAGTACTTGGATGGGAGACTGCCAGTGAATACCAGATACTGCAGGCTATATTTCATAGGAAGGAACTGGCAAAACCACCCTTGAGTATTTCTTGCCTAAGAATATTCTATGAAAATAATGGGGTTACCATAAATCAAAGAGTGACTTAAAAGGCGTGCGTGCACGCACACACAGAGGACACTATATGCACCTTCATCTTGGATGTTGGGGATGCTGTATTTGCTGCTGTGCTTCAGGTAGCAACATACCTTGGGCTGTCCCAAGGCGAGCAAGCCTTCTGCAAATGGGAATAGGAGGACATTTCAAAGACATACATGTGCCCATTGACTACTATTGTCTTCACCTGGAAATGTGCTGTGGACTGGTAACCCATGGCTTATGGACTGGTTCTGATCCATGGGGAGGATCACTGATTTAGAGCAGGGGTGGGCATGTGCTGTGGGGGCCAAATTTTCTCTCTTGTAACCCCATGGCAGTCTGTACCCCCATGGACGGCCACACCTCTAAATCTTCAACTACATCTGGTTTTCACATCTGAACTTTAAAAAAAAATAGGAGTTGGATGAGTCAGGGGGATGTTAGGAATAAAAATGACATTCTGTGTGGTGTTTTGGGCCATATAGGTGGAATATTATCTTATAGGCTTGAAAGTTCAGGGAGGATTTGGGGATATGAAATGGTTTTGTGGGATACATGCAGCCCTTGGGCAATACTTCACCCTCTAGTCTAGGCTCATTTCTGTCAGACTTCTGACAGAAGTCTGGACACGTAATACTCTGACCTGAACATCTTGAGCTGTGTCTAGATTGGTTTTGGAGCCCAACATACTACTGATACTACTGATCAGCACAAGAGAAGGTGGTATGATCTGAGCTGCATTCCATAACTCATGGTTCTGGGTCTCCCCTTCTGTCAATCCAACAATCCCAGTGTGAAACAAAAAGGAAAAAAGAGTGTAAGACTATAAGATGCTGGTGCTTCTTTTGAGGGCGAGGGTATACTACAAAGCACACTAGGTGCCAGTTTTGTATGGTGGAAAATGGCTCAAGATGTTGCATGTACAGTTTTCTCCCATTTCTCCCATCAGACAGAACAACAGATTGCATATCCCTTTTAGCCAAGGATGGACAAAGTTGTGTTTTCTTATTCTCCCCACAAGATGGCAGTAGCTTACTAGTTCCTGGTTGATATTGAGGCGACAACAAACAAGGGAGCTGGAAAAAAGAGAACAGTTTACATTGGGAAATGTGAAAGACAGCCCTCTTTGAATGCAGTCTTGTACTGCCTAAATACCCAAAAGGTACCTGATCCCATCTGATCTTAGAAGCTGAACAGGATAAGACCTGGTTAGAACTTGGATGCCAACAAATAACAGGTGCTGTAAACTCTATTTCAGATAAAGGAACTGGCAAAACCACTCTGAGTTTTCCTTGCCTAAGAAAACCATATGAAATTCACAGGGCCACCATAATTTGACAGGCAACTTGAAGGCACGTACACATGGAGTAACTAAGCTGTTCTGACTATGTTATGAAGGTGACACTGTTTTCATCCTGCTCACTGCATGGATGGAAGAGAAGCAAAGAACAAGAAGAAACCCATAACAGCATAATTTCTGACTTGAAATTTATTTACTATTTTATTTTTTAACTATATATCCTGCCTTTCTCCTAGCAGGGAGCTCAAGAGAGCTCACATCAAAGTGAAAACAAAGTACAGCTAAAATCTATTTGATACAAATGTTAGAAATAAATATACGTACAGTTCTGTTGAAAACAGTAAATTACATTACATCTATTTAAAACATGTTAATCACAGCAAAAATATACACCCATAACATATAGAATCATAGAATCATAGAAATGTAGAGTTGGAAGAGACCACAAGGGCCATCCAGTCCAACCCCCTGCCATGCAGGAAAACCCTCAAAGCACTCCCGACAAGTGGCCATCCAGCCTCCGCTTAAAAACCTCCAAAGAAGGAGACTCCACCACACTCTGTGGCAGCACATTCCACTGCCGGACAGCCCTGACCGTCAGGAAATTCCTCCTGAGGTTCAGGCGGAATCTCCCCTCCTGCAGCTTGCATCCATTGCTCCTTGTCCTGGTCTCAAGAGCAGGAGAAAACAAGCCCACTCCCTCCTCGACATGACATCCCTTCAAATATTTAAACATGGCTATCATGTCCCCTCTCAACCTTCTCTTCTGCAGACTAAACATACCCAGCTCTCTAAGTCTGTCCTCATAGGGCATGGCTTCCAGGCCCCTCACCATTTTGGTTGCCCTCCTCTGGACCTGCTCCAGCTTATCCATATCCTTCTTGAATTGGGGTGCCCAGAACTGGACACAGTATTCAAGATGAGGTCTAACCAATGCAGAATAGAGTGGTACCAATACCTCCCTCGATCTAGACACCATACTCCTATTGATGCAACCAAGAATTGCGTTGGCCTTCTTGGCTGCCGCATTACGCTGCTGACTCATGTTATCCCATTAACAGATCCTTCTGCCATAATAAGTTAAGAGCCAAAGCCCTGCTTAAGCAAAAAGGTCTTTTCCAGACAGTGGAAGGAGGGCAGACGGGGCCGACCCAGCCTCCTGTGGAAGGGAATTCCACAGTTTGGGAGCAGCTGTGGAGAAAGCTTTCTCCTCATCCTCTCTGAATGAACCTGCCATAGTTGTGGGATGGAGAGAAACCCTGAAGATCTTAAAAGCTGAATAGACTCATAGAAGGAGACGCAGTCTTTTAAGCAACATGGACGCAAGCTGTTTTCAAGCGATCCGGAGAAAAAGCTACCAAGTACGCACCTGCTCATTTTGATAATTTTTAAACCCTCTATCAGTAACTGTCACTAAAAATTGAAGATGAGTTTTTCTACATACCTTAGAGCAGGTGTCCCATTTACACTATGGAATTATAGTGTTATTATTCCACTTGCATTGACACATCCCATGCAATCCCGGGATTGGCAGTTAAGAGAGGGGCACTTTGAATTGTCAGCCAGAGTGCTCTAGTGCAGTGGTTCTCAACCTGTGGGTCCCCAGATGCTTTTGGACTTCAGCTCCCAGAAGCCCTGAGCATTGACCATAGTGGCTGGGGCTTCTGGGAGCTGAAGTCCAAAAACATCTGGGGACCCACAGGTTGAGAACCACTGCTCTAGTGCCTCACCAGACTACAAGCCCCAGGATTCCATAGGATGTTGCCCTGTCAATTAAAGTGGAATATAGCACTATTCTTGTGTAGTGTGAAGTGGTTGTTGAGGTTGGAGTCATGTGGCCCCAGTGATTTTGTTGGCCTGCAACTCCTAATGTCCCTAATTAGCACAGGTAGCAGTGAGGAATGGTTGGAGTTGCAGTCCATCAGTATTGGGAGGGCTGCATAAATGCTACCCTTGCTAGTCTAGAGCATGGATGGGAAGCCTTGAGCCTGTGGGCTTGATCCAGCCTATGGAAGTTCCTCATCTGGCCCATAGAGGCTCCTTCCAAAACTTCTCCTTTCCACCTCCTAGATCAGTGGTTCTCAACCTGTGGGTCCCCAGATGTTCGTGGACTTCAGCTCCCAGAAGCCCCAGCCACTATGGTCAATGCTCAGGGCTTCTGGGAGCTGAAGTCCAAAAACATCTGGGGACCCACAGGTTGAGAACCACTGTCCTAGATGCTACCATGAAGAGAAATCACCACTGTATTCATTAATCAGTGACTGGCAAAACCAGTGGGGATTCTTTTCAAGCAGTGTGTGCTTTCCTAAGTGAGGGCCATTCCTCCAAACGGAGTCCTTTTTAAGTTGTAAAAAGGGTACAGATCACTGCTTTACTTGCATGATAACCTCCAAATTCCTCTTTTCCTGCTACTGAAAGAAGGCGGCAAATTACTTTTTGGGGAAAAAATACTTTTTGACTAGAATGCCTCAATTTCCCAACTGATATGAGGATTCTAGAAGTTGTAGTCTAAGAGTAACGGAGTCTTACAGATACACATGGTCACTTGCTGAAGGTAGAGGACTATAACAGCCACCCTTGTCTCACAGAACTTTTGGTGTTTCTTTGAATATGAAAAAGGAACTTTTTTTTAAGCACGCACCATATGAACTGTTACATTATGGAGAGGTGAGAACTACAGAAATGAATGAAAATTGTGCAAGCATCCTCATTGCGACAAATTGTTTAAGAATGAGGAGAGTATAACCCTTATTCCCAAAGACCTCTTAGCTTTAGGAAGTCTTCTTAGCTCCACTGTATCTGTCTTTGGGGGAAAGCTAACTGTGGCAACATCTGATTGTTGCTAATGTGTGAATCAATCAATCAATTGATCAATCAATCAGTCATATTTTAATCTTGTGCTCCTGAGACAAGGCTCAGAGCGGCTCACAGCATTTTAAAACAAACACACACACACACACACACTTCTCTCAATGTGAAATGCGTTAAGATTTCTATTTACTTATTTTGCAGGTATGTATTACATTTGTACAGCAAACATGGTGCAGTGGTTTCAGCACTGCATTACAACCCTGGAGAGCAGGGTTCGATTCTCCACTCAGTCATAGAAACCCCCTGGGTAACCTTGGGCACATCATATACTCTCAGCCCAAGAAAACTGCCTGATAGGTTCTCCTTAGGGTCACCAGAAATCAGAAATGACTTGAAGGTACGCAACAACAACCAATTATATTTGTATTTAGATACTTTCTCACTCTGGGCTCAAGATGGTATTTTGAATTAGTTGTAGTTATAGGGAGCCAGCATGATGTAGTGGTTTATGTGTTGGAGGAGGATTCTGGGAGACCAAGGTCTGAATCCATACTCAGCCATGGAAGCCCATTCAGTGACCTTGGGAAAATCAAATTTGCTCAGAGAAAAGTAATGGTAACTCTTTTCTGAAAAAATGTGGTGAAGAAAACCCTATGATAGGCTCACTTTAAGGTCACCATAACTTGGAAATGACTTGAAGGCCAACAACAACTTCCTCATCTTGAGCCTAGGATGTAACTTTTAATTAACTGTAGCTATAGTTCCAAGATCCCTGGAAGTAGTTAGTTGATATTATACCTTTTCTTTAAAGTAACACATCATTTCCTGAAAGTAACTAGAATTGTTACTTTTTGTTACATTAAAAAAATGCACACAAATCTCCATGCTTCAAGCTGCTGGCTAAAGTGATTCCTTTTCCGCCTTACCTGATAGTCAACTCAGCACCTATAACAGAAGCCCTTTCTGTACCATCCTCCCAACCCGCCATGGGGGCGGGAGAAGGACAGGACCATGATGACGGTTCTGCGTGACGTTGTTACAGTCCCATCCTTCTGTTCCCAGGCAGTGCAAACATGGATTAAATCACTGATGGGTTTTCCCCAGCAATGACCTCTGATCACGCCTCCATCCTGGACTCACCTGGAAGGGCAATGGCTGTGCTTCCTGCCCCAGTGCAGCTTGGGAAAGTACCTGGCTGCATTGCGGCAGGAAGAGGCAAGACCATTGCACTTCTACCATTGCGGAGCCAGCTGGAATGCAGGGAAATGCTCCCATTGCACTCCCCTCCCAGCAGAACCAATGCCAGGATCCTCACTGGACACCACCACGAAAAGGGTGCAGAAAGGACCAGAGCATGAAGCAACACTTTGACAATGCTGTAGCTCCCCTCTCTGCAATTAAGTAAGGCCACACACCCTAAAAGTAATTAAAACATTATAGTTATCCTACAAAAGAATCAGATTGTCCCTCATTAAGTTATTCATAAAGTAATACAATTAATGCCTCTGTTACTTGGGGATGTAAGTCATTTCTTATTTCTCACTAGTGACTTTCAAGCTCCTTATGCCATTAAAAAAAAAAAATCCAGCAAATGCCAATGTTTGACCCCAAACCTTGCAACAACCACTATGGCAAATCTCTCTGGCTCAGACCAATTAAACATAATATTAGGCACGTATAATTAAAGTCCTGTAAAAGACCAGGTGGCTGAAGTCAGCAGTGGAAAACAAAGAAGACAATACCACCCACTTTTCCAACAACTCTGTAAATGTAAAGCAATTCCAGGTGTTACTCTTCTTTCATTCTTAGGCTGTACCCTATACCTGCTTACCTGCAAGTAAGCTCCATCAAACTCAAAGGGACTTGCTGCAAAGTAGAAATGTCTAGGATTGCACTGTCAAGGATCCATCCAATGCTCCTGTATTTGTTGGCATGGGAAGGGACGGTCGTGTGAATCCCTTTGCCAAGAAGGATTCAGAATTTAATTTGCCACCTTTAATAAGCAAGAGCAGGAAATTAGAGAGGAGAAGTTAGCCGTTAAGCCATAAAGGGATCTCAGTGGGCAGTTCTTAGCTTTACAAAGCATCAGCATTGTCTTGAGAAAGCTAGCAGAGTGTTCCATTTATTCACCTTTTGCTTGGCACAGCACAGTCCTGGAATATATGAGAGAGAATTACACTGCTATGCCCAAATCCTTCCATGCTCACTGCATCTTCTGACTCTAAAGAAGGAGAAGAGAGATGTAGTATGTAGTGGGTGGAGGGCAATCTGAAAGCACTCCCTTTGCATTTATTCAGACATATCTATTCCTTTTGAGGGTGATATCTCGTTTAAAAAAAGATTTCCAAGTTTAAGAGGAGAGTAATAGTGATTTGCCAAAATTTGTAGAAGGGAGGTCAGAAAGGCTAAACCTCAAAATGGGCTCTGGCTTGCAAAAGAGGCTAAAAATAATTAAAAGGGTTTTTTCAGCTATGTTTGGAGCAAGGGGAAAAACAAGGGAATAGTAGGTCTACAGCATGAAGAAGACAAAGAATTGCTAATGGGTGGCAGAAGGAAAGGAGAACTGTTCAAAACCTACTTTGCCTCTGTCTTCTCAAGATAATAGAAAAAAAAATGATGCAGTGATGTGAGTGAAGCCCAAAATAGGGAAAGAGATGGTGTAGGGATGCCTAAAATAATTCTAATTTCTGAGGCCAGAAGAATTGCATCCAAAGATGCTAAAGGTACTTGCAGGTGTAATTTCAGAGCTTCTGCCTACAATCTTTGAGAATTCTTGGAGAACAGGTGAGGCTTCGATAGACTGGATGTGGGTCTTCCTCCATCTTAAGAAAACCAAAAGCAAAGGGAGAGGACCTGTTAAACCAGTGGTTCTCAACCTGTGGGTCCCCAGATGTTTGTGGACTTCAGCTCCCAGAAGCCCCAGCCACTATGGTCAATGCTCAGGGCTTCTGGGAGCTGAAGTCCACAAACATCTGGGGACCCACAGGTTGAGAACCACTGTGTTAAACAATCGATCTCTGTTAAACAATCAGTCACTTAGAGAAGAAAATAATGATTGGTCAAAGCCAGCATGAGTTACTGCAAAAACAAATCATGCCAGATTAATCTTATATCTTAATGTAGTATATACTGATTTCAGTAAGGCTTTTGACATAGTTCCCTCATAATATTGTTGTAGACAAGCTGGTAAAATGTGGGCTGGACAATGCTACTGTTGGCAAATTTGTAACTGGCTTATGGACAGTACTGGTTCCTCACCTCTTAGAGAGAGATGACATGGGACATTTCCGCACTAGACTGTTATAGCGGTATTATTCCACTTTAAACGTCCGATGGAATCCTGGGGTTTGCAGTTTAGGGAGGGCCCTCAAGGGGCTGACCCATTTGATAGGGTGTTGAAAGTGGAATAATACCACTATAACAGTCTAGTGCAGAAATGGTCACAGAGTGCTACAGGGTTTTGTCTTGGGCCCATCTTTGGCCCTTTCCACACGAGGCGAGTGAATCGCTCCATGCCGTTACTTACCAGTTCTTCTTGGGTCTGAAGTAATGCAGACTTTTCCTTGAGCCCTTCTGCAGGGTTCTTCCATTAGTCCAGGGTGAACTGGAGCAGTGCGAGGTCTTTAGATCTGCACTGCTCCGGCTGAAAATGGCAGCTTCCTGTGTCTTCGTGGGTGCGGACCAACTGGTGACACTGGCCATGCCCACAGCCCGCCCTCTGGTGATCGCAGGCTTGCATTGGTGCAAGCCTGTGCATCTGCACAGGTTAGTAGGAACACAATGGAAATTGAAAGGCCGGGTTTTTCCGGTCTTTACTTAGCATGCTGGAGGACCACTTGGGGGTGGTTTGGGTCGGGCTAAGGTGTGGAACTAAGTTAAATACCTAGTCTGATCCAAGGTGCGGATGACCTCCGTGCCAGGATGCCTTGGTGTGTTTAACATCCATATGCGGAAAGGGCCATAGTTCAACGTTCATTTATTCATTCATTTATTTAATATCCTGTCTTTTCCCTGGCATAGAATATATATTTATAAACTATTTTGATGATGCAATAGAGGAGAAGCTCATCAAATTTACACATGATACTAAAGTGGGAGAGGTAGCTAGTACCTTAAAAAGACAGTATTAAGTTTCAAGATAAACTTAACAGATTGGAGAACTGGGCCAAAACCAGAAAAATTAATTTCAACAGCAATAAAGGTAAGCTACTTCATTTGGGCAGGGAAAAAAAATCAAATGAACAAATATAAAATAGGTGGCACTTGGCTTGAATGATCAGAAAAAATGCACAAAGATTTATGCGGCAAGACAGATGATGTGCCTGAAACACTGGAGTTTGATGCCTGACCCAATAATTGAACTACTACAATATCTGTCTATCATTACCTTTGTGAGACTGGGATGCAATAAGTGCCTTTGTAGGGGCTGTAAACTCTCTTTTTTCATAACAGTTAATTCTACATCAACTCAGACTTTATTACTGGAACTCTAAATAATATCTCCTTTTGTTCAGCAAATCCCAACATGGACAGTTGCCTGATTAACATCTGCTTAATTTTGAAGACGATCTGTGATCCTGAATTCCTTTTCAGGTGCAATGCATTTTTCCCCATCGAGGCCAGCATGATTTTTGATGCCCTAATAATTAGAGGGGAAGATAATTGGAAACAGAAACATTTGGGTGTTTGGGTTTTTTGCTTCATTGCCTTTGGAGTAATCCATTTCTCTTTCAGCACAGCATGTGTTTGTCATAACCACAAATCCATGATAATTTTGGGATAGACAACAAAGCATTACTTTTTCAAATTTCCCTCTGTACACATGTACATTTGCCAATGATAGGCAAATACTGTACTGGAAAATTAAACATGTTGAAATTAGACTTAAAACTGCCAATCCTTTTCATGAAAAATGTTATTGATTTCCTTCTCTCCATCCTTTCCCACCTACCACCACTATCTGGCAATGTATATTTTATGGGAAATTAATGTAGATTATCTGTGGAAAAATTACAACCAATGAGCCACTGTATGTGTGGCTAATATGAAATTAGATTGTCTGTTTTTCATTTAACCACTAGACTTAGATAAGAAATTATTTTTGCTCCACTACCTTTGGTTAACAACCCAATCCCATTCCTAGATAAGAATATCAGAGGGAAGTAATAGGGAAGTCAAAGGGATTTTTAAAAATCCCCTCCTTCCTCCTAAAATTCCGCAGAGCACATGACCATTTTATATTTGATGCAGTCTCTTTTTAAAAGTCTACTACCCATGCGTTTTATGTTGTTCTATAGTGTTCTTATTTTTTTAAATGTGAATCTTTTATTTCTAATTTAGTTATACACTCTGTCAGGCTTTTTAAAACCTGCATAATTTGTTTGTAAAACATCATGTTCTTGTTGTTGCTGTTATTGTTGTTTGCCTTCAAATTGTTTCTGGCCTATAGTGATCTTAAGACAAATCTATCACAAGGTTTTCTGGGGCTGAGAGTATGTGACCATGCCCAAGATCATCCAGGGGGTTTCCATGGCCAAGTGGGGAATCAAACCCTGGTCTCCAGGATCGTGGTCGAAGGCTCAAACCACTACACCATATTGGCTCTCTCTTGCCCACATTGACAAGTTTTTTTTAAAAATATAATCTACTCTTGAAAAATATCTTCACCAATACCCACATTTCTTTATGCACATTCTGCTCCTACTCACTTTTTAAAATTGTACCTTAAAATTTAGAAGGGTGAATTGGAGCCCGTGTGGTCTAGTGGTTTGAGTGTTGGACTATGGCCCTAGAGACCAGGGTTCAATTCTTTGCTTGGCCGTGAAAACCCACTGGGTGACCTTGGGCACATTACACACTCTCAGCCCCATTGAACCCTGTGATAGGGTTGCTGTTACTCAGAAATGACTTGAAGACACACAGTAACACAACAGTAATATGTTTCAATAAACACATACTAAACAAATAAATGGAAGCTGTATTCTTATGCACACTGGCTGGTAACTTAGTTAAGTTACCTTTGAGTAAACATGTATAGGATTGCATAGCCTGCCTGAATAATAGAGGAAGGGCTAGAAGGTTTGTTTGTTGGTTGGCTTTGTGCCTCGCCTAAATGATGTCAGGAAATGTGAGAAACAGTACTGGATCCCTTAAGCAAAGTAATCAAATTGCCAAGGCAGGGGTGTACAACCAAGTCCCATGCCACCACCCCCACAGACTAGCAGAGGAAAGAAAGCTTAATCCTTTTTATAAAACACATAAAATTACCATTACTTACAAATTCCTTGTGCAAAGTCAAGCACAGATTTTTGTGGAGGAGATAGTGAGAATTAAAAATGGCTGCAGAGTAGAATGATATAGGAAGAGAGTGGGTGTGGAAACACAAAGAAACAGAAAGTCTGCAAACTAGGAATTACTGTACTGCAAAGGTTGGTATCTGTAACAAATGATGTCCTAATTTTCCAGTGTAAGGCAATCCTATTTTGAATTTTTTTCTAGTTGGAGTGTTGCGTACATGCATACAGTCTCTTCTATTGGTTAGGTTTTTTTCATTCTGATTACTTATTGAGACTGAGTCACAAGAGTTAAGGTCCACATACTCCCAATGGGATCCCTTGGGTTAACATTTGCTTCCTGAGAGAAGGCCATGAAGATGGTCACAGTGGAATCTTTATTTTTTTTTTCTGGAGTATTTAGATATTAGCAAACTTCAGTTTCACAGGGCTGGCTTGCTACACCCCAGGAAGACTCCTTGCATATGGATGTTGACTGAACCTCCCTACTGGACCAGACAATGGTGGGAATCCATGGCTACCTCAGAAAATGTGAAGAGAAGAGGCAAAACTCTGCCTCTGCCGAGGAATGAATAAGGAACTCACACTCTTGCTTGCTATTCCTCTGGTCTTAAAATTCAACATCCATTTTCCTCTCGGTGCCCCTACAGC
Organism: Iguana delicatissima; assembly: GCA_948472985.1. Classification (NCBI taxonomy): domain Eukaryota; kingdom Metazoa; phylum Chordata; class Lepidosauria; order Squamata; family Iguanidae; genus Iguana; species Iguana delicatissima. Next base: position 500,010 of record CAOKZL010000615.1, read on the forward strand.
CACTTCTTCTTGACGGCATTCATTTTCCTAGCAAGTTACTGGCACATTTTATCCTATGAATCTGGAGGGCACCAGCTTGGGGAAGAGAGTGCTGTGGAGTGGTGCCAGCACAGCAGCTTATAGGATCAGACTGTTATCCACTTACTGAGTGTCGAATCAAATCCACTGCACCATTGGATTATTGTAAGAATGTCAAACTTTGTTCTGAGCTGGAAGCTAAAGAGGAAAAGAAATCAAAGCTCCTTTGTGCAGGGGAATCATTAAAAGTCAGCAGCATAGCTGGTGAAACATAACATAGATTTCAGAAGCTGTTCCATTTTTTAATCCTCCTAAGTGCTATTTGTCACGCAGGTTGGGATTTCTCTTTCTCTTTCTTTCGTTTTCCAAGTTCAAATCAGCTTCTTATTTGACAACGTTATTGTTGATTACAAACAATATAATTTTGTATCTGTTTTTCTGACTGGCTGCAAAACCAATTGGAGCTCAAGCTGAGGCTCCTCTATCGTTGGTTCTCCTACTAGTTTCGCAATTGATATACCAAAAAAATTGCTAGCAAGAAGGCCATAGATGACAGAGGCTAATTAAAAATTACACTTCCCTGGGCCTCCTTGCAAGCAAGAAGAACCTCTTGAATGATACAGGAAATTCTATCCTGTAATTTATCAGGATGAAATGAATTTTCATAGGTGATAGGAAAAAGGAGAGTTTATTTTCCATTAGTGATGTTGCAGATCTTTCCCACATAAATGTCGCATTTTAGTAAACTTGAAAAGTGTATGCCCATATCATGTTGGAGGTGTTGACAGAGCACCCATTTCTTGATAGTCTAAACCTGTGTTTAAGCAAATGACATCCTTTTGTTTAAGGGAAATCTCCCTAAACTATTCTTTTTTGCAAATATCTTCCAGAATGTGGTCTATATAAAACCAAGAACAGCCTGTTTTGGGACACTAGATAAAATATGTAATTTATTAGAGAAGGAGGTGTTATTGGTTGTGACAGATGGATTGATTACAGGTTAAATGTTGGGGGGAATGTGATGCAGAATGAAAGTAAAGAGAAGTGGGACAAGAATTTTAGGACAATAGACTTGACATCAAAGGTAAGGAACCTGTGACCTCCTATACATTGTTGGACTACAGTTCCAATAACCCTTGAACTTTGGACATGTTGACTTTAACTAGAGGGGCCTGAAGTCCATCAATATCTTGAGGGCCACAGTTTATAGCTATGCATACAGTGGGCCCACCGTATATGTGGGGGTTCTGTTCTAGGAACCCCTGTGAAAACTGGAAATAATGAATGCTCACATCCCATTATATTCAATGGCAGTGATGTGCACGTGGATGCTTCAGCCCATCCATGTGCCCATTGCTGCCATTTTAGGTATAGGACGCGATATTCCACAGTCACTCAGAATCACAGATCCTGAGGTCACAGGAAAAGAGGGCTTACTGTACATTTCAGAGTAAGTACCTTGAACTTAGCATGAGTTAGTTGTAGATACATGTGTACAAGTACATTTTCCTGTAAACTGCTTCAGATTGTACTAATTCATCTTACCTCATGGCCCTGTACAACAGGAATACTGAATTCAAAGCACGATTCTTTCTCCATACATGTTCTTTTGTTAGCCATTGTGGTGTTGTGGTTTGAGCTTTGACTCTGGAGATGAGGGTTAAAATACCCACTTGGCCATGAAAACCCATTAGCTGACCTTGGGCAAGTCATACTCTCTCAGCCTAAAAAGAAGAGCAAGGCAAAATCCCCTCTAAAAGATCTTTCCAGGAAAAGTCCATGATAGGTTCACCTCAGGGTTGCCATAAGTCCGAAATTACTTGAACAACAACAACAACAATATGTTCTTTGCTTTTTCTGGCTCTCAGTTCTTTCTCCTCCCTGTAATGGAGGTGTAAATTGTTTCCATTTGTTGTCATTTCCAGTCATAGTGAAGTACTCCCATAGATGACAGTGTTTCTGTCAGTGTGTTTCTGTAGTATTGGCTCATTCTACTTCCCTGTTTGGTGATTCCAGTACAGTATGACTACATGGTGACAGTACATCTTATATCAGCTCTGCGCCCCCCCCAGCCATTGCACTTCTTCTCCTTCCACAGCATTTCAACCAGACATAGAGATCAATTTGTTCAGCAGGGCCGGCATTATAATGAGACAGACTGAAATGGCTACTTCATGCTGCAGTAGCTGCAGTCTCCCAGCTAGACTTCATTAACCCTGTAGCTGTTCCCTTCTTTTAGAGTTGTGTGACACATAGCATGTTGTTGAATCACTACTCAAAGAAGGGAGTGAGGGACATCAATTCACATCAGCTTTAGTTTTGCTGGTTTCCTCTCTTGGAGAATGATGAATCTGGACAAGCGATCTCCTCCTACATGTGGGTGTTCACCATGCTATTAGGAATATGATGTTTGATGTAAAGTCGAAGGCTTTCACGGCCAGAATCCATAGGTTGTTGTGGGTTTTCCGGGCTTTGCGGCCATGTTCTATTAGTATTTTCTCCTGATGTTTCACCTACATCTGTGGCTGGCATCTTCAGAGGATCCTCTGAAGATGCCAGCCACAGATGTAGGTGAAATATCAGGAGAAAATACTAATACAGAGAAAATACAGATGCAGGTGAAATGTCAGGAGAAAATACTAATAGAACACGGCCTCAAAGCCCGGAAAACCCACAACAAGCAATGTGATGTTTGTTTGTTTGTTTCTTTATGGATTTCAGTCAGTTACCCCCTGTTAGGTTCATCAGTCTCCACATGAGGACAGCAACACTATAGGAGACAGAGGCAATAGGAGAAGCATGTTTTCCCCTCTTTGCTTGTTGATTCAACACACCTTTTAAAACAATGACAAAGGGCTTATGCCACACAGCCTTCATAGTGTGGTGAAGACACTGGCTCATTACAAAACTTGCAGTAGAACTCAGTTGCCACTCTGTGCAGACTAGGCAGGGCAATATGCTGAGGGAGGCCATGGGAGAGTTATGTTCCCAGTTAGAGAACCCCCTTCGTTTGGGGACCTGACTGGCATCAACTGGCATCAAACACTGCAGTTGTTCAAGTGAGGGGAAAACATGGTTGTTCACAAAAGCTGTTGGAGCCTAATTAATTTTACTAAAACCCTAACAAGTACATGATTTTTATTTGTTTTATACTATTTTTACTCTTTTAATCTGTATTTAAAACTTGTTGAATTGTTGAATGCATTTTAATTCATTAATTCAATTTATACCCTCCTTCTTCTTGCCAAGACACCCTAAGGAACTTAGAAAATTTGAAATAAAAGTTTAGCTAAAAAGTTTAGCTAGAAAAGTTTTAAGAAGCAAACATCAGATCTGTTAAAAGCACATAGATAAAAACACTTTAAAGTATATTTTAAAATATATGTAAGTCATAATTAGCCTTTAAACATATTTTTTTGTACGATTGTCAGACTTGTTTTATTATATGCCATCCTGAGATCTCTGGATAAAGGGTGAGATCAATCAATCAATCAATCAGTCTTGTCCTTCACGTCTGTATAGAACTGGAATGACATACAACCAATATAGGCAAGACTTGTAGTGGCAGAAATGTAGGAGTGGACTTCAACTTTATTTCTTTGTGTTTTGTATTTCTGGCTTATATCTGGTAGGTCTGAGAGTTCTTCCGCAGACTTTCCACTTCTTCCAGAGACTCCAGTGCCAAAAGCATGGCGGACGAGCAGGCGGGTAGAACTGCACCTTACAAGCATAGATGTTTTATTCTATAATTCCTGGCTCTGCTATTCTGTTTCTGAATTTAGGACTGTCAGTTGTTCATAATTTTTATAGGTTTGTTCATGTTTCAGGAGCTCTTATTAACCATAATAAGTAAGAAACATAGTTTTCCACAATTTTTTTTCTAAGTTGTAGAAGGCCAAGTTTTGTGGGCTGCACAGCCAACTCCCAGGTTTGTGTTTCCACTGATTTCAATGAGACTTTTTCTCAAATAAATGTGCAGATGGTTTCAGCTCCTGTGTACTTACTAGTACATCTAGTGGGCTTTTTAGTGCTCCCTCTTTGCTCTCTTTCCACTGGCAACTAAGTACATTCCTGTTCCTTCAGGCTTTTAGAAATTGACTGTGATGGGCTTTTAATAGTGTACTGTGCTGTATTGTTGATTTTTATGTGATTTTTCAATGCATTTTGAATGGTTTTATCTTCGTAGGTTAAATTTTAAAATAGCTTTTACATTTATTTTTTTTACAGCTTTTTATATAGTTTTTTTTATATATATGCTGTTTTAAGATGTTAACTTCCTTGAATCTGACTGTTGGGAAATAGTCAGGATATAAATTGATCATGATGATGATGATGATGACGTTTTGGACTGGACTTGTAAAAAGGGCAAAGAGCAACAGCCAATACAGTCCTCCTTCCATAATTGCAGGTTTGACCTTTGCAAATTTAATTATTCATGAAGTGCACAAGTGCCTTCCCCTCACATTTGTCTCCTCCTGTTCCTGTGCATTTTGAAGGGAGCAGAGAAGAAAGGCAAGTGTGCTGAGGCAAAAGGCAAGGGAATGGTGGGGCGGGGAGGGATGTGCATATCTTCTTTCTCCCCTCTGGAACTCCCCCTCCTATTCCCTTGCCTTTGGTCCCAGCGCTGAGAATGCATGCTGAGGCAACAGGCAAGGAAAGTTGGGGAGAAGGCACTTGTGCTCCCCAGCACAGAGAAGAAAGGCTTGTGCACCAGGGCAAAAGGCAAGGGAATTGGAGGGGGGTTCCCGGGGGGGAGTTATTTCTGGTTGTTCCACTTTTGCAAGGGTTCTGTGCCCTGAGCCCTTACAAAAGTAGAGGGGCCACCATGTGCTTTCACAGCTGCCACCCTCAGCCTAGGGCACTTAGTAAGCAACATAGGGTAGGACTGACAGAGGCCTCCTTTCTGAATTGGGAGTGCAAGGTGTATTGACTCAAGATAAGGATGCAACAATCTCTCTGCCTTGATTCTTTTGTATTTCTCCAAATTTGACCTGCAATGTTCTTCCTATCCTTAATTCATATAAGGTTGTGAGACTTCGTTTTGCATTGGAATTCACACATATTTTAAGGCCTTTTATTTTATTATTTTTTCAATAATTTTTAAAACAATTTTAAGTTATTTTACCTAATGTATGCATTTGTTTTAATTTTTCTTATTTTGTGCACACTTTACTTCTCTGAAATGTACTGTAAGCCTCAAAAATGTGTGAAATTCTTGAGGCATTTTATTCTTGCCTTGAGTCTGAGGAGGTGCCGAGACTGTCACATTCAACAGAATTCCTTTCCACTCCTAATTCAGGGAGCTGAACACTCGTGAACTGATCAACCTGGAGGTGCCATCAGTGCAAGAGACAAACTTGCCTTGACCTAAAATTATATTTTCAGCCAGATTTAGTAGAAAACTTTGTCTTTTCCAGGTGGTTTAATAGTTTTACTCAAATGGCCCCTAACAATTCCTTATGCTGCACCATCAGCTGTGGAATCTATTTAAACCGAATGCTGCGTCTAATCCCAATATACCCTATCTATGTGCTGTAGTGCTCACTTTTATCATTGTTAATTGCTGAAAAGTTGAACTTCTGGCATCCGTAATGAATGAGAGATCACTCTGAGCCTATTCACACTACAGAATTATAGCACTATTATTCCACTTTAACTACTATGGTTCCATTGTATAGAATCCTAGGATTGGCAGTTCAGGGAGAGGCATTTAGAATTCTTAGCTAGAATGCTCCAGTGCTTCACCAAACTACAACTCCAGGATTCCTTAGGATGGAACAGAGGCAGTTAAAATGGAATAATAGCACTACAATAGTACAGTGTCAATAGGCCTCTAGTCATTCATAACTCTACTTAGATCTTGCAGGCTCAGGGCTGGGACTTCCTTAACTGAGTCTATTTTCCCTTCTCTTTTTTTCTACCTGTGTTCAACTTTGCCAAGCATGAAATATCAAGTGGTGTCACTAGGCTGTTTCGAACTCTTGAGTTTGTGGGCCTCTTGTATTTGTGTGCAGCCATATCACCACCACCACCATATCCTCAAGAAGCTCAGAACATCATTTTTTTGCCTCACAACCCCCCTGTAAAGTAGCTTCAGTTACTGGATGGTTGGTACTCAAGGCCAAACTTGAGGTACAGGGAACTGTCTTGGGGCCTGGCTGTCCAGCGAAACAGAAATGTAAAGAGATTATTCATATATTTGGTTCACTTTATTAACTGTGGCCAACACTCCAGCATCATGGCTTCCGACAAAACCCAAAATGGTCCCACCTGGAAAAACCTGGACAGGCTGTACACTGTGGGAGAGTCTAGAAGCTTGTAAAGAGACGGACAAACTAACTTACTGGCAGCAATATATTCAGTGTCTAAGTAGCCCACACTAGGTTGGATGAGACATCTAAGAAAGACTCTCCCACGCTGAATTTTCTAGTTCAAACCCATCTGGACATATAGATATAGATATATACATATATATTCCAAATAAGTCTCAGGAGACTACAAACATGGCTGTTTAATCTTGCAGGAGGATGCTAGGCTTTTATTGTCACGTCTTATATTGGAACATGGTCCTTTTCCATCTGGAAATAAATTGGAAAAGAAATTCAAATAGATCCCCTGAATTTCAATCATTCAGGCTAATTGCTCCAAGCTTTTCCTCAACTTTTTTTTTTTAATTTTTCCTGCTGGATTGTTTTCTAAATGATAAAAAGCATTTTAATTCTAAAAAGAAAGCAGGCACTGAAAATCAAAGTCTCTCCTTAAGATTTTCTCGGAATTACAGCAACCGGGGCTAATAAAACCTAGGTTATGAAGTGACAGAGAGCCTGGAAGAGTCCGTCTCATTCCATTATGTGAAGCACAACAGAAATCTATTCATAACTGAGGGTGGGGAAAATGTCATATGGAAAAACTGAGTCATTTCCTATAGGTTGATTCTGTGGCAGATTGCACACAAATATTGATATCTGTTTAATACACTACACACATAAAATTGGCAAGTGTTCCTGATGTATAAAACATACATGACATAAAGGTGTAAGCAGTGCAGTTAGTTACCTGAACAGACACTAGGGACAATATAATCTCCAGAGCAATTCCTCTGGCTTTGCCGTAGAGCTGGTCCAAGCCATTTTGGTGTCTGAGGCAAAAGACAAAATGGGTGCCCAAATACGAAGCCCTAATGGACTGTTAGCTGTAGCTTGCTTCAGTGCACTTAACGAGATAACAGATTCAATTATTTTAGGGCAGTGCTTCCTAAGCTATTTAGTGTGGCGAAGTGGCAAGCTTTTTTTTTTTTTTTTAAAAAGGCAAGCAAACAAAACAGTGTACAATATTTGTGTCCATCGGCTACAGCTGTGTCCTTCTTTCCCGGAACTTGCCACAGACTGGCAGCCAGTGCCTCACAAACCAGCACTAGTGTATGGACCACCACTTTGAGTAATGCTGCTTTTGGGGACCCAGGACTGTTAGAATAGCTTTTATACCTCTCTCCTTGCCTAATGGGAACAGCCAGGGAGTTGAGAAAAACAACCAGAAGATGGCCACTAGAGATACTTTCTGACGCAAGTGCCTCCCTCTTCCTAATGAAGCTGCCTTGATCTCTTAATGTCTGTGATATTTAGTCATTCTTTTTTAATGGAAGGGAGCTCACTGGCTTCATTCCTCCTGTAATTGCTCTGCTCATGTGAAAAATGATGGGTCTGAAGAGACAAATCTGTATCCATTGGGGTGCTCCTTATGAGTCAGAACCCTGATTTTTCAGCATTCTTGCTCCTGTGGAGACAGCTCCGTGGCTACAGGAGACTGTCATAGTCAAACCTACTATTCTCACAACCCCCATGTCTTGATTTAAACCAAAAACAGATTTAAAGATGCTGTGTCAGAATGTATTCTTTCATGCTTCCACTCAGGTCTGGTGTAAGGCTATTTGCTGCCTGAAGTGAGGGGCAAAATGGCACCTGTACCCCATTCCCAAATGGGAGGGTTAGAGGAGGAAGATACTGACATCATACAATTATGTGAAAGAGGCAGCAGGAGCGCACCGTATAAAAATCTCATTAGGAAATACCATCTTTCTGTCAAGCACTATGACAGGGATGGGAATCATGCAACTGCGCAGAAGTTGTTGGTGTGCATGTCCCAGCAGCAGTAGCTGGCATGGCCAATGGTGAGAAATGCTGGAAGCTACAGTTGAACAACGTCAGGAGGACTGCATGGTTCCCGCCTCTGAATTTTACTACCCTAGCTCTTCTTGGGTGTATTCACGCTATGTAATTAAAATGGTCTGATGTCACTATAACTCTCGTGGTTCCATCCTACAGAATCCTGAGATCTGTAGTTTGATAAGGTACATAGAATTCTTTGGTAGGGAGCTGTAGGTCTGTAATTCAGAGAAATGTATTATAGTATTCTGAGTACTTCATTAAACTACAGATCCAAGGATTCTATTGTATTAAATCATAGCAGTTAAAGTAGCATCAGATGTTATAACTGTGTAATGTAGATACACTTCCAGTCTTTTCTTTCTGTTGTCTTAGAGTCTAAGACTTAGACCATACATTGGTTTAGTTTGATTTATTGTTCAGTGCTTTGGCATCTACTGAGGTGAGGCTGTATAAAAATATAATTAACTAGCATATATACCTGGTGTTGCCTGGGATTTTATTTTCTCATAGGTATTACTTGTTAGAAAGATTTGAGATCCTGTGTCTCTAATTCCCCAAACTGTTTTGTCCAGTACCTGTAATTTTTCCCCATTCTCCCTAATCCAATCTGTATTCAGAGTTATTAACATAGAGAGGTTGGGTTCCTGAGGGAATTCACTGCCCTCCTCCTTGCTGCTAGGCCTTGTCTCCATGGCAACTGGCCTGAGGCCCAAGAACTTTCTGGCTGAGAATTCTAAAGGCCTCTCTGCAAACCCGAGGATTCCATAGAATCTTCTTAGGCAGCCAATCGTATGAGGTCTTTGCCTGACAAAGTCAAACAAATTTTGACTTTTATACATTAGATAAGTAAGAAACTGGCAATACTACTTCTGCATATTCCTTGCCTAAGAAAACTCTATGAAATTCATGGGATCAGGATGAACTGGCAGGCTACTTGAAGGCACGTGTACACACACAGGGTTGATAGATGAGTCAGTTTTCCTTTGTGTCGGTATACATGTGCTTTAAAAATGCTGACGGAGGGTACTAATATTGAAAGTGTGTTGTAACAGAGCATTGTGAGAAAGTGCACATATTCACAAATATCTCCAAAAAAAATAACCAAGAGCCCTGTGCAGAGTAGAGACTAGCAAATTTATTGTAGCGTGAGCTTCATCAGATATTTGAAGCATTGTCTAGAACATGGAGATATATATACAGTGCACACAAATAGTGATGGGATTGTAGATGATGAGGTCAAAAGGGAAATAAAAGCAGAAAGTACTGACAGTGACAATGAATTATTAACAGTGATAATTCACCAAGCTGTTGTGGGTCATAAATCTGTGAGTCTTTAACAGAGTTCTTTGTTGTTTCTGATGCAACTGTTCTGATGGAAACTATTATAACAGAAGATTTTAGAGAAAAATACTGGTGCTAGGAGAACATAGGTGTGGGAGTAATCAGGTAGTCACTTGAGACCTAAGCTAATGGACTAAATTCAAGCATTATTCTGAGAGTACCAAAGTGGACTAAGCTCGAAAGAACGCTGGCAAATACTTGACATTTTCACAGCACCCAAACTGCCTGCCCTTACAGGGCTCCATGGAAGCAGGAAAGACTTAAAATGGAATTGGCATGGCCGAGAGCTATCTAACTGCCTCAGCAAGGAGGAATGCTAACCCATTTCAGTTCAGGGAAGGGGAGATTTGGTGGGAATGGGAGATGGGTGGGGTGGCAAGGGGAGGTAATACAAATTTTTATTATGGAGCAATTTAGAACTTAAGAAGGACCCTCAAACACAATCCCTACAGCTGACGTAAAGGACTACAACCCTGATTTAATAATAAATGTATTTGTCTGCTCTTTATTACATGTTTGACATTCTTCCTCATGCAGAGGCTTTTGTTATCTTCAGCAACCAGCCACAGCCGCTCCAGCAGGGGTTGCTTATGCTCTCTGATAAAGGGGAGACAATACTCTTTGACCTTGCACAGAGTCAGTTACTTGTCCTCAAGTGCTTTGCTGATCCACAAAGGCTAAAATGGAATATAACAAGTGTATTGTGCAGCAAGGAACACTGTCGCTGTTGTTGTTGTTGTGTATCTTCAAGTCATTTCCTACTTATGATAAGCCTAAGGTGAAACTATCGTGGAGTTTTCTGGGGCTGAGAGTGTGTGATGCCCCCGGGGTCCACCCAGTGGATTTCCATGGCCGAGCAGGGGATTGAATCCTGGTCTCTAGGGTCATAGTTCAAGGTTCAAACCACAACACCATGCTGGCTCTCAGTAAACATTATATAGGTGTAATATTTGCTGCTGCAAACTTTGTGAATGATATGACTGGGGACTGTGTTCAATTTGAACACAGGAAATACAGTTGACCCATAATAATGATATTTGTTTATTTATTATTTACAAATAGGAAGTGCTGTATGAAGGATTAAATCCAAACCATTTTTAAAAAGTGGTTAAGTTACTAGTGTTGTTGTTGTTTTGTGCCTTGAGGTCATTTCTGGCCTTAAAGCAGACCTGTCAAATGGCTTTTTTGGGCAAGATTTGTTCATAGTGGATTTGCCATTGCCGTCCTCTGAGGACAAGGGATTGTGACTTGTCAAAGATCACTCAGTGGGTTTCCATGGCCAAATGAGGCTTTGGATGCAAGACCATTTCTACATTGCACTGTTATAGTGCTATTATTCCACTTTCAGCATCCTATGGAGCCCTAGGGTTTGTAGTTTAGGGAGGGGCATTTAGAATTCTCAGCCAGAGAGCTATTTGGCCTCAATAAACTACAAACCCCAGAATTCCACAGGATGTTGAAAGTGGAATAATAGCACTGTAATCGTGTAGTGTAGAAATGGCCCTAGCCTCCAGAGTTCTGGTCCAGCACTTAACCACTACACAACGCTGGCTCTCTAACAGTCTTGATGATCAGCAAAAGCTATCTAACTGGTATTTGTGACTTTGAACAAAATGAAAGAGATCAGACTGGTTCACTGAAACCCTTAGATGAGAATGTTACTGTGGTGTAATCTGTCTTTTAAAAAGTATCTATTATTCAAATTGTGACATATTTCCCCACATCTTTACAAAATCCAGAGATAATGTGGCTAAGTCAAGAAAGCAGGATCTGACTCTTGAGTATGAATCTTGATCAGACAGATGGAGTACTTCATTTTTTTTTACTTGTATTGGGTCAGAGATGAAGAGTGTAGACATGTATAAATATCAGGGTTTCCCCATATAATTCACTGAGGCAACAACAGAGAAGTGATTAAATATTTTCTCATGTGTATTTTAAGGGGAGGGGAGTGTCATGACTTTTCTGGATATGTAACTGACCTGATAAATGTGTTTGTAGTACTTAGGTGCCTGTAGTAGATACAAAACATGTAAGAAGCAGCCCAGAATTCATCTGGGTGACTTTTCTTTCTAATCTGTACTTTAGCAGTTGAAGGTTAGATAAGTTACCTTTTTGCATTACATCACCCAGTGTCCATGCTGGCTGGAGTATTCTGGGAGTTGTAGCCCTAGACCTGAATTCTCTTGATTAGTGTCATCTAGAGTAGACCTATTGAATCAACTGCGGAATAGTAATAGTAGTAGTACCAACAAGACAGCAGCATTCATTTATAATGCAGTTTCCACCAAAGCACCCAAAGCATCAAATACAATCAGAGACAAAGAAAATAAAACATAACATTATAAATGTATATAAATTCCCCCAACATCCCACTAGTCACCACCCACCTGTTATCTCACTGGTAAACCCTGTCCCGGGGTCTACAATTTTGATATTAAAATATGATTCAATGTGCCTGAGAGGTCACCTGGATGGGCACATAGGCAGCAACGGTCAAATGATCGAAAACCAGGTCAGGCCAGTAAAATCCCCAGTCACGTAGCCCCAGGAGACCCACAGTAAACAAAGAGTCCTCAGCCACTGAGGAGCCAACTTGAGGGGATTAGCACCTTTTCCCCAAGTTGAGAAAAATCCTATCAGGCAAGGACCATTTACATGAAGTCACACCACAACCCAATGCAGCTGAAGATCCTGAGACTTTGGCAACACCTTCTGATCTCATCATGCAAAGGAAGTTGCCATCGTGGAGCTTCTTTTCTGTTGCAACACTCATTGTTCTCTCTGGGAAAGGATTAGCCCTCCAGGTACTTTTTCCCTTACAAATAGTCCCAGTTTTTGAGAGTTTCTTTGGATTACTCCCATTCATCCCAGCTGGCCGTTTCTCTGTCCGTTGAGTAATCCCCTCAGCCCTCTCCGTGCTGAGCTCCACTTCTCTTCTGTTTTTCCTGGACCAAGGACTTCAGGAAAAGGTGCAGTATTACCCCAGCTACAACCACTTCAATATTCCCCTATCCAGTTCCCTCTCGTTTGCTTCTTAATAGGTCTTGAGTGAGTGTGTGAGTGATTGTGTTGGTGCGTGAGACTTTCATTCAATAAAATCATTTATTAGACATCTTTGTGTGGTTTTTGGCTTGGCCTGACCCCGTAAAAACTGGGTAAAAAGACCCCTCTAGGTTACTCTGCCTCTCTCATTGCTATTGTTCGTGCTCTGGCTAGTTTCCATTCCCCATCATGTGGAGCACATTGAGGTGTCCCCCAAGGGACCCCAGAAATCAGGGTAACATACCCTAGCAACCTCAAGCACAACTCAGTGGCTTAATCCAGCAAATCAGAGATATCCCTTATGAAAATGGATGAGGTCCTCTTCCAGCTGAAGGTCCAAAAGAAGACTGTTCCACAGATCCTGAACAAGTTCTTGAAAGGCTCATTGCTGTGCACATCATTGGAACAGACAATAATCTTTTGCTGGTAGAGCTTAAATTCCTAGATGGTGCATACCATACTAGCTGAGGTGCCAGGCACTGGAGGAGATTAGAGTGCAGAGCCCTAAATACAAGAACCAAAAGTTTGAAACACACTGTGGCCCAAACTTTTAGCCAGTAAAGGGACTTACAGGAGGAAGAAGCATGTGAAGGGATATGTTTTAGGTAGATTTAAAACAACCCAGATGGCAATGTTCTGAATTGATGCCAGAGGAAGAAGAAAGCAAGAAGTCTGACCTGCCAATAGGCTGTTACAATAATCCAGGTGTGATATAACAAAAGCCTGGAAGAGCAGATGGGCAGTGTTGATGGTCAAGAACCTGCAGATCCTACAGCTGTTCAAAAGATGGAAATTACATATCTTTGCTATCATTCCAATAAAGGGATGCAGGGACAAAGGGTCATCTGGCAGGACTCCAGCATTCCTGACAACTGAAACAGGAACCAAGAAGCAACCTGGCGAACACAGTAGAGGGTGTGAAAGAGGGGAACTGAATGGTCAGGCTAAAACACCAAGATCTCATTTTTTTCCATGTTCTGTTTGAGACAGTGCGTGGTCATCCACAAAGAAATGCTGAACAAGCAGTCCATCATGGACTTCCTCACAGAAGTATCAGTTATTTAAAACTCTGGAAAATCTGTGCGCCATCTGCATGATTGTGATACTAAAAACTCAAGTCTGAAATAAAAAATTTAAGAGGGAGGGCATATGATGAAAAAAGAAGAGGACACAAAACTAATCTTTGTGGCACCCCTACAGGAAAAGGCTTTGAAGTAGATTTCTGAAATGGAACAGAGAAAAGGTTGAACAAAATAGATTTAAACTAGGACAAAGTGGTCCCTGTTATTCTCAGTAATGCCTACTGTGATATGATGAATAAACACATAGGCAACCCCTCTGATTCGGTGGACAGTCTCTAGCTGGGACTAACAATAAAATTCAACCCCCTAATCATCCTGTAAGACCCAGTGTAGTATAGTGCTGGACTAGAATTCTGGGAGACTATGTTCAAGTCTCAGCTCAGCCATGCAAAATCCACTGGGTGACCTTGGCCTAGTCACACTCTCTCAGCCTCAGAGGAAGGCAAAGACAAACCCACTCTGAATAAATCTTGCCTAGAAAACTCCATGGTAAGTTCACCTTAGGGTCAGCATAAGTCAGAAATGACATGAAAGCACACAACAGTTGTCTTGCAGTCCAAAAAAAAAGCAGATTAATCAAGCTTGGCTTAGGGATACATGTCATGCCTGTCTGAGTAAAGGTGAGTAGGAGATGGTTGGTTTGGATAGTAATTATGCAGTCGGGAATCTAGATTTAAGCCATTTCCACCTTACACTGTTATGGTGCTGTTACTTCACTTTCAACATCCAATGGAATTCTAGGGTTCTCAGTTTAGGGAGGGGCATTTAGAATTCTCAGCCAGAGAGCTCTTTGGCCTCAGTAAACTACAAACCCCAGAATTCCACAGCATGTTGACAGTAGAATAATAGCACTATAACAGTGCAGAGCGGAAATGGCCGTATTTAATCCAGCCAGCAAGTAAATGGGTCTAAACTGTCTGAGAGCAGTTCAGTCAATGAATCCAGATTAAAGTTAGGCCATACAAATTTTTATGTTAAATGCAGTCCTGGGATCACAGCAAGCAAGCAAGCAAGATTTTTTAAACAAATATCTCTCCCTTACCCCTGCTGCTATGTCTGCTTTGTAGCCCTTTAAAAAGATTATCTCCCAAGATGCTCTTGGCTGTGGCAGGTAGAAGTAATTGTTTTCTGCTGTGGCAAATAGCAGCTTCTTTGGTATGAGCTTCATTAGGGCCAATCTACAAGAGGGTATGGGTTAATTTCCAGCACCAGACCTGATGGTCACAATGCCAATTCTATTAGGCAGAACAGGGCAACTGCTTGAAGCAGAGATTTTGGAGTTGGGGATGGCAGTAGCAAGGCATGGGCTGGGGTGAGGACTGTACCTGTTTAAGTTGCCTATCACTGCTGGGAAGGTTTTACAAATAAAACCAACATTAGAGATGTAGGAATCTGTCTTGTTGCAAATGAGGCTATTGGTGCATCCAGCTCAGTTATGTACAACTGAATGCCATTGACTCTCTAGGGTTTCAGTTTCTATCAATTGTCTATGTGGAGATGCCAGCTTTTGTACCCGGGACATTTTATTTGCAATGTCAACCATTACAAGGAGCTATGACCCTTCTTCTTATATGTTTATGTGTAAGATCCATTGGCTTCAGCAGAACACATGTCCAAGCCTATAGCCATTGGTCTTGTCTCTTATAGCTGTGGGAAAGGACAGCATTCAAGAATCTCATTCTGGAACGAAACCCTATTTGGGAAATCATATTAATTCTTGAACTCAGTTGCTGCGGTTTTGCATTTTAAAGTGTTTCCTTCTTGAGTATTAAGAAACTTTGTGACTGGAGGCAAGGATACAAATAGCATTTTTTCTCTCTCCCATTTCCCATGCATATTTATATGGAAGTTTAGGGGAGTGAGCTGGAACATAATGCAACTTAAAAAATTGTCTCTGAGAACATTTCCAGCCAGCCCCTTCCCAAACCGCAAACCCCAGGATTCCATAGGAGGTTGAAAGTGGAATCATCACACTATAAGAGTGTTGTGCAGAAATGACCTGAGTCTTACCCTTCCTCTGGTTTAAAGTCCCTCCTATAGTGGGTGTAAGTAGCCTGCAGGAAGAGCTGTCTTTCAGCACTCAGAAACTTTCTCTGTGCGTGGAAAAATCATCAGGAGTGGACAAGGGGGAGTATGTAGCCACAGAATTCATTTCCTGGCAGAAATGATAAAGACAGAGTGAAATGACTGGGACAATCCAGCAGACTGCAAAGCTAGCATATAGCCTGGTAGATCGTACACATTTATTGGGGAAGCCCTGAATCACCTAAGTTGGTAAGACATTCCTTTTGAGACTTTAAGAGAACCAGCATGGTGTAGTGGTTAGAGCGTTGGACTAAAACCCTGGTGACCAGGATTCAATTCTGTGATCAGTCATAGAAACCCACAGAGTGGCCTGGGGTGCGTCACACATTCTCAGCCCCAGAAAACCCTGTGATAGGTTCAGCTTAGGGTTGCTGTAAGTTGGAAACAACTTGAAGACACACAACAACATTTATTGGAGCAGTGGGGCTGGTTTCAAAAGTCCCTATATCATATTAAGTACAAACAATGCTTATTGTATAGGGAAGTTATTTCTGGTTCTGGTAAAACTTTTGAAAAGCCATTCCTTCAGGTTTGGGGCCTGGTCAGTTCAAATGTGTTGGCAATACAGTACTTTTAAATTATTTGTCAAAAAAAAGAGAAAAAGAGAAAAAAAAAGAAATTAAATACACAACAATAATCTCAAACTGCCTACAATGGCCAGCCCTTTAGACATTACTCATTACACCAAAAATAAGTAGTGGGCACTTTTGAGTTGTTTCCAACTTAATGACAACCCTAAGGCAAACATATCACAGGGTTTTCTTGGCAAGATCTATTCAGAGGGGGCTTGCCACTGCCTTCCTCTGAGGCTGCAAGAGTGTGACTTTGCCAAACGGGTTTCCATGGCTGAGCAGAGATTTGAACTCTGATCTCCAGAGACATAGTCAAAGCACTAAACCACTCTGACTCTCCATGTCATTAACAGTCACAGTGACATTTTTTTCTAAAAGATGTTATGCTTTCATTTTCCCCAAAGATAGCATATTACAGGTGACATCATGGCTTTTAACACAGATGGTAGAATCCTGTTGGTGATGTCCAGTTGCACTTATATCCCGATTGTCATTGAACAAATGGAGTTATGTCATATAACTACTGTGAAAGTGGTTGCACTTTTCAGCATGTTGCATAAGTGCATTCCCAGCACACATTAACTGGGAGCCTTTGCCTTTGCACCTTGGCATGATGACAGTTGGATTATCACTTGCAACAATGGCCAATCCAGTATATGGGGCATGTACCACATCCACATACACCGGTGTAATGTTATGCTATGCAACCTCTCTTGAATCTTGGCCTCAGTTTACAAGCTCTATTTTTCATCTCTGTGTTTGAATAGTTAGCATATCAGGAGATGAAAGTAGAAATATAACTATCTCTCTCCTTTTCAAACTAAAAATAAATTTTGAATACTAGAACAGAGGGAGTAGAACAATGGCTGTTCCAGTGTCCTGTCTACTAGAAGGCATGCCTTGGGTGGAGGTTATGAAGCCAAGATTATATCATAGGGACCTTTGGTGATTGCTCTCAATCATTTAAAGTTAATTTTTTAAATCTCACTTTTCCAGTACTTACAATGCTCAAAATGACTTGTAGGAATAAAATAAAATAAAAGATAACATGCAAAATTAGAATGATACCATAAAAACTAGTACCCTAACAACAAATAAATAAAAATATAAAAGTAAGTCAGAAAGTATGCAGCAGTTAAAACCTATTTTAGCAACAAGTTATTGTAAACATTTGTTCAAAAAGAAACTTTCTTTTTTTTCTGGCAGAAGAATTTGAAAGATGGAATTAGCCTGGCCTCCCTTTGCCATAACATCTTACATTTATCCTCTGCCATTAATATGAAAGTAGAAACATGCAATTATAGACTAACAACAAATGCCTAAAAGATATTTGCATTATGAACATAGCTAAACTCTTGAACTCAGAATATTATTAGAATTAATTATTTAAATTGACTGATTGATTTGACTTATTTTTTTTATTGCCCACAAGAATAGTAAAGTTAAAATCACATGAAAACCTACAGATAGTGATGTTTAGAGCAGAGCCATTAAAATCAATTTGCTCAAAGCATGACTAACTTTGGATCCACTCCAATGATAGAACCTACTTGGTGTCCACCTGTTGCTTCCCCTCATTCAGAACTGCACTCACACTTCCAGATTCCCATGTGCATTAATCAATATGAATGGCTTCCAATACTGAATGACCAGTCTGGGGAGAAGGTGGTTTGGGGAGTGACCAATCTGGGGAGAAGGTAGTCAATGTTATGCAACCATTACAACAGATGATGAGGTTTAGCAACCAGTGTGATGTAGTGGTTTGAACATTGACTAAGGCCTTTTCTGCACGATGACACTCTCACAATCCTGGCAGCGCCTGTGCTGGGATGGGAGTGTGTTCCCAACACTCCTCTCTACGTATGACTGGCTGCCTGTGGAAAGGAGTGCGAAGGACAAGCTCCATCCTTCCAGACTGTAGCTGGCCTCCTCCCCACACTGCAGTAGGGGAGGAAGCAGGTAAATTGTGCTTCCAGCCCTTCTGCATGGCTGGCTGCAGTGGAAGACTCATGAGATTGGGGGTCATTGACGGAGTTTTTCTGTCAATGATGTACCCCTCGATCACACCAGCTGGCAACACGAGAATAGCAGAACTGCAATGATGTCATGCGGAACCACTGTAGTGGTCTCACTCCTCTTCTGTCCCTGTGCCAGGATGCTGTCATCATGCCAAAGACCCTGGAGACCAGGATTCGATGCCCTGCTCAGTCATGGAAAGCTACTGGGTGACCTTGAGTGCATCACACACTCCCAGCCCCAGAAAACCTGTGATAGGTTCGCTTTAGTGTTGCCATCGGCCATTTCTGCTCTAGACTGTTATAGCGCTCTGATTCCACTTTCACCATCCTGTGGAATCCTGGGGTTTGCAGTTTCAGGAGGGGCCGCTGGCAGGTTTGATCAATTGCTGGGCAACCTGTTTGGGCAACCTGCTGGCCCCTCCCAAAACTGCAAACCTCAGGATTCCACAAGATGGTGAAAGTGGAATCAGAGCGCTATAACAGTCTAGTGTGGAAATGGCTATAGGTTGGCAGTGACCTGCAGGCACTCATCAACAACAGTCTTCAGGTTGCCCAGCAGCTGATCAAACAAGGCTGGTCACAAGAGTACCGTATATCAATCTGTCATTGTTGGTTTCTTTTAGTTTCTCATTTGGTTGCAGACTTGGAAAATTTTACCCATCTTAACTCTGATATGACATGAGAAATCTGAGACTTTTTGGGAAAAAAAACCCTACACATTTTTTGTGTGCGGGTTTTTGATCAATACATTTATCTCTGGCAAGTTTTTTTTAAAAAAAATATAATCCACTTTTGAAAAATAGCTTCATCAATATCCACACTTCTGTATGCACATTCTGCTTCTTTCCATTCTTAGAATCATAGAAATGTAGAGTTGGAAGAAACTACATGGGCCATCCAGTCCAACCCCCTGCCATGCAGGAACACCCTCAAAGCACTCCCGACAGATGGCCATCTAGCCTTTGCTTAAAAACCTCCAAAGGAGGAAGAGACTCCACCACACTCCGAGGCTGCGTATTCCACTGCCGGACAGCCCTGACTGTCAGGAAGTTCTTCCTGAGGTTCAGGTGGAATCTCCTTTCCTGCAGCTTGAATCCATTGCTCCTTGTCCTGGTCTCTGGAGCAGCAGAAAACAAGCCCTCTCCCTCCTCTACATGGCATCCTTTCAAATATTTAAACATAGCTATCATGTCCCCTCTTAACCTTCTCTTCTGCAGACTAAACATTCCCAGCTCTCTAAGTCTATCCTCATAGGGCATGGCTTCCAGGACCCTCACCATTTTGGTCACCCTCCTCTGGACTTGCTCCAGCTTGACCTTGTCCTTCTTGAATTGGGGTGCCCAGAACTGGACACAGTATTCAAGATGAGGTCTAACCAAAGCAGAGTAAAGTGGTACCAGTACCTCCCTCGATCTAGACACCATACTCCTATTGATGCAGCTGAGAATTGCATTGGCACATTTTTTTTTATTGCAGAGCTACACTGCAAAATTTAGAAGGGTGAATTGGAACCAGCATGGTGTTGTGATCTGAGCCTTAGACTATGATCCTGGAGACCAGAGTTTGATTCCCCACTCAACCATGGAAGCCTACTGGATGACCTTGGGCTCATCACATGCTGTCAGTCAAAAATGACTTGAAGGCACAGAACAACAACAACAACAACTGTTTTAATTCATGCATTGGCCTATAGTGTGATATTAGGTAAATTTATATTAAAATGTAACTCATTTTCCTCCTTGTCTGTATTCCAATATGGCTGCATTGTGGAGCAACAAAAGGGAGATTTCCCTTGTCAGTTGAGACCTTCTTAGAGGGTTTTTTTTGGGGGGGGGGTGTCCTAATGGTGTGAGAGGCTATCAGTTCAAACAAGTAGCAAATGGAAAGAAAGATGCTTAGGGAAATAAATAAATATTGTTCCCAGAATCTTTACCATGTCATTCTTTAAAAAGAATCTTTTGAAGTATCACTTCATCTGTGTCATATTAATTTACCGCACTGGCTAGAAACGTTAAGCATGGTTTCAATGTCTAGCCTGAAGATGACTCACGAGATCGTGATAAATTGCCCTCCCTGCTAGTAAAGCACCAGTAGCAATACTACGGGGGATTTCTAATGACAGATCAGCTTCCGTGCAAAGCCAAAGACAGGCAGGATGGGCGACTACCGTTTTGTGACTCAGTCCGAAGATTCCATATGTCTGCACTGGTTTGGCAGTTTGTTATTTCCATTAAGGAGTGCAGCGTTGCTATCCCAAAGGACTTAACTGCAAGTCTGAGGTCAGAAGTGTGTTCTTATAATAAGTGGTCTGCAAGGGAAGGATTCTAAAGGAGTTATTCTGCTAAAGATCATGTTGAGCTCTGGATGTGGGAAAACGGAAGCATGCTGCTGAGGTTTTCTTTGCACCTAGATGGAGATGTCAGGGCAGATATTTCTCAGTCTCTACAAAGTAGAGCACATATGCTTGGTTTGTGGTGTATACAAAGATGTCAGATTCTACAGCTTTGACTGTGCTTCCAAAATGTAGAGGAGATGGACTGTGTGAACAATACTTACTTGCTTTTTATACTTTCTATCTGTCTTGCATATGTTGAGCTACAATGGTCCCTGAACCTGTGGCTTTGTGGCACTCTCACCCTGAGCTCCTTGTAGGAAGGGCAGGACACCATATAACATACGTGCAAGTCTCTGTGGTTAAAGGCTGAAATCACATACATCTGGGAAAGTTAGAGGTTGGTGGAGGTGTACACCCAGAGCAGAGGCCAAGTAGTTTGAACTGCTGCCCTAGGATGGCCACATTGTAGGAGGACAATGTTCCTCTACCTTTCAGAGTTTTGTGGCAGAGAGAATTTCAACAAGAGTAGCTGTTCATCCTGCTGAGACAGCTGCTGAAAGTCCTTACACACCATTGTTAAAAATACAGGATCCCATCCCCTTTTTCATGGGGCCCTCCCGAAGCTGCAAACCCCAGGATTCCATAGGATGTTGAAAGTGGAATCATAGCGCTAGAACAGGCTAGTGCGGAAATGGGCATGGAAGAGGTAGACACATGCCTGCTCTCTCTCTCTCTCTCTCTCTCTCTGTGTGTGTGTGTGTGTACATGCCCTGTCTCTGTGGTGCTTTGACAGCTTCCACCTAGCTCTGCACGTGTTAGCATAATGAGGCCTTGGTAATGCCATGCCAGAGAAGGCAGACAGTTTAAAAGGAGAATAACTTTTGCTCTGCTCACTTTTCTTTCCATAAGGACAGAAAGAGTTGTTAAAAGTGCACCATGTCAGGGAAATGAGTTAATATGGCCAGAACTGTAAGTAACATGCTGTGTTCTAGTGACCTTTCTGGAGCCATAATTTTACAGGAATGAAACCCAGTACCAAGTACATTGTTCTGAGGCTTGTGTTTTGCAAAATGTTTAGACACTTCCCTTTCTATTTCTAATCGTTTTAGGTTTGGTGGATCCTCTGTATTTCTTGCACAGGACTAAGAGTCATTCTTTTCTCTAGCTGTGGCTCTGAACTTCCTACCTCCCCCAACTCAGTGCTTTTGCAGGTCTTGAACTATTTCCCTCCTTGTCTGTGTGGATAATCCATTAAACAGACAGATGACTCCTGCTGGGCACAAGAGAACCCTGTGGTCACGAGAAACGGTTCTCTTGTTACGTCTAGGCAGGTGGATAGACTGTCTAGCCAAATGTAAACACAGTCCATGTTTTCATTTTCTGCTAACACCTGAGAATGAGTACTCCCACACAACTAAAAAACCCCTAGGAGGTCCAGAGGATCTGGAATCCAAGGCAGCTAGTACCAAAGGAAGTGAAAAGGCAGAAGGACTGGGAAAAGGAAAAGGGCTCAGTTAGTCCTAGATAAGTTGTGGGGTTGAAGAAGCACCTTCCCCCATGCAAGAGACAGCTAGTTCTCTTTGACAGTAAAGCACCATCGGAGAAAACATTGCTCAGGAGTCTGTTATGCTACTGTTATATAAAATATTCCTCATATCCTGCCCTTTGTCACTCTGAACGAAGTCAAATAAATATCAAAGTCTTTTCCAGTATAAAACGTCAGTTTGTCTGCAATGCTTTCTGATATCTTTGTGAATACTCAGATATCGTGAGAAGGATGTTAAAGTTAAATTAGTAGAATGTTATGGCTCAAACTCTGGGCCAAAAAACATAGTTCAAAGTTAGGGAAATGAAAATGAACTTTAAGAACACCATTCTCTGTAAGATGGTGAAAGATGGTGGTGTGTTATTTTAACAGAATGTATGCAGGGATCATGTGCATGCAGGCACAGAATATCTTCTCATACATTTATGAACCAGTTTGAGAAAAAATATTAAACTTGGTGCCCAAGCTTCAGGCTGCTGTAGTTTTGCAGCCATTCTCCATAAACCATGAACATAACCAGCATGTAGCTTCCTTTTCAAACTCTGCCAATAGTCTGCAAGTGCATTCATGGGAGCCCATCTGCTCAAGAAAGAATTTTAAGTTTGACAAGTTCTCCAGCACTTTTCTCTATGGTTTTAGTATTCCACCCCCACTCCATTTTCTTTGGCAGTGGAAAAGGAACACTGCCTGGACATTGCCAGAAAATGCCTAGCTTGGCACCCTTCTTCAGTACAAGCATCCAAATAGACGAACCCAAAGAAATCTGTACAGCAGAAAATGTCAAAGGAGAGATTAACCTTTTGAAAATCCACATGCAGTGATAGAGTAACTCGTACAAAATAACAGTTCTAGGGCTGAGCACTTGGGATGTCAGCAAATGGCAATACCAGAATATTCAGACAGCAGTAGGAGAGCTGTGTGGGATGGACAAACATTTAGTTCTGTGTGGAAGAAGCGTTCCAGATAATAAAAGGCTTGGGAGATGATAGCTCCAGAGGAGGAAATACTATGAATTCTTCTTATTTATTACCCAGGCCAATATTTCATGAATTTGTTTTCCCACTCTTGGCATAGATTAGTGCTATATAGGTTCAGATCCCCGTTTTGTCCTGCCCGAAAGTTCCCAAGACACAATTCTGCCAACACAACTCAATTCTGACTCACAAGGAGATTTATTGCTCTTATCAGTCTGCACACAGGCTATCTCCTTATTGTAACTGTGTTTCAGACACACTACATCACTGATACCAGCCTTAATCTATGAAGTGCCCCCAAGAACGAGGCCATGGTTGATTGTTTCTGATCCTAAACCTCCCTGGGGATCCTTTGAAATTGGAATAACATTGAACATGACTTCTTCTTTGCAGAATGTTTGCCCTGGGTTTAATTTTATATTGACTATACTGAACTTGTGTTTAAAGCAATAGCTACCCTTTATTCTCTGTGTTGTTTTTTGTTTATTTTTACTTCTACACTTTTGAATAGAAAAGTCTGATTTAAAGGGGTGTATATGAATGATAGATGCTGGAATTCTAAGCAGAATTATTAAGGAGGAAGGCCCACAAAGAACCAGCATGGTGTGGTAGTCTGAATGTTGGACTAGGACACTGGGAGACCAGGGTTTGAATCCTCGTTTGGTCATGGAAACCTTCTGGGTGATCTTCAGCCAGTCACACTCTCTGTCAGCCTCAGGAAAAGGCAGTGGCAAACCTCTGAACAAATTCAGCCAGGAAAACTCTGAGATAGCGTTGCCTTAGAGTTGCCATTAGTTGGAAATGACTTGGAGGCACACAGCAATAAACAAACAAAAAGACCCACATGATATAGAGGTACTTTCTTCCAAGTAGGAATGAGGGGAAAAAAATCAGTGTCTTTCTGAGATTCTCATCACAATTACCTGTTTCACACTGCTAAAGACTCATTACAGGAAAAGCGCTCTCAGAAATCTTCACATTCACAAAACTTGTATAACTTATGCACAAAATCACAATACTTTTTAAAAATGTGGATGGCTAAACTGCGTGCACTTGTAAAATACACATAAAGACACACTTCAGTCATGGGCAAAATGTTCACCAAAAAGTGTGTTTTAGGCAAAATGTATAAATGAGCAAATACCTTATAGCAAATGCATATGGAGAATGTACACATTTCCATAGAAGACAAGTCTCTCAAACTGATACAAAGAATCATTCAATTGGGATTTCAAAAAGCACAAAAACTTTATTGAGATAGGTTTTTGCATCCCTACTGCCAAGAAAACATGTATAGGACACATAGGACACACTGTGAATTTTTTTCCAATTGTCTTTGGTGTTTTGAATTGTCTAATAAACGCTGACATTTCACATAATAGCAAGGAACATACTGGGTTGAGTTTAGACTTATATCATGATTAGAATAGACTCACTGTATTCAAATCACTGAGACTAACCTATGCCCCACTGATGGCAAAAAGTCATTTCAAAGTATGACTAAGGCATGGATCCAATTCATGAATCCTGTCACCGTTTGTTTTGTTTTGTTTTGTAAATTAGCCCCATTCTTTCTCTGCAGCCTTCCAGTGGGAATTGGCACCTCTACCCCTGCCCCAAGATAAATACAGTCAATGCCATAGGGATCAGAAGAATGTCATGGACCAAGATCCTCCTTGAGGATATGTATATTTATCATGCTCTTGAAGCTTTTGCCTAGTAACTCTTCTCTCCTCTCCTCTCCTCTCCTCTCCTGTCTAGTAACAGTGCAACCTCTCTACCACTACCATTTCCATGTTGTTCTCTGAGAACACAGAAATGGCTATGTCTTTTGCAGGGGGCTGCCATGCTCACAATATGAGTTTTTGGGTTATTGCATGATTGGAAAAATTCTGACATCTGCTATGACCAAAAAACAAAAACAAACAGACAAAACCGAGTCAATTTATGCTGTCACAATTCAGGATACCAGTGATGATGAAAATGGAGATGTGAAACACATTTGTACTCCTGACCACACTATCAAACTGTAAAGAAGGCAACTTATGTATGGATGAAAGGAAACTCATTCGTTTCAGAGTTTGGAAAAGTTCTTTTTTGGATGATAACTTCCAGAATTCCTGAGCTAGCATAGCTAATATTTTTTAAAAAACCCTGTAGTATAAAAAGGTAATTTTTCTTATCCCTGATGCACACAGAGTGAGTCTGCTGCATCTATAAGGGATTGGTTCCAGGACCCCTCGCAAATACTAAAAATTGCACATGTTCTTGTTAAAAAATAGCATAAGACAGCAGTGGAGGTGGTGACAAGCTGCAGATGCAACAGAGGTGTATCAATAGGCACTGCCATGTCCATATGGAAACTCCTCATCACTCTGTGATTGTTGATGAAGATGGTGCTGATCCTGCTCATTCATTAGCAAACAAGCAAACAGGAGTGGCACTGGCACTGCCAACAATCACAGGGTGGCAAGGAGCTTCCACAGGGACATGGCAGTGGCAGGGATACCAATCTTGCTTGTTTGTTTCTTGGAATCAGCCTCAACCATTGGAGGGGGTGGCATGGTGGCAGTAAGCATACTGCAAGGCAAGCTCTCAGACATCACAGAAGACACAGACTGTCTTCCTGATGCCTCACCTCTGGGGAGCAGCAAGACACCTGCTTTGCAAGGCCTAAGAATGCATGCCTGGTGTTCAGGCCGGGACTTGCTATCACCTTCTCCGCTGGCCTAGAACTGCTTCTGCAGTGTAAGTTAGGCTTTTTTTTTAATTTTTTTTTTTGCACTTTTCAGTTTGTGGTGGGTTAAATTTGAGGATCCCAGGCTCACAAATACAACTGGCCCACTACATTACTCTTCCTGGACTGGGATGAGCATGACAAACCTTTCTTAGCTAAGTATTTTGCCCCATTCTTTGTGCTTGGATGGGTGATCTCTACTGGACAAAAACTGAAGAAATCCTTTGTGGAAAAGGTTAACTTTTTGGTTATGTATGTCAGGTGTATGGCTGGTTTTCAAAATGATGAGCATTTAAATGATTATCATGTTTCTTTACTATCACCTCGCCAGACCTCTTATAGTAAAAGACTACCTTGATCAGACATTCATATGAAAACTCTACTTCCTTAGGAGAACTGGATACACCTGGGATCATTACATAAGGGGCTAACGATCCAAAGTTTAATGTAACCTTTGAGGTTCTAGTCTGTTGTTTTAAAAGACATCATGCTTCCTTAGACTATTGTCTATTGTTCTCTCAACGGTTTTTTCCCACTAAAGGACAAATCTTTAATGCAGTGGAATTTAAGAAGGCAAAGTTTTACAACGGGGCTTCCATCCTATGGTGACCGATGAGCCAGTATTGTTCTTGAAATGTATTCTTCAAAAGCCTGTTTTTCTATATATAAAATTTTTCCATATTTTTTCCAAGATTCTATTTTTATACTCATTCACTCACATGCACACATACATATATGGTCACACACTCATGTACATTAGAATGATACCTCTTCAGAGTTGTACTTGCACCCATACTTTCATCAGTGGAAAATCTGAAAAAACTATTTGTGATTTAAAAAGGGTGGGAGGAGATGGTTGCTCTATCTAATAAGCCAGGAACAGGATAGTCGCAAAAGTCTGAGCTAAACACACTTTGATGGAGGTACAATTTTTCCTAATTTCTTCTATTTCACTGTTGCATCTGGTTAAATATTTTTTGCAGAGCGCTTTTGTTAAAACTCTACAAAAATCTGAGGTAGCAGCACCCACACACGAAGCCTGTGAGAGAAGAAAATGAGAATGCACTTCTGTAAGAGGAAAAGTAGCTCCTGTAAGAATTCAATGTGTCTGAAAAGGAAGTACCTATTTTTCAATCTAATAAAGCAAGCAGCTTGCTTCCGGAAATCTCAAAACATGTTATCTTTTACCCTCCCAGTGCCAAGGGTACCGTCTTTCCCTCAGTGAGCAATGCTTCAAGCCTGTGACCTTTTGGCCTTGGGTGGATTGAAAACCTGTGACAGATGCCTGAAGTTGGCCTTGAACTGCAGGAAACGTATTGCAGGCATTCCTTCGGCTTAAAAAATTTTGGGGAATTGAGAAGGCACCGACAGGTCAGTGGAAGTTTGCGTTATCTCTCAAAATGAGAACTGGGGATGGTAGAGAAGGGAAAACTCTTTCTAACAAGGAACAGGACTCTGGCTTCCAATCAGCAGGAAAGGCAGGTGCAGTCTTCAGTTGAGCAACATATGTTAAATGGCTTTGAGGAACCTTTCAAGGCTCCCTTGTAAAAATCCACATCTTTCTCTCTGTATTTAAAGCATCTTTGTACAGACACTAATTCCTCAAGTATCCAATCCGGGATTGACTTTTAGTGTGTTTGTCCAGGCAAGCTGCCAGCACAACCATTCCTACAATGCTCCCAAGCTCTGACATTTTTGTTAACGCTGCAGTAAATCACAGCAACTTTTTGAGTTAAGTTTTTCACAGAAACATAGAAGGGGGTAGAGCCACCGCAGAAGTACAAACAGAGATGTCTTTTCTTTTCTTTTTTAAAAATCTCCAATCAAAAGAGGAATAATTGGGGTGAAAAAAAGGACCACCAGATGGGAGATGTTAAGGAATGAAAATACTGCAAAACAATCTATTGTCACCCCTGCTTGGTGGCCTGAACAACTGTGAAATGACTTGGGTCCCTACTTAGTGGAGAAAAAATGGCATATGGATGAGCTGTGATAAAAGTACAAAACCAGTCCAGAGTTGTGTTCGCCTTTGCCTGTCAAACAGAAAGGGCTAGGAAAGCATGCTGAGGTTGTGGTGAAATTGCTAGAAATCTGTAATCTGAACTCTTGCTTTACAGTCCCTCCATCTCCACCAGGCACCAGGGGAAATGATGAAGACCATTTAATCTGGTGGACTAACAGTAGCAGCAGTTTCATACCAGATTTCAGCAGGGAAAATATAAATGTGTCTGTGTGTTTGCATGGAGTGGATGGGGGTTGAGGACACACACAAACTGTGGTGTTATTGAATACCACCCACCCACATATTGGAGTTGCGCCTATAACTGAGCATGCCTGTAATTTTGCCAGTATTTTGTTCCAACCCCCAGACTCCGCTGAGAAACACATTTACAGGCGTACACTTTTTTTTCCCGGTAAAAATCTGTTTCTTGCCACTCTGATCAGAATCTGTGCATTTTCTGAAACCAGCTGCAAGAGACAGAAGACTCCTAACATTTAACTCTCTCAAACTAATGAAACAGCAAAAGCTTTTTCTCTTTGCAAGGGTGGGCAACTGCAGAGGGAGTGAGGACCATTTTACCTGCCAGTGCCCATCTGGCAGGTCACACCAGCAAGTTTCAGCAGAACTGAAGTGATGTAATATCATTTCCTGCCACCATTTTGGCTTTTTTTGGCTGATTTTTTTGGTCTTTTTGGTGTTTTGGGGAGGTTTGGGGAGCTTTGCAAGGTTAGGGGAAGAAAAACACTACATTTTAGATAGTTTTGGTCCGACTGGGGACAAAAAAATTACCTGAAAATCACCCCTCCAATTTTTCTTTTTTAAATTGGGTGGGGCTGGGGGTTGGAGAGATCTTCTGGGAGGTGGGTTTCAAGGGCTGCCCTTAGAAGTCTCAAAGACTATATGTAGCCTGCAGCCTTCATTTTGTATACCCCTAGTCAGGGGCCTTGAAAAACAAATGTTTGTTTTGTTTTGATCAGTGGCTGTGAGGATGGTAAAGCAGTGTTAGGTGCTGATGATTCATATGTGTGGCTTAATTTTAAGCACCTTGGTCCTCTAGAAATAAGTGTTCTAATTGCCTTGTCCATGATGTCTCTCTTTTAGAAGCCAAATTCTATTTCTTCCTCTTACTCCTGATTTGTGGCTAATGTTCTTCCTTCCTCGATTGCTTCACCACTTCCTCTGAATTCCATATCCATTCTCTTTGTAAAGAATTTGCAAAGCAGTTCGTCAGGTGCCTCTTCACATTACAAAATTACAGCATTGTGATTCCACTTCAAGTGCTGTGGCCACATCCTTTGGAATCTGTGTCTTGTAATTTGGTGAGGCGCTAGATTTCTCTTCTAAATATCCCTTCCCTAAACTGAAAATCCTAGGATTCCATTGGATGGAACCAGAACAGTTAAAATGGAATCATAGTGCTGTAACTGTGGATTGTGATTATTGCAACCTAGTAGGAATTTGCTTGCTGTACTTCAATTAAACATAATGATATCAAGAGTATAAGTGTTTGTTTATTTAAATATCCCAACAATATTTCTGTTGTTCTGGATTATTTTCTAACAATCCCCAGCAGCAACTGCAGCATATTATTCCTACTCTGGACTAGTTTTTTTTTTCATTCCAAGACACATCAGAACTAAAAAAAGGCCCCTTCTTTTCTCTCTCTTTTTGAGTTATATTGCATCAGTGGAATGGCATTTTTACACTATGGCTCAAAGAAACTTGGAAAAAAAATTCAAAGAGGAGAAATTGCCTTTCAAATCATAAACCATCTCAACAAACCATACTCCCAGTTGTTGTTGTTGTTGTTTTCAAATGTTATTGTTACTATTTTTGGAAGAGCCTTAGGCCCTTTCCTCACGGGCGGGGCGAAACGGGGCCGCGCACGCAGGGGCGGAGCTTACCCGCGAGCGGGTTGCTCCGTCCCTCTGAAGAGCGCGGATCTGCCATTCCAAAGGCCGCCGAAATCGGCGGCGCTTGGCAGCTCCTGGCGGCGTCCAAAATGGCGGCCGGCGGCTTCCGGTGGCGCTCCGCCAATTAGGACAGAGCACCAGCCGGAAGCCCGCCCCCGGGCAGATCTGCAGGGGCACACTGCCGCGTCTCTGCAGTTCTTGACCGGGAGCTGCTACGGGGCAGCGCGGGTAAGTTTTATAAAAACCACTTTTGAGGGTGGTTTTATAAAACTCACAGCGCCACCCCTGGGTCTGCGCTAGAACAGTTTGAGGTTTAGAACCTCACTTTTTTTAACTGCTCTAGTGCAGACCCTGGTGAAGAAGACCTCCTGGAGAGGTCGCTCTAGCGTGGGCAATATGCCCATGTGGAAATGGCCTTAGTGCACACCCAAGAAACCACTACAAACATCTCTCAAAAAAGAATTGAGCAAGCAGACGAGGAGGCAACAACTGGGAAAACCCAAGGAGCTACAATATGTTTCAAACTTTTGGTCCTGGTATTTAAAGCTTTGTACCTTAACCTCCCTCAGTACCTTACAGCTTGGCTTGTTTGGTACGTTCCATCCAGGAATCTAAGATCTGCAGGCAAAGGATTATTGTCTGTTCCACCAATGCATACTGCTCTGTCAAGGCTGTGAGCCTTTCAAGATCTGTCTCCACATTTGTGGAACGGTCTTGCTTTGGACCTCCGGCTGAAGGAGGATCTCATTCCTCTTTGACTCACCATCTTAAGCCATTGAATTGTGTTTAAGGTGCTGAGATGGGTAGCGACTGGTGGGGCGTTGAGGATTTCATGCCACGTATTCTTGCTTTTTTTGTTTTGTTTTGTTTTGATGTCTTTGTCCCTGATTGTATATGTCATTGTTCCACCCTTTGGTGTAAAAGGTATTATAAATAAATGTTGTTGTTGTTGTTGTTGTTATTACCATGAGGACTCACACTTCTTTAGACCAATTTCAAAGACTCTTTAATCAAGCTAGGAAACTGTATGAGAAAAAGCCTCAAATGGAAACATCCCTTGTTAAAGCTTTCTTGTTTGTTCCTTTTGCTGGTGTTAGGCAAAATGAGCACAGCCTACTACACTTGTGGTCTTGTAATGCAAGATAAATCACACAAGGTAACAGGCTGGTGAATCAACCCCACAACTATTGCTGCTGCTACTACTTTTTTCTAGTCTTTAGAAATCTTTGCTCCCTGAGCTCAACAGAGGCTGGATCTACATGAGGGCTGTATCCTAGCTCCACTGTGTAATTTCCCAGCCCCAGTTTGACCCCTTTATTACCATACACACCTGTTTTAATCCAGGCGTAGAGCCCCATTACATAGGCCTTTTTTGCACGGCATTTGTCATTCAAAAGGGCCTCTGGAGTGTCATGCCATTGCGAGGAGCATTTCAGACAATGTCCTTGCAATTGCGCGACACTGCCGGGGCCGGCAGGTGACGATCGCACACTATATCATTTTTGGCTTTTAGCTGAAAATGGTGTGTGATTGTGCATCACTCTGGGGCCCCACGTACACTTACTGTCCATGTGGAGCTCTGAAGCTGTGGCCCTCGCGCTTCCTCCCCCAGCGCAGCCTGGGAAAATACCTGGCTGTGCTGCGGAAGGAAGAGGCGGAGCCCTCATGGTGTCTGCCGGCCAGCCGGCAGCTCCTGCGGAGCAGAAGCAGTGGGGACACGAGAGCCTCAATGAAGAGGCTGCTCACGTGATCCCCGCATGACCGCGCCAGACGGAGGTAAGTTGTGGAAAAGGCCATAGTCACATCAGTGCAAGAGGGTGTTTCTACTGTGTGTTTGTCATATTGGGTTATGTCCTGTCATACAACGTCAGCAGCTGCTGATTATGTTTTGTTTTTTGCACATATTTGTGTATTCACTTATTCAAATAGCCTTTTTTGCTTTCTGATTGCCCAGTTCTATAAAGTGAAGCCGGTAGAACAGGAGAGGTGAAATGCCAACCTGCAAATGTATACAACAGTATGTATGTGAAAGTTTGCCTACAAACACCCTTTCCCTCAAAAAGTGACACCACTTTTTCCAGACATTGATACAAATAGGAGAGCTAGTTTGCTGTGGCAGAAATGATCTGATGACCTCAGTGATCACCTGAGCCAGGTGACCACTGCTAACCTGGCTCCACCCTCTCCCACCCCCCACCCTAACATAAACCCAGTGGTTTGGGGGGTCAAACCACACTTTTTTTTTAAAGTTTCTTCTCCAAAACAGTGTAGTAAGACAGTGATTAGGTTATTGTGGGTTTTCCGGCTTTTGAGGCTGTGTTCTATTAGTATTTTCTCCTGACTTTTCGCTTGCATCTGTGGCTGGCATCTTCAGAGGATATGGTGGCATGGAAGTGAAACAGAGTATAAATACTTGTGTAGTCCCCTGGGTGGGAGGGAGCAATTTGCAATTTGCTCCCTCCCACCCAGGGGACGACACAAGTATATATACTCTGCTTCACTTCCATGCCATCATATCCTCTGAAGACGCCAGCCACAGATGCAAGTGAAAAGTCAGGAGAAAATACTAATAGAACACGGGACATTTTCACATGGGAGTAAAACCCCGCAGTGCGATGACTGGAGACGGAGGTCGTTCTCACCCCGGGTGCGCTAGCGCGGTTGGAAAAGGTGAGGCGCCACACCTCCATCCACTCTAGCACAGCCTCAGGGGTGGCGCTGCGAGTTTTTTAAAAACCACCTTCCCAGGTGGTTTTTATGAAACTTGTCCGCACTAATCCGTGGCAGCTCCCAGTGAGAATCTGCAGAGACGCTCCCTGCAGGGACGGAGCAGGGACAGAGCAAAACGCAAGCAGGTAAGCTCCTCCCCTGCGTGCGCCGCCCCATTTCAGCCCCCCCATGTGCGAAAAGGGTAACGGCCTCAAAACCCAGAAAACTCACAATTGATTTTAGAAGACAAAGATTTTTTTAAAAATCATCTTAAAGACGTGTTTTCACATCAGAATGGTGTGTGTGTGGGGGGACATTGTATGTCTGTATAGGACTGAGGCTGAGGTAAGGATGTATTATTTAGCCGGTAGATTCAGCCAGAGTCTCTGGTTCTGATGATACATTAGAAGAGTGCATTGTATACAAATGCTACAGCTTGTTTCTACTTAAACTTTGGCAGCTTTAACCACCCATAATTCTGGCTACTGGATAAGAGTAGGACTGGAGAAAGGAACCACCTGGATGAAACAACAAGAGGAAAGGGAGTGGAAGAAGAAAGAGTAGAACTCCAAGAAGATGGAGGAAAAGGAATAGAGGAGTGAGAAGAAGCAAGATAACAAAAGTTGTTACACAAGGGAGTGTGGACTTGGCCTTTTCCTAGGCATTTGCTTTAGAATCCTGAGACTTCAGAGAGGATATGGCCCAGCTATTAAGAGGAAGCTGCTACAGAATGTATTTTTTTGGATTGGTGCTTCATTTTTACCTCCAGAGTCACTAATCAGAGGAATCATATTTCATATCCTCTAAATGAAAGATAAGGGGGGAAATGAAGGAGAGTTTCTTCCCTTTAAACATCTCCTAGATTTGGTCATTTTCTGCTTTCCTAAAATGAGGAAAAAAATATTCAAGGAAGGAATGCTAAATCACTAAGAAAGATCACATGCAACTATGGATTTCATTTCCTGGAGGAAATTGCTTCTGTTTTTGTGCTATTTCCAGGAATTGCTAGAACTCTGGAGAGAAATCTAGCAACCTTTTTTTTTTTTTTTTCTTATTTCTGCAATTTCTGCCAATGTGAATGAGGTTCAGAAGCACTTTGGACAATGCTTATGAAAATTGCACCTTCAAACCTTCAGTGATCCATCCACCCATCTGCTAAGTCATTTCTTCTTGTGACAGAGAAGTGGTTTGACACTCTGGAGCAAAACTCAGGAAAAAAGGAAATCTGAGGATTTGATGAAGAAATAATTCTGTTTGTTCAGGATAGAGTTAGCTTCTTATCATGCGGTCTTTCCTCAGGTCAACCAAATTAGTGCTCCAAGTTGGAGATCATAAAATGATTCCTGACTGTCTAAAGTGGTTGTTTTCAGACTTTACACCTTCACAGAATCGGTTCTTCCATGTGATCTCTCTGCCAGGGAATACCAGGGCTTCTACTGCCAAGTATAACAAAGCTCCAAGGCCTTTCCTATTCCCTCAACTCTGGCTCACTAGGTACTGAGCTGCAGCATCAAGGACTGACTTAGGAGAGAGCCAGCTCAGATGGAACAGGAACTTCACATTGCAAATCCCCGAACACAATGGCCCTTTCTACATCCTACCTTTTCTCGGCGCTGGGGTGCGGTGATCGCATGAGCAGCCTCTTGTGAGAGGCTCCAGCTCCCCTGCTTCTTCACCTACGTATGAGCTTCCTGCTCGCATGAGAGCCCCTCTTCTTCCTGGGACCTTCCCAGGCTGCACTGAGACAGGAAGCGTGACTGGCCTGGCTCCTGAGGCTCCGCACGCCAGGTAAGTGCACGCGGGGCCTGGGAGCAATGCACTATCGCACAGCATTTTCTGCTGAAAGCCAAAAATGCAAAGGTGCGTGATCATTGCCTGCCGGCCCCTCGAGCCTTGCACGATTGCGAGGGCGTCATGCAGACCAGGCCCTCATTCGCATGGCAGATGCCATGCGAAAAGGGCCAATGTCAGTTAAGGGACTCAAGCTTCCAAGTGGTACTACTACATGTGTAAACAGCCCTATATTCCCCATTCCAGACTTATGGAGTAATTGGAATAGAGTGGGTAGGTGAGAAGAAAAGAAGCCAGATGGGACCAGTACTTTTTATGCACCAGTATCTTTTAACTGTCTGTATAATAAATCTGACATCCGTATGTGCTGGAGTCTGATAGTAGGACAGGGTCCATGTTTTGCATCCTACTGTGCTTTCCACCACCTGGGGCTGGCAGGACTCCTGCTTTTCCCACTTGATTTTCAGAATACATAGCCTCATTCCACTCCCTGCCCTGCTTTCAGCTCTCAAAGGGGCTGCCTACATTTTTCACTGTCAAACGGTAAGTATTTATTTTTTGCCAGCTTTCCTTCTGGTTCTATTTTCTTTGCCTTATTTATGGTTCTTCCCTTTCAGCTCCTTACTGTCTCATCCTGGACCTTTGCTTTATGCTCCTTCTCATCTAGGAGGCATTAATCTGTTGGAGCAGTGTGTGGAGTGATGGACTTCCCCCATCATCATTAATTCTCATTCAGCTTCTAGATCCACAGCAGCTGGACATGTTCTGCTGGCAGCTTCCTGAACCCTAGTGCCATACGTTAAAAACTCTCATTGACAGAGGCCTATTGTTTCATTCTCTCTGGTTCATTCATGCTGGCAGGCCAGACAGACAAATAACACATTTGGCCAAGACACAAATCTGTTCTTGGGGGACGGCGGTTGTTTTGGGCAAAATGAGTATATTTATTCAAGGAAGTGCACATGTGTGTTTCTGCCATTCAGAATCAATATTCTCCATATTCCTCAAAATATAAACTTAAAAAAACCCCCATGGCACAAGGCATTTGTGGGCTAAAGTTACTTCAGTAGCAATATGAAGTATTGTCATTTTGAGTGCACATGGAACCCATTCACGCTGCACAATTATATAACATTATGATTCCACTTTGACTGCTATGGAAACTTAGTTTGAAATGCTGGGATTTGCAGTTCAGAGGAGGGTATTTAGAATTTTCAGCCAAAGAGCTCTAGTGCCTCACCAAACTACATGTCTTGACATTGCATGGGATGCAGCCATGACAGTTAAAGTGGAATCATAAGGCGATAACTGTGTAATGTGAAAGGGCACACAGAGAGAAAAAAAATGTAGTGTTGGATGCAGGATTTGCTTTCCACACATGAAAAGTCCCCTTACATCCTTGAAAGCCTTCTGAGTTACTTGAGCATGGCTATGAATGGCATATGGGAGGAGGCAGGGCAACCAACGATATTTGGTTGCCTGGGGCAAAGCAGCAGTGGTCGTCTTCCTTCCTCAAGATTTGCAGCACACCTAAGTGAAATTGACACTTCTAGTTCTTCTCATAGAGACAAAGCTATGAGTTCCTCAAACAAGTTTTTGGAAGCAACCTGTTATATTACCTATAACACATTTCTTTTGGAACTGTGACATTACCAGCATGGTTACTTTTAAAAAGTAAGATGATTTGACAGTGTCATTAACTTTTTGAGAGTTTCTTTTTCTCCTCAAAGGTCATTTAGTGAAAATTTTGTTCATGTTTGTATTTTTCAAAAAACTCAAAGTAACTAAGAAAGTAACTCTACAACTGAAACAAGGAACTCTTATAGAAATGGGTAACTACATACTTTAAAAAGGTATTATTCAAAGTTCTGTCCACGCCACCCCACCCCGAGAACTGAGGTAGGGTCAGAGATAAATACTTTTAGAAAGTTTGTGGGTTTACACAAACTTTCCCCCATTTTTGCTACATTTATCAATGGAGTAGTATTTGCTTAATAGTAGGGCTGACCCTGAGAGGGAGCTGATCTTGGGTTATTCTCCCCTTCCTATACAGACCCACAAAATTCTTCCCCCAAGGGTTGCGGAGATCTTGAGAACAGTGTGATAGATGGTGCCAGGGGATGCGGCGGGGGGGGGAGAGGGAGGACATTGGAAGAATAAATAAAGTTCATTCACCACTTCCATTGGCCAGAAAATCCTGATTGAAGCCTGCTCAGTGATTGTTCTCATTTATGGGAAGAAACAATGGAATCAAGACGTAGTTAGTGGGGCCAAAAGTTCATGAGATATGTGGGCATGAGTAAAACCAGATTCTGCCTCTTGAACATTAGTTCAGCATTATAGTGACCTTTGTATTCCAGCATTTTCATTTCCCCTTCTGAATCATATGTGTATATTGTGTACAAGCATATGTCTACTAATTATGGTCCTGGACTCACATGGCAAACAGAGCTTCAGGGGAAGGGCCATCTTTGATGGCCTCCATGAGCAGAGACCAGAAGTCTTTGTGTTTGGCATGAGGTACCAGGACACTGCGCATGGGAGGCAGGGTTCAGAGGCAATAAAGGCCTGCCTGCTCCTTCACATGCCCCTTTCTGTTTGCTGCTTCACAATCAGGGCCATTTCCGCACTAGCCTGTTATAGCGTGACGATTCTACTTTCAACATCCTCTGGAATCCTGGGGTTTGCAGTTTCGGGAGGGGCCGGCAATCACAACCCTGCTGGCTGGTATCCTAGTGAGTCCCATTGCATAGGTTGGTAGAGGACTGGTTTTCAAACTGCAGGATGAGCCCTGGTTGCTAGGTTACAGACTTCCTTAATCTGGGCCCTCTCTGGCTTTTTTTTACTAAGTGTTAGCAATGAGCACCTCCCATCCCATTCTCTTTTGTTTAGCCTTACTAATTCAATGTTTGGATATAAGAGTTTCGCTGTACACTTTGGCACCCTTTTGGTGAAGGCAGGGTCCTGGAGAGAGCATCATGTTGTAGTGGTTTGAGTGTTGGACTATGACCCTGGAGAACAGAGTTCGATTCCCCACTTAGGCCATTTCTGCACTAGACTGTTATAGTGCTATCATTCCACTTGCAACCTCCTATGGAATCCTGGGGTTTGCAGTTCCAGCCAGCCCTTCCCTGAACTGCAAACCCATAGGAGGTTGAAAGTGGAATCATAGCCCTCTAACAGTCCAGTGTGGAAATGGCCTTGGTCAAGGAAACCTACTAGTTGGTGACCTTGGACAAATTATATACAGTCCTCCCTCCACATTCATGAGTTTGACCTTCACGAATTTGATTATCTGTGAGGTGCCTATCCCTCCCCCTTCCTTCCTCCCCTCCTCTCCCATTTGCCTCAGCACACGTTCCTT
This sequence comes from Iguana delicatissima, assembly GCA_948472985.1. NCBI lineage: Eukaryota > Metazoa > Chordata > Lepidosauria > Squamata > Iguanidae > Iguana > Iguana delicatissima. Next base: position 537,707 of record CAOKZL010000615.1, read on the forward strand.
CTGCTCTCTGGAGCTCACCCTCCCATCCCCTTGCCTCTGGCCCTGGTGCAGAGAAGGAAGGCTCCCATGCCAGGACTAAAGGTAAGGGAGGGGGATTGCGGGATGGTGGTGAGAGATTTGCAAATTTTCTACTTTTGCAAGGGTTCTGTGCCCCAAGCCCTTGAGAATGTGGAGGGGCCACTGTACTCTCAGCTTCCAGAAAATTGGGCGATATGTTTGCCTTAGGGTCACCATAAGTTGGAAATGACTTGAAGGCACACAACAACACAGCAGGGCTCTGGAACTGCCTCTTTAGGTCCTTGGACTCAGGGGATAGGAAAGGAGATTACCTTTGAGGTGAACCTGGGGGTTTTGCTCTCACTTATAAAATCTTGGAATTTGAGGAGGAGTGCTTTGGGTTTGACTTCCAGTAGGTGGCTGGCTGGGGAGCAATCCAATTATTGGATTGCCCTTGGGGTTCAAGTGTTGCACCCAAGGGAAACTTGGGAGGTATTCTAAGGATGACACCTAGTCTCAGCTGAACCCTCATCAGGTTGCCTCCCCTCGCCACTCCTTTCCAGGTTTGTCACAGTTTCAATATGTTTTAGGTCAATAACGTGGCCCTTATTTAATCCAACTCTCTGGTCTTGTCATTCCATGCTTGGTCATCAAGCCACTTTGTGCATATTTTAAGTAAGCATGTCAGGTCATAAGTCCTAGGCAGGTTGAGGACAAGTGAGGGTATTTGACAAATCCAGGAAGAGGGATTTGTTTTTCTGTCATCCTTTTCAGCTCACTACAGGATAATCTTGGATGAGGATCTGTAGTCCTTGGGTGACCAGAATGTAAATCAGAATCTACTGGTAGGTCTCTGGAGGATGTGTGGTTAGTTTGCAAGAGTTTTTGTGGTAACTCCAGAAAGGGTGCAATTAGCCAGCTCTATTCCTCTTTGCTCCTTAACAGAAAAGGTGGATAAACTTCATACTTGGGTTTCTTTTTTTATTAGAATGCTGATGTGTTCTACCCAAGTGGAAAATGGTGGAAAATGGTGGCTGGAGAGGCAGGGACAATTACTTACTGCACACCATAAACTCTACATACATCCCATAAACCATAAATAAACAAATTATTTACTAAGGCCCATAAACCATACACTGACACATATGTGAGTTACCAAGAATTAGAGATTCTAACATAACATTGTAAAACAGACTTTGGAAGTAACTAGCTACAAATGTAATGATTGGAACTTTCTGATTTATGTCAATCCTAAGGTTTGAGTCTTAGATTGCAGTCCTGGAGACCAGGGTTTTATTCCCTGCTTAGCCCTGGAACCCACTGGCTGACCTTGGGCTCATCACACACTCTCAGCCCCAGAAAATCCCATGATAGGTTCACCTTAGGGTTGCCATAAGTCAGGAATGACTTGAAGGCATACAAAAACAGCAACAAACAACAACAATAACTTAGAGAGGTTCCAGGTGAGGCTTTCATCATATCACCTCCCTACATGCTTGCTGAATTTATCTGGCATTTTAAACATCCTCTTTTGCCACTTACATCCCTCCCTTGTTATCCCACTACATCTTTTGTATGTGTTTTTTCCCCTATGGAAAATTTGTTAAGGAGGAAGAAGATGCAACAGATACATGGTTCCTTCTAAATGCTAGTGTGAAAAGGATAGAAATTTTGGGGTGGTGATAGGAATTGAGACCTAAACCTTTGCCATGGCTGGTCTCACACTAATTGCTTCTTTTAACCTTAATGTGCTTTTATCTGTAAAACAGGAATACATATTGGTGGGTTTTGACAGGTCTTTACTTGTTGACCAATTTTATAGAAGAGCATGTGAAGTTCTTTTGAAAAGAATTAGTAACACTAATAGTTAAACCTCCCACATTTATTGTTGTAACTGGCATTTTAAAAAAGTAACTCCTTGTCTTCCTGTTTTTCATAAAAACCTAGTTACTTTTACAGTTAGGATTCATGTGACACCTTAACTGCTAACATGCTTTATTTACCTTGAGTTTGTGTGGTTTCAGCTCACTTCATCAAATATATGATTGGGCTATAAGCAACAAATCCTAACACCAAATAAAACTTGTTAGTGTTTTAGTGCCACAGTATTTGTTTTTTCTCAACTAACTTGGCTAGACCCTTGACTTCTTTTAATTACTTTTGAAAATTCTGAATGCTGCAACCCAAAGGCTTATGATACAAAACACATACCCTTCTATCTCATACGTATCAACATCCAGAACAAAGCATAAGGTATAGCACAAGCCAGTGAGTTACTAGAACTACGTGATATTTCAGCTCTATTGAGATTGTGAGGCACCACATGCTTAACTAGGACCTTTAGACTGTTATGCTGCAGACCCCCCTCCCAAGAAAACAAAAAGCCAAAACCAAAAAAAGCAAAACACCTTATCCCAAATTATAATCGTAATGCAATGTAGTTATATTGTGGTTATAGGGGAAGGGAACTAATTCTAAATTATTAGAGTTGTAGCTAGTTACTTCCAAATTCTGTTTTAGAATGGTATGTTAGAATTCCTGATCCTTGGTAACTTGGTGTGTGTATGTATCAGTGCATGGTTTTTGGGCTTTAGTAAATAATTGGTTTATTTATGATTTATGGATACACGCATGGTTTATGGGGTGCAGTAAGTAATTGACTCTGCCTGCCAAGCTACATTTTTCTGCTTAACACAGGGTAGAACATTTCATCATTCTAGTAAAAAAAGGAAACCCTAATCCTGCAAGCTTGAAGTCTGTCCACCTTTGCTGTTAAGAGGAACAGAGCTGGCTAACTGCACCACTTCTGGAGTTCTAGACATCCATACCCTCCAACATTTCACAGATGAAGACTGGGCACATGTAGCCACGCAACATCAGGGTGTGCTCAAGATGGCAAAAGTTATTAATGAGGAAGAAAAAACAAGGTAAGAGAGATTGCAGCAGTTTGCTTTTGCCTGAGCCTACTGGAAAGGGCAAGATTCTGGCCCATGCTTTCTTTTCCTTTCCCCCACCCCACTGAGTTAATTGAATGAAAACTGTTTTTGCATCTTGAACTGAGTTTGTAGCTATTCAAACAAGCTGAAGGCAAATGAATAAAGTGGGAGGAGAAGAAAGAAACTAGAACATTTTGGAAGCAGCTGAAAAAGTGGGACAATGGAGGATTTATCATCAGTACTGTCCCCACCCAATCAGGACAGTTGGAGATATGGACATTGGTAGGGCATTCAGAGACCAAAGGCTTCAATTCAAGATAGTGATTAGGGGAGGGGATTCACCCACTTCTATGGAGGGAAAGATGAGAGTCAGAGCATGTTAAAGTGATAAAAAAAGAAGAAGAAGAAAGATTACAACTCCCATAATGTGAGCATGGCCATGTAGGAAAAATAACTTGCACTGGCATTTTCCTAGCGTGATCAATTACTTAATGCCAGCCCTGATTAAAATTAATTAATGCCCCAATTAATGCCCTGATTAAAATGTTGCTTAATTCTGAAAGGAATGGGGGTTTGAGATTTCCCTGTCTGAGAACATATTCATATAGATTCAGCCCCCATTCACCCATCCACCCAAGCCTGAACAAGTGGCTTTGAGCTTCAAGCCACTTGTCTAGCCAATGACAAATTAAAGCTCTCCTTGCATTTGCTGGGAATTTGAGAAGACATTTGTCTACAACAGAGAAGTAGAGAAGGATCAGAAGGATCCTTAGAGTAAATCCCCAAGGTAGTTATCTGAGCTGTTCTGGAGTGAAGTATCCCAGATGAATGAAGTCGGAAGCCTGGGAGTCACAGCGTTGAGCGTCTTCCTCCCACCCTCAGGAATCTCACTCAGCTGCTCCCAGGGGCAGCTGTCTGGAGTGATCCACCTGCTGCTATTGTGTCTGAGGAGAACACCGTGGTCTTATTTGCTCTGATCTAAATTCTTTGACAATCAGTAATATTACTTAATCTTTATGTTGCATTTCTTCTTAAGCATTTCAGCAATCATGAAAAATCTGCAGTGTTTTCAGCAACTGTGAAAAATCTGTTAAAGGAGGCCAGGGCAATCAAATTGGGGCAAAGGGACTAGGAGGCTGAGGGACATGCCAAGGACCACCCAGGAAGGATGGGATTTGAAACAGGAACTTGCTGTCTGACAGACTGCTGCCACTCTTAATTCCCTCAGCTGTAATCAGATTTAGGGCAATTTTCATACCTTTTAATATGTTGAAGCATATAGGAAGGGGTGGCCTAATACATTTTGCTGCCTGAGGGGGAACAATGGTACCCTCCACTTGACCAAATCGATGTGCACAGTCCTGAAAGCCCGTCAGGTAGAGCAGAAAAAGCTCACAAGCTGACAAGGAAAAAAAAAAATACAAGAATGACAGTCTATAGCCAACAGTTTGCTATTTTTCACTGCACCCAAAACCTACTGCCTAAGGTGGCTGTCTCAGTCTGCCTGATGGTACTGCTGGCCCTACAGACAGGCCCCGTGTAAATAGGCTGGCACAACTGATCAATTTAGACTCTTTTTTCAATATTTCTTAAGAAAATGAAATTATTGCAAATGAAAAGTCTTGTCAAGCCTAGCTGGATGCCTTTCTTGGGAAATACATGGTGCCCTCTGGTGGTTTTATATATTTAGGTTCTGGTCATTTAAAAAAAGTTTTATTTTTAAAGGAAGGCGAAGTTAAAATTTTACCAACTGAATTTGCAGGCTAAAATGATGGCTTTCAGTATAAACAATTTTTACATGGAAATGTTAAAACCAACACACAAGGCAAATAAAGCCAAAACTAAGTTTCTTAACTCCCTATTCCCTGCAAAAGAGCTGAAGGGAAGTCAAGCTTAAAAAATTTGCTTTGTCTTCCGTTAGAGTCCAAAGTCCAACAGCAGAAGTCATGGGGAAAAGTAGTGGACAGTCAGTCATAAAGTGTATGTCTGTCTGTCTATTGTAGGTATTTCTGAGTACATGTTGTTGTGTGCCTTCAAATTGTTTTTTGACTTACGGAGACCCTGAGGTGATGCTATTGTGGATTTTCTGGGTAGAGAGTTGTAATGCATCCAAAGTCAACCAGAGAGTTTTCATGGCTGAGCTGGGAACTGAACACGGGTGTCCAGGGTTGTACTCCAGTGCTCCAACTGCTACTCTTGCAAGTTGTTTTCAGACTCACAAATGAATTTGGTCCTTTTATACAGACTTCATACCTTCATCTCAAGCTTAAGCACTCAAAAAAGGCCTGTATTTTTGCTATTGTTAAATAATTAGGAGTCAGAAAGCTTTAAAAATCTATTAAAAATCACTGAGAGATCTACTACATCTACCTTCTGTTATCTGTTTTTTGCCTCAGAAATATTCCTGTTTTGAATTACAGCTCCCAGCATCCCCAGCTTGCCCTATGCTATGTTGACTAGGAGATTCTGGCACTTGTAGTCCAAAAGGTGACTGATCCAAAGGACAAGGACCTGGTTATTCATACCTAATAGAGGAACAAAAAAACAAAATGCCCAACATGTATGCAGAGAACACACATCTACCCAAGGCAACTATGAGCAGAACGAAACCAAAATGTCCAATGTAAAATAAAAAATATGGTAGGACAAGGTTGGGGGGAAGACACACTGACTGACTGAGCCTGCTTGATTCTTCTCTTGCATACACATTCTTAAGGAGCAGCAACTTGAATGAAGGAGAGGGGCAGAGGAGGATTCATGAAAGAAAAGTAAATGACTTCTGTAGCCTCAGGTTACTTTCAAGAAGTGTCCTCATTCAAAAATAATCTCATGGCTCTGGCAGAGTCTGTGGGTGGGAGGCAGGAGTAGGGAAGGCTGTTAGCATGCTGCAGCTTCCAGGCTATATTTTTAGGACTGGCATTTAGACTTGGCTCAGGTACAAATGGCCAAGAAATGTATGGCATTTCCACTTCCTGCCAGACGATATGCTGTGTGTGTGTATATAACCTCCTAACTTAGAGAAGTCAGTTTGCTCTGTCAAGCAGCACAGTGCCGGGGAACATGTAGCCTTTCAGATGTTTTTGCACTGTAACTCCCATCAGCTACAATCAGCATATCTAATGGCAAGGGATCATAGAATTTGTAACCTCTGGAGGGCCAAACAGTCTGCAGCCCTGAGGTAACACAAGATGCTGATACAGGCTCTGCCATTAGGGCCATTTCCACACTACACTGTTATAATGCTATTATTTCACTTCAATATCCTGTGGAATCCTGGGGTTTGCGGTTTAGGGAGGGGCATTTAGAATTCTCAGCCAGAGAGCTCTTTGGCCTCAGTAAACTACAAACCCCGGAATTCCACAGGATGTTGGAAATGGAATAATAGCATTATAACAGTGTGGTGCTGAAATGGCCTAGGTTAGATTCTCTTTGTGACCTAGTTGTCACTGAAGCAATAAACCTGTTTCCTAACGTTGTCATTTCGGAGTGCAGGGAGGGGGTCTATACAACAGATAAGCAAATAATTGCACAATATGGAATATTAGCAGAATAGAAAGACCTCCATGGTATCTAAGTGTCCTATGGAGGAGCGTTCAGTCACATCCTTCCCCATGTGAAGTCTGAAATGGCACAACCTACAACTTTACCATGTTACAAGCAGTAAGCTTCTATGTCTTGCATACATGGTAGGTACAAAAATGCCACTTTTCAGAGATTTGAAGAGTATGTGCCTATTCTCGTTTGTTTTGTCAATGACTACTGCTACTCAGCCTGGCTTTGTAGGTTTATTCAATGCTTCTAAAGTTTTTGAAAAACAGTCATCTATACTTGGTTGTTATTGTTGTTCATTGTGTGCCTTCAAGTCATTTCTGACTTATGGCAACCCTAAGGTGAACCTGTAATGGGGTTTTTTTGGTGTGTGTGTGGGGGGGCTTGAGAGTGTGCGACATGCCCACAGCCACCTTGTGGATTGTGGCCAAAAAGGGAATCAAACCCTGATTTCCAGGGTCATAGTCCAACACTCAAATCACTATTTCATGCTGGCTGCATAAACACAAATCTTTTGTGATGATAGATAGTCTCATAATTTCCAACAGTTGATGGGCTGAGTATCTATTATTTGGAGTATTTTGGGGTGTGTGGGGAATACATTGCATCGATTGCAATGTGAAACAATCCTTTATGTACGTGTTAATTGGACATGCACATAATAAAAAAACTATGAATGTTAAGCTGGTGAGGAACTGTACTTTGCAGAGTTGTTCGCTGCTGTTACTGATACTTTGTCATATGCTGGATAACTTGTTCTCACAGAAAATAGAGGTTCAGCAGAAGCATTTATTTGGAGTTAGCAAGCTTACCATGTGTTAGATGGTAATATACAACATATGTGACATACAAATTCAGGCATAGATAGCAATGACCAGTGAATGTCACAAATGTCACATTACCCCACCCCAACCATAGTTTTGCAGGCATTCCCACTGTTTATATAACTTTTATCTTGAGAACTCCTAACTTTCATCTTGAGAACTCAGATAGTTTCTGTAATCTTATATTGACCCTGTCTGTTCTCATAACACCTTCCTGCTAATTTCACATCCCACCCTTCTGATCTCCCCTATTTTCGCCAGATGCTCCAAACATCAAATATTGCCAAATCACCTTTTTTAGTGCCTTGGTGCCTTTTAAGGCAACAATCAGATACAAGTTGCAAACAGCAATTGGTGGGATTGATGCATTATTATTGTAAACATCATTTAGCAATGGATACATTGTAGTGCTAGCAATATCTGCTCCCCTTTTAACTCTTGCCTTTGTCAAAACAGATGCTATTTCCCTACTCATATGACAGTAGCCGAGCCTCCTGACGCACTGCTGGTGATATTTGTGGCAGAATGCAGAACACAGAACACAATTAGAAAAGTAATCCTTAACTCAGAGAAATCCCTGTGGAGAACACGTGCCCCTTCAGTTCTTGTTGGATTGTAATTCCCATCAGCCTTAGCTGAAATAGCCAATGGTGAGGAATGCTAAAAGCTAGAAGGCTGTATGTCCCCATCCCCAATCTAATGAAAAGAATTATCCAAGAGTGAAGACTCTGGCCATTTCCGCACTAGACTGTTATAGCGCTATGATTCTACTTGCAACATCCTATGGAATCCTGGGGTTTGCAGTTTCGGGAGGGGCTGGCTGGCCCCTGCCGAAACTGCAAACCCCAGGATTCCATAGGATGTTGCAAGTGGAATCATAGTGCTATAACAGTCTAGTGCGAAAATGGCCTCTATTTACACTGCTGAATAGAATCTAGTGGTAAAGAATATGTGGCTTTGGTACCTGAAGAGCTCCTTATACATTACCAATAATGTATACAAATAAGCTGTATAGCAGATGTAAAAATGGATCTTTTCTTGAAAAAGAATTTGGTGCAGAATCAGGAGTACACAGAGCCCTGCTTGTTGTGATTTTGGTCTCACCTCAGTTCCTGTCATATGCCTTGGATTTACAAGGGGAAAAAAGTAAAGGAAAAAAGTGTAGAGAACCACTGCTAAGGTCAGAGCTAAGTTTAAATAAATGTGACTACTGGACAGGTTTCCTACAAAGGAGGATTTCCTCTGGCTCAATCCTTTCCTCCTATGAACAAGGGAAATGGTCCTGCTGTTAAAGTGGCCAAGGCAATATATAAGGAACCCATCACTTGCCAAGAAGAACAGAACCACCTGCCAATACTTCAGCTGAACATATTCATGAAAGGAAGAACAAAAAAATATGAGGCTCTCCAGTATTAGTCTCACCCATCTCCCCTTGTTTCAGATCCTGCTGTTCACCTGAGGTAGGGGTGGGAAAGAGAGAATAGAATGAAAAGTTCATCTGGGTAAGTCTTTTAGTGAGGGAAGATCATAAATCTCAATCTAGCCTTCTGACCTTTGGGCCCCAGAGAGCCATACAGATGAGAAACAAGCATTTTTCCTGCTGTGGTGACACACCGGATGGAGGTCTCTCTTTGTCAAAGCAGATGTTACATAGATAGGTACAGCTGTCACAAAAGTTGCCTAAGCTCTTCTGCTAGAGACATAGATATTTGAATTAGAGCTTTGATAATATAGGAGGGGTTACACATGATTTCAAGGTCCAATAGGAAAAGACCTGGACAGTAACTTAAGGTGCTAAATTCAAGAGTTTAAAATTTTGCAGATACTTAGGATTTATGAGTCAGTATGCAAAACGACCTTCAGGTCAGGTCAGGAGAAGATTATTCACACTCTGGATATCTTTGAAGCACCAGATCAATATATCCATCCACTTAGTGGAAATGGCAGATTAAAGAGTGGTTTGGGTCTGCATTCAAGTATGGAACTGATACAGGGCAAAACTGAGAATTATCTATCATTGATGCTGACATGAAAAGGAGCATCACAACAGTTGGACAATATGTTGTAAGTGATGTCTCTGCTTGAGATGCAAAACCAGGAAAATAACTGGATTTAGGCACTCAGCAAGAGACTAGCATGCTTACTTGATGCACATGCCTTCTTAGCTAAAAGTTTTGCATGGCAAAGAGAGAGTCATTGACTGCACTTTGGAAAAACTGATTGGATTCATAGCAGAAGAGGCAAGTTTCTTTAATTCTAAATGTGCTGTGAAAGCATGTAAGAACATTATAAGGTTAGAGCAGTGATAATGGTCAACTGTTAGAGGGCACACTTCTAATGGGATTCTATTCATGTTTACTCTGAAGTTATGTGAAATTCAGTAGTATTTATTTTTTAGTAAGCATGCTTAGAATTGCAAATCTAAAGTGTGGTCCCTGAGAAGATATCCATGGATCCTATAATCTTTTGGATCTTCCTCTCTCAGGACAGAGAGAAGTTCAGACTAACATAGAGATTTGGCCTCAAATGCCTCCTTCCAGTTCCAACAGAAATGTCTGTGCAGCTCCCACCTCTTCAACATTGTTGCTCAGATGTTGGTATATTGGAAAGGAAAAAGCGAGGGTGGCTGATGGTTTGTATGTTAGCCAGGCAAGTGAATCTGCTCTGGCTTTTGATCTGAACTCCTTTAAATTTTGGGCTAAAACACAGATTGGATTTCCTGTCCTACTGATGTGAAAGACACCAGCTTACACTGGAAGGAAGGGACTGGATGGAAACTGGGAGGCTGAGATTGACAGTTGTTCCTCAGGCATACTGAAAGAGGCAAGGGTGGTGGTGGTGGCAGCGGTGGCGGCGAAGGTGAAGAACGACACCAGCTTTGGAGCTGACATAATTCATTTCCCTCTCATTCACATCAAATATGTAAGAAAAAGAGGAAATTTTAAAAATCCTGCCACTTTTAATTTTGCCCCAAAAGCATGAACCCAGTGGGGCTTGGGATTCTTCAGACCCTCTGACATGAAATGACTCTAGCTAGTCAGGAGGATATGTAAGTGCTCCAAATAGACTACATATCTTGGTAATACTTACAACGAGGCTTATTGTCACTTTCACCATCTGCAAGGTGTTACTGACTAGAGTTTTGGAGTATCAGTGATTTGGATTCTATCCAAGAATCTAGGGATCAATGAGGTACTGTTGGATAATGAGGCACATACCAAGCAGTGTCACTTTTTGTATTGCAATCCCATTTATGCAATTTCATTCAGATATTTTGTCTGTCTTTGTACAATTGCTCCCAGAGTGCCGATCACTGCTGGAATCACAGTATCAGAAAACAGTTCTTTTTTATAACCTTCATCTGGCAAAAGAAAACAATGAAGGTTATCATTAGTAGTATTAGTATTGTTATCATCATAATTGTAATTCCCATAGCGGAGCTGGGGTAGAGCAGGACCAGCCCCAGAACCTGGCATCCCTGTGCAGTTGCCAGGGCTTCAGAATCAACCCTGGCACATCTCGCTGCTGGCATCTGCCCTGTGCCTTCTTTAAAAACAAATTCTAGCTAACTGCTGGTAAATGCGTGGAAATCCTGTAGTAATTTTCCTTAGCATTAGAATTTGGCAACATGGAAAGGTCTTTGTATGTGAATTTATTAAATATTAAGTGTTAAACCTTTCCTGACATGAAGAGATGAAGATGCTTTCATTATCTCTTGAGGGAATATTTCCTGTAGGTGTCACTATGAGTCACTGTTGACTAAACTGAGATAATGATGGCCCATCTCTCCCACAGAGGACTGTCACATTTGCCAGATATAGGCATTCTTCAAATTAAACAAGTGCAATTATATGCTGATTTACTCTGGAGTAAATCTTGCTATGTTCAGTGGGGCATCACCTTTGGTAAATGTGTTTAACTCATCTTCAGATTTTTGGATTAAGCAGTCCTTCACAGTTTCTGTGAAGTGTAATTCCAATGTCTGTGTGCAAATGTTTGATTAGCCTGCATTATAGCTCAAAGGTATAAGTTCAGGCTGCTGAGAGGAGATAAGAACAGTCACCACCTGAGGTTCAGAACTTGCTAAAAGTTCTTCTATGCTTAATCACCACATTGTTTTATTTACTGATGTCTGTTGAAAACAGGTTCCTGATTTTTAAAGCCAAAAACTTACCTCATTTTGTAAGGATAGTAATATCATCTTGTTAGGGAGAAAACCAGTTCCTCTAGAGGAAAGTTTTCCTTTTCCAGTGGGTGTACGTCTAGTGGTGACTTCAAAAGTGGTATGGATTATAAGCACTACCAGTGCCTGGTTACCAGTGTGACAAATAGTATTTTTGTGTTCTCCCTTTATCCCCTTCACACTGAAGTGAACATTTTCTATACCAGTGCTTTTCATGTTATCTGAGGTGGAGGACCAGTACTTTTTTCCCTAATGTGCCAGGGACTGGCACCTTGTTTGGTTATAGTTGGCCTTCCTGGAAGCTCTCTGTAGACCCGTAGCCAATGGCTCATAGTCTGGCATTGGTGCACTGATCACCTTTTCAAGTAGCACTGTTCTAGACTCCTTTTATGAAAGATGCACTGTGCATGTACCATCTAAACAACAAGAGAATATATAGAGCCCAAAGGACACAATTATCATCAAACAGAACTAAGAAACTAGCAAAATGAACAAAACTAGAAAAATGGTTCCAGTGGATATACAGTAGAACTTCTGAATCAAGATATTACTGGTTTTCCATTGATTAAATGGATCTATTCTAATTGGGACTAACAAGTGGATTTAGAAGAACACTACCTGTTGGCCAGAAGAACAACAACTGTTGGGCTCTGAGAGAAAAAGGCAAGCTTAATGAAGAAGGGAGAAGCGGGGAGAGAAGACTAAGGAGAAAAGGAAGCATTGGTGGTAGCAGCACAAAGGATTGTTCACAATTGATCAGAAATGGGGAACAATAAGTTGCTGATGGCTTAGCTCAAAGAAAGACATTTAATATTGGGGGACAAGAGATGGAATGAGATCAGTTAAGGGTGGAAAAATACTTACATTCACAAAGTGACTGTGATTCCAGCTATGAAGTCTGGCTTCAGAGTATTTTTCTGGGTACCGGTATCTGTTTTTTCTTTATTAAACTAATGCTCCAAAGAGAAATCTGCAACTGAGCTAGCAATCCTGATAAACTCTCCAGTATGCTCATAAATCAGGCCTAAATACTCTAAAGGCATCAGATCCTATCTGATATTGGAAGCTAAGCATGGTAAGCCCTGGTTAGCACTAGAGTGGGAGACTGCCAACAAATACCAGGTGCTGTAGGCTGTATTTCAGAGGAAAGAACTGGCCAAACTACCTCTGAGTATTACTTGTCTAAGAAAACCCTATGAAATTCATGGGGTCACCATAAGTTGACAGGCAGCTTGAAGGCATATATATACACACACACATGCCTTCAAACTATAAATGGGTAGATTAGACTTTTCCCTAAATCAAGAATGGGGAACGTGTGGCCATCCAGATGTTGATCTCCAACACTGTTCATCCTTCACCATTCACTATATTTGCTAGGCTGGGGTGATGGGAGCTATGGTCCAACAACATCTAGAGAACCACATGTCCCTCACCCCTGCCGTAAATGCATGCTGCCACTAAAAATAGCAACTGCATGCTTAGTTTGCCTTTCTTCTATGTCATATCTCCTGTAAAGTGTGTTGTGACATCACAGTATACTGACATACTTCTCCCCTCTCTGCCAGCAGCAGCTGCAGCCACAGCCAGTTATAGGGGGAAGTGGAAATAAAACTTGGTAATGACATCACAACGTAAGAGAAATTGTACTAGATAACATGAAGACTGGGAGGAAAAGTACATTTGCTATTTTCAAGGCATTGTATGTTTTCTAGTTTTCCTTAAGCATTTGCTATGTATCTAAGAGGAGGTTGTAGTGTTTAGATCATTGTTATGAATTTTATTTTTGTCAGTGTCTTACTACTAAAACGATAAATACTGACAATAAATACAATTTCTGTGTGGGATAAAATAAATGACCCACCATAGAAACAGCTTGCAAGAAAATAATACAAAGTCAAGCATCTGTAGTTAGCTGTAAAAGACAGGATTGATGAATGTACAGTTAAAAATCCACTGTGTTATGACTGAAGCAGACACAGCAGATGGTATCAACATAAATGGTTGTCCTTTAAAATAAAGGCCTCTTGGGATTTAGTTAACAGTCCCTGTTTCAAATATTACAGGTCAGCTGAGGACCATAGAAAAGTTGCCTAGATCTCTGTAAAGTGTCTTTCATTGGCATTTTGTCATGTGTCACCTGTATAACAAAAGGCAAAATTATGCATCACAGCGGACAGGGGTGTCAAAGAAAACAACATCACCAGGACACATTTCCCCCCTCTTTGCTTATAAAATGTAGTCTCGTTCATGTTATATGATATTATTACACTATGTGGTTCCCCCTCCAGGGCACTGGCAGCTGCTGGCAGAAGGGTGACAGCAGTAGAGAAACATGTGACATGATGCCATGCCTCAAAGCAAGAGAAAAACCATGTCTATGAAGAGAGAGGGGAAAACATGAGATAAGGAACTCTTTTTAGGTGGCAACCTACTGTCTACCATAGCGATGTGGGTTTTACCTATCATCTTCCAGTTTTTGAACTGTCAAGGCATGCCTGTTTGAAAACACATGAAGGATGGAAATTAATATATCCTTACTTAATCTGTGGTAGAAGGTGGCTTCCACATCAGTGGGGTGGTAAATCTGCTCTGGCTTTAATGCAACCTTTAAAGAAGCCAACAAAATTCCCAAACCTAAAGGGCAGATTGGCTTTAGCACCTTGGATAGCTCCTTCAGGATTTGGAATAAAACCAGGGATGAATTTACTGCCCTTCTGACGTGGAAGCCACTAGTTGTCACTGGAGTAAGTCTCAATGAACTCTGCAAAACTTGCACAAGGTTATGCTGTGAGACTCATTCGTTACACCTTGGTTTTGTAGCAGCCTTGTATTCTTTCAGTTCTGAAGATAGGCACTTTAAATTGTACAGTCAACACATTTAAAAATTGTGTGTGTGTGTGTGTGTGTGTGTGAGCTTTCTTCTCTTACTTCCTATATTTCTTATCCACCCAAATGGCCAGCTAAAGCATGAGAGTCCATTACTTTCCTGAGGGCTGCAAGTACTTGTAGAGTCTGCTAAGCAGTAGCTTCCAGGTATGGAAAGAGGGTGTGCCTTCTGGTCACACACTCATACACATATTAAGGAGTGTCTACATAATCTGCCCTGCCTTCCACATGCATGATTATATCAGTGAAATCATCTCTATACTTCTTATCTTTGTTGCACAGTGAGCCCATTTTTCAGATTTTTCAGATTTGTCGTCTGAATGCTACTGACCATGCTCGAGTGTAAAAAGAACATGCACAGTAGCAACCAAAGCATTATGCCTATTGGTTGTCTACAATTAACACACTGTAGAAAATACAGAGGGGAACAATAATTGTGTAATATAATAATACATTACATAACATTCAAAAGAGATTAAAACCAGTGGGTGAGGGAAGAACAATATCATTAAGTGTGAAAGCAGTAATAATCTGTTGATTTATTTTGACAGCCTCCCGCAACAATTTAATGGGATTTTCTTAGCAACAAATTCTCAGAAGTGGTTTGACATTGGCTTACTGTCAGCTAAATCCAGTTACTTGTCCCAGCTATAGCAGACCAACTGAATGTACTGCTGAATGGTAAGTCACCAGGTATGTAAATTCCATTGATTTAATGAGTCTACTTTAGTTGGGACTAGGATTGGAATTAGACCAATGTTACAAAAGCACTCTAGTGCTGGGAAGCAATCTATCTGGGTGGCTGAGTTGGTAGAGTAGGCTATACAGCTACAAAACAAAAGAAACTCTGATGAGTTTCTCCTTTTTTTCATTGCCTTAACCATGTTCATATCATCCATTATAAAGACCTTCCTTCACAAGCAAACAGAGATACAAGTTAAGTAATTCTATTACATGAGAAATGTAGAGTTTGTGGTGAGACTAACGGAAGCAACACAAATCTGTCTGCAACTGAAAATTAAATGAAACTCAGAAATCTAAAAAGAGCATGTGTCCCAGACTATGATCTTCCAAAGTAGCGGTATGGTATGTCTCCTTTCATTTCCACCCTTCTTCTGGATCTGTTGGTATTTTCTAAGGATATTTTGTTTCTGAAACTGGTACACTCACTTTAATTCTACATCAATGGGAACAATGTGGCTTTCTAGATTAGTCCTTCTCAAGCTATCTGGTGGGTAGGATAGGCATCCCCCCGCAGGTACTGATACCATAATTGTGCCCACTGCCTATGATCCTTTTTCTCCTGAAATCTGAGCATGGGCTGGCAGCTGATGGCACCACTTTGAGCTCTACTACCGTAGATGTTGGTTTGCAAATTGTAGCAATTCAGTCAAACAGCACTGAGAAGGTTGCATGATTCTCATCCTTTCTTTAGATTTTTAGCTGCATACTATGTATTTTATTTGTATGATTTTAAGTAAAGCAAAAAAGATAAGTGCTGGGATGTTTAAGGAATTCAACTTTTGTGAACTGTGATGTGATCAGATCTGATCCACTCTTTTGTCTCCATAACTAATGTGTATTTCAGGATGAACCTATCCACTGAGTTTTGTAGTTCCCTGGATGACATGATGTGAAAATCAAAATGCCCTAAAACATATTTTCAGAGAAAGTACGTATACAAGTGCAATCTTTTGTGTGGATTTTAAAAATGGCAGGTTACTGTCAAAGGGATGAAGCAGAAATCTGTGTGAATGCACATGAAATTTACACATATTAGAAATAGTCCAATTCATCCACTCCTTATTGAGAGATCTGTTTGTCTAACTTCATACCTAGCATGGCACCATAAAGATTTAGGTGCATAAGAACAAAATACTGGTGATGTTTGCACAGATTTCTAGGAAACAATATATCACATCAAGTACCTTTTTTTCCACCCGGAATAGCCAGCTTTGCAGTGTGAAGCCTGGTTATTTTTATTTCCATTTATTTCCATTTAAAAGGCCTAATTGTTCTTCTCTATGACAGGTAACCTCAGAATCAGAAGCTTTGGTCCCCCGTGTTTTGTGAGGAGGAAACTTTCCCCTCATTTTCTTATTACTCTGCCTCTCCTCCCATTGTCTCTTGTAATATACGCAAACTTGCATTCAAAAACAGATGCTCCATATGGGATGCTGCAGTCACACCTGAGCCTGAACAATGCTCACTTTCTTTTCCAGAGAGCCATGTGATAGCAAAGGCGTGTGTTGTCTTGGCTTCAGAAAGGGAAGATTTACAAGGTGTCCTACATCAAGGGATGTTGCCAAATGTTAATTGCTTCTGTTCCAGGATTGTTGAGGAAGAAAAAGGAAGAATGCTGTTTTCTCTTGCTCTGAAAATGCTGTTTTTGTGGTTCCTCATCTGTGAATGGAATATCATTTTATATCCTTGCTGTGTTTTGTCAATACCAAAGTGTTACCATTTCTGCCTAATCTTACACAGGCATAGCTTGGTAACTGAGACAGCTAATGGATGAATGACAACAGTTTGACCTTGTGTAAGTGCGGTGTCTTGCTGGAGCATATGTTACTTTGTTAATTTTTATTACCAAATGCCTGCTAGGAATGTGATTTGAAGAATGAATAATCTCATTAACTGGAAAACATAATGGAAGTTGTCACTTTTGTGACATTGTTTAACTGGGGAAATAAATGTTGGTTTAATCTACAGGAACTGAGTTGACTGCGGGAAAAGTCACTTTAGCCACAGGGATTGGAAGAAGAGGGACATTTTTTTTTCTAGAAGAAAACTGCAGAGTTGTCACATTCATGGGTCAAGCCTCTGCAGTTGTTCTAGCATTTAGGAAGATGGACATGCTGATTATTTTTTCTCTTGTAGAAATATTAAAGTAATTTGAGCCCTGCCCTTAGTTTATCATTCTCTCTGTTAACATGGAAACCAGTCTTTCGGGTGGTTAGAATACTGGACAGGACAAGAGATTCCCAGGTCCAGGTTCCTAGTTTACCATGAAGCTCTCTGTGTTAGTTTAGGCCAGTCACTGACTAGAATCCTGCTGGGGACTTAACGTTTTGTAATTGGAGTCATATCTGTGGGAATTAGAATTGGGCAGTTCAGGAACATCCATATCCGGTACAGGGCTAACGTGCATTGGTTCCATGATACATTGGTCCTGCTGTGCATTATAACACTGGCTAGGGAGTCCCTATGGATATTGGAATAGTCTTGTCAGTGTCCCGTTATGCATCTTCACAATTCACTAACAGGGTTTCTTAGTACCTCTGTTATGTAACTAAGTATATGTAACATTATGTAGCATGCACCCTAACAGAGGATTCCAGCTTCTGTCTCTAAACCTAACCTAGGGCTTTTCTGCACGGAGGAATTAAAACGGTGTAGTGCATCCTCTACGGAGGTCATCTGCACCTTGGAGCGGACTAGGTTTGGACTACTTACCGGAGATTTGCACCTCAGTCCGCTCCGAAATGCCCCCAACTGGTCCTCCAGCACGCTTTTTAAAGACCAGAAAAAAGAAGTTTCTCATTTTTCCGGAGCGCACCATTGCATTGTGCAGATTCGCAGGCTCGCACCAATGCGAGCCTGCGATATGCGGACGGCGGGCTTTAGGCGTGGCGAACTTCAACGGTTGGTCGGGACCCATGACCAACTGGAAGCTGCCATTTTGGAAGCCAGAGCATAGATCTAAGACCTTGCACTGCTCCTATTCACCCTGGACCAGACGGAGGAGCTAGAAGATCCCGTGAGTAACGGCACAGAGCAATTCCCTCACCTTGTGTGGAAATGGCCCTACTTTAACAAGGTTGTTGTGAGGATAAATTTAGGGAGAAGAACAAACTGCACCAGCATCAGCTCCTTGAAGAAAAAAACCTAGAGTATAAAGGCAATAAATAAATAAATAACGACATAATACGTTTTGAAGGGGGGACTGCCTCATCATGACAGTACCTATACTGACATCCCCAAAAAGAGTCTAGGAATCAGACAGCTGTATTGATCTAGCTATCTGTATAAAAAATAAACAACATTTCTGATAGTTTTCTTTTCTTCCTCCAGCAGATATTTTGCAAAGCTAGTGAGTCATTCTCACTCACGGCCAAGCAACTCCCAAATACTTTGGATTACAACAGGGATAGCTCACAGCTGCTTTGGATGCCATCTTAGGCCCTTTCCG
The DNA here is from genome assembly GCA_948472985.1 of Iguana delicatissima. Classification (NCBI taxonomy): domain Eukaryota; kingdom Metazoa; phylum Chordata; class Lepidosauria; order Squamata; family Iguanidae; genus Iguana; species Iguana delicatissima. The sequence continues at coordinate 556,277 of CAOKZL010000615.1, forward strand.
CACGAGGCAATTAAAACGAGCCAAGGCGTCATGGCACGGAGGTCATCCGCACCTTGGATCAGACTAGGTGCGGACTCATTTAACTTAGTTCCGCACCTCACCTCTGATCCAACCCACCTCCAAGTGGTCCTCCCCCGTGCTAAGTAAAGACCGGAAAAATCAGGTCTTTACATTTTCTGGAACGTGCCATTGCGTTCCTACTTACCTGTGCAGATTCGCAGGCTTGCACCAATGTGAGCCTGCAATCAGCGGAGGGCGGGCTGTGAGCGTGGCCAGCCTCAGTGGTTGGTCCACTCCCACGAAGACACCAGAAGCCGCCATTTTGAGCTGGAGCAGTGCGGATCTACAGACCTTGCACTGCTCCGGTTCGCCCTGCACCAATGGAGGAGCCCTGCGCAAGGGCTCAAGGGACAGTGTGCATTACTTCAGACCCAAGAAGAGCCAGTAAGTAGCAGCACAGAGCAATTCACTCGCCTCGTACAGAAAGGGCCTTAGAAGAAAGGTGAGATAAAAATTCAATAAATACATAGTGGCAGATTATGTCATAGTCCCTATTAATCAAAAAGTCTGGGGGCTTTGACTGTGTGAGCCCTGATATTAAGCTTTGTGGCAGCAAGCAAGTATCATAAATAACAATTTATCAAAATGGTAAATAACAGGGGGGTAAGACAGTTTTATTTCAGGAGACAGGATCTATAGTGAATGAAAAAAGAAAAATGACTTTTTAAAAAACATATTTTTAGTATCAGATGTGTATAGTGGTTCACATATTCAGATAGGAATATTGGTTTTAACCATTAGGTGTTCACTTTCAGCAGTGGATGAAGTAACATTCTGTATAGTTGAAACATTCTGTAGTAGAGAAACTACTACAGAGAGAACAACAAAGAGAGAAAAGAACTCCTACCATAAAAGAAAGAATGCCTCCCCATACCAATGCTAAGAAAACAAGTCACTTCTGGGTGGGGGAATATTCCCCCTCCATTGTTGAAAACAAACATGTCACAGGTAAGACCAAAGTTCCTTGTGCAGCAATGGAGGGGAAACACCCTGTAATGGGACATACAAAAGCTCCCAACCATTGAGTGAGAAGAATTGAGAGTCTCTAAGCTGACACTACATGCTGTAACATGCACCTACTGAATAAGGCCTTTGCAGAAGTGAAGGTGTCCAGATAGTAGCAGTGAACAAATGTCTAGGGAAAAGACAAAGTGGCAGCTCTACAATTTTTCTAAGAGGAGAGCATTTGAGGCCAGAACAGCAAAGGTATCAGTACTGTGAGTGGAATGATTGACACTTACCCAGGCAGGGAAGTCCCAGTAACTGAGCAACATGCATTCATACAGGCCTCAATCCATCTCACCAAAGTGGAAGCAGAAACCTTCTTGCTCAGCACTGAAAGCTGGAAAGAAAGAAATGGTCTGAAATTCTGAATGAATAGTTACCTTTCAGATCAATCTTGAGGGCTCTAGGGATGTCTAGAGTATGCCAGGACTTCTCCAAGCCTTTGTTGGGTTGAAGACAAAAGAAAGGAAGTATGACCTCCTGTGAGCTGTACAAAACAGAGTTAATCTTAGGTATAAAGGAAGGATCCAGCCTCAGTAATACTGAATCTGAGTGACAAATACATAACTCTTTGCTAGCTGAGAGGGCACCAAGTTCTGATACTCTCCTCGCTGAAGTAATAGCTGTAACAAAAAGAAACTCCCACGACAGAAACTTGAGTGAGATCTGTCTCAAAACCTCAAAAGGAGGTTTATTCAAGGTTTTGAGAAACTTGTGAAGGTCCCAACTAGGGTAATGATCAATGGTTGGCAGTTTCAGTGGAGAACAGCTATCAGGAACCTCTTAACGGAGGATGAAATGAAAGCTTCTGACGTTGCTTAGCTGGAAGGACTGAAGAGATTGCCAAGACCTGTCTCTTGAGAGTGTTTGGACAAAGGCTGTTATCAAGGCCACCCTGCAATAATAGTAACAAGGTATTAACAGAGATAGAGTTCAGATGTAGAGACAGGCAAAAATGATCCAGCTCCAGGGAGGGAATCACTGAGAACCATGTTCTGTGTGGCCAATGGAGAGCTATCAGAATTACCTGAGCCTTTTCTGAGTATAGGTTACGTGTCAGGACAATCAAATGTTGCTGCACACCCATTTCTTTAAGAACGATCCATAGTTTTTCATGATCCACACAGTCAAAAAGTTTGCTATCCTCTAGAAAGCACAGGCTGATTTTTCCCCCTGAATTTGGTGCACTCCATTATCCAATATATGCTTGCAATATGATCCCTTGTGCCTGTTCCCTTCCTGAATCCAGCTGGGACACCTGGCATTTCTCACATCATAAATGGTAAAAGTGTCTGTTGTAGAATTTTGAGCACCACTTTGCGTGCATGGGAGATTCATGCAATGGTCCTGTGGTTCCTTCATAAACTTGGATTATCGTTATATTGACAGGTTTTCCATGAAGACTTTGCATTATATCCTTTGACTCTTGTTATTAATGCCACCCCATTTCTTCTTAGATTTTCATTTCCTGAGTAAAACATGGTGCAATTATCTGACTCAAAACATCTCATTCTTGTCCACTTTGGCTTGTTCATCCCAACTATTGCAAAGTTTATATGTTTTGTTTTGCTATGTCTAGCTTCCGCTGATTCACGCTTCTCACATGCCATGTTCCTATAATATATACTGTGCAGCTTTGGACTTTCCTTTCACCTCTGAACATGTCAACAGCTGAACGTCCTTTTGGCTTGAGTCTATTTGTCTAATTAGCCGCAGTGCCATTCATAGGTGTCTGCTGTACCCCAGTAGCTTATTGAGTGTCTTCTGACTTGGGAGTATTGTCTTCTGATATTGTCTCTTGTTTCACTTGGGATTGTTTCATCATAGGGTTTTCATGGTGTAAGACATTCAAAATATCATACCTCCTTCTGCTCAGTACTAACAAGTGTTAGCTATGGTGCCACTGCTGTTGTCTCTGAGAGATCCTTCATCAGTGTCACCCCTCACTACTGCTGCTGCCGCCCAGTAGCTGTTTGCACATAGCGTCTGGTCCCTCAGCAAAAGCCTGTCTAGCAGGGGAACTGTACCAGCAGCATTGCTACCATCACCATAGCCTCTTGCCTCACAGGAGCACACAACCCTACCATCACAGAGAGGTAGTGTCCTGGTGGATTACAGAACATACCAGTTGCCATTATCAGATGCTGAAAAGACCTGTTGAGTAATAGAACAAGCTGCTCAGAGGTATTCTATATTTGCTTCCTGCAACTTTGTGCCCTCTGGATAGGTGAACTGCAATTCTCATCAACCTGCCAGCCTTACCTATTCTGGATCTCTCTCTTCTGCAACATGCTTTCTTATTTACCTAAAATACTCTAAAGCAGGCATGGATCAATATCTATTTTGCTTGCATATTGCAAATACAATTTTAAAATAAATAGTGGGTTAGATAGTTTGGAATTTTTAGTGCAGCACTACAGTATCAATACTTGAGGAAGATGGATGGGGCAACCATATAGAGGAGATTGATTCCATCATGCATTGTAGTCTGTTCAGCACAGGTGCATACGCATAGCGAAAGCTCAAGAGAACCCCCCACTTCTCCCCTCATCTTGTCTAGCCTTTGAGCCAGGCATTATATGTGCAGTGTTGATTTAAAGGGCTCAGCTCCAGTTGTTCTCCTCAATACTGTAACGAGTTGACCCTTGGGTACATGAACTTGCTATGGAATTTTTCTGCTACCCTGTCCACATAAGCTGCTTGGAGCCGTAAGCTGCTATTTCATACCTACAGGCCTGTGAAGCTTTTGTCTTTATTGTTCTAGTCCATCAGTGTAATTTCAGATAGCTGGATTTGTACCTCTCTGATCAACGCTTGCCTTGCTCCCAAAGCAGAGAGAGCATTCTTGGCCCCTGCATCACAGCCGGTTTTCCACCTGTTTCTCTCCAGTGGCACCATGGGAGTTTAAGGCATAATAAAGGGATATAAATAATACGCTGACATTGCTTACACAATCCATTATGGCAGTGTGTGCGGCTTGCAATGAGATCCATCAGCTGTTGCCTGGCAAACGCCTTGTCGCACAGTCATCTAGTACTTTCAGAAGACTTTGGGCTGACTGTGTAGGAAATTGTTGACAACTAACCTGCTATTAATGCATCCAATTGTCAGTAAATCCGTGGCAGAAAGACTTCTGGTACAACAAGGACCAACTTATCAGCTATGTTAGACAGGTTTTAGCATTTAACACAAAAACAGTTACGTTGCAGGGGTCCTCAGGCCAATAGGCATATTGTACATGGATTTACCTTCCCTACTTCTGCCAATATGCCTACAAAAATGCATATTCAGTTCCACTGCAGCTATAATTTGACTTGGAAAAAAACTTCCTATCTTGCCAGTATAAGTTTCTGTCCAGAGACAAATTTTACCTTGGGTGTATTGGGATGATGGAAGTGCAGCAAAGGAGAGGAAGTTTAAACCATAGCTCCAACTGTTTTGATTTGGCTGGGGCAATCCTGATTAATCCTCTGTTCTCCCATTTTTTCCAACTGCCTTTAAAACGTTCCAGTTTCTCACCCATCCCTTCTTCTTCATCCTTAGCTTACTTTAGTCATTGCAAACTGATTTCAAAGTGCAAAAGTAGATTGCGCATAGTTCACTCAGCAAGATAGAGAAGAAAGCGATGAGTGGAATCTTGCCCTTTCCAGTAGGTCTAGGCAAAGCAAACTGCTACAGCCTCTCCTAGCTTGTATGTCCTTTCTCATTAATAAATTTGGCAACTTGACCATGCTCTGATGTTGCTTGGCCACATATGTCCTGGGTTTCATCTGTGAAATGTTGGAGGGTATGTTAACCCCTGCCCTACATATCATGTTCAAGTGTGGATTGTGAGAAGCTGCAGTGGCTATTGTTTAAAAATATGCTTGTTGAATGCTATACTAAATTTAATTTAGTGCAACAGTGTAGTTTGACCTCATGTCTTCACTTTATAGCATGATGCCATGTAGACAAGACAATATATATTATCACTGGGAAACCCGTGTCTCTTTAGATCTTTAGATCTTGTTGGATTTCAACAACCAATAGTCATAGCCACCCTAGCTAGTTTTGAGATATACTCAGAGATATATTTCAGCAATATCTGGAGGATCATAGGTTTTTCATCCCAATATATATAGTGATGATTATAAGGGTAGTAAACAATGACAATGATTAATACATTCATTTACACTTTGCCTTTCTCCCAAAACTAGGGCACAGGACAGCTAAGAGAAATTAAATTTTTATTGTCAGCTGACTAAGATCCTGTGCTTGGAGAAAGATAAGATATAAATTAAACAATTAATGCCAGAATTCATATGGGGAGTTACATATGTGGAACTGTTGGCTTAAAATATACATGAGGAATGTTAGAAGATTCTCAATTGCCCTCTCATTAGTATGATTAACAAGAATATTGGATTAACTGCTTCTATTGACCAAGTATGTGAATAACTTCTGTTTTGCTAACTCCTGTATGAAACTATTATTGCTGAAATGGGGAGTACATTTGTTATTTCAGTGACAGGCTTGTTTGTGAACATATAATAGTTACACACTGCTCTGTTCATCCAGAAAGCTGATGGAAAAGTTAGATAAGAAATAACAAGTAGTCAGTCTTAAGTGAAATACTAATCTTGCTGATGTATGTTTTATTCTGCTTTCCTAATCAAGAAAACACTATAAAAATGTGAAGCTTGAAGAATAAAGTTATCCTCCTGGATCTCTACTGCTAGTAGGTTGGAGTGAACGCAATTCTGATTATCAGCAGGATCCTTTGGCGAAAGAAGCTCTTTTTTGTGTTTTATTATATTGCATACTTTGCATTCTGTGTTGCTGCCTCACTTACACTTCAGATCTCATCCCAGCTCCATGTCAAACCCATTTGGATACAGTGAGTATGAGATTTTGACCTGCTCACAGGACCATCATAGTTACATAGTGAGGCAATGACTCCCAGCTCAACCTCACCGACAATCCTCACTTGCCAGGAAGCAGCTGTTGTGATGCATGGAGATCTGTTCAGCTGGGAACCAGCTGAATGCCATTCCCACCTCCATCCATGAGCCATCTCCAATGTGACAGGCAAAAGCAGGGGCCCTGTTCCAATTGCCCCTTGTAGTGGAGATTGCTTGCATGAGGAAGGTGGGACCACCAATCACCTGCTTCCTGATTGACAGCCCTCATTGATTCCAATGGCTGCTGGCTGTAAATAGGGATTGGGGGACTTTCACAGAACCTATGTATTGCCTAAACTAGGGAATACACAGGGATCAAGACTATGAAATAGTCATGAATGCATAACTCTGGGTTACACATTCATAATTGACTTAGTGAGTTCCAGTCGGTTACCCTGATTTCTGGGGTCCTGTGAGGGACATCTCAATGTGCTCCAAATACTGGGGAATGGGAATTAGCCAGAGCACAAGCTAAAGCAATGCAAGGGGCAGGGCAACGTAGCGAGATCTTGAACCCAATGTTTATGGGGTCAGGCTGAGTCAATAATCGAACAGAAGTAAATAATAATTGTTTCCTTTATTTTGAGATACAGCCAATACGTATGTATGCAATCATTCACACAGACCTAGTGAAAGAAAGGTAGGAGTTTGATAGGGGATTTTAAGAGGGATTTTCCTGGGGAAATACTACACCTGATCCTGGGTAGACAGAAGAAAGTCAGTTGGAGCAGAGATTCTCAGCACGTGGAGGCTGAGGGGAAGGCTCGGCATACGGAGCGGCGGCAAGGTGGGATGGAACCCAGGAGCAATCCGAAGAAGTGCTCAAAATCAGAAGGTCTCATAGGGGAAAATGTGCCTGTAGGCTAGTCTGTTCCTGGGGAAGACAATGGGTTTCGAGCTGGAGACAAAGCCTCCGAAAGGTCAGTATTTAGCATGATTGAATTATGACAAAGTTGTCAATAGTGCAGACAGTATGCAAACGAGGAGTGCTTGGCAGTTGGATATTCAGCTCATCAAGCTGCCTGCTCGGGGCAGGGAGTCGTTTGTACGCTGCGTGCATACATAATGTGATTTTAAAGTGTACTTGCCTGGAGGTCTCCTGAAGCGGCATTCTGGCAATTACTGGCCTGCCTGGATTTATTTTGTATTGTTCAGCTATTTTCGGCTGTGCCATGTGCTTGCTTGTCCGGGGGCCTCGCAAGAACACGGAGAGGAACAGTTTGGGATGGCCAAATTCTTGATATCAAATGATATCTAATATACCACAGGCCCGGACTAGAAACTACAGTAACAAGTCACTATACATAAAACAAACAGACAAACAAACAAACAAAAACTCATCCATTTAAATCCTGCTTTCCCTCCAAAACTGGAGAAAAAAAAAACAGACTACAAAAATTAAAATAAATACAGACAAAATACATACAAAGAAACAAGTAAAAGCACAGAGAAAGTTATTGTTAAAAGGCAAGTAAGTTACCCATAGAATTTAAACTTTTTAAAACAAATCTTCTAAAAAGACAAAATATATAAGTCAGTAAAATAGTATACTGTTAAAAACTCTTGGAATTGGTTTCTAAAAGCCTATTACATACACACAACAAGTGTACTTTTATAGAGACTTCATCACACTTCTTTAGTAAGTCTCTATTGCCACTTAACACGTAAATCTCTAAAAATATTCAAAAACCACTTCTCTCAGACCAGTCTTTCTTAGAAGATTTGCATACAGTTTGTTATAACAGATGAATTGTTGGAATTTGCCATGAGATGGCAAAAGGATACTAAAAATTACAGCAATGTTAGGTAGAATCATAGAATCATAGAAATGTAGAGTTTGAAGAGACCACATGGGCCATCCAGTCCAACCCCCTGCTATGCAGGAACACCCTCAAATCACTCCCGACAGATGGCCATCCAGCCTCTGCTTAAAAACCTCCAAGGAAGGAGACTCCACTCCTGGTAGAAAGGGTGGGTTTTGAAAGAGATCTTCCTCAGACCCAGACAGCAGCATCTGGCAACATGACCTAAAAGCATAATTTATTGCTATTAAGAACAATTTTGCAACCATCCAAAACAGTAGGTTTAAAATGATGGTTTCTTATTACTGGGGGCACTAATGCTCCTTGTTACAGCTCTGATTGTTCACAGTCTGCCCTTGAATGGAACTCAAAAAATGCTGAATAATAGACCTGGAAAGGACCATTCAAATAATTAGCCTTCTGTACTCTCTCTATATTGTGGCTGACTTTATTACTTAGATCAAGGAAAAAAAATATGCCCCTCACCACACCAGATACTGCTGTGTCCTCTGATTATAAGGAAGCAGTAGATTGTTATTATGACTTCAAGAGGTAGATTATTTCCTTCCCCAGATAACTTGTTCAGTTGTCTAAATTACAGGGCATTTCCTCTAATATTTAGCTTAAATTTATTCAACTAATTCCCAGTGGTTTGGAATCTGGATGAAGCTGGTAGATGTTGACTCCTATTGAAATCAATGAAATTGGAACCAGGTCATGATAGCTAACTTATTGCATTCAGTTCAGTGAGACACAGAGACAGCTAAACTAGCCTGCATCAGAGCCAACATTTCAGAACTTCAGTGTTTTAGAACTATTCAGCGGAAATAAAACTGTTTTACTTTGAAGGAATACACGTCAGCTCTCTGTAACTGTGTATTTAAATTAATTAAATGCATTATTTGAATGGAGGGAATCTGGAAAGACCCCCAAGAGGTAACTGCAGATTACATTCAACCTGTATTAGAAGATCAACTACGATGGGAAAGCTTCCCACTAATTTTGGTCAATCTCTGATTCCTTACGAAAATGTCAGAGATTCCAAGGAAACTGACATCATCTCTGATGGTCAGCAGGGAAGGGGGACTCCAAACAAGTAGACTGTAAACTCCTCATTCTTGGCAGTATTTAACCACTAGGAAAGAAGAGGGAAATGTAATTTTTTTTATTTTGTTCTTCAAATATATCAACAGACCAATGTTCAAGACTAAAATGAACCAAATATTCAAAGTCATGAAATTACTGTATTTGTATGGCTATGACATAGCACAAAGTTCCTCCATGTACCTGAAGTGCAGAGAATAGGCCCAATTCCACCAGTATACCACAGGACAGGAACACATTTCTTGTGTGCATATTTGTTATCTTATAGGATCAGATCTGTAATTCTTTGAGAGATGTTATTTATTTACATGGAGTCTTTTCACGTGTTATTTCCATCCAGTTCTTGCTTACTGGTCTTTCATGCATTAGTATTGTGCTATCAAGATATTCCTCAGGTGTTTTTTTTACTTCAAGATGAAATAAAAAAGATCCCTGTAATACCTTAAAGAGTAATGCATTTATTGTAACATGATGTGTTGTGAACTGTAGTCTAGTTCATCAGATGCATGAAGTGTTATTTGGAATTTCAGGTGAATGTGTATGCAAAGGCAAGAAAGAACGACCAACAGAAGGTGGGATTTCAGAATGAGTCGGAAAGAAGTTAAATGCAGAAAATATACTGGCATCATTTACTGTATTTTAATCTCCTCTGACCTCATTATCTACAGTCTTATCCCATCTATGTATTTTGCATATATAGTTCAAATGTTGGATTACTTTTCATGCATTTCATAAAGTGGACTCATGTTACTATATATGTGTTAGTCTTTAAGGTGCCATACAACTCTTCATTGTTTTTGCTGCAACAGACTCGTATGGCTACTGCTTTGGAAATTTGTCATGTTTTGAGAGCTCTTTAAAATCCACTGTCTTTTTCCCCCCTTAATAATACTAATTTCAGAATTCTGGGTTGTATTACCAACATGTGGCAGAATCCTAGACACTGTAGGCCTTAATGCAACCCTGCCAGAATAATTTGACATCTTAGATATTTATAGGGCAGCAAAAGGAGTTAGAATGTGCATCTAAACATCCAGCCTGGTAGAGGGCAATGACTACACAAAATGGAAAGGTCAGTTTGGCGAGTGGTAGTGACTACATGAAATTGAAAGGCCAATTTGGAAAAGTTGCTTAAAAACCTGTGGATTCTTAAAGTGACTGCTTAAAGTGCCGTGCCCAAAAACGATATCTGTCAGAGATGTTAGAGAATAATGACAATAGAATGAGTTTTTTTATGCAGTGCACACCTGTTCAGAGAGTACCATTTTAGAGGCATAATTTCATCTAGAGTACAAATTGCTTTGTGGATCAACAGGAAATAGAATTTGGCTTCAGGTAACTGCATTATTTTGTGATAGCTGTATGCTGAACTGTATGTGACAAGTTGCCACTGATATGCATGAAGCAGTTTCAAATGCCTGCAATATGTTTGGAGATTGCATGACATATCCTTTATCATTTCACAGTCAATATTTATTTGCAGACAGTGAGCAATCTTTCTGAAATTACTGTAAGACTTTGATCCTTACATTTTAATTCTCTCATAAAACTTATTAGTCGTAGGACAAACACTGAACAAGAAGTCACAGAAATTGCTGCAAAATGAAGTGCTATGTTAAAAATTTGATGCCATACTTTGAAACACATGGTGAACATTTGTAGACCTTCAACTGGGGACACAATGTATTTTTGTCAGACACAGTGCTGTCCACAGTATCAAAAAGATGTACAGCATTGTCATTCACTTTTGGAAACCCAGAAATGGTGATTGTGACCTAAGGAACTTTGAAACCTCCACATGACATAAGGCCCAACAGGTGGCAAGAACTACCAAATTATAGTTGTTTGGTGATCTAATGTTAGATTCATGGGTTACACTAGCCCATGTCCTGAGAGCCAACAGGCGATCCCTGCTCTCCTAAACCACAACTGGATGAAAATTTCAAAGGCAGAAATCATGAAACGAAGAAACAGGAAATAATACTTGGCTAAGCCTGTACAGACTATCCCAACAAATACCCTGGTGGTACTCTGATGGGAAATCTAGAAAGGTTTGCTCTGGTCTTCAAGTATTGTGCGGACTGATGACTTCCATTTCTCCATGTCATCATTTAATCTTTCATCAGCATTAAATTTATTTACAGAGTTAAATGAAAGCACCAGTGCTCCTCCATCAGTTAACAGTACTGGATTGCTAAGATGGTTAGGCGCCACCAAGAGATGAGAGGCAACTTCCAAGAACCCCCAGGAGATGAAAAATCTCAGCACATGGTTTGCTTCCATTTCCGGACACTTCAGTAAACATTACTGTGCCTTTGAATTGCTTGTCATCAGGTTCTCTCTGGTGTTTAGACTCCCTCACCATATTTTTGGTATCAGACTTGGGAAAACTTTCTATGTAAAATTTCTCGCTCCTAATTAAATTGCAATTATGAATGGCAAGTGATCTTATATTATTTATAAAACCAGCCAGATTTTAAGAGGACAGTAAGATCTAGTTTGAAAATGCTAGACTGAAAATGCTGCTGCTCAGCGCCAAGTCAATGAATGGTAAAGCAGCTCCCATTCAGGACTCAATGCTGGATGACTATGCCAGCCTGGCCTATACCATAGATATGTGGTTGGATGAAGCAGGGTGAGGCTCATTTCTCTCAGCTTTGGCCACTGGGATTTTCTGTGCAGCAGCAAGTGAGACCTGGGCACTAGGTGTCCTACCTCACAATCTAAATGTAAGTTTGAGTGACTATCTGAAGGTGGGTGGCCAGGGCAGAGTAGAGATTCTGCTGGGGTAGCACCCACCTGACTTCTCAACAGTCCACCTTCCTGAGCTAGCTAGATCAGTCTTGGGGGTGGTGTTGCAATCCTCTTGACTCGTGATGCCAGGGGACTTCAGCATCCATTCTGAGACTCACTGTTGGGAGTGAATCAGGATGTCAAGTCCACTATACCAGCCATAGGTCCATCCCAGATGGTCTCAGCACCTACTAGGCACACCCTAGACCCTGCTTTTTGGAGCTGGATGGGATGACAGTCATCTGGGAATGGAGGAGTTTCTATAGTTTTGTTGTCATGGTTGGATCTCTACCTGGTCAGGTTTAGACTTGGCTGGGATTGGAGACTCTGCAACAGTGGAGCCTGATTAAGATGGTCTATCCCAGTAGGCTGATGAATCCAGATGATTTCCTGACATTTCCTGGAATTTTTCTGTTGCCTCGGCAGATGATTCTGTCAAATACCTTGTTGATCTCTGGAATGAGCCAATGACCAGAACAGTGGACCCTGTCACGCCTGGGCACCCCTTTTCATGGAATATAGCGGTGGAGGAAAGGGAGATATAGTTTCTTCCACTGACTTCTATCCTTGAGTAGGAGATGGAAATTCCCCCTTGCTCTTGAAAACCTTGCTGCCACAACCTACTGATTTTAACCCCCTTTCTTGTTCCTCAGCAGGAAGCCACTGGGAAAAAGAATCTCTAAGCTTAGAGCCCCCTTCCTCCCCCCACCCTCTGTGGACAAGAGGAATTCTACCTGCAAGCATAACTGGCAAAGGCACGTGGAGAAAAAGAGTGAGCAAGGAGATCTTTAAGGAAAGATGTTTTATTCTTAAACAGGCAATACAATGATAAAAAATTGTCTCCTCAGTGCAGCTCACTTAAGCTTTTCACATAGTAGTTCTCAAATAACCTCCCTATTTAGATAACTCCTGTGGGTTGCAATAGGCCTCCCTTTTTTGTTATTCTACAACTCAAGAGACATACAAAACTTATAATCTTGCTCATCTAACGCAGTGGATGTCCTCTTTCCTGTAAGCAAAGTGCTCTGAAGCCACGAATAATGTCTGTTGTTGTTGTGTGTGCCTTTAAGTCATTTCTGAATTATGGTGACCCTAAGGCAAACCTCTTATGGGGTTTTCTGGGGCTGAATGTATGTGACATGCCCAAGGTCACCTCATGGGTTTCTGAGTGGGGAATTAAACCCTGGACTTCAAGGTCATAGTCCAGTGCTCAAACCACTACAGCACACTGGGGCCATTTCTGCATGATGAAGCTCTTCCGTGTTGTCTCACTGCAGTCCTGGGTCCAGAAGGGAGCACGTCAGCAGCGCTCCCCTCTGCACCTGCTCGGTCCCCATGGAAGAGAATTCAATGGTGCCATGTCTTCCTTCTGCAGCACAGCCCGGCTTTTTCCATTGCTGCGCTATGGAAGGAGTGTCGCCAATGCGCTTCTGCATCTTCCGCATGGCCAGAAGTGATGGGAGCGCCGCGCAATCGCAGCAGTGAAACGGATTTTTTCCGTTCTGCAAAAACTGTGCAAGCGCAATGCTCCGCGACAGGATGGTAGCGGGACGGCGACAACGTCATGCGGAAGCGCGACCTGCCAACCGCTGCCATCCTGCGGCAAAAACGCAACAGCGACGTTGTGCAGAAAGGGCCTGGGTCATCTTTACTGGGGCCAAATAGAGATCTTCTTAGCGGTTCCACTATCTTGTTGCAGGCCATCCAACAGGGCTCATGTATCACCAGTTAACTTCAGACAAAGCTCAGAGATAACACTTAAGAACAGAGCTGCTTCTGTTTGCCTAGAGGAGTTACGTATTGCTTCTTCAAGAGGCAAGACTCTATCGTGACTTGTATGGGAATAGAAGAGAATAGTTTCAGCTTTTGACAGTGCATGTAATACTTTCTCTGAGATCAGGACAATCCAAGTAAGTTTCTTAAATTATGCGACACTGCAGTTGTATGTTACATATAAATGGCCTAATGAAAGTGCAGATTGGTTCTTGTCACTACTGCTCAAAAGCAATTTGGAATGCTTCTGTTTTAATTTGCAGCCAGGCTTTGGATCAGGGCTTGTGGCGGTACAGTTTGTTTGCCAAGCATCAAAAAAAGCAGGTTCTATTTAAGGTTGCCCCTGTGCTGTTTTACAGTATGCTTTCAACAGAATGGCTCTGAGCAGAAAGTAATACTTGATGAGAAGAAAGATGGCTTTCTCCAGGCCTATCATGTCTTGGCTGCAGAGAGTTTCACATAAATAGTAGGCCAGCTTCATCTTCTGCCTCTCCGGCCTGGAGGGACAATCTCAGAAGCTGCTGTAAGCTTCTCATTCCCAAGCCAAAACTTATGATCCCCAGCTTTGCTTTGTCTGATTTCCGTCTTGTCACTTCTGCTTTATTACTTCTTCTGTGTTTTTATTCATCCCTCTTATTTTACAAGCAGGTCCCTGAAAAAGCTTTCTCTGGCTGTGTCCTTCCTGCACTCCTGAAGAATCAGTTATCGAAATCCCAACTGGATTTCCTGCCAAATTGCTCCAAGTAGCAAAAAGCTGCTCCTTTTTCTTTCCTTTTCTTTTTGTCTTTCCCCTTCATGTGCCTTGTAGGCATCTCTGCTTTTCCTCCCTTTCAACAGATGTTTTGCATTACTGCATAGTCCTGAACAGGAAAGCAGGGGACTGTGGAATATTTTGTTGGATTAAGTAATGCAGGTCAGACTTGACTGTGTGTAGGAGACAGATAAACTTATAAAAGACTTGCTTGTTGAAGTCTTGATTTTGGAGGCTTCAAAGCAGATACTGAGATGATTTTTTTTCTTAATGGAGGGTGAAGGCTGATATTTTGACAAGCAATACAGAGACAGACTCTATCATTGTTGTTCTCCTGCACCATACTTATTCAGAATGGCTCAAAGTTTCTTCATACATCTAGAGTTGCCAACCATCCAGGAAAAAAAACATCAACCTAATGATTTTTTTAAAGAAAATTCTTGGCCACAGGGCTTTTGAGAGCCAGCGTGGCATAGTGGTTTGACTACAACTCTGGATACCAGGATTTGAATCCTCACTCAGCCATGGAAACCCACTGGGTAATATTGGGCAAATCACATTCTCTCAGCCTCAAACTAAGGCAAAAGCAAACTCCCTCTGAACAAATCTTGCCAAGAAAACCCCATGATAGGTTTGATATGTTCGCCTTAGGGTTGCCACAAGTTAGAAACACAACAGGACTTTTTAAAAAAGATGCTGCCTGTTATTCTGACCTGCCTCTTTTCCTCAGTGTCAATCTTATTTCTAGCACAGCTTGAAAAAATTACTCTTTTTGACTGTAGCTCCCTGAAGTTCCCAATGGCCATACTGGCTGTAGGAACTGGGAATCCTCAAAATTAAGTTTTACAAGCTCTAGTTTTGTGAGCTGGATTAAAAAAAAAAAGAATAAATAGGCATGGCATATTTTCAGAAACAATCTATTTAGCTTGGTGAAAAGATTCAGACCCTCTGTTGATAATTTCTATTCTTTTAAGCTATTTAACAGGATTCTCTGTATACATAAGGAAGGGGGACAGACATCCAATCATATGTAGAGTTTTAAGACTTTTAATTAGATTTGTAATCAGTTTTAGAAGAAATATATTTTGATCTGCTAGGATTTATCCGATTTTAGGAGGAGGAGGAATTCAGATGTACTCCAGATTACTCTCCTGAACCTGTTTGTATGTCTCTTAAGAAAGGCATTGAAAATATTTGATGCATTTGTGTGTGTTTCTTTTTTAAAAAATGCTTGAAATCATGTTGTTTTGCTTTTTAGAGCATCCTGGATGGTGAGGCTATATCTGTATGCCTTCTGGCATCCTAGCCTATAAATATGATGTCCTTTTTTCTAGCAGTTTGTCAGAAATACAGACTGTATTTTTCTATACAGTGGACATGGAGGACTTTCCCCCTCCAGTTAGGACTGACCCTACCACGACAGTAAGACAGCTAACTCATGTACTAGACACTGAGGATGTCAGCAGACCTCTTGTTCTCCCTGAGCTAGCTTGTTGTCCTCAGATGTAGGCCCCTTCTGCACCTTACCCAGATGGTGTAATGCTCTGTTCAGATCCCAGCATCACCAGTCATGGGACAGGAGCAGTTTTCCACTGCTCCCTCCCACATGTATCCCATGGAGGTGGCGGAGTAGCAGCATTAATGCCATTGCTCCTTCTGCATTAAGGTGTCAATGCTGACACCTTCTCCCCACCCCATGGTGCCAGATTGCTCGTCTTTTTCCAGGGCCTTTTTTCTGATTGGCTGGTGTCGGACATGTGTGTGTGTTCATGTGTTAGGCTCCCAGATTGACCACTGGAGCTGGCGTGATCGTGGAACCCCAGGTAAACAGATAAAGGGACAATCGCATGATTGGGAGTCATTAACAGGGAAAACTCGTCAATGATTTACCTCACTATCGTACCAGTTGGCGATCGAAGAGGATGGGACCATGATGACATTTTACAGACGTGCCATTGCAGTCCCACTCCTCTCGCTTCCCCATGCTGGGATGCAGGCCTCCTGCAGAAAGGGCTGTAGTGGAGGATGTTGACTTCATGCAACATTGCATTCTTAGCTGACATTGTTAATGTCAGATTAAATGCCAGTCAAGTTGGATTCTGTACATGGAAGGGGCCGAGGCACCATCTTGTCCTTAGTGTCAGGTAGCAAAATGCTTCTGTGGATTTTTTCCCCCTGGTTTGGCCTAGGAATGGAGAAAACCATGTTTGGTTATAGTCCTAGCAGCTGCTAGCTAATAAGTCAAGAAAGATCTGAGTCAGGGAGACGTGATTGATGCCAATGCCAGAACTGACTTCCCCACGATGACTCACTCTCAGTTGCCTTCATTATTATGGGAACATCACATCAATACTGGAGAATAGGGCTGCACTCCTTACTCTTCTTTCAGTAGGGACCATATTCTGGTATATAGTTACAGGGTGAGAATGAGGGCATTAATCTCCCTCAAATAATTCTGTCTCCTTCAAATGAAACTTCCCTTCAAATTCCCAGCATTGCTATAACTGAAATTTCAGTTGAGCATTTAGAAATACAATTTAGACACACAAAGAAAAGAGTTCTATGTGTGAGTTCTAGTGTGAATGATTTTCAGTGTCTCACTCTCTGCTGTGCTAGATATTTGGGAACTGAAGGAAAATTTCTTGGGTAGGAATTCTTATTCTGGGGGAGCAGTAACCTCATTTCATTCCCTCTCCACAGCTATACGACTGGCAGGCTACCTCTGCCTCTAGACTTCAACGTATTAGCTGTAGAATTTTCTTTTCTTCAGATAGCTACACTAATGCATGGACATTGAGAGATGGGAGCCAGCAGTAGTCTTTTGGGCCAAGGTGAGGAATGTGCCTTCTCTCCTCAGTAATCACACAATTACTCTTTTACAGAAATAATGGTTGAGGGAGGCTACAGACCTGGGCACTTGACTATTCCTAGTGAAGCTAGTGAACAAAGAGAGAGAAACAAGTACTGTTTTTGTTTCCTAATTGTACTTATGGTACACAGGCAATTTTACTTCCCGAACAAGATGTCTAGCTGCTGATAGAGGGGCCACCAACTACAATACGGGCCTTTGCACAATACACTGTTATAGTGCTATTATTCCACTTTCAACATCCTGTGGAATTCTGGTTTTTAAAGTTTACTGAGGCCAAGGAGCTCGCTGGCTGAGAATTCTAAATGCCCCTCTGTAGCGCACATGACCCACCCTGGACTGAGTGGCCGTTCTGGGTTTGGAGTGTGAGATGCTGGGAGGCAAGAACCAAGCCAGTTCTGGTCTTTGAGGATGCAGTTTATTAAGCAAAGAAGCAGAAAGGAGAAAAAAGCAAAAGGCACACAATCATACATACACTCTGACTCCGTCAAAGAAGCAAGGCAGGCAACGGAGTGGCATTCTTTTTGTTTCAACAGATTATATAGACCTTGAGTACACAAGTAGCAAAGCAGTGTGTCAATTCAACAACTCACCGTGCCGAAACGGAGAGGAGAGGGCTGTCTTACCTCAGATGCCAATTACTGAGGCATCCACGGACCCAGGGCATGATAGGCTTGCAGCCAAGTCTCATTACCTGCCCGAGACAGCAGTGGACTGTCTCTGATCAGGCTTCGCTCTCCCCCCACAGTACCGGGCAGTGTGGGGAGTGAAGTACCCATCATTAACATTCCTTGACTATTCTCACATGGCTGCAGCATACAGGGCAGCCTGACCTAGGCCCTTTTTGCATGGCATTTGCTATGCGGAAGGGCCCCTGGAGCGTCACGTGACTGCGAGGAGCGGTCCACATGACGCACTCACAATCGTGTGACACACTGGGGCGGGCAGGTGCCGATCGTGCACTATTTCATTTTTGGCTTTGAGCCGAAAATGCTGCGCGATCGCGCATTGCTCTGGGGCCCCGCATGCACTTGCTGTGAGTGCGGAGCTCCGGAGCTGCAGCGCTCATGCTTCCTGCCCCAGCGCAGCCTGGGAAAATCCTAGGCTGCACTGTAGAAGGAAGAGGAGGGGCTCTTGCGCTACCTGCTCGCGAGCAGGCAGCAGCTGTGGAGCTGAAGCAATGGGGACATGAGAGCCTCTCACAAGAGGCTGCTTGCGCAATCCCCACACCGCAGCTTCACAAAAAGGTGAGTTGCGGAAAGGGCCCTAGCAACTCAGCAGCACCAGCCAAACTCAAAATGTGTTTGTTAGCGAAGTGGGCTGAACCAAAGTGTGCAACATAGGGCCTACCCAGAAAGCTCCGGGCTCAACACCCTCCCTAAACTGAAAACCCCCAGAATTCCACAGGATGTTGAAAGTGGAAGAATAGCACTATACCAGTGTAGTGGGGAAAGGCCTCTGTGTCCTTGAAGTGTGTTTAAATGCATTAATTCATTAGAAAAAGACCTTATAAGCCATAGTTAAGTTTGGTGGGTTTTATTCCGTTGTTGAAAAAAAGACTTGGCTTTCAAAGGAGTTGTAAACTGAAGGTGAATTTATAGTAACAATACATTTTATTATAAAAATAAAAACAGATACGTTTGACTTGGGGCTTACACAATAAATAATGTTAAACAATTTTGGCATTTTATTTTTTGTTTTCATGTTAGACATTGGATATATTTCTGTACCAGATTTAAATTATATAACACCCTTAAATTTAACAGGAACAACATTTTCAACTTCCTTCACTGCTGTCTTTTTTACTTTGTTTTGTTGTTATTTTAGTCACAGCTATAGCTGTAACTTAAATATGACAGGATAAAAAAGTTAGCATTTCACTGTATTGGAACAATATGTTTTGTTGACTGCCTGCTTACTTTACTAGTTTGTTTTAACTTAGGCACAAATTACACATGAGGAAATGCTGAGTTAAATCTTAAACATTTGCCCCTTCAGTGTTACAATTCAATTTGCTTGCATTTTAATACCATGAAACCACCAGAGTGGATCTGCTAGAGTCATGTGCTGTTGAAATCTCACTAGGCACTCTGTGAACGGCCTCTGATGTGCAGTTGGTACAGCACAGTTTCCTCAAGAGAGGAGAGAATCACAATCAGTTTTGTTTTCAAAGTTGTATCTGGCATGGTGTTTGCTGGTTACTCTAAGGCACTACAGAATGCAGAGCAAAGAATTAGCTTTTATATGAAGGGCGCTTTAAAATTCTAACTGAAACAGATAGTCTAGAACAGTGGTTCTCAACCTGTGGGTCCCCAGATGTTTGTGGACTTCAGCTCCCAGAAGCCCCAGCCACTATGGTCAATGCTCAGGGCTTCTGGGAGCTGAAGTCCAAAAACATCTGGGGACCCACAGGTTGAGAACCACTGATCTAGAACCTTAAGAAATCAGGAGAACAAAATATCCATCTGACTGTTGCAAATCAAATTGCCTGTGTAGTGATAGCTATAGTGCTAAAATGGATGCCACTATCTAAGAATATCGCACAACTCTCACGGGAACATCTGGTTGCATAACAGGACAGGGCCTTCTCAGTGGTTGCCTCTAGACCAGTGGCTCTCAACCTGTGGGTCCCCAGATGTTTGTGGACTTCAGCTCCCAGAAGCCCCAGCCGCTATGGTCAATGCTCAGGGCTTCTGGGAGCTGAAGTCTAGAAACATCTGGGGACCCACAGGTTGAGAACCACTGCTCTAGACTCTGGAATTCCCCTCCCAGAGAGGTCAGACTGGCACTCTCCCTACTTTCTTTCTGCAGTCAAGTAAAGATGTTTTTATTCTGACAGGTGTTCAATGTGTTTATTCTGACAGGTGTTCAATATGTGGCCTGTTTGATAGAATGTTTCGGATATAGTTAATTGTCTTGCTGATTTATAATGGGTGTGTGAGTTTTTAATGATTTATTTTAACTCTGTTTTAATTCTTTTGGGCTGTTCAGTTATATTTTAACTTTTGTAATCTGTGATTCTTAACTATGGCCCTTTCTGCACGACGTGCATGAAGCAGTTCATGCTCTTTCTTATTGGATTCAAATAATGCGGGCTTTCCCTCATTTGCTTCCACACAGCTCCTCCGTATGTTTCCTTTTGATTTAGAGAAGTGTGAGTTCATGCATCCACACTACTTTGGCAGTGACCACTCCCACTGCTCCCCTCACCCTGCCCCGGTGGATGTGATTGGCTTTTTTCTTTTTTCTTTTGGGTTGGTATGTTTGTATGTACCTATGTACCTATCTAGGTATGCATATTTCCTATAGGCTGCAGAGTTCGGGGAAGGTCGAGAGAGCTAATCAAACTATAAAAACTATGCTGAGAAAATTGGTCAAGACAAATGGGAAAGATTGGGCAGAAAAGTTACCATTGGTCCTAATGGCTATGAGAAGTAGTCCTATAGGAAATCATAGTTATACACCATATGAAGTTTTATTTGGAAATGAAATGAATTTGGGACTGCCACATATACCGGAGGAAAATGAGAATGACTTGGAATGGTTACAGTCTTTAAAAGATAGGGAAGACACAAGATGGTTTATACAACAGGAAATGAAAAATAGTATGGAAATTCCTACTCAAACAGAAAAAGATATGATACCGATTGGAACCCAAGTGTTGTATCTCTATTTGGGGCCGAAAGAGCACGCTCTGAGGCCTAAATGGAAAGGACCATATGTTATAATGGATCGCATATGGCCCACCAGTTATTTGATTGAAAAGGAAGGAAAATCAAAATGGGTTCACCGTAACCAAATTAAACTGTATAAAGTTGATGAATAACAAATTTGTCTTGCAATATGCTTATTTTCTTTTAGGACAAACGGATGGGGAAACCGCCACGAGGGAAGTTGGATTTGGCTCCTCCAGGATCTAATCGATACGATTACATTTTACAGGCTGCTGCATTAGCTAGATTATATCCTGTTTTTATATACATAATTGAGGGGAAGAATTTGAGGTGGTATATTAATTGGGACCCACAAAATTCAGGTTCGTTCAAGTTGCGTTGGGTTAGGGATCCCCAGAAAATAGAGGGAAGCTGCAGATTAGATGGAGACATCCAAGAAAATGAGGAGCTGGATACAGTTTGTTATTGTTAGTATTCTTTTAGGAATAAGTGAACCAAGAGCAGAGAAGCAAACGCTTTGGGAGAAAAACCGATATTCGGGGAAATATTCAATAGCGGGTTTTTATAGTGTAACAAATTGTACCAATACTACTCTTGTGGGGAATGAGACTATGTTGTGGTGTCATGAGGGTCATTATATAGGGAATGTTAGATTGTCAATCCTGTGGAATAAACCTTTGAATGTGTATAAAGGACCTCTTTGGTTTAACAAGACGGAGAGACTCCAGGGTTTGTCGTATGTCACAAAGTGTTCAGGCCATTTTGATGATAGTCAACCGGAATTATGGCAACAATGGTTGAGGACTGATAATAAAAGTTGTACCCAGATGTGTGACATTGGATTTAATTGTTCAAGAGTACAAGTAGTGATAGTTCAAGGTCTTTTGAAGAACACGACAAAAGGGTGGTGTGAGGATCCAAAAACAAAAAGAAGTAGGTTGCTAGCATATGCTTATTTTCAATTGCCAAATGTTACCAGTGAAACTGTAAAAGAAAACATAACCACTGTAATGAAACAATGGCATACACCCACTCCTGTTGTAATTGGACCAAATTTACACCAATGGAATATTAGGTTAAATGTTACTATGTTTAATGTAACAAAATTGAGACCAGAGTGCAGTAAATATGTGAATCCCTATTTGGAATTTGCTGAGAAAAAAGAAAAATTATGGAAACAAAATAAAAGAGATTTGTTAGATACCATATTGGGTAATAGGAACAGGAGCTGGTGTAGCAAATTCTTGTGATATTGAGAAACAAGCAAATAAACTGTCCGCTCTAGGAGGATTACAGTGGAAAGTCATACACATGGCTGGGGATGATTTAGTATCAACTTTTAGACTGCATGACATAGCTGCTAGTTTACAATTAGGGACTTTTGAACATTTAAATAAAACACTATATGCCCTTAAGGGGACCAGCAGTCAAACTTTGGAAGCTGTCTCCGATCTTTTGTCATGTTTAATAATACAGACCACTTTGTCGGGTTCGAGGGATCAAATGGGAATCATGGGAGTATGTTCGTGAAAACAGGAAAACTAGAACTGTGGATTCATACAGATTTTAAGTCATGGTATGAAATTCTGGACTACAAAATAGAAGAATCAATGTGGCAAATAAAATTGATGACATTAGAAAAAGCTCAAAAGACTGAGAAAAATTGGATTTGTGATATTCAATCTTTACCATTTAATATGGGAGAAAATTATTGGAAATTATTTGCAGTCAAGCCATGCAATCTGTATGAATTCAAATATAATAAGAGTAAATGAAACTGTAGATCTGGACCGGTGTGAAAAGTGGGAAACTGGATATGTATGCCCACAAGAAATAAAACAAATTGAACCCTGTGCTTTTGAACTATCAGAAGGAATATGTAGATTACAGAGAATGCCTAAGAGAACATTGATTTTTGATAACGGGTTGGGGTGTTTGTGCGAAATTTCACCCACACCCCTGTTTTGGTCAGATGGGGAGTATCAAGAAGATGGGGAAATGAGATGCAAATGTAATGTGACTTATGTACAAAGTGTGGCCACGGGAAAATTGGTATATGCAATGGAAACTAGAAATACTGAAGTTACTTTAGATATGAGTGATATTAAATATAGAGTGCACATAGGGATAGATTGGGAAAAGTTAGACCAATTGTTAAAATATAAGGAACAAATTAGGAAGCATTTACAAGCACATGTATGGAACTCCAAAAAAGAGTTTGTAAGGATACAATATGAGAACAGAGAGTTTCAAAGGATTGCAGATGAAGAAAGTAAATTGACTGAACATCATTGGTATGATATATTTAAAGGGTATTCTCCAAAAGCAACTGCATTTTTACATGTAATGATTCACCCTATTGTATGGTTAATCTTGATCATGATATGTATAATGATATGGCTGTTATACTTAATTAGGCGAGTGAAAAGATTTCAAAAGGACTTTGAGAAATTAAAAGATGAGGTATCAAAACTTTGAGAAGTGAATGATAAAGTAGCCTATGGTTGATTGATCTTTGTTGATCGGAATGAATAGTGATTTGTCTATTAATTTGCTGCTTTAGATTTGTATTAGTCTCTAAATAATCCATATAATATTATTTTAACCATATTTAATCTCTATATAATCATTCTATTATTCTTTCCTACCTTAAATATTATATTTGTGATACTCAATTATGAATTAATTAAGTATCAAGAGGGGGTGTATGTGATGAACGAATGAGTTCCAGAAGGGAAAAGCACGGTCCTGAACCAGACTGAAATGGCTGCGCGCAGTGCATTGTTGTAAGTTGGGGTTTGGATTGTGAAGCGAAGATTCCTTGAGCTGTGAAACTGAGAACACACAGAATGCTGATTTGGCTTGAGAAGAAAGTTTGCAAAACAATAAGGACTTGGCACCAACAGGATGTACTCTTGAGATGCACAGATCCAGAAGTGTGGCTTCCTTAATTGCCATGTGATGTTGCCTACAATGCATATCTTCTTTGATTGTCTTTATGTTTCATCCACCTTCACGTATTCACGATATTCAACAGTGATCAATACCTTTATTAAGAAAACAGTTAAGTTCTTATGTGTAAAGGCAGAAGAAATGAGGAGCTGTGAAAAGCCTGGCACACCCTCAGACGGGCCAGCGGTGATGTATTTCTGACCCTACCCTATCCTGCATGGCCGAGAACCACTGAGGCATTTGATACATTTCCTGACAACATGATATATGACCAATTCTTCTGCAAGCAACCTTTTATTAGTGAGGTACAAGATGATATGAACTATTCTTTTAATTGCTTGATTGCCTTTATACAATGGAAGTCCTGGAACCCTAGCAACCAGCAAAACATGTCCTTTTCTCAAGAAGTGAGAGACATGACTATAAAGAGGGGAAGATTTTCAACTCACTTTCATGACCCTTGGCTGCAGCAGAGGGCATCCATACCTTCGAGGACATCTGGCCAACGTTCGGCGAAGGACTGGCTTTTCGTGAGTATGTTGTATGATTGAGTGGGTGAAAGAAAGCTCTTGATACGGAAATGTGATTTGTGTATTTCATGTCTTAATAAATGTTACATGCATAGTGGTTAAACCCAGATCTGGTTTCCTATGTGTCTTCTGTTGGGATCCTATAGTCTAAGGTGGCTGAATTTCTCTCTGGGTCAAACGTACCAAAAATCTCGGTCCATGACATTTGTCGGGGTATAAGAGGCCATTTTCCTGTCAAAATACCTTCTGAAAATGAGGTGCCAATATGGTAACTCCCCCCACCCAGGCAGATCACCTGGCAGAGCAAAGTTGGGAGAGCGATCTCGCGCTCCCCGCTCATCTCCGCCCCACCGTCGGCACGATTCTGCCCCAGGAATGGGGGAAGGAGCTTCTTATGTTACCCTGAAAATTGGGGGTATCTTGAGGACACCCAAATCAAGCTTCAACAATTAAGGAATTAGCAGAGCTACCCAGCAAAACTTGCGAGAGGTCAGGGCAAGGGATCTTCAACCCTATGTCTACAGGGTCAGAACCATGCAAGAGTCAGAGAAATGATCTAAAATGGTTTTATTAAATAAAACTAACAGAGAGAGAGTCACATACATACGTTATCAAATATTCTTGCAATCATACAAGGGCTACAGAAATAAAGATGGAAATAAGAGACCAAGTGGGAGAGAGGGCATACGGACCTTAGTCTAGACGTCCTGGGAGAAGTAGAAGATTAGTGCAGGCTCGGTGTAAAGCACCAAGGGGAGGCTGGATCCCGGGCTGGACGGATGGTAGCGGGGGGCCTTGCGGAGGAGTAGGGACATGAGTCGCATTTGGCTCTCAGCAGCGTCTGAGAGGCTTGTATGGGAGGCTTCGGTAGCAGCGAGAAGGGCCCTTCTGTCCAGTCTAGGAGGCTCTCCAAAGAGGCTCCAAAAGTGGGAAGTTTTATAGCCAATTTGTGTCCTCAGGCCAGGTATCGGCTAGAAAGTATCATTAATGGGCGATAAGTGCAGAATATAATGTTAGGCAAATATCACGACCCCTCCTCGGTATTGTTTTCGTACTGGGAAGGCCAGGTGCATGATAGGTTTAAAATTCCGAATTGATAGGTTTTGATTATCTGGCTACGCACAGTTCATCAGCGTAGCATGGGGTGTGACAGTGTCCAGGAGCGAGTCTATTGTCTGCCTAGAGATACGTGACTTGGAACAATAGGTCAGTCTTTTAGACTAAAGGACGTTGTCTATGTTCCCATACAGCAGAGGGAGACGGTATTGTTGTTAAGGATTTCCCATTCAATACCAATGTTGTTTTTAACTGCAACTGACCTTTGCTAACCAATATCCAGGTTGGGAGAGCCAAGCCAATTTAGGGGTCCTCTCTTAGGACTACTTTGGGGTGTAACAATCATACACACACACACACACACACACACTCCCTCCCTTTCCAACCTCAGCAGGAAGGTTTCCTCGCGAGGAGGAGAGGAATGAGGGAAAGCAGCTTCTTACACACACACACACACACACACACACACACACAGCCTCTTCTTTCTGCCTGGGCAGGGAGGTTCCCCCCACCCAAGCAGATAGGACAGGGATCAGAAACAGAGTATTAAATATTTTTTCCTAAATAATATAGTCCGAAAATAGGGTGCTCTTATAGGGCAGTGTGTCTAATGCCAGCAAATACGGTAAAACATTTGCAAAATAGAAAACAGCTCTCTCCTTTTAACACGCCTGTGCTGTGTTTTGTCTGGTTATTCCATTTTCTAAAGTTTGCTGAATAAAACAAAAAACGGCTCCTGCCTATCCTTTGGTGGGCGGGGACAGCCAGAGAAGGTGAGTATGCCCACAGCCCACCCTCTGCTGCCCACCAATTCACATTGGTGCAAATGTGCATATCTGCATCACTGCGAAAGTCCAAATCCGCTCAATCTTAAAAATTTGTTTTGGATTTTTTCTGGTTTTCAAATAGTGCGCTTTCCCATCACATGGGGGCACATTAACTCGGGATTACGTGTGGAACGATGGTAAATAAAGCGAACCTAGTTCACTCGCACGTGCAGAACAGCTCAGTGCCAAAACACATTGACCCATGTTAATAACCCCATGTGGAAAGAGCCTATGTCTTTTTAGTTACTGTGAGCTGCTTTGAGTCCTAAGCTTGGGAAAAACTGGAATATACATAAAGATAATGATGAAAATGATAATGATGATGATAACAATAACAATAACAATAACAATAACAACAACAACAATAAACAACATGACTCTCTCTCTCCCTTTCTCTGTGCCTTCAAGTTACCTGTCAACTTATAGCAACCCTGTGAATTTCACTGGGTTTTCTTAGGCAAGAAATAATGACAGCTGGTTTTGCCAGTTCCTTCCTCTGAAATATAGCCTGCACCACTTGGTATTCATTGGTGATTTCCTATCCAAGTATTAACCAGAGCTGACCCTGCTTACCTTTCAAGATCAGATAGGATCTGGTGCCTTTGTACACTCTCCCTTTTAGCAAAGGTAAAAGTAATCCACAACAATGTTATGGCTATGACATCACAGGGCAAGCATGCCACCGGAAAAAGGCAGAGCAAAGCCTTTCTGGCAATCTGCAGTACCCATTAAAGTGTTAAAAATGAGAATATATAGCAGGCAAAATCTCTGTTTTAGACTTTTATGAACATATATAATCTAAATAAGAAGCTAGCATCCCTTCAAAGGTTTCAGGATATTTATTTTTTAGGCATTCCAGTGTTCATAAGTTGAGCTCTTTGTCTGAGCCTCTCAGAGGAATACATTACCTTATTGAAAAATAATGTCTAGGGGTTCATTTCACAGAGTTTACCTCTTGGAGTCAGTGATGGAGAAACAGCAGATTTCAATTCCCATGTCCCTTATGGTGCAACTAGTATTGGAGCAGTAAAGCAACCTCCAAAAATCACAGCAACCTGGAAAGAGGTGAAGGAAAAAATGAGCATTTAAGCCAAGAAAAGGAAATGGAAAAATTCTATAGATAAGATCTCCCACCTTTGGCTTCTGCATACTTAATGCCCTGTATTTTTAAAAATATGATTGAAAAAATTCTTCTCTAGAATGCAAGGCTGATCCATTGTAACCTTTCATCCTTTCCTTGTCAGACAGTCTGCATTTTGATTTTGTTTGCAAAAACAGTTGTCTACTGTCCCTGATAGGATTTGTGAAGAAATATATGCTTTTCAAGTATGCCTGGGCTGATGGATATATCTTCACTGGACCGGGTTTCATTTTGACATTCTTAATTTTTCATTTGTTTATTACATATTTGTGGCATTTAGAATATATTGCTTTTCAACATTCATTAGCAAAATAAGTTAATGATATAAGAAAATTTACTAATGAATAAGTCATGTAAGATAAAAATAATTTAACAATACCATGGCTTTTTTAAAATGCATGACAACAGTTTGTAACAGCTTTACAGAAAACCCATTGTTAATCAGTGGTAGTTGTACAGCTATCTATCTTTATTGTAACGTGTAGAAAAGACCAAGTGTAGGAGGCACTTGAAGATTGAAAGAGAAGGTCAATCTTCAGGTAGTCCTCTGGGTGATTTGCAGTAGATTAGCCAGGACTTCTGACTCACGATTGTTCAAGAGTAGCCGCAACAAAATGACATTTTCCACTCCTGCTCTGTATGTCAGCTAAAACGAGGAAGGTCTGAAGTAACCATAAGTATTTTTGTGTGTGTGGAAGGACTGTGAGCTCTGTTTAGTGCTATTATTCAGAACAAATTCTTGAGCTCAGAATTCTGACATCTGAAGGGGTGAGGCAGTAGTATCAGTGTATTGCTGTGCAAACAACAGAGTCCTGTGGCACCTTAAAGACTAACACATTTTATCTGATGAAAACTTTTGTGGTCTCCAGGCCACATCATCAATTTATGTCTTAGGCTCTAAGGCATTCTTACTGTTCACCAGGCTCTAGCTATAATTCTATCTAAAAACAAAAAACAAAATAAGAATAACACCACTATCAAAACAAACCTCCCAGGAGAATGAAGTCCACCTACCCTTTAAGAAATGAGGAACAAGGAGTTTCAGTGCTGTTTATGAGGTCCGATATTCCTATGTGTAGAGAAGAAGTGCCATGGCTATTTATCCATGGCATTATTCTAAGAGTAAATCTAGGAGCAAGGCCTGTATGTGCTTGCTTATTGTGAGATTAGTTTCTGGGAAAATGAACAACCAGTTCTGTGACGCAAATTTATTTTTAAAAAGCAACTGACTGATTCTGATCTGCTGTGCCATACAATTCAACACAAACTGTAAATATATCATAGTCATTATCGGCATAAAACCAACATCAATATCACATGAGAAAAAAAAATTACAGATGAACTGCATTCAATAAAACTTCAAAGTCTGACTAAATAGCTAGGTCATAGCTTCTTGTTGTTGTTGTTGTTGTTGTTGTTGTTGTTGTTGTTGTTGTTGTTGTTGTGTGCCTCCAAGTTGTTTCTGACTTAAGGCAATTCTAAGATGAACCTATCACAGGGTTTTCTGGGGCTGAGAGTGTGTAATGTGCCCAAGGTCACCCAATGAGTTTCTATGGCTGAGTGAGGAATCAAACCCCAGTCTCTAGGGTCATAATCCAACATTCAAACCACTACATCATACTTGACATCTACCTTTAACATGGTTGTTTGGGGATGAGGAGCTGACTCCAGAAGAACTAGCTATGAGAATAAAAAGGTGTCACTGAATTTAAGAATGACAAATAACAAGCAGTTGTTTATTTGCTTACAGATCCAGCTTACCAGGTGGGACAGAAGGTACACATACTGTAATAGCTTCTCAATAGAAAGCTGCAGGGCTATTTGACAACAACAGGTAAAGTGTAAGTCTCAGATAAGGAATTCAGGTCTAAATGCTGACACATGTCTTGCATGTGTATATTCACAGAACAACGGGAATGAACTCATACAGCATATTGCATTTTATATTACATCCTCATGGTAATCTATGTCTTATGTGACACATGGGTTTTGTGTTATAAATCTACTGGATGATTCTGTTTGGACATTATGTGCATATATCTTCATGGATACAAACTACACTTGCAAAGTGATGTATCCACTTCCGTTTAAGTCCTTATAAGGCAGCATAGTTATATTCCCAATATGTTTGGGAGTGTATGTATTTCATTGCAAGTATAGCCCTATTTACTCATATTGCTAGCAATATGGAAGCCATGTCTTCAGAGAACTGTTTGATAGAGATACCAAAATTGCATGTATTAGGATAATTGTAAGTATCCTTCCACCTAGTTACTGGCCCTTCCTTCCTGTTTGGAAAGATGCACATGAATTGCTTTACCCTTATATTTGTAGGGCTCATAAGCATATTGTACTGTATTTTGCCATGAGGAAGTGGCTCCTCTATTAACTGTATGTGTGAAAGTGAAACTTTTGTGGAGATTCAAGTAAAACAAATCAATACCAATTTCCAATATGTAGAAACAGCCACTTGCCTATCCCTCCAGAAAGTAGGAAACCAGTAATCTTTTCCATGGATGATAAATAGTCAGCTGATGAAAGGAAGAGGAGCTGGCAGTCTCCATACTTGGAACTGAACTACGGAACAAGTTGGAAGACAGCAGAGATTCAGTGTGATTCTTAGTTCTGCTGAAGAGGCTGTAGTTTCTATTGGTTGTTTCTATTGGTTGTTAATCATGCATTAAATGGATCAGTACTTTACAGAGAAAGCTAAACAGGATTCAGGAAGTATTGGATGCAATATTGTAAAAGTAGTGGATGCACTACTGTATTCTAAAGCCATTTCTGCATGGGGCGAGGGAATCGCCCCGCACTGCTACTTACTGGACTTTTTGGCTCCCCCGCTCCGGTCCATGCCGCTCCGGAGCAGTGCGTGATCGTTGATATGCACTGCTCTGGTGTCCCAAATGGCGCCTTCCGGTTGGTCGAGGGTCTTGACCAACTGCTGAAGCTCGCCAGCCCAAAGCCCGCCCCCAGCAGATCGCAGGCTTGCACTGGGGCAAGCCTGCGAATCTGCATAAGGGAGCAGGCTCGCAGTGGTGCGCTCCATGCTTTTGAAAGACCTGTTTTTAGCGGTTTTTCAACAGCACGCTGAACGACCACTTGGGGTCGTTCCGGAGCGGGCTGAGGTGCGGATCTACGTTAAGTACGTCCGACCCAGTCCGCTCCCAGGTGCAGACCTCCTCCTTGGAGGACGGACTTCACCGTTTTAAAAACCCCGTGCAGAAATGGCCTAAGTCTTGGAAGGCTGATTGCCTGTTTCTTTTTCCATAAGGCAAGTCCAGACTGGCATAACTGAGGGGCCCAAGGCAATGCCCATAAGGACAAGTAAAAAGGGAGTGGGGTTAGAACTTTGTGTACCTTTAGCTTTAAAGGTTAACATTAACCCTCTATATTGAGCTCACGAACAAGCTGAAAGTCAGTGGAGATCATAATATATTGGAGTTATGTGCTCAGAGCAGATGCAGTTTGGAGTATTTGAATTTTCCAAACCTCACAATATAGTAATTTAAAGTAATTTATGGAGTGTTATCCATATTTCAGTAACTATGGCAAAATGGTCTTCTTGGGACAGAATACCACATAACACATTCAGACTATCTAGAGAAGGGACTGAATCCATGAATATCTCCAAACAATGGCTCTGTTTTTCAATCCACCTGCCCCCTTCCAAAGCACTTCACTTTGAAATAAAAAGTCTATTACCTGTCACTTAAAATTACATAATGAGGCCACTGTGGCACTTTTCTTCAGACTAGATCTCTGAGGGATTTCCAAGAAAGCAAAAAGAGTTTAAAAAAGACTTAGGGGGTATCCTATATTCCAGTGATTGCTACTAAATTTCACATGAAGTGATAATTTGAGGTAAGTTTTGAAATTCTTGCTTAGAGCAAACATCCACAGGCAGGGGGCAAAAAACCAAAAATATTCTCAGGTGGGTTTTTTTTTTTTGTAGCGTTGGTACATTTAAGAGAGGCAGTAGCACTAACTGCTGAAGGTCTATCAAAACTCTTCATTTATAAATTAAGTGGTTTTTTAAAAAATAAATCTTGGCTGAATATTAACTACGAACAGTTGCACTGTTCCCCTTTACAACCAAATCAAGGGGTGGAGGAGAGGTTCTTCTCATTTCATATTATCTCCAGGCTGCTTAGAGCTGACAAAATGGCAAATGGTTTACATAAAGAAGAGTTTTCCCACCTGAAGCCCTCCTGTGACACTGTCTGTTTTAACAGCATTTCAGGCAATAGTTCTGAAAAGGTGTGAGTGAGCTCAGCTTATATATGAAGATCTACGGGTGCAAAACTTTGGCCATTTAGCTCTGCGCTAGCAGATCCAGCTCATTGTAAAGGTCTTGGGTACTATTTTTGTGCTGACACCATGACTATTCACATTAGTAGTATTTCCAAATAGGCCCCAAATCTCGCAACACCTGGACATTATTAAAAATCCCAGAACTGAGCAGCTACAAGGTGTGAACCTGTGAATTCCAGCCTGATGTAGGAAAAGGACAAGGTCATCAACAGGCCTGTGAAGAGGGAGGTGGGTGGGGAACGTCTTTTCCAAGAGACTGAAAGAGCTTCTAGTCAACTATGTGTATGATTTATGTTATAATTACCTCAGAACTAATGGTGAGGCATTCTGTTACATATGACAACAAGGAACCGCAAAGTGTCTCCACCATCTCCAGTGTCTAATATTATGAGTTCTCTTGACCGTTCAGAAAAACATGGGCAATATGGTGTTTTGCAACACTGTTCCTGTTCCTCAGTAATGAAGCTTAGCATCACATAAGTCAAGCTGCTTTATTACTGTGCTCATTATCTTATTGTAATTTAAATGAATTTAAAATGCTGCACGGATTGCCTGTTGAGAGGAAGAAATATATTACCTGTCTCTTTGAGACTGAAGGTAATATGACAAGACCATCTAAATGGATCCCTATAAAACTGTGATGTCTGGGATCTAAAATTACCTAGCTGAGCTACTGAAAAGCGGGGTTCTAGAAGATCTAGACTTATACCTGATAAAGCAAAATAAATAAATAATTTTCTGATGTTAACTGTTTCCCATATGAATCTAAAATACAGACTCATATGGATTGAATGATATGGGATATAATCTGCTACATGAAACACAGAGGGAGGGATTAACTGAGAAAGCCCTGAAAAATCTTTTATAGGTTGCTGTTCTGAAGGTCTCTCTCCTACCAATGTTTCTTTACATTTTGAATTTCAAACAAATCTTGATTAGGAAACTCAGCCAAAATGTCTGGCTCTTTGGCCTGATTTCAGGTTGAAGCTGCACTGAGTGAAATCTTAAAGCTGCTTATGATTTCAGCCCTCCAAACAATAAATTGTAATATAAATTATAAATTGGCTCAGCATCATTTGAAACTCAGCCCAGTCTTCCTTGAAATCGAGACTAGCTTTGCCAGAAGGCAGAATTTGAATGCAACCTGGTCTGGGTCTTAGAAAAGGGGTAGCAGACAATTGAAACTTAAAGCTCAGAAGCTGAAACCTGGGGAACACGTGCCTAAAAATTCAGAATACTAGGGGCAGAATATTCACCAAGAATACAACAAAGTGCCTAGTTTTGAAAATAGCACTGTAATAATGAATTTTTTGTTTTGTTAGCTGGATGCTGTGAGCCCTTTTTTAAAGGCATTAGCAAAATAGTAGCATCAACAGCATAATAAATAAGAAGGTTCTAAATTTTCTAACAGTGTTATTTAAACTGATCAAAATCTAGATGCAATCACATTGAATGGTAATATCTTTTAGATAATAAAGCAGCAGGAAGTAGAATTGTTGCCTCCAACTAAGAATCAATGCAAAATCTTTAAGCCTGACACATCACCATCTTCAGCTTCTCTAATAATAAGGTGTGGTTTATTTTACCTGATCCAAACGTATATTACTATTTTATAGGGGTAGCAAGCAGGGTATTATTTTACAGTAATATAAATTGAATAAATTTGTACATATTGATTGAATAAATACGTACATATCTTAGAACCCAAATCCTGTAGGATCATCCAGAGTCATTACTGAGTACTATAAATGTGCAGTTATCCTAGATTATTTTGCATGCATTATTTTTCCTCTTAGTCAATCATATTAGTCAAAAATAGATATGTGCAGATTCCCACTTATAATCCAAAATGACATATTACAAGTTTCAAAACATATATTGCCCCTTCAGATTTCTCACCTATTGGTGTTTAGTAAGACAAAACATTCTAAATGATTACTAGGCCAGATTATTGGTCTGTCTAGTCCAAGAACGGGAAATATATGGCCTCCAGATGTTGTTGGACCACAAACCCCATCTTCTATCATCATTGACTGTTGGCTGAGGCTGATGGGAGTTGCATCCAACACTTGGAAGACCTCAACCCTCTCCCCTCCCCAATTTCCTGTTGGGAGTGACAACCTTTGCATGCTTAATTAACTGACTAGTTAATTTGCATGTCTATTGTAGGCATAGAGGGGATTGCCTAGAGCAGTGGTTCTCAATCTGTGGGTCCCCAGATGTTTGTGGACTGCAGGCCCCAGAAGCCCCAGCCACTATAGTCAATGCTCAGGGCTTCTGGGAGCTGAAGTCCAAAAACATCTGGGGACCCACAGGTTGAGAACCACTGGCCTAGAGTAACTTCTTGTTGTTTGGTCAACATTCACTTCCCCTTGCATGTTCTCTTCCTCTTCCCTTTTGTTCTTTGGCTTCCC
Organism: Iguana delicatissima; assembly: GCA_948472985.1. Classification (NCBI taxonomy): domain Eukaryota; kingdom Metazoa; phylum Chordata; class Lepidosauria; order Squamata; family Iguanidae; genus Iguana; species Iguana delicatissima. Next base: position 590,282 of record CAOKZL010000615.1, read on the forward strand.
TGCAAGCATGTGCTCTCCAATTCTCTGGCAAGCATGCTTCCCTGTAAGCATATCAGTGCTTAATTTCGTCTTACTTTCTTCAAGAATTGAACCTGTGTAGACTATGTACAAGATTATGTGAGTAAACTTTTCATATTTTTAACCCAACTGTTTGTGTTTATTTTGAGCTAGATTAAGCGTGTCTGGGGTAGAGATGATGAAGTGGGACTCGTGATTTTATTCAGCTTTTGTCTGTGTATTACAGAATACTCTGCTGATTGGGAGACTTATTACTAAAAATCTCTCAATTCCCCAAGATTTCCTACACCAACTGGCAGTAACTTTCCAAAGGTCTTTACAGAGGTGATGGGAGAATCTATTGGTGAACAATCTGAACTAAGGTATTGAAGATTAAAGTAGGAGGTGAGAATCATCAAAAGTTCGACAGAGACCGTTTGCCAAAGTGCCTTTGCCCTGACACAAAAGGGGGAAGGTAGTGGCAGCATGGGGGCCTTTCTGCACTGCACTGTTAATAGTGCTATTATTCCACTTTCAACATTCAACATTCTCTGGAATTCTGGGGTTTGTAGTTTACTGAGGCCAAAGAGCTCTCTGGCTGAGAATTCTAAATGCCCCTACCTAAACTGAAAACCCCAGGATTCCACAGGATGTTGAAAGTGGAATAATAGCACTATATCACTGTAGTGGAGAAAAGCCCTTAATGGGCATCACATTACTTGTATTTGTGTTGGTCAGGAGCCTGGACCAGGGTACTTGAAATGTTCACGATACACCCATGAAAATTCAGTAGGAAGTAAAAATATGACATTAAAAACCATCTGCACATACATCACCACAGTGGCACTTCAGGGCACCAAGCTGGCTGAATATTAACCACTTACCTGATTGAAGTGTCATAGTGGAGGAGAACATTAGGTTGAAATGCCACCTAGTTCAAATCACTGCTGATTGTTATAAGTAGATAAAGGTATGTTCTGGACACAGGTAACTTAAACAAGGTGATGTGAGTTTTGCCCATCACAAAGTATAATGGAATGCTAGCAATGTTATTTTTTTTAAATACAGTATGTAGATATTTTAAATGCATTTATCTCCCAAGTATGTTTGAATAGAATGGGCCTTTTTTATTTTATTTATTTATTTTACATATAGAGGGCAGAAGGTTTGTTTGGAATCTGTCCATTGATAAGTGGTAACCTGCTTAGCACACTTTCCAAGGAATTATTTAGCGAAAGTCTTCCCTGGCAGGCAAAGAAAGGCGGAATAATGGAGTTTTAAATGAGAGTCAAGTCTGAGGGAAGAGAAAGCACAGATGTCTATGGGATCTAAAGACCATTCGGCACAAATCCCTATCTTCAGTTCTGTAAGCTAAGCTTCTCTGTTGTTGTACAGTTCAGTAACTAAGTACTGAAATATGTTTTAAACTGAAGGCAAATGACTGATATTTTCAAGATGTCAGAAAATTAGCAAAGCTGGACACTGGGCCAAAGAAAGTTTCTAGTGCCAAGAAAACCGGAGAGCTGCCAACAGACCACAAGAGCTTTTGGCCTTTTGTAGTACTTGAACCAACTAACCAATCTGTTCTTTTTTTTTTCTGGATCTGGGAATTCAAACTTAAACAATGCAGGACGTAGAAAAGATTTGGGATGAAATCAGAGAGGATATTTGTATGTATTTAATGCTTAGCTTTGGGACTACTATGTTGAAAAGCAATCCATTTCCCTTCTCTTTCCCTGTTCTCTCGGAATATAGGTTATTCAGATTTAGTTTCTTCTATATTCTCATTCAGGATGGAATAATTTTTGTTTCAGACATTGTGATTACTTCATTCATGAGTGATACATGCTCAAACTCAGGTTACCCCTCAGGAAAGTCTATTTTACCAATCTGATAAAATAATTTGTTAATAAAAATGCTCTAATGATGTGGCTTCCATCTAATGAACATACTACATACTGCAAGCTTCTCTCTCTCTCTCTCTTTTTCTCCTGATATATCCATATATAATAAAATCTTAGCAACCTGTTCTGGACTGAATGACCTTGGAAGAAGGTGCTTTGCACCAATGAAGAGTGTGTGTATGTAAGAGAGCATACTTAAGCCAGTTGGCTTCCTCTGTCAACTGCCTTTCCTCTTAAACTGTAGTACAAGTTGTCTACCTCCAATGGTTTACCTCAGATTCTTGGGGCTGAAACTTGAGAGGTGGGGTGGAGGAAATTTATTGCAATCAAGTTTTGGCCTTCTACATCTCTGCAACAAAATAAGAGACCAAAAACCATGTTTTCTTATGCTCCCATGTCATGGTTGCTTATTTTCAAACAGTTTTCCACAAGTAGCAAACAGATAATGGAAAGGTCTAGAAACTCTCTTTCTTCCTCTCTCCCTCTCTGTCTCTTTCTCTCTCTCCATCTCTCTCTCACACACATGCACATACACACACATTTCCTAACTCCTCTAAATTTCCTATATGCAGAGACACAAGCATAGCTTTACAGGGAAATGCAGTAAACATTTGGACACTCCACCTGCAGTCCATTCTATCATGCCAGGATTCTGTCACTTTATTCTGTTAGTTGTACAGGACTAGCCTCAAAGATAGTTTGACAGATACTTTTCAGTTCAGTTTATTTGTTATCTTCAGCACTGTGGAAGCTGGTGTTCCCATGCCATTGTCAGTTGCATGTCTGGGCAGGGATCACAGAAATGAAGCAATTATGTGGTTAATTTTCAAATAAGCATTGATTTATCCACATTGATGAGATACAAAATTGCATCTAATATGGCACTGAAATCTGTTCAGATTCATACACATGCTGGATCAAAGTGCAATTCAGGTTTTGTATAGGGAATTGTACCCCAGATCCTATAAAAATTCTGATCAGAGACAGGAAAGATATTGTTTGAGGAGATAACTAACTTTAGGTATATTATTCCAAACATTTTAAAAAAGAACAAGTCACATGGATGAACTTCCAAAAGTACATTTTTAGGAATGACATTGACATTCTTTCCTCTGGGAAAGAAAACTTGAATGCCTGGATATAGAGTATTGTTTTGTCCACAGGAAGCTGACATTTTAAAAACATGAATAAAATCAAAACGCGTGAGGAAACTGAAAAGGATCTCACTAGTTCCTAAGTCCTTATCACATTCTTATGAAAGGATATGAAGCCTATTTAAGCAAGATGAAAGAGATACATTCAGCTGGGGAAACAGAAGTCCATTTCTAACTTAACATAAAATATTTGCTATTCATGGCCACACAGGCTGATACATCATGCCTGCAGTTAAGGCTATACATGGGAAATGACATTCTAGAGATTTCAGTTGTCCTGTCCCTATATGCCTACATCTTTATATTTTCACTTGTCTCCATGCGGCAAGCTACTCACGACTAACTACTGTCACCGTATCTAAAAAAACATGACTATAGCACAGTGGTTCTTAACCTGTGGGTCCCCAGATGTTTTTGGACTTCAGCTCCCAGAAGCCCTGAGCATTGAATATAGTGGCTGGGGCTTCTGGGAGGTGAAGTCCACAAACATCTGGGGACCCACAGGTTGAGAACAACTGCTATAGCAGGATCTAGTTCAGTAAACCACTCATTCATTGATATCAGTGCTGAGGGCATATTGCCAATAATATAGAAATGTTCTAATCCAACTTTACTGCGGCAAAAACCTGATTATGTGATACTCATTGATTTATATGGCGTGATTTCTGTGGTTTGGCTGCTGCTGCAATGCAACCTTATCATTTGATAATGGCAAGATTCAGCTTGTAGAGTCAGCAAAATTAATCTATATGTCTTTTCATATGTACTAATTTATCTGATCCCTAGGTAGCAAAAGCTGTTGTCCCTGTTTCCAGGCTTTTCTGGTTAATGCCCATCTGTCTACTTTTAAGCATCCTTAACTACTAATGGAATTTCTCTTTTCCTAGCCAGAATATCCTGGAAGGTGAGAATTAGGCATTTTTGATGCAGCATTCCACTGCTACCTCTTAAAGTTTTTTTTGCAAACTCTTTGGCTTGGGTAAAATCCAGCGTTGTGTGGGTGGACTTTCATTTGTGCATCAAGACGTTTCCCTTCTCTTCCCCCCCCCGCCCCTGCTATCACAGAGGAAAGGGAGAATTCCCCCTAGTTCTACTGATGGAAGCCCTGTTACCAGCAGAAAGTGTTAACCAGACACCACCCATTGAACTTTCTGCTTTACATGAGGTGAGTGGTAGGGATTCTTGAATTCATGAACTAATGGACTAAAGAGAAAATTGGAATGTAATTTATCCTTAGGATTTCTTACTTCTCCAAATGTTGCAGTGAAGTTCTTAGTTTTATAAAAAGTACGAAATTGATTCAAAAATGCATATTTTAGGATGGAATCCATTAAGAAATGTGTTCATTTAGATAAAATATGTGCACGTCTGCCAAATAATATGTCCAAAATACATATTTAAATATGTATGTATACATATATTTTCTTGTTTTTTTTTAATTACACATCAGCATAGAAATGAGGCAGAACTGACTTATGACTGAACACTTGCAAATTGGCACAAACCAAAACCAAACTAGCAATTTATCCTTTTAGTCACTTTTTCCAAAACCTTATGATTTCTCTTGGCAGGTGTATGGTTTGTGAGGAGATTCTCTTTATCTAACAGATGTATAATATACATATGGTTTGGCTGGAGCAGCTTCAAGTGACCCAGAAGTCATTTGTTCAGTGTCATCTTGGACTTTGTGAAATACCTCAGACAAAGGCTTTCAAAATATTACATTGCTTAATCCCACTTTAATCATGCAATGAATAAAGCCATCTGCCTAAGCACTAATTTGCTATAGTTATTCTTATGCTTTCTTCTTCCTTATGATAAACTACTCAGGGTTATACAAGAGTTTTTTCTAAGGCAAGAATGGTGAATCTTTGGCCTCCAGATGCTGTCAGAGGACAGTTCATATCATCCCTAACTATTAGCCATACTAGCTGGGGCTGGTGTAATGATATAATTTTTGCACTATTTTATGTAAGTAAGAGCCTTTCCACACTACACGGTTATAGTGCTATTATTTCACTTTCAACATCCTGTGGAATTCTTGAATCTGTAGTTTACAGAGGTCCAAGAGGTCTCTGACTGAGAATTCTAAATGCCCCTCCCGAAACTGCAAACTCCAGGATTCCATAGGAAGTTGAAAGTGGAATAATAGCACTATAACAGTGTGGTATACAAAGGCCCCAGGTTTTCTTGATTATCTGCTTCAAGACAAAACCATTAAGAGGAACCAAGAATCTCACCAGGAAGGAAAAAAGCAGAACCTTGCCTGGATCACACAGCTTAATCTTTTGTTTGGCTTTCCAAGTAGAGCTAACAAATGGCTTTGATGATGGTTGCCACAGAGGGAGAGCTTTTGTTAAGAGCTGTAATTGCTAATGGGGAATGGCTTGAGTATTTATTCTAATGAAGAGGCATCAAAGAATTTACATACATTTTTTTAAAAAAGTTTTAGTATGCTATGATGTAACATAATTTCTGGGGGCATACCAGAAGGAGACGTGTTGCTGTTGTTGTTGTTGTTGTTGTTGTGTAACTTCAGGGTTTTTCCCCCAACTTAAGGTGAGGTTTTCTTGGCAAGATTTATTTATAGGGGGTTTGTCTTTGCCTTCTCCTGAGGTTGAGAGGGTGTGACTTGCTCAAAGTTACCCAGTGGGTTTCCATGGCTGAGTGGAGATTCAAACCCTGGTCTTCAGAGCTACAGCCCAATGCACAAACCACTATGCCACACTGGCTCTTGAGGGAGATGTACTGTCCAGATAAAGTGAGAAGTCATATGATGCCTACAGTGATCTGTGTGGGCAAACAACACAGTGGATACAATCCGCCAAGAGAGCTTCCTGCGCTAGAAAACCCCAAGAATTAAAATGTGTGCAAAAGAAACAGTCAAACTCTTATATTGGTCCAGTTGAGTAGGGATATGGGGGCGGGGGGGCGATTTGCCCTGGGCAGCTATGTTTTGCGGTGTCACGGCCCTTTGCCACGTCCCACGCGCCCTGGGCATGCCCCCGTGTGCCCTGGCCGTGCCCCTCACTCCATAGCCCCACCCCCTCCCACCCCCCTTCCACATACTCCAAGCTCCGCCACTGTATTGATCTCGTTTGTTTCAACTGGATCTCACAGAAAACATTCTCAGTGAGTTGAACTATTTTTTGCTCACTGCACATGCCATAATACTCCTGCATTTTAGAAATATATCTGGACAATTATGAAGCCTTGCCATTTTGATAACCTATCCAGGGGAAATCACAGGTCATCATCATACTGCATAGAGTAGTTCCATAGCCAGAGTAAACAGCTAAATATCAGGCCTTTGGGATGCTAAACCTGTCAGCATTCACAGACTTCCCATAGCAGCAATCACGCTAATGAAGCTCCATGACGTTCCAAAAGGACTATTTCAAGGCCTGGTTTCTGCAGTAATTTAAGTTTTATTACCTTTGGGACAGAGCTTCTGCAAGTCAAGGAAACACTCACTGCAGTGGTAAAAGGTGTAAATTGAACTAACTTCATAGAGTCCCCAAGAAGCAGGAATGGATGAAGTATACTTTCTTTCCTTTAACATTATGTACTATAGTAGGGTCAAAACGGGAGCTTGAGGTGTTATGGCAAGGAAAACAACATTTTTGAAAGCTGCATGATGTATACCTGAAACTGCCCCCACGGAGTGCTCTGCAGGCTGGTGTTTTCTCCTTATTGCACCTCACTCTGCTTAGACTTGGTTTCCTCCTGGCTTCATCCTTTCAATGTCCTCATTTTATTTTATGTCAGTCACTAAAAAACAATTGCAGGATTTGTCCAAACTGTCACTTAGATCCTTCCGTTTGTCCACATACATTTTTGCCTTCCTCTCTCTTTTGAACTGAACTTGGGCCACAGACAAAGGCAAAAGAGATAAGAAGCAATGCTGAAGGGTGTGAACAAATGCTGTTTCTCTAGCCCTTTGTCATGTTCACAATAAGTTGATAACTTCTCCTCCATCATTCAAAAAGTCAATCTGAACATTTGGCCCTAATGAGACTTAAGTGGTTTTGAATCATAGAATCATAGAGTTGGAAAAGACCACAGAGGCCATCCAGCCCAACCTCCTGTTATGCAGGAGCACACATCAAAGCACTTCCAACAGATGGCCATCCAGCCTCTGCTTAAAAACCTCCAAAGAAGGAGACTCCTCCACCACCACATATTCCACTGCTGGACAGCTCTGACCGTCAGGAAGCTCTTCCTGAGGTTCAGGTGGAATCTCCTTTCCTGCAGCTTGAATCCATTGCTTCTTGTCCTAGTCTCTGGAGCAGCAGAAAACAAGCCTGCTCCCTCCTTGGCATGACAACATGACTTCCACAAAGCCTGTGTGGGGTTAGTTCTAGGGCAGCAGAGTATGTTCAGGTGTGTGAGATATTCAGTAAGCTTAGAAGAAGTGTCAGGTGATCTAAGGATGCTTTATTACTCACCTTTTTTAACTTCTTCAGAAAACTATTAACAAGAAGAGTTACTCTAAGCAACTGGGAATCCCAGATGCTTTCAAAATGAGTCAAGGATGCCTTTGGAAATGATGGTACATAATGGCATACTGAAGAACAAGATGGCTAGACAGCATGATTAATAGTACTGAAAACCACTGACAGGTCCAGCAGAACTGATAAGGACACAATCTCCCTGCCCATTACATGGCATAGGCTGTCAGCTGGGAGGATAAAACCTGCTTCTATCTGGACATATCTCTGAAGCCAGATTGAAAGGGGTCTGGATCAAGAGCTGAAATCAAGCTGTTCTCCACATTTTGTTGGACTGCAACTTGCAGCATTCTTCACCAGCAGTTATGGTGTCTAGGGCTGCTGGGCAGTCCAACAATATATAGAGGACTGCATCATTTGCAGCTGTGATTTAGATTATCTGTTTCCTCAAGGAAACTCTGAAGCACTCTCTCTCATTCTCTTTCTAATACATATGTATGTCCAATATGCATATTAGACAATCTTCCTCTATCCCTACCCTACTGTTGCATGGATTTTTCCCACTGTTTCCATGTTGATCCCCTTCCGTCTGCCTCCAATCATGTCAGACACCAACCTAATTTGGACTCCTGCGTGCATTTTTCCCAGTTCTCTTGGATCCCTCCTGTAAATCATGTTTTTCTGGTTACTACTGGCTTAGTTTCCTTTCACTCCTTCAGGTTTTCACACCTGTTCATAGTCCCAATGTTGTCTGTGTGAGACCACAGAACTCTGTCAGTTTCTGTTGGCTGAAACTCAGATTTAGGATGCCGTGTATATAGCAGTTTATGTTCTTTCCCTCAAATATTTGAGAGAAAGAGCCAAAGGTAGGCCATTCAGAAAAGCTTGTGTCTGGAACTATCCTCTTTTGGTTTTGTTAATATTTGTAGTGGGGGCAGCATGAATATCTTAACTTGGTAACCAATAAACAAAAGATTCGTTCTGGTGTTGCTTCATTGGCATAATGAATAGCTTATTGCAAAACAGTAGTAGGTAGTGGCTTCCATGTCATTGGGGCAGTGAATCCATTCTGGTTTTAGTCCAGATTTTATAGGAGCCACTGGAGTTGCTGAGCACTGTCCACAAGACAGAGTGGCTCCTTTAAAAGTTCAGATTAACACCCAGAGTATATTCACTGCCCCACAGATGTGGAAGCCATCAGTCACCAGTTCCAAAAATTAAAGATTAAATTCTGGTAGGAACACAGTGCAGATTCTGCTGCATTTAGTACCTGAGCTATCAGTGTGGAGTAGGAATAGAGATGACTCTAGGTTTAAGGAGACCCTGGGCAAAGTACCGTCAGTGGCATCCCTGGCGGACCAGCCCTCCAACAAATAAAAGTAAGCAAGAGGACAAGAAGCAGCATTAGAAGAGAGCTGGGCTAGGGATGGAGTTGGCAGCTTAGCCATTTAATTCCCAGACAAGGCAATGTTGTATTTATGCTCCTATCAACATTGGATAGGAAAAGACCAGGCAGTGTGGAAGGCCTTACTGGGGTCTTGTTATTTCTCTTGTCATGTGCTGATGCTGGCCTTGATGAGTACTGTTGAGGATTTGAGTGAATAATGCTCATCGTCCCTTTCCTTCAGGGCACTCCCAACAAACAGGTGAAAAGTAGAGATGTTGCTAAAAAAATACTAGTTCAGATGCTATGTGAAGCATCATATGAAGGCCTGACCTTCTTGGGGTTTCAAGTTCCATTTTGCCTTGTTTGATATTTGGTGTTAAACTTAACCAGAACACTTCTTTCTGTTTTCCCCACCTAATACCATATAGTCCTTCCTGTTTTTATATTAGCTTTCTACCCCGTAGTATTTCTCTGGTGTATTCTTACAGGAGAACCATCCAATTCTGGAAACTATTAGTCTCTCTGGTGGTAGGTAATAGGTTTATTCTGAACTGGACTGGGAGATCATGGTGGTCTGGTAAGGTTCTACTGTCAAATTATAACCTTCACCAAAGTCACCGCTGTATATCAGTGTTCTTGGTGTCTTCAGGGGCATGAACTTCAGTTCTGAGAAAACTCCAGAATCTAGCATTTCTTTAGGTTTGGTAGTGTGATGAAACCTGGAGGGGGGGGCATAGCCAGCAGTCACTCTAGCAACAGGGAGGGATTTAATTTGATTGGTTCACTCACTAAAGAACCCAGGTTAGGCAGAGGGAGGGGGCAAGTCGGTGAGTCAGCAGAACAGAAAAATAACAGAAACAGGGTTTTGACAGGGAGTTCCTTCTGTGAGTTTGAAAGGGGAAAGAGTTCCTTAAGAGAGTGATTGGGTTGGGAAAGTGCTTTGCTATTTGATAACATTTAATTGCCAAATAGCTTTCCCTTGTCAGTTTGTTTAATAAATATTTTTTTTTTTTTTTTTTTAAAGAGCAGCCTCCATACAGTGTCTCTTTAATCTGAGCTCAGTTATACACGCTACCACCAGTGACACATTCATTAGGATAAACCTGAAAACGCTTTCCCCTATATCCACAAGGGTTGTGGGTTTAGGGAAAGCAGAAGGGTGATGAAGTGTGGAGAGGGAGCCGGGGGTGGTAAATATATAGAAGGGTATAGCTTCTCCAGGGAGGGAGAGTGAAAAGCAGGCCTGATCGGTCACAGCACTGGCTAGCTCAGATCTCCACATTTTGCCAGGTAGAACCAACCATTAAAAACTTCTTTCTGTCAAAGCATTTCTGAATTGCAACCAAGTAATTCTGGTCGTCCACCTGGTCTATTATTATGTACACACCCCTATCTAGAGAGGAAAATCCCTTAGAAACACCTAGAATGTGAAATAAAAAATGTTAGGTAAATGGCACATGGCTGCTTGAGAAACAGAAAATTATCATCTGTATTCCCATTCTGTATTCTGTATTTAGATATGCATGCAAGCACACATACATTTATTTTAGGGATTTATAACGTGTTCTTGCATAACTTTATCTTGCTTAGCTTATAAAGAATAAAAAAATACTTAGAACGACACAAATGTTGCACTAATAAACATCCATATATATTTAGGCCAAAGTGTAAGCCACTCCTTTTGTTTGGATTACAAAACCAAAATAACTCCTATTCAGAGTGAATGTTAGTATGACTTAGTACTGTAGCTATGACAGAGACCATGAATCTCCTAGCTTTTATAGGATGTATGAGAGATATAGTTGAACTTTTTTATGTTTCCCTCTTTTAAAATTCTATAATCATACAGTTATTGAATTCTCTTGGGTTAGATGGGACCCAAGTAGCATTTAGTTGGTTGTAAAATAACTCTTTTGTGTTCTCAGTCATATCAATCTCTGAGGAATTTATTCATTCACTTACAGATAGAAAGCAAAGGGTGGGGGAATTACAGAACTGTATTACTTAAACAGATTGACCTATCATTTCAGCAGGCTCTTAGTGAGTAGGTGGAAGCCTTGGTATGTAAAGATTTCTTGAATTTTCAGAAAGCAATAATCTTATGTGTAACCTCTGTTTTAGAAAAAGCATGGAAACTTTTAAGAATCTTTTAAATGCTGCTGCTATATGGCCACACTATGAGACTGGTTTTCACCTGTCTCCTTTGGTAACATATGTATACCCAGGGTTAATATTAATTAATAGGCCAATATTTTTGTATGGCTTTAAATGTTTATTTCTCAATCCCATATTTATTTAAACATTTCTGTCTATTTCTTATTGCATTACATGAAAATGGTTGGAGGTATGTTAGCTAATTTGGAATGTGTGTGAAGTGCGAGGACCATGTATGTAGCTTAAGAGATAGGTGCTCATCTTCGAAAGCAGTTGAAAGTGGAGGATCATTAATGATAGTTAATAATTCTTCTGAGCAAGGATGGGTACTACAACTAGTGAACAAAAGGTGCCTTAGTTTTCCAACTTTATGATATTTCTGTGGATGACTTTAAAGGTATAATATATAGGTATATGACTTTATAAGTACAGTATATCAGAGTGTTACTTCACCTAACCCATCTAAAAACTATGTCCTGAGGATCATAATTATTTTATATCAAACATAGTGAGCCATAGAGATCTACTGGAAGGACACATAGGCAGAGATAGATCAAAAGAGTAGCCTGTTTTCTCTCATGCATCCTAGGTGAATCTTGTAAATGGTTCACACAGACCATCCCAGACTCACACAGACCATTTGAATGGATTTTCAGCGATAACAACACCAACAGGAGACAATAGGTCTCTGGGATCAAATTAACATGTCAAACAGCCAGGGATGTGACACCTTGTAGATATGCATCCCCGGATGAGAAACTCATCTTGCAGGAAACTACAAGGATGTTTGGCTGTATTTTCTTTGAACTACAAAGCTGAAATCCTTCTTCATAAAACTGCAGCCATCTGTTCCCCAGGACATGTTTCAGCTCTGTAACTAGTCCCCTTTTTCTCCTCCATTTTGGAGTTCTCCCAGACTCCCAAACAATGCTGCTGGTAAGCTCCCCTCAGCCTCAAAAGGTGTGGCTGAGATCGGTTTTTCGCTCATTTTCTCCCAGCTGAAGACTTCTGGATTGGTACAGTATTACCCCCAAACCCTTATGTCTCTCTCTCCCTTAATTTTCACCTCTTTCTAAATTTCTATAGTCTTGTATGCTTGTTGGAGTGAGTGCAGCTGAGTGACTGTATGGATTTTAACATCTATGTCAATAAAATACTTAGATTTGAACAGTTAGCCTGATTCTCTGTGATCCAACTCCATAAATACTAGGCAAAAGATCCTTAATTACCCTGTCCTTTTTGCATTGCTAAAGCGGTGTTCATAGCTAATTTTCCCCACAAGTGATAATTTTGACAGGCGTTGGGAATCCCCCTAAGGGGCCCAGCAAGCAGGGTAACAAGAGAGTTGGTGAAATGACTCCTATGATTGTAATACAACAATTGAGGGATATAATCTGTTCAAAAAGAACAAGAAGGAAGAAAAGGAGAGGGGGTAGCATTATACGTCAAAGATGCTTGCACAGAAAACCACACAAGTGATCAGATGGGACCAACGGACTGCATTTGGATAAAAAGAAATGGAGAAAGAAATAAAAACATTGTGGTAGGAATTTACTACTGGCCACCACACAAAAAGAAAGTGGTGGATGATGCTTTTCTGAAACAAGTCTCACAAATCTCCAAGAAGCAAGAACTGTAGTTATGGGGGACTTCAATTATCCTGATATCTGCTAGTAGACTAACTCTGCTAAACATAAGCTCTCCAACAAATTCCTGTTGTGCTTTGCAGATAATTTCCTCTTTTAAAAGGAGGAAGAAGGAACTAGGGGATTTGCAATCCTAGATGTGATTGTAACCAATAGGGATCCTAACCAGAGTAGTACTACATGTGAAAAGGATTGATGCTGAACATGAGCCAGCAGTGTGATGCTGCAGCAAAGAAGACAAATGCTATCCTAGTTTGAATTAATAGAAGCATAATTTCCAAGTTGGAAGAAATAATAGTTCTCCTATATTCTGTGCTGGTCAGATGTCATCTAGAGCAGTGGATCTCAACCTGTGGGTTCCCAGATGTTCGTGGACTTCAGCTCTCAGAAGCCCTGAGCATTGACCATAGTGGCTGGGGCTTCTGGGAGCTGAAGTCCACGAACATCTGGGGACCCACAGGTTGAGAACCACTGATCTAGAGTATTGTGTTCAGTTGCGGGTGCCACTTCCAACTTTATAATTCTATGATTCTATGTCTGCAAGAATCTATCTGTTTACTCAAATGGAGAAAACTGTCATGGGTTCTGACAAGTGAACAAGAAATTTGTTAGACTGAAATAGGTATTAGTTTAGTGGATTATGTACTGTTGTGGGCCTCAGAAACTTCTTCAGGTACGAAAAGGGAACATGTATGTGCAGTGCCAGCTTCTGAAAGTGGCAGATAGGTCTAGCATGGTTTGGCCAGATGTAAACACTGGGAACATTGCTTTCTACTTTACTACCTCAATAAGGCAGAATCTCCTGCTCAGTAGTGTAGAAGGACCATTGGCGTGGTTAGAAATGGTCATATATATGTCATATGTTTCGAGTTTTGTGTGTGTGCATACCTTCAAGCTGCATGTTGATTTATGCTAACTCTATGATTTTCATAGGTTTTTCTTAGGCAAGTAATACTCAAGAGATGGTTTGCCACTGCCTGCCTCTCAAATAGATCCTACAGCACTCCTTGGCAATCTTGCATCCAAATACTAACCAGGACTGAACCTACTTAGCTTCCAAGATTAGACAAGGTAGACAAGGTGCTTTCAGGGTAGCTATGCCTGTCTTTTGTGTTATGTGACAAGACATGTAGGCTTGTTTAAAAACCTCTCCCCAAAGAATTTTGAAGTGCATTTTGTCTGCTTGTAAGAACCACCAAGGGTAGTGAGTAATGCAGCCCTGAGGGTGAAAGGGTGATCAGAAGGGAAGCACTGTGATGCTGCAGTAAGCAAGGAATTGGCATGACAGGTAGAATGTGTTGTTCTTTTCTATGCAATACACACACACACACACACACACACACACACACATATTTACTATTGCAGAGGACATTGCTGCATTTCAACTGTCCTAGTAAACAGTCTAATTCTCACACTCCCATCTCAGAAATCTTCCTGCTCCATCTTTTGGGAGACATCTGGGCAGTGCTGACTCCAGACTTTTAGAGGCTGCTGGGCAAGATTCCTTCAGCAGATCCTCTTGGTATGAAGACTGGAAAGAGAATGGAGATAGCACACGTACATCTTGCATGACACTGAGGAAAAGGAAGCTTACCCCTGCCAGCTGCCACTGCCACCCCGCAGCACCGTCTTCTAAGTCCTTCTGCTCCCATGCTCGTTTAAAAGGGGTGTGTCCTGCTGACCTTGTCAAGTGGGCTCATCAAACCTTCCAGCCCTTCATCAGCTGCTATTGAGTTTTTGATTTGTTTGTTTTCTTTTTAGTAGCAAGAAGGCAGAGGGGTGAGCAATAGGTAGAAGGAAGAAGGACAAAAGTAAAGCTGGCGTCGTGTAGTGGACAAAATGCTCAATTGGGACCTGAGCCATGAAATTCACTGGGGGGTCTCAGGCCAGTCATCTCTCCTATCTACACGGTTATACGGAGAAATAAAGTGGGGAGAGAAGAGGCATTATATTGCCTTGTGCTCACTGAAGGAAAGGTGGAATATAAATGTAATAATTACATAATACAAATGTAATAATTTATTACTGAATAATGGCAACAGCAGTTGGACCCACAAACTAGACATGGCCCCTGGTAGATACCACTGCATGTTAAAGTTGCATCTGTGGTTCCCTTAACTCCGGTATTAAAAATTCATTGTTCATTGTTCACAAAAGGTAGAGACAGAAAACCACGTGACATTGTCACGTTTGTTTCCAGTTTTCCTACCTTGTTATATTGATCCTTCATGAAGAATTCTTCTGTTGACAGCCTGGTGAAGGTCTAAATCTCTGGGATTTTAAAGAGCTCAAGTCTTACACAGCTGTTTTTATCACTGCAGTCATTTCTTGGATGTTTGAAAAAGACTAAGGACAAGGATTATAAAGGAACAAATTGTGAATCCTTACTTAGCATTTGCAAATTACCTGAAATGGTAAACACTACCTCAGGGAAAGGAGGTTATAATGAAAGGGTCACTAACAGGCTCAACATACACGAGCAACTCTTTCTAGATGTAAACCGAATCCACTTTGGCATGTACATGTGGAAGATAGATAAAGGTGATGAGAAGAACAACGATGACAAACGGGTCTGGAGGATATGCTCCGGAAAACTACTTTGTAATTTTTTTAAAAAATATATCCCAGCTAGAGTATGAAAAAGTGGGTATGTTTCAGGGGTTAGTGATTTAAAGAGAATACCTGATGAACTGAAAAATAAAGTTTAGAAAGATGGTTAAAAAAACACCACCATCAAATGCATGGTATAGAAAGTATTTGAAATAGATGCAAATGTTACATTTTATTTCCAGAATGTTTTCGTTTTGACTGCGCTAATATTTTCTTTTGATTTGAGGATAAAAAATAATATCCATTTCAGTGGAGCAGAAATATCTTCTGGAAAATGTTTAGATAGCATGAATGTTTTTTCTATCTTGTTCAGAACAAGTGTTTCTTCCACCAGCTACATCTTTGATGCCATTTCCTTCTTCCTCCTTAACAGGGAATCACAAGATGACATTGAAACACCAAGGGACCAATCGTATCTGGCTGTGTTATTTTGTTAGAGCAAATGAGGTCAGTTGCTTGAGAAGTGAAGGTAATTTGAATGAATAAGGACCATTTTTTCAAGGAATGGAGAAAAACTGCTGGAAAGATAGCCATTTTTGTCACTGCCAAAAATGTTCCTTAAAAGCAAAAATTACAACAGCAACAGGGGTTAAACCCAAACTCTCAGCTGCTAATCATGAGATTACAAATTTGATTTTGCACTTAACTTTGTTCCTGAGTACCTCCAAAGACAGAAAACAGTAATTATTTTTTTTTATCTCCCATCTTTACTAAGAGGGAACAGGAATAGACTCATTCAAGAAAATTTTCAATTCCTACAGCTGATAGCTAAGTGAATGAATAAGGAGGAGGATGCTAATTAAAGCAACCGTGACAGAGCAAAGTTATTTATTTATTTTATTCATTTATAGTCATTCCTCCACATTCGCTAGGATTAGGGCTACAGGACCCCTGGAAAAGTGGAAAAATTGCAACTATGAAATTGTGTATGCGTCTGTGGGAAGAGGGCTGAGGCATGGTGGGGAGAACGGGCACTGGGTCCAAAACAGGGCAGGAAAAGGAGATGGAGAGGAGATGGATCAACATGATGGCCCTATACTTCTCTCTCACCCTTCTCCTTCTTTGAGTGTGAGGGCATTGGAAGAGGGTTTGTGGTGCTGAGAAATCAGGCTGCAAGTCATCCTTAGCTGGCCAGGTAGTGGCTGGTAGAGGAAGAGGAGGACTGGAGGTGGGTTTTTAATAGGCTGCAAAGCCTGATCAGAGTCTCCAAGAGGGAAGGCTCTCCCAGAGAACAACTGGCTGAGATTGGGGACGGAGGCAAGGACTGGAGAAACTTGCAAATAATCAAATCTGTGAGAGTCAAACCCACAAAGGTGGAGAACCAACTGTATCTCCCAATAATGGGACTCAAGGCAGCTAAAAACATATTTAAAAGCGATACAGATTAAAACTATAGAAAGTAATCTATAAAAGTATAAATATAATAAAGTTAAAGCATTAAACATTAAAAACATTAAGATTCATTAAAAAATATACAAACCTTAAAAAAAGCACCACACAGCAGGACTCAGGGAAGGCTTTTTCAGAAGAGGTCTTACCACCGTCTCCTCCAAGCATGCTGGGTCCCTTCCATGTTGTAAACAGGCATTAATCACTTCCCTTACCCACTCAAGCCAGTGCTCCTCTGGTCTGTTTAGTAAGCCTGGCTGGGTAATGCCAGGCTGGTGTATTGTAAAACAGTTGCCATTCAGGACTCTATCCTAGATGAATGTGCTTGTGGGGGGCCGGGCCGGGGACAGGCCTGCTTTTCTTTTCACAGACTGGAGATGGTAGCTGTTACCTGTTTACTGGGGGTCCCGTGAGGGACACCTAAATGTGCTCAACTATAGGTGGGGAAAATTAGCTCTGAGCACTCCTTTAGTGTTACGAGAGGCAAGGTAACTTAGCAGGATCTTTAACCCAATGTCTACGGGGTCAGGCCAGTCAAGAAGCAAACCGTTTTGAAAGGATAAATGAGATCTTTTTTTAAAATACAACCAAACAGCGTATGCAACACACTCACTTAGATAACTATAGAAAATGAAGGTGGGAGTGGGATAGAGGGATTTTCAGAGGGATAGTTGAATTGGGTGATATGAAACCTGTCCTGAAGTCCGGGAGAATAGAGAGCGATGCTGGGGTTCAGTGTGGCTCAGCACGTGGAGGTGAGGGGAGGCTCACCAAGCAAAGCGGCAGCAAGACGGTTAGGAACTCGGGAGCGATCCAAGGAGGGTCTCGGAATCAGGGGTTTATATAGGGAGAAGTGTGACTGCAGGCTATGCCTTACTTGGTGAGAACAATGGATTTTGGGTGCGAGACAAAGCCTCGGAAAGGTCAAAATTTAATATGATTGAGTTAGGTCCGAATCGACAAAGGAGCAGCCAGTATGCAAATGCGCAATGCTGTACAGTTGATAGTTCAGCTTAGTCAAGTTACCTGCTCAGGGCAGAGAGTCCTTTGTAGGTGGTGCGCATACATAATAGGGTGTTTGCCGAGAGATCTCCTGAAGCTGCGATCTGGGTATTTCTGGCTTGTCTGTATTGTTTAGGAATATTGCAGCAATCAGTTGCTGAGCCTAGTTTCGTGCTTGTCTGGGGGCCTCCCAAACACGTGGAGAGAGGTGGTGGAAGAAAGCCGAATTATTGATATCAAAATCTTTATGCTATCGCCAAAGTGGTCTAGAAGCTGCAGTAATATAGCTGCCTTCTCAGCCTCTCTGTCTGTGTTGGCTTACCTCTCAGAGGTATTGATGGGAAAACCAATGCTTCAACAGTGGTAATGTGCCCTGGTGTGGAAGCACCTGAAGTGTTTGTATTAAACAGAAGGGTGAAACATTTATAGACCAATATTAATACATATGTTGCAAACATGTTTGGCATACTAACATTTTGAATCTGATGTGGAGAGAGAACAAAGCAAGATTTCTTGCCGCTTTGTTCACAACTGATACCATATGGCCCAAAGTTGGGGTAGGGAAAGAACAGTTCCCCCTCCACATTCACTGGTTTCACTTCTGCTAATTTGATTATTCGCGGGGTGGCCGCTCACCCCTCATTCTCCCCCTCCCGCCCCATTCCCACCCCGTTTGCTCCTCCCATTCTCCCTGCCTCCAGTGTAGGCATGCCCCGCACTAGCGGCAGGAAGGTCCAGGGAGGGCGATCACCAGTTCCCCATGCTCCTCTCACCTCCCCCACTGCTGCTGCAGGTGCGGGCATGCCGAGGGGGGGCAGGAAGGTCTACACAGAGGGATCACCAGTTCCCCACACTCCTGTCACCTGCCCCGCCACCGCTGTAGGTGCGGGTGCGCCCGTGCGGACAGCAAGAAGGTCTGGGGAGGGTGATTGCCAATTCCCTGCACTCCTTCTGCTGCTGCTGTGGTGGGTGCAAGTGGACCCGACGCTAGCGGCTGGAAGGTGCAGGGAAAGTGATCGCCAGTTCCCTGCATTTCTCCTGCCACTGCAGCCAGTGCGGGTGAACTTTGAGTAGGTGGCAGGAAGATGCAGGGAAGGCAATTGCCTGTTCCCTGCCTCCCTGGCCCCCACCTGGGTGGGTGCACCTGCTAGGTAGAAGCCTGTAGGGAGGGCGCCCTATTCGTGATTATTTGACATTCACAAAGGATTTGTGTCCCTATCCCTTGTGAATGCAGAAGGCCTACTGTAATCCCTGAGCTTTCTTTTTGCAGCTCCTTTTTTCTCAAATGCAAGCCCCAGCCCCCCCCCAATTTACCAGGCTGTTTTTTGTCACTTAAATTGGTGGGAAGAGAGGTCAAAATTACAGGAAAATGTATCAGTTATGTTCCCCACTCCCTGTGGGCCCACTGAGCCCTGAAAAAGCTCCAGAACTATACAGAAAATGAAGTCACATCACTTCAGGTTTCAGGGCAGGAGGGACCACTGGGGTGGAGGGATTGTGAAAAATGGCGTCTGCCTTCAATACAGTTCCCCATCTCTGCTTTAAAGTCAGGCCTGGCCCTACCAGAGGCAGAGTGAAGAAAATGCTTCAGGCATCAGATACTGGGGTGCAGTTGCCCAGTAACTGTTCGTGAACACTCCTCTTGGTTATTTTTCCTTTGTTGAAAAGATCAAGTTGTGTGTACTACACAAACTTTTCACTGAACTAGCCTGCTGCCCACAGGTATGATGGAGAATAGTGTCCTGTCACCACTGGTAAAGTTAAATTCAGCTGCCAGTTCAGTCAGATTCTTTATATGGAAGATAGGAAGTGGTACCCCATTTGTTCTTTGCCTCAGGTAGAAAAATGTCTGGGCTGGCCCTGCAAACAGTTTCACTAATATTTGGTAGCTGATTTTTCTTCAACTTTCAAGAAATATCAGCTGGAGAGCAAACAACTGCCAGGCTAAAGGTCTTTACTTCTTAAAACTTTTTTTTCTTGCTCTGTTTGCACTATTATGAGAAAACATCACATAAAGAAATAAAAAGATAACAAAGCATTATACTCTATTGGACAAGGCAACTCCATCACAGGAAAGAAAAACCACACACCTCTTTTCCAATTTGCTTCTAGTGCTGTTTTTATATATTTCACTTTACCTTGCATTGTGAGTGTTTTAAAATTGCATTTTCCATTACAGATGTTAGAACTGTGGTATGACTGTCTTGACAGCAAGCTTTGCGAGGCATTTTGCCAAGGTCACTTATGGAGCCAATTAACATGGAAATTGCTCTCAGTTTGGGTGTTTGTTTGGTATTCCCATTGATGTTTTGTCTGTTAATTCCAGAGATTTCATTTGTGGGGTCTCAGTTAAAGGTATCTGAAAGGAAAGAAAGTCAAGGTGCCATTCCCCCTCCCCTTCCCACCAGCAAAATGTGAAATAAACCAAAGTGCCAGGTCAACAAAATCCAAATATACCAGCAGACAGAGACAGGAAACGATAATGAAACAATAAAGACTCACCCTTAGTTTTGAAACATCAAAGACCTTGTAATGAGGAAGTGTATGACAGGGAGCCAGAGTTTATAAATAGTAGAACTGTGGGAAATTTCACACTAAAAACATGGGGTTGACACTCCATGCAATTACACTCTGCTTAAAAACCTACCTCCACAGCTTTCACTTCCCCCAAAGGGTCCAGAATTCACTTGTCATAATTCACTGGGGCCTTAAATTCATTTAACTTATGCTACTTTGCCTGACCAGATGAGGTAGACACCTGCTGAGCCTTTGCTTTGTGTGGCAACCTTGAGGTAGGCTGCCATGCAGTAAAGTTCCTTTGTTTGATATTCCACCATGCACATGTGAAAACCAGATTACCATATGTTTAAAATGATTGAGTTCTGTAATCCCCCCTCCTCTCTACAAGTTCTTCTCTGATCGGTATATAAATCATCCCATTCAAAACATCATATAATGAGCATGAATGAAGGGCTGGCAGCCATGTTGAAGGAGAAGCTGAACTGCTTCTCTCAGAGGATATACAGCCCCTGCTTTATTGAAATTAAACTCTCTACTATTCTCCTCTTAACCAATGAATTTATCCAATCATTTTTTTACACTGAACATTGCATATGTTGAAAGGCAAAACAGAAGATAATAATAAAGTAACCACAGTTCTCAGGGGACAAGAATTTGGGGATAGATGGCTCTGTCTGTATCAAGAAATAAAGAACCCACTGAGCACACAAATGGTAAAATTGCCTCCATGCTGTTGCTTTCAGATGGCAAATTCTTTAGCCAGCCCAGCCAGTTTCAGAAGAAATAATCCCACAGGCAGGAGGCCTGTGCATTTGGGTTTATTAATGGGATTTATTCCTAATTTGTCTGCAACCCCTAGTTGCAAATGAACAATTTCCCCAATATCGGCAAGAGGAGTCATGCATACTGTCTGTGTTGGCAACCTTTTTTCCAGATTGTTTCTCTGGCATTTTTTTCCCTGCTCAAAACCAACGGAGATGTAGTTTAGGATTTTTGTTTACTAAGGCTCTAATCCTACACACTGGGATGCAGAAATTCTTGCCTGGAGGCTGCATGTAGGCCCAAACGTTTTGCACCCCCCACCAAGACTGCAGTCCCCCAAATCTTCTTGGAAGAAAAATCACAGCAATAAGCTTCCAGAAGCAGTGGATTTGCTGAACTTCCTCACAACAGCTGAAAATGCTACTGAAACACTGGAAGTGAGTTCAGGTGGCAACTTCTGACCAGTTTTTGGTGAACAGGGAGAAATTTCCCCTTGCTGCAGTTATCCAGTCCTGCTATAAACGTTTGGGAGTAAGCCCCACTGAAAATAACAAGATTTATTACTGAGTAGGACTACACAGTTAACATGTGTTATGTTAATCTTTTTTTGTTCACTTTTATGTTCACTTTTTTTTCCTACGGCTTAATCTAGTTGAATTTAAATATTTTATTCGGGAGAAGCTCCAAGTGCCCTGTGTGGTTTCAGCTGGACAATTGGACAATTGGACTGGTGTTACACTGGGAAGGATGCATTACTTCTACCTTTTCAGCACTCCAGATTACCTTCCCCTACACATCAACTGAATTTTTTAATGTACAGTTCAGCTGTAGATCAGGCAGTCGGTGGAATTTAGGGGGCTGCTCTGCCTCTACAAGCTTCTCTGTTTCACATATCCCCAATCGCTCCAAATATTTTTACGAAGACGCTACACCATGCTTTTTACAGCTCTTGAGGGCAGTTTCACCATGTCTTGGTGGACCTGGGTTTAGGTCCAGGATAGTCATTTTCTTCAATAGGATGTGTCTAGAAAATCTGTTTGTGGGTCACTTCCTGTTAGAGAAAAGGCCTCTCCTGGACCTAAAATGGCTGCGGAAGGGGAAGGCACCAAATATAGCAAAATTTTCCCCCACACCTCCTAGGGGATGTTAGGAACTGTTTTCGCAAGGATTGGGGAGGCCACAAACATGGCCCTGGAGCTGCATGTGCCCCATTGACCACACTTTTTCCCATCCCGATGTATATGAATCAGGTGTGTTCTTTGGCCTTGCTCACCATTGGCAGAGATCCCCAACTTGAATATACTCTGTCCATTGAAAAAAGGGGTTTGCTGTCACTGCTATACAGACTTACCACAGTAGAAGTCCCACTGTACTAAAAATACTGGCTGTTCTAAGGCTTAGCTTATTCATTATGTCATCTGTGATCAACGCAAAGTACTCTAATACTGTCCACTGGAAAGGAGAGAATATCCTGCTAAGATGTTTGTTTTGCAAGTAAACAGAAGTTTGGACACAAAGTGCTCTTCCTCTGATATCGGGTATACACTCTAAATATTCTGATAGATTTAACATAAAACCTCACTCCCAAGAGATGCAATTACAAAGAAGAATCCATGATTTTGTCTACTAGCAGATAGCACCCCATTCAAATTCAGACAGAGAAATTGCATCCTGTAGCCGCAATGACACCCGCAGGTCATCAGCCAGGTATGTGCGCTAATAGCACTGCAAGGGGAAATAAATGGGACAGAAGGTGGAAGACAAAAGGAAAAATTTTGAGTACTCTTTCTTTTTCCCCTCCCTACTTAACACAAAAAGATAATAAATATATATTGTTTTAGGTGGTGATGAGGGTTGCAGATTACAAGAATTTCAAAGACTGTTCTAATGTTCTGGTAATGTTGAATTCATTCTGTGTGGTCAAACTGAACAATAAACTTTTTATAAGCAAGAGCCTGATAAATTAGTAGCACAAGCATTACTTAGAAATACATGCATATCTTTGTTATTCAGAAGTAATAGCAAAAATAGATACTTCATAGTTTAATGTTACACTTCCTCTTTATTTTATCGTTTATATATCAGGGTTGTGCACATGATTTGACTGAATTTTGAAATGAGTTAGTTGAGTTCATACCAACTTCTACCAGCTTTAGTTTGAATAAGATTGGCCCAATTAAGTTCCAGAGTAGAACAGTGCAATCTGAAGTAATTCATACTTTGACCACTTTGGGTGAGTTTGACACACTCAGAAAATAATTCAGACTGATCTGGATGTTTAAAATAAGTGAGGAAAATTCAGACAGTGCTCCAACATGATCATATAAGGAAACCACCAACTTGGTGTGATACAGAAGGAGGAGGAGGGGAGCTGGGCTTTGCTTACTGATATTTCTAATATGCAATCTGGGGCACAAATTTCACCAGCAGTCTCCAAGTACAGTGCTTATGTTGAGGGTTGTGTGAGGTGATTGAAGTTATATGACCAATTGTCTCCTACATCTCTTTGTTAGTTTGCTAGGTTTAGCTTATAGCAGCAGATCATTGATGAACCTGTGATGAATGTTTTGATGGCTGTTGATTGTCATTTAGACCATTTCCGCATGAGAGGGGAGGAGCAGTTCACTGCGTGTCAAGAGTGGTGTTTTTATACTCTGATTCAGAAACTGAACTCAGAAATTCAGAAACTGTGCTGTCTGCACTCCCGCTCCATTTACATCGTAATACTGCAGAGAACAGCGGTTGCTGCATCCGCAACAGCAAGTCCCTGGCCACTCCCATTCCTCTCCCTCACCTCACCTCACCTCACCATTGCTGATTGGTCTGTTTTTTTTAAAAACACACACACATTTTTAACACATTTCTGCGTTGCTGCATTTGTGCTTAGGAATGTATGTTCATTGATACATAGAAAGAAATATATCTTAGTCCATTACCAGATCCACTCCCTTCCTGCTATCTGTTTAACGCATGAAGACAATAATGATGGCAGCCTGTCCTTTGATGGGTGGAGAGAGATGGGGACAGAAATGATGGAAGGGACAGCCTGGAAACGCCCATAACCGGCCACTTCTGCAATGTGAATTGATGCTACGTTTCTGCATGTAGGCGAAAACTGAAGCAGAACCCGTTTAGGGGATTTACATTGGAGTTTTCCCGTTGTTCACATACAGCAGTTCTTCATCGCAGTGAACCGTTCTAGGAGCTGAAAACATGCAGAATCATGAGGAAAACTACAATGCTAAAACGGTATAATGTGCAGACCGGAGGGTAAGAATTCGACGCTGCTACAATGTATCAACCTTATGCAGAAATGGCCTTAGTCTTTGTGAGTCTTTCAAGCTGAGCTTAATCACCTCTTTGTCTTTCTTGTTAATTTGCTTAATTTCATTGAAGTTTTTGCATGTTTTAGGAAAGGATAAGTATTCTACCCATCCCAGTTTATTGTTAAGCATCCAATTCACTTTCTGAGGCCAGAATGCTTGTGATAAATTATGCTGCTCAGGAGTAAAAAGAAAGCTGTCTCTTCTGAATGGAGACAGCTTTCACTGACAGCAGATCCCAGGACTGTTACCTGTTAACATAGGAGGCGGCAAATGAGCAAGGAGAAACTGCCAGAGCACTACAATGCCAGCAGCCTACTTAAGCAATGCAAGAGGCAGCACCAAGGAGTCTTGGTGGCAGAAAAGTTTCAGTAGTAGGGGCAAGATATGCAGGATAGGAACAAACATTGGTGAACCCCCAGACAATAGTAACTCTCAGCCTCTTCTTACCTCTATGGAAAAGATGGCATAGGAAAAGTATGGATCCATAAGATAGAAATTTCCAGTGCCAGCTGAGAACACCAAATGCCTTAATGAGAATCAGGGAGATGCAACTGAGGAGTTTCCCAACTGGACTGCTGGTAAAGCATCTTATCACCACCACCTTGGCTTCCTCAAGTTGTGTCATTTAATCTTACTAGTTGGACTGCTTGCAATAAAGCAGAAGTATACTGTCCTCAAGTCAGCTGTCATTTTGTTACCCTTGTCATTACCATATCAAATTAGACTTTAACAGACTCAGCTGACTTGTGCTCTCTGCTTGCCATTCAGATTGGAAAACCAAGAACCATCTGTAATATCTGCCTGTCTATTTGTACCAAATGCTACTGCCTGAGTCTCTGCTGTGTTACTGCTTTTGCTCTTCTTTGGGGCTGTGCTTCAACTGTAGTGGTTGTGGATCCTCTAGATGCTCTAGGAGGGTACTCCAATACTTTCTTGTATTGGAGTAACCTCCTTGTGGGGCAATCCCCAAGACAAAAGAAACATGAATGCTAAGACTGAGGAGCTAATAGCTTTTAATTATTATTATTATTATTATTATTTTAGAAAGATCAAACTTTAAATGTGTCTGACACATAAACACACACACACACACACACACACACACAAGTTCTTGCTTGAAATTTGGATGTTAATCCACTCCTTGAGTTGTACCATTTTCCCAAATTTTATGCAAGTGTGCGAGGGGAAAAATAATACTATTTTGATTTCTCAATTTCAGGCAGTGGGTGATGACAGGTAATCCAGATTCCTTTGGATTTGGGGCCTGTATTGGACCAGTTAGGCTCAGAATTGATCTGAACCACATCAAGCCTAGATCTGAATTGGGCTCAAATAGAATTGAGTGCCCTATACATATGGAAACAAATGTAAGGGAGGGCTTTCTCATCAGAGACCTGACTGATGAGGAAGCCACATAGGGCTTTCTCGGTGGCTGCTCCTAAGCTCCCAATTCTCTTCCATGGAATGCTAGACAGGCTCTTTCCCTGCTGTCCTTCCACCAGCAGGCAAATACCTTTCCATTTAAACACACATTTTGATTAATTTGTTGTGGGAGACTTTTTTTTTAATACGTGCATGCGTACTTTTATCTATACTGTTACAATTTTTAAAATGATTTTATTCTTTTTGGAATGAATGATCTTTTGATATGATAACTTGATTAACTGTGTTTTAATCTTTTAAATCTATCTTGTTTTAATTTTGTTGCAAGCTGCCTTGGATCCCATGTTGGGAGAAGATAGGATATTAAATAAAGTAAATAAATTTTGCAGACAGAAAATATGTTTTTCTTCACAGAATAATTCCTCTGCAACACTTTGGGCATAAAGAATACTAGAAGAAAATTGTTCAGAGGTCTCACTAGTCTATTATGCTTCCCACTGGTGCTTCCTGACTGTTAGGAAACTTGTTTTTCAACCTGGGAAAGAATGATTACAAATATTCCTTCTACCTGATTCTACAGGGCCAGCAGAGTTTGGATCAGTGTGTTAAGCACAGTGTTATGCTTCACTTTGGAACATTACTTGCTTTTTCATGGAGACAAATTCTGTTTTCTGCCACCTATTTCTTGAAAAGAAATGACTTTCATTTTTGTAACTTCTTGTAACATCTGAAAATAGTAGGTAATAAATTAAGACAGGCCAATACTAAAGTTCCCTATGCTTTGTATTGTGATTGCCAATCCAAATTGCATTACTAGAAAATGCAGCATTTGCTTATACCTACTAAAATGGTGTTTGTGTGTGTGATGTATGGACCTCAGAAGTTCTTGGACTGCAGTTTTCATCAGCTGTGGCCAACACAGTCAGTGGTGAGGGATGATGGATGTTGCAGTCCAGCAACACCTGCAAGGTCACTTGTCCCATCTTTGTACTAAACTGAGCCATAATTAGTATGTGAGCTGTTGAATATGATATAAACCACATGTTTATATGCATGTACAAATACATCTACTCACACCAATGCACACACAAAAGTTTGAAAGAGAATTATGCAGACTTCTTTCTAGCAGTCTTCTGCTTTTCAGAACTGATAGAAATTAAATGGCAAATGTGGCTCTCCCCACTTTCCATGTGTTTTCACTTCAGAAATATTTCTTGCCATCTGTATTCAATTGAAGAAGTGAACGATACAGAATCAAATGAGAGGAGATCAACATGGGGCATATATCCCTCAATCCATTCAGTGACCCCTTGCATGAAAAAGGAATTGAATGGAAAAATCATTGTTTCTTATAGACATTCTAAAGCTGTATGATAGGACAGAACTGCCAGCATGCCGTGAGAACTAAATTCATCCAGTAATCAAATGCTTCTGTAAGCACAGTGTGGCCACCAATAAAGTTGTCTGTCTAATCTATCTCTGTAGCATTCCCTGGTCTGCTGCTGTCTTTATCAAACTGAACTTTTGTTTTAGGTCTGCTTTTGACCATTCAGTAATTTCTTTTGCAATGGAAGAAACTTACTTTTTGGACTAGAACTCCTAGAATCCATCAGCTAACATGTTCACAGCCCACACCATTGTAAAGGAATCTGTGAGTTGTGGACTAAAAAAAGCTGTGGTCAAAATTACCAGACTTCAGATAAAGCACACCCAAATACAGTAACTCACACAGTAAGACAGGAGGCAGATTCCTTTGAAGGCTGGTAGTTCTTATTTTTACACAATTTTGAAAGTTAAAACAACTTGCAAAACTCTCTGACCAGTATGGCCACTGGCCATGATGACAGAGGGATTCTGGGAGTTATACTTCAAAAAAGTAAATTTTCCATTTTCTAGCTGTGATGGGAAATAGGACAACCCCAAAGCAATATATTAGAGTACAAAGACAGTGTAGCTTGTAGGTATCACATCATTATTATTTCATTATTATGTTCAGCTGTCGCATACTCCCATTTTAGAGAATATGTGTATTCCATAGACCACATGTAATGAAGAATACTAATCGCGTTGAATGTGGGAGCGTCTGAATTAGTAAAAGATGCAAAGAGGTTTTTTAAAAATGACCCATACTATTATCTGCCTAGGAAAATAATACTTTCCATAGGAATAGCTATGTATGTCATTCTATTAAGAATAAGTAGGCATGATTCTAAAGGTGGAAGATGGAAAAGCAGACCATAAGCTTGTTTGTGAGTTAGGGATGTAAAAGATTCCAAAATGCCCAAAGAAAGAAAGAAAGAAAGATCAAAAACATGCAACAATACACAATAGGAATAAAACATTTGAGATTTTCATATGCAAGAATGAAGTAAGAGAAGATCTACATCCCAGCTGTGGACTGCAGCAAACCAAGCAGAGTAGGGACAAGAGAGTTTCTCCTTAGCCACTGAATATTGCTGGCAGAAAAGGAAAAAGCCAGGCCATATGGCACTGAACATTTACAGCCATCACCTTAGAAAAAAAATCATAATAGCTTATGAGCAGATTACTGAGAATTTCCAACCAGTATGTAGCTTTTGACCTTAGCAGTTGTTTCAGTAGCAGTTTACTGAAAGGGCTTTGTTGCTGCTGCTGCTGCTGCTGTTGTATCCCTTCAATTTGTTTCTAAGTTACAGTGACCCTAAAGTTAACTATCACAGGATTTTCTGGGGCTGAGAGTGTGTGATGTGCCCAAGGTCATTCAGTGAGTTTCCATGGCTGAGTGGAGGTCTCTGAGGTCATAGTCCAAGGTTCGAACCACTATACCACAATGGCTCTCAACCATTTTTAATATTCTGTCAGTGCCAACCTATCTGAAATTGACTGCAGAGCTACAACTATACCTGAGACAGAATTAGGTGCCTATTTGGCAGTCAAAGTCAGTACACCTTAAGTAAATCCTTTTGGCCAGGTCTCTGTTAATAGTGGAGGTAATATTTTTATTGATATCTTTTGTAGCAGTGCAGCTGATCATTATTCTATAAGAGGTCAGAAAAATATTAGCAGGAAAGAGAGGTATAAGGCTCTGAAGAACTGCAAACATATGCATATGTTTTGCATATGCAAATTGTCAGGCTAATTGTGGTTTGTGATAGGTGGAGGCTGACAAGGGTCAAGTATAATTATTTCTGGCAGCATGTCCTGAAAAATACAAAGCCTCACTGAAGAAATCAGCTCAGGTGCTGAGATGCAGGGAGTGGCAGGTTTGCTGCTCCCTGTTCGCCCTGACAAACCCTTGCTGCCCTGGGAAGCTGCCACTGGTTCACCGTGTTCTCCAGAGCTTCTCTGACTTGGGTCTTTCAGCTACCACTAGCTAAGCGCCTGTAGTATGAAGTGGGAAATACGTGGCCTTCCAAGTGTTGCAGCTCTCAGCTGTCTTCATCATTGATTATGTTGGCTGGGGCTGTTAAGAGCTGCAGTTCAATAACATGGAGAGAGTTCCACAGTTCCAACCCATGTCACTTTCTTGGTGGAGTCATTGCCACACCAGAATGCCTCTCTTCATCCTCCTCCTCCCTGGCCAGGCAGGTGAGGGGTTTGATCTGCTGGCCAGCTGGCCAGTGGATGAGTAGGGTGCCATCTGCTGCCACTTCTTTTTTGGCAGCAGCTGGGTACTGGCCAGCCTCACCTCCAGGGGTTGTGTTACTAGTGGTGCAATAAGAGGCAGCACTTTTCTCCTGCCCCAGGCAACAGGAGAGCTTAGCCTCCCCTGTTTGGACTCAGTGGGTCCAAGTCCAGGTCCAAGTCCAGGCCCAAGCTATTAGAAGGATCACATCTTCCTGTTTGAGCTGGCCCAAGCTCTTCAGAGAAGGCACTTCTTACAATGCTATCACCCTCACAGGCAAATTTAGTAGGAATGTGAGAGAGGGCCGTTTTGCTGGCTGCCCCTAGAATCAGGAATTCCCAAGTCTAGGCTGGCTCCTTCCTTCAGGTCCTTTTATCTGGAGCTGAGTCCCTGTTATTCCAGTAGGCTTCATAGAATTGCACTTTTATTCTTTGCTTTTAAATCAATGTATTAAATGGCTTAAATTCTATAGACAGTTTAAAACTATTTTAATCATAATTTTTGCATGCTTTTAGCTATATGTATTTTTTACCTGTGTATTTTTTTAAAGAAAAATCTTGTAAGCTGCTTTGAGTCTTTCAAAAATCACATTAATTGCAACAGGTTAGATTATCATTCTCTTTAGTTTGTTGAATTAATCTCACTACAATGTGGAGTCTTTATGGACTCCTTCCCAACACTACTTTGACCAGAGCTTCAAGAAGAGCTTCAGGATGTTACTTTTAAGGATGACAGTTCTTCAGAATTATCTCACTAGCATGGCCATATGGCCTGAGGATTTCTGGGAGCTGTAGTTTAGAGAAGTAACTTCCATAAGCTCTGGCTTAAGCAACAGAATGGATAAACCAGACTTTTCGAAAGGTATTTATTCAGGCTTTTTTTTCTATGAAGGTCTTTCATTCCATGCATTACTTCATATTCTGCACTCAGCTGCACAGTTCTGTTTTCTAGTGTTTCCTCTGACCTTGCTGCAACCATTCGGACCAGTTAGCTCAGTAAGGCCCTTTCCACACGAGAAGAGGAATTCGCGTAGTGACGGTTCCGGCCGGTTTTTACCGGGTTTTTTTGTATCCGCGCTAATGCGCGCTCTCTATTCATACGTCTTATGTTTGATCCGGCTTAGCGCGGTTTCAGAGATCCACACGTTGCCGTCCTGACCACCCCCGCTATTAACATAACCTCGCCCACTATGGCTGTGATAGGCTGATTTCGATTTGAAGAAATGGCGCGTTGCGTCGGTACGTACCCGCGCATGCGCGCACGTACGTATGCAGGGTCCTCCCCCAACGCCTCCCACCTTTCGCCGCCACCCCCCACCTCTGGCTAGTGCGTTGGTTGGTGCCGGTCGTTGTGCTTCCTGCTTCGCCGATTTTCTGGCTTGTTCGTGGCTTTGCGATGGAGGGCGAGGTTCTTGATGACCTGGTCAGGTTCCTGGGGCCCTTTGTTGCGGTCCTGCATGTAGTGGTGGCCACCATGCAAGAACAATGGGCCAGAGATCGAGCGAGGAGGTCCAGGCTCCATCGCGACCATGAGGAGGAGGACGTTTTCTATGCGTCCCTTCTGAGAGGACACTCGCGGCGTCTCCCACGCCCCAGAAGGTGGTGGGTCAGGGAGAGGATGCGGAGGACATGGTGGGCTGAGGAGGTGCTTGCTAAGTGGGACGATGACCAGTGGCTCTACCACTTTCGCATGACGAAAGCCACCCTCTTCGAGATTGCCGACCGTCTGCATCCCACACTTGAGAGGAAAGCCACAGAAATGCGTCAACCCATATCTGTGGAGGAGAGAGTGGCGATTACCGTGTGGTGGTTGTCAGCGCCGCTTATATATCGCAAAACGGCGAACACCTTCGGCTTGGGGATCTCCACAGTCGCTGTGATTGTCATTGAGGTGTGTCTGGAGATAGAGCAGGTCCTCCTGTCGTCCACCGTTTCCCTTGGAGACTATCGCAGAGTGAGTACTCTACATCCATCCGCCCTCTCTCCCTTCCGTCCTTCCCCGGCACCCCGACGTCTCCCTGTGACGCTATCTCAGCCCAGACCGTTCCGGCCACCATCCCTGCACTGGCCACGCCACGCGCGCGGCCCTCCGCGGCCCTCCGTCCCCCCTCCCCACCTCCATCCACCCTTCCCCCTCCCGCCCTCTCTCCCCTTCCGTCCTTCCCCCGCGCCCCGACGTCTCCCAGTGACGCTATCTCAGCCCAGACCGTTCCGGCCACCATCCCTGCACTGGCCACGCCACGCGCGCGGCCATCCGCGGCCCTCCGTCCCCCCTCCCCACCTCCATCCACCCTTCCCCCTCCCGCCCTCTCTCCCCTTCCGTCCTTCCCCCGCGCCCCGACGTCTCCCGGTGACGCTATCTCAGCCCAGACCGGTCCCGCCGCTATCCCTGCACTGGCCATGAAAGGAGTAATGTTTGTTTTTTGTGTTGCCACCCATTGCAGGTCATGGATGGATTCCATCGCATGGGATTTCCCCAATGCATTGGCGCGGTTGATGGTACACACATTCCTGTGCGGCCACCAAAAGGAAGAGGGAAAGAGTTCGTAAACCGCAAGAGCTCTTTCTCCATTCTCCTGCAGGGGATGGTGGACCATGAAGGACGCTTTTTGGATATTGTCCTTGGCTTTACGGGCAGAACGCATGACGCGTTTGTTTTCCGTCACTCCTCCTTGTGGCACGCCATGGAGGCTGGACGGTATGTTCCTGGGAACCCTACCATCACCATAAATGGCGTTTCCATTGGTCCAGTCATCCTCGGAGATGCAGCGTACCCCCTGTCAAGGTGGTTGATGAAGCCATACGGAGGGGCCATGGACCCAAGGAAGTTGGCTTACAACAGGGTTTTCAACCGCTGTCGGAACGTGGTGGAGCGGGCCTTTGGAAGGCTCAAGGCACGGTGGGGCTGCCTCTCAGCTCCCCTAACCGTGTCCGAGAAGAACTACCTTCCCGTTATATCCGCCTGCGTGGTCCTCCACAACATCTGCGAGTCAAAGGGCCACATCCTGCACCCCGACCTTGCTCCCCCCCACCTCTGCGCCTCCCACAAACACGGGATGACTTCCGACCCCACTCCTCTGCCAGGAGGCTCCGTGAAGGGGAAACAGGAATGCCATTGCAAGCCTTATTGCCGAGGACAATGTTCAGTCCTAGATTTGTAGTTTTCTCCCTTGTTTGTAATTGCAATTAGAAGGTGTTTTGCCCCTCCCCGTTGTAAATACTTTCCCCTTTACAAATAAACTTTACACTGGTTTTGTTGCAAAAATAACAGGGATTGCTTTTATTATTTCAAAAACACAAAAACAACATGAATGGCAAACAATAGTACTGACTTCAAAGGAAAACAAGATATATGGCAACTCCCCTTTCATAGGAGAAATAGGAAACATATAACTTTAAACAGTTAGATCATGGATATTGCTAACAAGTTAACGGGGCCATATTTGTACCCATCCAAATGGGCAGGTAGGTGGGGAGATGCATTTCTCAAGGGCTGTACCTGTGGCAGGGTCTCTTGACCCTTGGGAAATGTCGTCTTGCCACCTGCTGCTGGGAGGAGGTCGATGGGCTTCCCCCCATTGCAAGGCTCTGGCCTGGTTCGGGCTCAGTTTGTTCGGAAACCACACTGCCATCATTCCTGGGGAGGATTGCAGCATTTCTTGCATTCACTGCATCCGCGATTGCGGACATAACCCTGATACATTCCCTAAGCAGGGAGAGCAGCTCCCTGCGTTCTTCTGTCGCTGTGGAACTCTCATGCTGGAACTCCCTGGCACGCATGTCCCTGTTGAGCTCCTGCTGCTCCCGTATGAGATCCATGGTAGCTATGGTAGCAGCGGGAAGGTTCTCACTACGCCCCGCTGCAGTGGTCCTATGGTGCGACATGCGTAGTCTGGACCGGGGAGACAAGCCCGCGGCGGTAGTGCTGCGTGTCACCTCTGCTGTACCGTTGCTTGCCTCATCTAGGGAGAGTGAAAGCAAAACGGAAGTAGCATTGTACTGGTTAATGGGATGTGATTTTTGAAACGTAACACAACATTCCTGTGAGGGCCGCACAAAACTGCATGCCGGGCAGCGGCAAAGCCAATCACATCTCTCATCATCCCATGTAACATCACCTCTCGTGTCACATCTCACTGAGGAGTGACAGCCACAGCGAATACCTAACTTTAGGAGAAATGTGTGCAGGGAGAAGGGAAGCAACAGGAACCGTGCATGCAAACA
This sequence comes from Iguana delicatissima, assembly GCA_948472985.1. Classification (NCBI taxonomy): domain Eukaryota; kingdom Metazoa; phylum Chordata; class Lepidosauria; order Squamata; family Iguanidae; genus Iguana; species Iguana delicatissima. Next base: position 623,794 of record CAOKZL010000615.1, read on the forward strand.
ATTATATGTCTAGTTTCATGGATCCTGCTCACTCGTGAGACACCAGGCTTGACTGTTGTTCAAAAGGTCCAGCAGGAAGGTTCCTGTACCTTCCGGCCAACACCTCTAGTGCTATGGTGACAAGGTGTGGAGTAAGGGTGGTGGTTAAA